>JAPVLO010000042.1:5977500-6577500 GCA_027257055.1 Cephalopachus bancanus
AGTAGAGGCCACAGAAGGGAAACACAAAAAAGAAGGGACTGCTCTTCCTCGTTCTGGTATGCCTGACTTGCCATGTCTCCATAGGCCGTAGCTTTCTCCTGTGCTTAGCACCAACAGAGCAGTTCCTTCGGTACTTGATTTCTACAAAAATGACTTCTTTAGATCTTGGTTTCTGCAGCATGAGGTGGTTGGCATTTTCAGTAACCAACTCCTCTCCCAGGACTTCCACGACTCTACTGTTGCCGCCCAATGCCAGGCACCAACCTGTGGGTTGCCTCCAGAAGCACTCCCTGGGGTGACTTTGCAGTGGGTTCTGCATTGCACCCCTCCCCATGCACAAAGGGCAGGTCAGCCCTTTGGGTGATTTGCAGTGAGATCTGAGACGTGGCAACTCCTTGTGAAGAGCACCCCAGAGGGCAGATTTCCAGCAAGACCCACCAGTGAGACACATCCACACTCTCTCCACCAAGGTTGCATTGGATTCGTTGCCACATATCTTTGGGCGCTCTATTTCAGTCCTTGCCATAGCGGCTGTCCCCCAAATCTGCAGTTTCTACATCCTTTACATATTCCTTGATACTTAAAATTTAATTCCTATTATTCTAAACTCTTGTTAGCAATTCTTTATATTTAAATTTTTTGTACATTAAACCTGTTCAAATTACCACATGGTTTCTTTTTCTTGCTTAGGCAGTAATTTGTATAAAAAGTGACCGGTGTTGAAGACTTCGAAAGTCATCGTGTTGTTTCAGAGGAGTGTGAAGGTATTATCTGACCTTGAGATTTGGAAAGATATATATGCATGTTAACAAAAAGAATAACAAAGTTTTAAAGATTGTAGTAGAGCGTGTAATTTTCAAATGAGTAAAGAAGAAAGGCTAGAGTAAGGGGAGGGGTAGAATTTTTTTTAAAAAGTATACGTGGTTGAAACTGACGATGTGTATTGACCAAACTTATGGAAGCTTCGGGTCACACAGGTCGATTACATTTTCAGCCTCCCTCACTCTTCTGTGTGGTCATTGGAATGAATTTTGGTTAACGCAATGTGGAAGTAATGGATGACTTCCTGACCAGATCCAAGAATTCTCATGCCTAATGCTTCATGTCTTTTTTTCCTTCTCTCAAAACCTTGAGTCAAAGATACAGGGAAGCAGAATTCTAAAATCACCACTTGGGAGAAAGTCTACCCACAAGAAGCACCTGCATTTGGGCTTAACATGAGGAATTTATTTTTTATTTTTTTATTTTTATTTTTTGTGTTGGAGTCTCACTCTGTCGCCCAGACTGGAAGGCAGTGGCCACTCCCAGCCACCGCAGCCTTAACCTGCTGGGCTCTGGCGATCCTTCCGCCTCAGCCTTCCAAGTAGCTGGAACTACAGGTGCACGCTACCACGCCCGACTAATTTTTAAATTTATTGTAGAGATGAGGTCTCGCCAAGTTGCCCAGGTGGGTCTCGAACCCGCGGGCTCAGGCAATCCACTCACCTCAGCCTCCCAAGGCGTGGGATGACAGGCTGAGCCACCGACCCAGCTGAGATTTATTTTTTAAAAAATTAAAACCTCTATTGTGTTGGCCTACTGAGCCTTTGGTATGTATCTATTGTATAAACAAGTGCTGGCTTAATACCACAAGGAAGGAGAGAAAAAAAGAAAACAGAATGGTATATTCAAAACTATAAAAAAAGAAACAGAAAGAAGAAATACTTCAAAGTTGTATGAATAAATCCAAACATGTTAATAATCTCATATACAAGTTTAATCTAGTTGGGTAGATTACTGGTATCACTCACAGCATAAAGAAAGGGTACATCTGAAAATATTTTAAAAACATGTATACCAGGCAAACACCACCCAAGAAGTCTAGTGTAGCTATATCAGTCACCTTTGTCCTGAAGGCAAAACAAATTGCTAACAATAAAGAAGATATCAAGATATTGATAAGTTTCCAATCATTATGCAACACTTTAAAGTCTTATACATAATAGAAAGGCATAAAATATATATGGGAAAAATTGATAAGCCATGAGAAGAAATTGTCAAAGCCAACATTGTAGTGAGAGATAATTCATAAAGTAAACAAATAAAATAATAAAAAGTAAAATTTGTAAGGATCACTTTTTCCCATTTCTACTGTTTCATTAGGTGCTTTTCTCATACCACCCATTTGCCATGAGGTCAAATACTACAGATAAACAATGACCACTCTACATTTTTATGATAAGCCTGATCTGTCACACAAGGTCAATATAACTCACAGTTGCTTGAGGACACTTAGCAACATGGTAGAAAAAACAGGAGAAGGAAAAGAGAATGAAACTAATATTTATTGAGAAAATATCATTCTGAAATCATCATAAAATAGGTTTTCTTCTTACTTCTTATGCCAACTCCAAAACATAAATGAAATTACTTTAACAGAGAAAAATGAAATTCCCAGGTTCACGCCAAGTGGAAAGCACGAAATTTACATCCTAGTATTTTTAGCTCCACTGCATCTCCCCTTTTCATATTCTATGGGCTCTGAATGATAACTCTGTCTTAAATGTGTGAAGAGAAAAAACAGACAAAATATTGAATCTTCCACTCTATATCTCCCAGAGATTAGAAAAATTGACTCATCAATATAGTGACGAAACTTCAGAACAGAGTATCATACTTGACTGTTGAAAGAAAACAGAACCAAGAGTTCCAGAATCATCGTGAGGCAGTATTTCAAAGCCCACAATCAACTGAACTTCATTCACTCAGGACACTAGATTAGCAAAGAAGCTGCTGCCAAGTTGTTTGATAAAGTCTTATCCTCATCTTTTCCCCAAATTTTTTATTGAGAGCTTATTATATGTGTGATAATATACTTCCCAGATAAAAAATTCTATCCCATTGTCAAGTCACCTCATTATCACAGTCATGACACATGACTCATTTTCACTTGTAAAAATATTATGCCTATCTATATGTGCCTATGTGAGTAAGAATTAGCAGATTTCATAGAGCTCAGAGTAGTACAAACTTTTTCCAAGCATACTTTACACTTTTATAACAGAATCATCTATTGACACTTAAAAAATCCTTGAGGCATTCTCTTGAATTGCAATTTTTTAAGATATTTCTTGAAAATTTTCATGTTCAAGACAAAAAAAAAAGAAAAAGAAAGTTGAAAAACATTATGGGCTCTTGAGATTCCTTGCCCACAGAGAAGTCAATGAAGAAGCCCTTCCCATTATGAAAAAATTGGGTAAATTAATATGGTGACAGAAAGGAATACAAGATTAGAGTTATCCTTATTCAGTTAGTGGAATTAAAAATAGTCCCTAAGCCAATTTTTGAGGAACTGATGGGTTCTCAATTTTTTTTCTTGAATAAGCATCATCATGATGAAAAAACAAATTATATACGTTGTTGAATAAAGACAACGCTGGTTGGGATTCTAGTTATAACACTGCCCTTAACAACCCATGTAAGCAAATACCCTCTTTATACCTCAGCTGCTTCATCTTCAAAATGACGTGATGAGATCACAAAATCACCCACATTTGAGGAAAAAAAGGGGTCTATACATTTCCTTGTTACATCACAGGAAATTGGACTTGGGCTTTTAAAAACCTTCAAGTTAGAATTGGAACTTGAGCAGACAGTCCCATTTCTCGGGAAGGTGTTAACTGTGAAAAACCTCACACAGTCTCAGGCAGGTTCTTCTGAAAATGTCCTAAAAAGACTTCTGAATCATTTTCATGTCAATCAGATTATCTAAGCTCTAGACCACCCACATCACCTCCATCTCACACCCAAAGACATAAAACATGAGTATTGATGAATAAATCTTTTCCCAATCATGTAGGGTTTTATAGAGTTAGTAAAAGAATTCCTGATTGGTGGGGCAAAAAGAAAAAGAAATTAGATCTGGGAGCATCAAATTCAGAGTTATAGACATTGGTTACTCCAGGGATAGAATCTGATATGTTGTCAAGGGATTGTATTAATTTATTAGGTCAGAGACCAAGAAACATTCATATATAACCATGACCTAGCCATTCTTTTTTGAGACAAGGAAGCCAACTTTATAGTAAGCAAACACGTATAAAGTCACAGTAAATCTTAATTATCAGCTTGTTTCTCAAATATCATTGCAGAACTGTTGTGAGTTGGTCTGAAATCTTTGGACAATTTCTTCATTCATGTTTGGCCTATATGATTTGATTCAAATATGAAGAGCATGGCTAAAGGAGAATAATTAAACCCAAAAGCCACCTGGGATAAAAACATCCATGCTATCTACCATGCTGTCACTCACAACCCTCCCAGCCCCAGTACAGAAGTGATCAAGCCTAATAACATTAAGTCTTCTCAGAGAGAACTAAAACTTTAGGTCTCGCTGTCACTTGGACGAAAGCAGCGTCTGAGGAGGGAGACACCCAGAGCCCAGGAGGTGAAAAGAGGCAATATGAGAGAACCAAACAGAGCTAAAACCGCTAGCAAAACTTCATAAGCGAGAGAGAGAGACGTCAGAGTCGTAATTGTGGCTGCTATGGCTTTAACTCCTTTGTGGCCGAAGGTTATACTTTTCCAATTCGTGTCTGCTTTTGTATAGGCTAACTCCAAAATTCGAAAACACCAATAAAAAACACTTACCCTATTGCGATTAAATAGATACTTTTAATGTCTGGCAAAATGTTATTCTCCTCCGCCATGGACACAATTTACACTTTTCATTCCGTTTTGTGCTCTGAACGATTTTCTCGACTCTATCTTCCAAAGTTTCTAGGGTGATTTTTCTTTTGAAATATACTTATCAACAATTTTAGGGAGCTCCTTCTTTTTCTAAATTGGTTCTTATTTTAACTGCTTATTTTGAAATCATTATAGCTTCACAAGAAGTGGCAAAGAGTACAAAAGAGGTCTGTGTACCCTTCCTTCATTTCCATTTTTGGTTACATCTCATGTAACTACAGTACGTCAAATTGGTCTTTTTTACAGGACCTTTTAAAATTCTTGCTTTATGGCTGCAATATCTTCTTTAATCTCTCTGAAGATACTAACAGAATTGCTTTATCTGTTTTAATTTGCTTTCTTTGGGTTGCCAATGCATGCTTCCTCTAGTGTTACTTTGCTCTGTCTTGATCTTTCTCTTTCGCTATGCAATTTCCTTCAAATATCTGGTGACCTTTGATTGTTTGTATATATACTAAGCAATTTATAGGGAAGCCAATAGGAATCCCTGTGCACATCAGCAGAGTTAGTGAGCTGACAACTTTGCTTTAGGGCAAACGGTTGTGAAGTAGCAGTTATGTTGAGAAAACTCCAAATGACAGAATGGAAAGAGCTTATCATAGCCCTGTTTCATAAACCAGGTCTTCTACACCTTGACACCACTTTTAAAAAAGAAGCGTCCGTTCCCCACTCACTTCAGGGTTCACACCTTGCTCTGCCTGGTCTGATCTCAGGGATGGGAAATGGAGGAAAATGGCCAGCTTTTCCTTTGACAGACTTTAAACGCAGACACAGTTTATGAACTCTTGATCATCCTGTCCTCCTTTGCATCCCTTAGCTGAAAGATTTTATCTGGGGATCGTCAATAGTCCTTTTGCATAAACAAAAGCAGAATTCTCTAATAAAAATACAATGGAAGTTATAGATGGAAACTTGTTTGATTTAAACTCTCTAGAAGCCCACCTTATTAAAGTTTTTGACGTTGAAATTAAGTCTCATAACATTCAATTCGCTCAAAACATTTTAAAAATCACTTCAACATGTAATCAGTATAAAAATTATTGAGATATTTTGCATATTATTATTATTTGAGTTCGAGTCTCATTCCGTCGCCCAGACTGGAGTGCACTGGCACGCTCCTGGCCACCGTAGCCTCGACCCGCTCGGCTCCGGCGATCCTTCCGCCTCAGCCTTCCAAGTAAATGGAACTGTAGGCGTGCGCCACCATGCCCGGTTAATTTTTTGCTTTATTGTAGAGACGCGGTCTCACCAAGTTGCCCGGGCTGGTCTCGAACCCGCAGGCTCAGACAATCCACTTGCCAAGAGTGTCGGGATTACAGGCTGAACCACTGAGCCTGGCCTTTACATATGATTTTCATATTAATTCTTTAAAATCGGGTGTACATTTTTTACTTGCCGTGTGTCTCAGTTCATACCAGTCATAGTTCAGAAGCTCAGTCACCACATGTGACTAGTAGTAGCCACTGTTTTAAACAGTACAGCTCTCATCATTACTCCAAACATTCTGTTTCTTCCAGGACCATGGTTTTGACTGTTTTTAATCTTCCAGTTATTGCATGAAATCTCTAATGGGCTGGTTATTATCCTTCTGCTCTCTCTTTTTTGTTATGGATGTCAGTTATTTCAAAATTTTAATTTTATTTTAATATGGAGTCAAGAGGAAAAGTAAATAAATGTGTAAACTCTGCCAGCTGTTGGGAACTCTATAAAACCAGCAAAACCCCAGCAGGACCTCCAGCAGGAGGAATTCTGACATGTAGGTTTTGTGGGTGCAAAATAAGCAACAATAACAACTAATATAGTTCCTGGCACCCTCTCTCACTTCTCTTGTTCTATCTGCCTCAAGGATTATATTCCTGTTAATTATTGGGGTCTGCTAGTGCTTGACTATTCTGTATTGTTATTTTACCTTGCAATTTAACAATGATTAATATATGTATCACTTACCATGTATCATGAACTCTTCTTAGGTTTTATAGGTATTATCTCATCCTCTCAATAAACTTATGAGGTAGGTGCTATTGTTTCCTTTTTGCACACGAGGAAACTGACATGCAGAGAGGCTATGCAGTCTCCCCAAAGTCATACAGGTCTCAGGCACTGTGACTTTACAGAACATCTCATTGTTCACTCTGCCTGTTGCTTTTCCAAAAACTTATGCTGTAGACTTGAACACTTGGGTTCGATGCCTATTCCCTCCTCCTAGACTTGTAGCTTTGAGATTATTGCCTATCTTTTCTGTGCTATATCTTTTCATCAGGGTAATAAGGATAATGTCATCACTCACCTCACAGAAATTTGGCACTAATCACATTTGTACGCACATGTGTGACATGTAACAGTGCATGTCAATGGGTGTTTGCTATGGTGCTTTTCAAATACGGATGGGTACAGAAATGGTAGTCTCCTGTCACTATACCTGCTTCTGGGTATACCTCTATTCCATGAGGGTGATGACATAGCTTTTGGGGCCACAGTTTTATTCAAACACTTGTGTGCCTCTTTACAGAATATTCATCAGTATTAAAGGCCTGACAACCTTTTCTTTTTTCCTCTAAGTCTACATAAACTCCTGACTATCCATCTCTAGTTTAGAAGACCTCATGAATCACCAAGTCCAGTTAAGACAATATAAGTCACCTGAGAGACTGGCCCTACAGAGAACATGTTAAAAGGTATGACTTGAACCTATTTGAATCCACATTCATTACTAAAAAATAATGTAAAAAGAAATGGCTTCGTTCAACTTTTTAAATAGTAATTCTGATGTTATATCCTAAATCTGAGTCTGATCACCAGACTCAAATAGTTTATAACAAAAATATCTTTAACATTAAAAAAAAACCCAACAACAAAATATATCATAGGGCACATATTGGAAACTGCATGAAAGCACCTGACTTAAAACTTGCCATTTCTAAAGGTCCATACAGAATAGACAGTATTTGCACCAGGATATACTTGCGATCTTGGGGAGAAGCTCTCTTAGAATGCTCAGCTCCGGCATAGACAAAGGAGAAGACACTACCCTTCTGGTAAGCTATGTGCTATTGCCATGCTAAATGTATCCCTTCGCTTGAAAACCTCCAAAATGAAGGAGAGAAAACTGATTTGAAACGGTTTGGGAGCCTAATTCTGTTAGTGAGAATGAAAATTGATAAACAACATTGAATGACCTGCTGGAACAAATAGATTCTTGATTCAGCAGGAATCCAGCTGCTATTATGTTCCAGGTGAACAAGCATTACTTAAATAAATAAATCCCTTCTTCCTTCTGTACATGCTTTTCAGGTTTGCTGCATTTATTACGTTAGAAGCACATCCAGACTGGAGAGGCAGAGAATACTCTTCTGGGAGATGCCATGGAATTAGAGGCTAGATAGAAAGGTCACTGAGCTCCACAGAGTGGAAGGGTTGTGTTTAACAGGGGTTTCATAACTGAGCCTGCTATTAGCATAGTGGTATTTTAAATTTTTAAAGCTGGGCTTCAATGTGTGCTGCAAACATTAATTAATCCTCACAACATCCCTCATGAAGAGATGTTGTCCACATCACTCAGGATATATAACCTGGAACCAGAGAGTTAAGCCAGAGGCCAAAGGACAGACAGGTCATTCAGCTGTAAACCCAAAGGCATGACTGAAGGGTCTGCAAATCCCCAGACCCAGGGGAGAAAGTGCAGGTATGTGAATTTTAGCCAGTAAGTAGAAAGAAATGGAAAACCTTTCCTGAGACTTATGAAAAGAAAAGGAGGAACTCGACCATGGAAGTGTGGACAAAAAACTGCATGCACTGAGAAGGCAGTTCTTATACCATGAGATTTTCTGACAAGTATAAAGAAACATGATCCATTTTATGGATGCAAAAGTGTGGCATTCCATCGCAAGATACTGTCAAAATAAAAGAAGTCCAATGCTGTCTAATTGTGTTGCACTGAATTAACTGTGACTTAGCGGTTTTCATATATATGCAATTCATTTCTCATTCCTGTTGTAAAATCAGAATTCACATATCTGCTTTTTACTTAGAATTATTCTTCTGAAGGAAAAAAAAGAGAGAAACAAAAAGTTTCACCCCAAAGGAGTGGGAGATATTACTTATTGAAAAGGCAGATTTCAGGCATATTTGACAAATGACAGTAGTGACATTTTCAGAATCACAAAAGCCAGAGCACTGTGCTCACTTGCCTTCTGAGGTGAAATCTCTCCGAGTTTCAAATAGGATTATAAATAACGTGCTGTTCAAAGACCAATCACAAAACCATTTTCCATGAGAAACTTAAAATAGAACAAAAACATCACATTTACGTTTGCACGATGCATTTTACTACCTGCCACTTTAATCTTTAGAAGAGTCAGGCTTAACAATAATATCAGAGACAGGTTTATTATGAAGGTTTACATGTTCTCTTTTCCTCTTACTAGCAACCTAACACAAATGCCATTCCCAGAAGTTATTTCTTGTGCAACATGTCATTTAATTCCTTCTGTCAGGTTTGCTATTTTTTGAAACTGTAAATTCATTCATTAGATAGAAAAGGTTTGTTAAGCTCTGACATATTATTTTGTTTGTTTGTTTGTTTGCAAGGACAGACACTATCGCTTTGATGTATAGTATATTGATGAAAAGTGCTCCTGTTTGTATTAATGGGGAAAAATGTTGATGACAGCCAAAATATTACATGCTTTGTCTTAGGTTTCTGATTGAAACCAGTGAAATCAGTAGTGTAAATTAAGCAGCAGAACAGTTTATGAATGCTAGTGTGGAATAGAAAATTAAAGGTTTAGAAATGTATGCTTTATCATAAAGTAAATGGAGAATTTTGAAGCTCATTCTTAGTTTTCTTAGAGATTATGGCTCTCATTTGGCTCTCCCGAACTTGCGTCATGTTGGTATTCATCTCTAAATGAAAATGACAAATGACAGTCTTATTTCACATTACAAGAATAGAGAGATGTATGTTAGAAAGCATTGCATAGAAACAAAAGCTACAGGAAAGATAACTCTTGAAACAAAGAGAATGGTATTAATCCACAATTATGACACTTCTGGAATATGCCACATAAAGTTAAGAAAACTACCAAAAGTCATTGAGCTCATAAGAAATACATCTAATAGTTGATCCTAATCTGTTTAAACCCAAAGCCCACACTCTTTCCACAACATGTCTCTCTAAAGCACATTGGTCATGACCTCTTATTTATAAATAGCCTTGTTGCAAGAGAGATATAAGATGACTTACAAACATATAAACATCACAAGAAGATTAAAGAAATTTAAACAAAAGCAAAATCAAATAGGAAAATAAGGGAATAAGAGAAAGAAAAATAAGATAATTTTTTTTTTTTTGAGTTGGAGTCTCACTCGGTGGCCCAGACTGGAGTGCAGTGGCCGCTCCCGGCCACCGCAGCCTCGACCTGCTGGGCTCCGGCGATCCTCCCGCCTCAGCCTTCTGAGTAGCCGGAATTACAGGTGCGCGCTACCACGCCTGGCTAATTTTTTTATTTTATTGTAGAGATGAGGTCTTGCCTGCCCAGGCGGGTCTCGAACCCACAGGCTCAGGCAATCCACTCACCTCAGCCTCCCAAAGGCGCGGGATTACAGGCTGTGCCACCGAGCCCGGCAGAATAAGATTATTTTAAGTCAGTTTATGACACACCAGTCTCTTCAGGAAGGAACCTCAAATTTGTCTATGAGTTTTCTAACAGTAAATAGCAAAACATATGCATATTGCGAATTTGGCTGTGAGTTTTCTAGGATAAACTAACAAAACATGTTCATATTGGTCTTCATATTCTGGTTATAGAAGCCCACCAGTTATTCAGAAAATTTAGAGCTCTTTTACTACATTGACTGATTTTTTTCTGCTCTAAATTCTCATGCATTGTGTATTTCGATGAACATTTTAAACGATACTCTTTCAAGATGACACATCAGATTAAATGAGGCTCCTTTTCCCTAAAGTTAAATCTAGGTTGTGACATTAAAACATAGGTCAATAAAAGTAAAACTCTAAGCAGAAAATTTTAGGGATTGAGAAGGGCAGAGGGCAGAAACATTTAGTTCAAATAAATATCTTCTTGTCACATATAATTCAGGGTTAGATGTTGGAGTATCTAAAAGACTAGATGTACCATATACTCTCCCCCCACCAAAAAAAAAAAAAAAAGCAACTCTGAGTAAGTCTGCTTCCTTAGTTGAGTTTTTAAAATGAATTCAGCTGGGTAAATTTAAAATGATAATCCCCTATAAGCAGCTGGAGATCAGCATTGCTCAGGTAATTGTAAGTCTGCGTGTTTCAGCAAGGATAGTCAGAGAAGGTTACAACATAGTGTTAAGGCATTAAAAAAGATCTTGTTAAATAAAACTGTAGTATCTGGAATTAAGATATTATCAGGATTAACATTTAGTCGAGTTAGTTCTGCCAATCAGTTATTAGATCGCAGAACTAATAACTGGTTGGCATAGAAAGCAGGATGCATATATTTTTTTAAAGTTATGGAAATGTTTTCCATCGCTGTGTCCCCCAATACCCATGACAGTAGCAAAATAATGGGTTTCAGTGAAAGTTTGCAATATTGTTTTGTGTGATTCTAGGGAAAGCTCTAGAAGGAGATTGGGATCTAGGATCAGCATTGGGGAATTCTCTGTCCCTTTAATTGAAGGCTGAAGTAGTCCAGCACCATTCTAAGACCAAACAAGCAGAGGCCTCTGACCTGAGTTTCTTATCCAGGGGGCTCTATGTTCTGGAGACTCGTTGATGAAATCGTCTGTCTCTGTCTGGTAGCTTAGGACCAACTGAAGATAGCAGTGCCCAAGGGGATAGGCTCCCCAGACCACATTTTTCACATTAATACTCCCCTTGACCCTTTAATCTTGCGATGCATTGAATCAACCAGATGCCCCAAGATGTGTGCTTATGTGATCATCCCAGAGCCTGGTGTTAGATCTCTAGGTTTAGGAGAGTAAGCACATCATTTCAGTTGGCTGACACAGTATTTCTTTTGGGTGATTGTGCGAGACTGAGCTGCCCAAATCAGGCTAACACAATGATTTGGAATGAGTCTCACTCATTTTGGACCCTGGACAAGTTCAGAATTCTGGGCGACCACAGATCTTTGGGTTTGAGGGATATGTTTGGGCCTGTGGGCAGCTGTTGTACCTCTGTATTTGAATCATAGAATTGCCTTTGGTCTTAGCCCTTGAAGGCGGTGAAAGTAGTAGCAGATGAGAAGTGTGGCAAGGTTTTCTTATGGTGGCAGTGCTACCTCTGCTACCGGCAATGTTAAATCACCAGGGAAGTATTATCTCTTCCT
Source organism: Cephalopachus bancanus (assembly GCA_027257055.1). NCBI lineage: Eukaryota > Metazoa > Chordata > Mammalia > Primates > Tarsiidae > Cephalopachus > Cephalopachus bancanus. The sequence goes on from JAPVLO010000042.1 coordinate 5,989,545, forward strand.
CCATGGAATGTGTGCCGTGTTTGAGGGAGACTTCATAAAATGGCCATGCTTATTTTCTGTGAAAACTTTTGAGACCGTGGCCTCCTAACACCCACGGGCCCTTTTAGTTTGTGTTCTTTTTCAGTGTGGTAACAGTGGACCTTCCTGAATCTCACATCCTGATGAATGAGGGGTACACATTTCTTATGCCAAGGGGAAGGCCTTGCTCGGTCCGCACAAAAAGCCATTGTCTCTCCTACCCACTGGTGGCAATGCGTGAAAGGCGGGGGTGTAGTTAACATTGAAAGATTATGTTCTGTGCTCACTTTGGCAACACATATACTAGAATAGGAATGATACAGAGAAGATTATACTGTAGGCTCTGCACAAAGATGACAGGCAAATTTGTGTTCTATTTTTTAAAAGAAAACAAAGCAACCCCCTAATAACCCTATGACAGGGATAAACTCTTACATTTCAATAACTAATTTGAAGGTGAATGGACTAAATGCACCACTGAAGAGACAAAGAGGGCCAAACTGGATAAAGAAGCATGATCTAACAGTCTACTGCCTCTAGGAAACTCATCTCACTGCAAAGGACAACCTGCAGGTTCAAAGTTAGAGGCTGGAAAGCAATCTTTTGGGTGAACAGAAAACAGAAGAGGGCAGGTGTAGCTTTTAAAATATCAGACAAGCCGGGCTTGATGGCTCAGCCTGTAACCCCACTCCTTGGGAGGCTGAGGTGAGTGGATTGCCTGAGCCCGTGGGTTCGAGACCCGCCTGGGCAACTTGGTGAGTCCTCATCTCTACAATAAATCGAAAAACTAGCCGGGCGTGGTAGCGCGCGCCTGTAGTTCCAGCTACTTGGAAGGCTGAGGTGGAAGGATCGCCGGAGCCCAGCAGGTCAAGGTTGCAGTGGCCAGGAGCGGCCACTGCACTCCAGTCTGGGCGACAGAGTGAGACTTCAACTCAAAAAATAAATAAATAAATAAATAAAAATAAAATAAAATATCAGACCAAGCAGTCTTCTAATCATCAAAAGTTTAAAAAGGACGTTAAAGGGCACTACAGAATGCTAAAATTCTCAATCTATCAGCAATAAATATCCATCCTAAACATATATGCGCCCAACACAGGAGCACCGGGTTATATAAAACAACTACTAAGTAATCTAAGAAAGGAAGTTAATTTCACACAATCATAGCTGGAGACCTAAATACCTCACTAAGGTCTTTAGATAGACTGCTGAGAAAAAAAGGGAGATCTAGTACCTCAGCTCAATGCTCAATCAAGTGTATTTAATAGACATCTATAGAACACTTCCCTCATTATCTACTAAGTATAAATTACACACTTTAGTACATGGAACATACTCCAAGATCTATCACATTCTTGGACATAAATCAAATGTGAACAAATTTCAAAAGATAGAAATAATACCATGCATCTTCTCAGATCACAGTAGAATAAAAACAAATATTGCCACCCACAAGTTCCCCTCAACACACACAAAGAAATGGACACTAAGCAACATGTTGCTGAACGACTTCTGGGTCTACACAGAAATCAAGACAGAAATAAAAAGATTCCTGGAAAGAAATGAAAGCAAAGACACAGTTTACCAGAATCTCTAAGATGCCAGGGAGCAGTGTTAAGAGGAAATTTCATAGCATTTCATGCACACATCCAGAAAACAGAAAGATCACAAATAGACAGCCTAACGTGATCTTTAAAGGAGCAGGAAAGGTAAGATCACCTAAATCCTAACCTCAGCAGAATAATTCAGATCACCAAAATCAAAACAGAATTGGAGAATGTAGAAGATAAAAATATAATAGAAAGGATCAACATGACAAAAAGCTGGTTTTTTGAAAGGATAAGTAAGATTAATGAACCCCTGGCTAGCATGAAGAAGAGAGAGAGAGAGAGAGAGAGAGAGAGAGAGAGAAAGTCCAAATAAACACATTTAGAAATGAAAAACGCAAATTTACAGTATAATTTGGAGACATCCAAAACATTATCAGAGATTACTTTGAACACGTGTATGCAAATAAACAGAAAATCTAAAGGAAATGGATGTCGTTCTGACATCCCACAACCTCCCAAGGTTGAATCAAGAAGAAATTAAAACTCTAAACAGATCAATAACAATCCAGGAAATAGACTCAATCATAAGAAATCTCCCCACCAAAAAAAAAAGCCCCAGTCCAGATGGTTTCCCAGCTGAATTCTACAAGATACACAAGGAGGAGCATGTTTCCTGGTTAAGACGATGAAGCGGTATTTTGCTGAGTTTTGAACCCTAGTTGCTGCCTCTCTTTCTTGCTCAGTTTCTTCTAAGCACTCAGCCCTGGTGATCACTTCAGTGCTCTGAGAGGTGCAAAAAAGGAACATCTTGTTGTAGTGTCACATGCCTGGGAGGCTGAGCACTCCCTCATAATGCTCTTGCTTTTCTTCTTAGGAGAAATCACAGGCCAAGGGGGTCTCTCTTGACAGGAAGCCGTGCCAACTCAGAGGAGGGGTGACATGGGTCAGGTGCAACTGTTGCTCTTACTCTCTTCAATATCCTCACACTTTATCTCCCATAGTATGGTGGACTTTGTCACCAGACTCCAGCGCTCCCACTAAAGGTACCTTCATCCACGAGTGGCTGTAAAATTGATCTGCAGGGAGATGACAGTATTCCTAGTCTGCTATATTGCCCTTTCTTGTTCCTCATTATCAAATGCATCATCCTGGTTAATTTCAAATCTTTCACCATGAGAACAAGTCAGCCATGCTGTTATTGCTCACAATGCTATAGCATCCTAGAAGCAATTTTATTGAAACAATTCAGATGTTCGGCTTTGCAGGTAGTAGGAATACCGCCTTTCTCCCATGATGCTGCATCATTTACTGAGATAGCCATGGACACTGGCTTCTGATGACGCTTTCAGAAATTGCTACTTTTCTTTGTTGAGATAACCCAAATGAAAGTCTTAACCAAGGGATACAGAAAAATGTAAATAATACTTTTCTAGACACACTACTTTTTACCGTTCATTATTTATTTTTTTTAGCGGAAAGGTTGAACACATCTTCCAATCGTGTCTTCTTTTTGACTCTTTATGCTGTTGCCACTGCATCTCTAGAATATAATCTTTCTTTTAATAAGTTTATCTCAGTAAAGAGATGTGAGGTACAAATGAGGGTCAGCTACATAAGTAAGCTGCATGCAGGTGAAGTTTGGGCTTCTGGTTAACCCTCACTCCCTCTGGCATGGAGCCAGGTGCCCTTTGTGACGGTATGTGCCCCACATTCTCCTGCCTCCCACCCTCTTTTACCAGTGCTCAGTGACTGCCAGTCCCTCCCTTTTCTTACCTGTGAACACCACAAATGGCCCATAGATACTTCCAATGCACCATGCATCACACCACTTTTTCCGACCTACCTGGCAAGGTCTCCATGCAAGCCTAGGTGGACTGCAAGCTCAGACCTCTGCAGAACACTCACAGATATGTTCAAATAGCCATCCTGATCCCATGAAACTGGGAGAAGGAGAATAAACACGAGCATTTTATGGCACTGATCTAAGGAAACCAAGCAGGAGGCTCTTAGTTCCTGGCCTGGCTCTGTGCAGTCAAGAGAAGGCATACAATTTTAAGAATTTTTCCCAAAAGGGAGCAAGAAGTGTGGAGTGAGTGTATCCATAGAAAAAATCTTAAAGAGCCTGATAATTCTGAACCAGACTGACTGGTGAAGGGTTTTCTCTCTCAAAACCAGTCAGTAAAGACTGAATGAGGTGACCGCTTCTGCAAATGTGAACACAGCAACACAAGACTGCAATGGTGAAAAATGAAGAACATGAAAAATCAAAGAATCATGACACCAACAAAGGAACAAAATAATTTTCCACTGGTCAACCTCAATGAAATGGAGATGTATGAAATGTCTTACAGACACAGTTTTTTCTTATCTATCAATAATTGCTTTAAAGGTAAATCAGTAAAATTCTTCAATAAAATGACACAGAGTGGCTGGATCGATCAAAAAAAGGAAGACATGACTATCTGCTACCTATATGAGACTCACTTCATCTTTAAGGACATACATAGAGTAAAGTGACAAAAAGATATTCCATGCAAATGAAAATCCAAAGAGAACAGGGTAGCTATTCTTATATTAAACAAAAAAAGTTCAGTAAATGCTGCAACAAGAGATAAGGATCATTATATAATGATTAAGGGGTCAATTTTAAGAGAATATAACAATCGTAAATATATATGTGTATATATACAACCTAACATCAGGGCACCCAGACACATAAAGCAAAAAAAAATTTCTGAAATTAGACATAGACAGTAATACAATAATACTTGAGGACTCGAACACCCCACTTTAAATAATGAATAGATCATCCAGCCAGAAACAAAAATTAGAGACTGACAGACTGAACTATGCTTTAGATTAAATGTACCTAACAGACATGTCCAGAACACTCTATCCAAAATCTGCAGAATACATAGTCTTCTAAAGAGCACACAGTGTATTATCCAGGGTAGAACACATTTTAGGCCATAAAACAAGCCTTTAAAAAGTCTAAGATTGAAATGGTATGTCGTATGTCTTCTAAACAAAATGGTATAAACTAGAAATCAGTAATGGAAGAAAATTGGAAAATTCACAAATATATGGAAATTAGACAATATACTCCTGAACAACCAACATAATTGAGGCCATGTATGACAAAGCAGACATAAAAATGGGAACACAATCTATCAAAATTTAAGAGGTGAAGCAAAAGCAATCCTAAAAGTTTATAGTAATAAGCATTTACATTAAAAAAAGACAACCAAAAAACCCTAATTTTACATGTGAAGGAACTAGGAAAAGAAGAACAAACCAAGTCCAAAATAATTAGAAGAAATAAAATTATAAAGATCAGAGCAGAAATTTAAAAAAAAAAGAACTAGAAAAAATAATTATAATGGTAAATAAGACTAAGAATTGAGTCTTTAAAAAAGATTAATGAAAGTTAATAACCTTTTAACCAGACTAAAAAAAAAAAAGATAGAAGACTTGTATTCATCAGACTTTCCAGAGAAAAAGAACCAGAAGATGTATTAGAAAGGATTTATTGTGGAAATTGACTCATGTGATTATGGCGCCCAAGAAGTGTTATGATATGTCATCTGCAAACTGGAGAACTAGGAAAGCCAGTGGTGTAATTAGGTCTAAATCTGAAGACGTGGGAACAAGGAAACCCAATGGTGTAACTTTATGAGTTTGAAGGCCAGAGAACCAGGGCAGAGAGGCCTCTGATATAAGTCTTGGAGTCCAAAGGCCAGAGACCCAGGAGCTGTGTTGTCCGAAGGCAGGAGAAGATGAATGTCCCAGCTGCAGAAGAGAAAGAAAATACGCTTCTCTGCTTTTGTGTCCAGTTTGGACCTTCAGCATATTGAGTAATGCCTGTCCCCGTTAGTGAGGGTGGATTTTTCTTTTCACTTAGTCTATTAATTCCAATGTTACTCTTTCCTATTCAAGTTGACACATAAAGTTAACCATTATAAGACCCAAGTAAATAAAATCGGAAGTGAAAGAGGATACATTACAACGATAACGTATTACTACAGAAATAAAAAATTGTGAGAGATTAATGAACAATTATATGCCAACAAATTGGATAACCTAGAATAAATAAATGAATTTCTAGAATCATACAACCTACCGAGACTGAATCATGAAAAAAATGAAATATCTGAATAGGCCTATCATTAGTAAGAAGATTGAATCAGTGATAAAAAATCATCCAACAAAAAAAGTGCATGATCAGATGGCTTCACAGATGAGTTTTTTTGTTGTTGTTAAGAAAGAAAAGTTTATTTAAAAGTAAATTAGAGAGAGAGAAGGGAGAAAGAGAGAAGATTCACCTCGCCAAGGTAGAGGAGGGGGCCAAAGCCAGGAAGCATGGTGACAGCCGTAGCTCAAAGAGTACATGGCCACACCACAGTCTAGCAAGGCAATGGCCCACAGATGAGCTTTATCAAACATTTAAAACATAAGTAATGCCAATGTTTTTCAAACTCTTCCAAAAATTTGACTAGTTTCAAACTCATTTTATGAGGTCAGCATTACCCTGATATCAAAGCCAGGCAAGGACGCTACAAAAGAAAAAAAAAATATAGAGCAGTATACCTCATGAACATATATGCAAAAATGCTTAAAAAATACTAGCAAAACATATTTAGCAGCGCATTAAAAGGACATACACCATGATCAAGTGGAATTTATTACTGGAATGTAAGGATGGTTTCATACATGCAAATCAATAACTATGATATACCACATTAACAGAATAAGAATAAAAATTATATGATCATCTCAATAGATGCCGAAAAAACATTTCATACAATTCAACATACTTTCATCATAAAAACTCTCAAAAAGTTACGTACTTCAACATAATAAAGGCCAAGTATGACAAACCCACAGCTAACACCATACTTCACTGTGGAAAGTTAATAGCTTTTTTTCTTTTTCCAGAAGCAAGACAAAGATGCCTGCTCTTGCCACTTTTGTTTGCCAAAGTACTAAAATTCCCAATTAAAGCAATTAGGCAAAAAAAAAAAAAAAAAAATATATATATATATATATATATATACACATGTATATACATATATAGTACATATATATATACACATACATACTGTGCGTGTATTATATATGTAGTGTGTGTGTGTGTGTGTGTGTGTGTGTGTATCCAAATAAGATAGGGTAACATAAATTATCTCTGTTTGCAGGAGACATGATCTTATACAGATTTAGAGACCTTAAAGACTCTACCAAAAAAACACCAGAATTAATAAACAAATTCAGTAAACACCCAGGCTAAAAATTCAACACAAATGCATTCTATTCCCATACACTAGCAATAGACTATCTGAAAAAGAAATGAAGAAAACAATACAATTTAAATAGTACAATCAAATTGCAATACTTAGAAATAAATTAGCCAAGAAAGTGAAAGATCTATGAAATATTGATGAAAAAATTTGAAGAATACAAAAGTGAACGGAAAGACATCTCATGTTTGTGAACTAGAAGAATTCATTTTGCTAAAATGTTTATACTATCCAAAGGGATCCACAGATTCAATGTAGTCTCTATCAATATTCCCATGACACTTTCCAAAGATAAAAAAATACAATTAAAAAAATTCATATGGGACCACACACAAAAAAAATCCTAAAGAGCTAAAGCAATCTTGAGGCAGAAGCACAAATTTGGAGGTATCACATTTCCTGATTTCAAATTATATTACAAAGCTATAGTGACCAAACTAGTATAGTACTGGCATAAGAACAGATACATAGGTCAACGAAACAGAATAGAGAGCCAAAAATTGACCCACTCATATGCAGCCAACTAATCTTTGACAATGGTGAAAGGATGTCCCTTCAACAAATGGTTTTGGGACAATGAGATATTTGCATGAATAAGTATTAAATTGGACTCATGCTTAGAAAGGAAGCAATCAACAAAATGAAAAGATAGCCCATGGATTGGGAAAAAGTATTTGTATCTTGTAAGAGATTAATATTCCACATCAATAAGAAACTCACACTATTTAATAGCAAAAATAAATAAATAATAAGCAAAAACCCAATAAAAAGTGAGCTGAAAACCTGAAGATATTTCTCCAAAGAAGACAAACAAATGGTCAACAGAGTATGTGAAAAGGTGCTCAGCATCACTAATAATCAGGGAGATGGAAGTCAAAACCACAATGAAATAACACCTCAGACCTGTTAGAATAGCTATTATCAAAGAGCCAAAAGATAACATGCATGGCAAGGATGTGATGAAAAAGAAAGCCCTTATACACAGCAGGTGAGAATGTAAATTTGTACAGCTGTTGTGGAAATCCACAAGAATGTTCCTAGAAAAATGAAAAATAGAACTACCATATAATCCATAAATTTCATTTCCATTTCTGAAGATATATTCAAAGGAAAGCACGCTTGTGTTCATGGCACCATAGTCCACAGCAGCCAAGTTCTGGAAACAACCTAAGTTTCAACAGTTGGATGAATGAACAAAGAAAATGTGCAAAGGAACATAATGGAATAGCGTTCAGCCTTAAAGAAGGAAACCCTGCCATGTGCAACAACATGAATGAACCAGGAGTACATTATGATAAGTGACATAAGGCGGACACAGAAAGACAAGTGCTGCACGCTTTCAGCTATCTGTGGATTCTAAAATTGTCAAACTCATAGGAACAGACAATAAAAGAATAGTTACCAGGGGCTGGTGGGCAGGCAAAATGGGTAGATGCTGGTTAAAGAATATAAAACTTTCAGTTATAAAATAAAGATGTCCTGGAGACCTAATGTACAGTATGGTAACTATGGTTAAGAATGTATTCTATACTTGAAATCTGCTAAGAGAGTAAATCTTCAAGTGTCCTCACCACAAGAAAGTAAGTATTTGAGACAACTCATATGTTAGTTTCTGGAAATAATTTCACAATGTATAGGTATATTGAAATATGCTGCACACCTTAAATACACATAAATTTTACGTGTCAATCAAACATCAATAAATCTAAAAAATAACTTTGGGGATAATCTGGCTTTGAAGAATGGATTGGAAAAAGAAACATAAGAGGGTTATTATAGGAGGGGCAAGAGTAAGAATGTTAAGTGTGTGATAAGTTTGTACTTCAGTGGCTGAATTTTAACAAACAATGAAACTTATTTAGTTGAATATTAATGAAATACAGAAACAACAAAAACCTCCATGCCATAAACATAGTCATAGAGACAAGAAAAAAAAAAGATGAACAAAAAGAAACGATGGCTCGTCACTAAGACAAATTGACATGAAACAAACGTGTAAGTACCTCTTCTCCATATGTTATTTTCAGATGGGAAATCTTTGGGTCACATCTGCCTCTGCTTGAGTTTGTAGGACCTTGCAGCCAGGAATGATTTTTACATTCAACAAACAAAGAAAGAAGATGTGACAGAGATATGGCTTTCTGAGGCTCACAAAGTCTAAATTGTTTACTATCTGATCCTTTACAAAAAGTTTTCCAATGTCAGTTTTAAATCATCATCAATAAATTCATGCTGCATATAGGTTCTTGAATTTTGCAATAATAGTTTTGATTTTGAAATATACTTTAAAATTTAGAACAGCTTTGAGACTACAGGAAAATTCCAAAGACAATACAGATCTATACACCAAAAGCAAGTAGGCTGAGAACCAAATAAAACACAATCCTGTTCACAACAGCCATAGAAAAAATATAAAATACTTCGGTATGCACCTAACCAAAGAGATGACAAGACTTTTACAATGAGAACTACAAAACACTGCTCAAAGGAATCAAAGATGACCCAAACAAATGAAAAAAATGTTCCATGCTCATGGATTAGGAGAATCAGTATCATTAGGATGTCATTCTACTCAAGACAATCTACAGATTCAATGTGATTCCTATCAAATTGCCAGCATCATTTTTCACAGACCTAGAAAAGACAATACAGAAACTCATACGAAAGCAGAAAAGAGTTTGAATAATTAAAGCAATCCTCAGCAAAAGAAACAAAGGTGCGGGCATCACACTTCCAGACTTGAAACTTTACTACAAGGCTACAGTAACCAGGATGGCATGGGACTGGTACAGGAATAGATCCTTAGACCAATAGAACAAAGCAGAGAACCCAGAAATAAAACCATGAACCTTCAACCAACTCCTTCGATAAAGCCATCTACCATAAATATAAGGGAAAGGAAACCATATTTAGCAAACAGTGCTGGGAAAACTGGCTAACCACATGCAGAAGACTGGAACTGCACTCTTACCGATCACCATATGCAACAATTAACTTAAAACGGATCAGGACTTAAGTGTGAAATCTAAAACTAAGAATCTCAGAAGAAAACTTAGGAAAAACACTTGTGGACATCAGAGTAAAAAGGCAATGCATTTATGGCCAAGTCCTCCAAAGCAAATGCAGCAAAAGCTAAAATTGATAGGCTGGACCTTATCAAACTAAAATGTTTTTGCACAACAAGAGAAACCATCAAGAGAGTAAAGATAAAATCCACCCATGGAATGGGAAAAAAAAACATTTGCAAGCTACATATCAATTCCCTAACATTTAGGATCTACAAGGCTTTCAAACGAATTGACAGGAAAACAAGCAAACAACTCCATTAAAAAGTAGGCAAAGGATATGAATAGACACTTCTCAAAGGAAGACACTCAAGCAGTCAACAAACATATAAAAAATGCTCAACCTCACTAATCATCAGAGAAATACAAATCAAAACTACAATGAGATACTACCTAACACCGGTAAGGATGGCTAATTATTAAAAAGCCAAAAAACAATGTGTGGGCGTGACTGCAGAGAAAAGGGCATGCTCCTACATTGTTGCAGGAAACGTAGACTAGTTCAATCTTTGTGGAAAGCAGTGTGGAGTTTTCTCAAAGAAATTGAACTTTCCTATGATCCAGCAATGCCTTTTCTGGGAATATACTCCGAAGAGCATACATTGCTCTACCCAAAAGACACCTGCACATGTATGTTCATTGCAGCACTATTCCCAGTCTCAAAAACATAGAACCAACCCAGTTGCCCATCGAAGGTGGACTGGATGAAGACAATGTGATACATGTCCATGATAGAATACTACACAACCACAAAGAAAAGCAAAATCGTGTCCTTTGCAGCAACATGGATACAGCTGGAGACCAGCACACTAAGTGAACTATCACAGAAACAAAGAACTGAATACTGCATGTCCTCACTCATAAACAGGCCCTGATCACCGGTCACAGGAGCACAAAAGTGGGAACAACAGGTGCTGCACACTGCTTAAGGGGGGAAGAAGGGAGGAGGGCTGAGGGCTACACAACCACACATGGGCTACCGGGTGCAGGATCAGAGGGCTCGCTAGAAGCCCACACCTTCCCTGCACACAATTTGCTCATGCAGTACATTCTCACATGTACCCCACAACTTGGAAATAAATGAAATAAAAAAGATAGTACAGAGGGTTCCCCTATACTCCACCCCCCGTTCCTCTATAATTAACCTATTGCATTTCTTACAACAAATGAACCAATATCAATGTTTCTTAAAAGCTAAAGCCATACTTTATTCATATTTTCTAACGTAGTTTTTTATTTTAAACACAGAGTCTTGATCTGTCACCAGACTGAAGTGCGGTGGTACGACCACAGCTCACTGCAGCCCTGAATTCTTCTACATAAGCGACTAGGCAAGCGCCTCTATGCCTGGCTAATTTTTGTAGAGATGGGTTCCGGCTCTGTTGCTGTAGCCTCAAGCAATCCTCTTGCCTTGGCCTCCCAAAGATCTGGGATTACAAGCATAAGTCACTGCGCCCAGCCCTAAATTTTCACCTAAAGTGAATTTCTTTTCTGAGATTCATCTAAGACACCACATAATATTCAGTCATCCTGTCCGCTTAGACCCCTCCTAACCATGACAAATTTTCAGACTTCCCTTATATTTTATAATCCTGACAGTTTTGAGGAGTACTAGCTAGGTATTTTGCAGAATGCCGCTCAGTGGGTGTTTGTATGACATTTTTGTCATGGTTAGATGGGGGGCTATGGAGTTTGGGGAGGAAAACAAGAGGTCAACTGCCATTCCTGTCTGATCATATCAGGGATGTATACTATCAGTGTGACAGCGTGACTGCTTTTCATCTTGGTCGCCAGTTTGAGAGAGGGTTTGCCAGATTCTCCCCCTGCAAAGTTCCTCTTTTGTTCCCCCAATTCAATACTGTGCTCTTTGGAAGGAAGTTACTATGTGCAAAGTGCTCTTAAGGAGTAGGAGTTTTGCTCCTCTCCTCGAGGGTGGGCTCTCCGCCCAAATTGTCTGGGACTTTTCTGCATCGAAGGCTTTTTTGTTCTCCCCCGTTTATTTACTTTTTAATTATCTGTGTGTATCAGCCTAGGCTCATGAATTTTTTTAATACTTTAAGTTATAATCCAATGTTCCCTAATTTTCTTTTTCAAGTTGTTCCAGTTTGGGTCACTGGGGTTCTTTCAGTTGGTTTCTGCGTCCCTTTCACATATTCCTATTATTATTATTATTATTATTATTATTATTATGAGCACTTCCTTAAGTTCATCTTGAGTATGTATCACCTTTTAAAATCAAGTTGTTAGATGGGCTTGGAGGCTCAGCCTGTAATCCCAGCGCTTTAGGAGGCTGAGGTGAGTGGATTGCCTGAACCCGCGGGTTCAAGACCCACCTGGGCAACTTGCCGAACCTTATCTCTGCAATAAATCAAAAAATTAGCCGGGCATGATAGCGCGTGCCTGTAGTTCCAGTTACTTGGAAGGCTGAGGCGGAAGGATCGCCGGACCCCAGCGGGTCGAGGCTGCGGTGGCCGGGAGCGGCCACTGCACTCCAGTCTGGGCGACAGAATGAGACTCCAACTGGAAAAAAAAAAATCAAGTTGTTACTATGATTAGGGGTCCTGAGATAATATTTGCATGTGTCCCCACATACTCAAGAGACAATTTTGAGGAAAATCATAGGGAAGGTAGTGGCAAAACAGAAATTTGAAAGGAGGGGTCAGATACCAACTTTTCCCTCTTTACAATCTGATAGAAAACCAGTCCTGCTCCAGCACTTATATCAGTCATATCAGAAATCCTTTCAATGTTTGCCTTACAGCTATTTTTAGCTTGCTGAAAACACACAGGATAAAATATGCAATTCTATATTCCAATATTATTCATGTGGTTATGTGAGATAGCTCACTGAAAGGTGGTTGTGGAATTTTAAATATAGCTGTTTTTGCAAAGAACAATTTGAATATATCTAGGAAATTATACCATCGTGCATTGCAAGAAGTAGGGATGTTTGCTAACATGGCCATATGGGTATTTTACTTATCATTTAAGTGTAGCCTGGCACTTATTTCTAAAATTTTAAGACTTTTATAAAAATATTTCTATAGTACACCCAAAATTTGTCATCTTCTTTATTTTTTGGAAGTTAAAAGGAGACTGGTTGAAAATTAAGCCAAAGTAAGATCAAAACTCATATTTTTGCCCTAAAACTGAAAATAGCATTAACATGGACATAGCAAAATGCATTTACTTTTGTATGGGCATTAGGCAAATTAATAATAGTTTGCATTTTTTACAAAATAGCATAATAACTGTAGTGTTTTTATTATATAAAAGATGTTTATATCTATTACCTAATAATATCATTAAGACACTCCAGTGAGGAGGAAAATATATGTTTCCCTATTTAAAGATATGAATGCTAAAACACTGTAAGGTTTAGTAACTGGCAGAAGTTAGAATGTAAATTGGAAACTCAAACTGTTAGAATGTAGTTAAAAAAACACTAACTAACTTGACTGGTCTAGACTTTTTTCCCCTGCTACAAAGTGGGGGAGTTTCACAAAGACCAGATAAATTTTAAGTAAAATAAAGGAGTATGGTATTCTTGCATTTTCCACTTGCAGCATGCAGTCCTGCTATAGTTTTGATATTAAAATGTTAACCTTGGCGTCCTTCAGCCCTTTCTTCTTGCTATAATCAGAATAATCTCTTAAAAATGCAAATTTAATCCTGCCCCCCCATTCCATAATGCCTAAAACATTCTGTTTTTCCATTGCTCTTAAGATAAAAATGTGGCTTCAAGACACACATTCCTGAGTCTCAATTTATCCTCCCAGCTTCATCCTGTACCACGCTCTACCAGCTCTCTCTTCTACAGATATCTTTGTTTCCTTTCACAAACCTACAATTCTCAAACTTATTTTGCATCAGAATGCCCTAGAGATCTGGTTAGACCTATATTCCTGAAACCTACCCACAGTACTTCTGATTTAGTAGGTCTGGGACGAGGTCTGGAATTTTGCACTTCTAATAAGCTTCCTGGTGACGCTCATGCTGCTTGCTGGTCTGGAGACACTTTGAGAACCACGAACCTGTACTCCTTACATTTTTTTCTGCTACGATTTCTGTAAATTCGCTTCCCAAATGTTGTGCTTCTTGCTCTAAAAATAAATAGTAAGTAGGACTTATAATTTTATGGTTGAAGACAGTGATCCCAGATAGTCAGCCAATTAATAAATGTGTACTATATGCAGGAGGCATATTTACATTTTCCAGAAACAAATGTTCCTAGAGATCAAAATTAGTTTCCCACTGGGCTTATGGTGATCTAATTAAGTGGCTGACTTAAAATTGAATTTTCTCTAGTTTATGCAGAATTGAGTCATAAATTACTTTTAGATTTCATAAAGAAAAACAGAGGAAATTTAAGACTAATGGTTAGCATTTCTTATATCAATCCAGGAACAAATATTCTGAGCTTGCAATGGCACTCTCTTATTAATTTTAGAAACTGATTAGGAATAACTTTTTTATTCGAGGTCTACACTGTATAGGCTTACAGGAGAATTCATCAGTTCTCTATGTGTTTGTCCACACAGCTTCTTTCTGCACAGACATCTGAATCAGTATGATTCTAATCTGAAATAGTCATTCGTGTTGAAGCCCTACCCTTATGAAGCCGAAGCAGCATCATTGTAGCTACTGCTCAGTGGGCTCTGACCATATGCCAGACACAGGGCCGAGTCATCAGCACCTTAAGGTACATTGCCCCAGTGTTCCAACCACGGTGTCCTTTGGATATTGACCCAATTTTATGTAACCACAAAGGCTTTTAAATGTTATGCCGCCTTTCATATTCTTCTCCAGTTTGCAAATACAAGGCATGTTTATTACCTCATATGAACTTTACAAACCTGTAGAACAATCAACGCAGACATTTTTATCTCCATTTCACGATAAAGATATTGAGACTCAGAGAGGTTAAGAAGCACAGCTAGCACTGGAAGCCAGGTCCTCTGTTCAGCAGTGTGGTTCAACATGATAGGACTTTAAAGCATAATACAAAAAAGTCATGTTTCGTGGCACTCAGCACAAGTGATGTCAGATTAAAAAGTCACTTTATTCATGGCCTCATTTTCTGGGATGGTCAGTGTGATTACATAATGAGGTTGATTTCCAATAATAAGTCAAGAAATCGACATCCAAACTTTCTACACCGATACTTTGCATTACTTTTGACTATATCTAAAAGATTAACTCTAAGTTAAAACAATAAAAAATTGCCAATGATGAAGAGTTCAGATAGAAAATTCAGAAGTGTTTCACAATATTTAAGACAACAGTGAATTATTGGGATAACTGTATTACTTTTCTATATTAGCTACAGAAGCAAAACTCCAAAATCTCTGTGGCTCAGCACAATAGCAGTTTACTGATTGCTACACAACACACAATTGCAGGCCTTCCTGATCAGCACGTGATGATTAAAAGACACAGCTTCTTCCATAGTACAGGTCTGGCATCCACTGAGCCTCAGAGTTCTCCGTATCCAGTTGACAAGGGAAGAGGTGGAAGAAATCAACATACTTGCTTCTTCTCAGCCTCCTCCTAAAAATGAATACACATTTCTTGCACTCACACTGCGTTTGTGGGAACTTGCTACTTAGAAGTGAAGGAGTCTCAGAAATAGAGTTATTGCCTGAATAGTTAACACCAACCACTCTGCAGTATGTTAGAAGGAGCACGACGTATTGGTGGCAGTTAGAGGGTCACTGCCACACTTCTAGCCCAAACACTTTGGGGAAGCCCAAATTCAGTGCCAGCGCATCAGTTTCTGGTCACACCTTGTCAAGCATGTTGCTGTCTCCACTGTCTCAAGCATTCAGTTTAAATGACAAGCCAAAATATTGTATTGTCTTTACTCCAATAGAGGAGCGATTACTGAATTATAAATACAGATATCCAAGTTTCAGAATTTTCTAAGAAAAGAGTGAAGACCCTTCGCTTAATGGACACCATCACATGTCTTCAGGCATTCCAACAATGTCCCTAAAGCCCAACACATAGTGAACGGAACGCCTCCCTCTATGTGGACGGGGAGAATGCAGAGAACTTGAGAGAGTGGGCAGAACAACAACGTGAGTAGAAAAGACGCCTGTGTAAAGTAAGAAGGTTCACAAGAACTATCTCTGAGTGCTTGGCACGTGCCAGAAACAGGGCTTTGCATAAATCGTTGCCTGTACTGCCTGCTCCAGTTCTGGGAAGACCCAAGGAAGGAGGGCAAAGAGGGGCTTCGTATGAGTTCAATGTCTACCACAGAGTTCATTTTGAGATGGTTACCAATATGTATCCTCGTTTTACAGAGGGAAGGGTGTAGCTTTGAGACATGAGCTCTGGTGCCAGGGTGGGGCAGAGTCAAGGTAGAGACCAGGCAAAACATCCCTCTCTGGAGTTCAGGCCCAGGGATCCAACAGGTGGGGCCACCGGTTTTGCTGAGGGTTCCAAACACGCAGTGTGCACCTGGCACTCTCTCTTTTGTAAGCCTCTGGCTTAAATGCAGCAAAACAAAAAATAACAATTTTATATCTGATTGGAAAATTTAGAATTTTATCTATCAGCTTTGCTAGTATAGCAGGGAATCCAGATATTGTTTTAATAGAAGAAATGAAGAATTAGCAACTGCAATGCCCGATGTGGATGGCTGAAAATGTAGCTGCTATTTAGAAAGAAACACTATTGCTAATGATGCATCAAAATGTTTTCAGGCATACTCTTTTTCTGATGCAAAACAATTTCCCTGAAAGGTTGAAAATCACTTGGCTCAACTTGTAAAATAGGCATTAAATGGTTTTAGCTCAGCTAAGAAGGTGCCATGCTGGTCTTAATGAGGTGCCCACTTATGAAAGAGTGTTATTGTATTTACACAAAGTATTTGTTTTAGTGACATTTGAAATAGCTATTAATGCAAACGTTTTAGACAAATAAGTCCCATTTTACCATTTTCACCACTTTTCCAAGAGTTTTGACAAGCTTGAATGCCCACTGTAAATGTCCCCTGTCCTAATAAGAAGGATTTCTTTTGTTTGCATGCAACTGGTTGTTGAGACTCATAAGACTGTAAGCAGGAATACTGAGACTCTTCATTCTGCCTTATTGCTTAAAACAAATGAAATTTTATTTTCCACCATCTTTTTTACAATCACTAGCAGGGTTAAAACATCTCCCTCCTCCCCCCAAAAAAAAGTTAGCAAGAAAAGTAATCAGTGCCTGCTCTGTGAAAACTTTATTTCAGAAGGATGTGTTATATACAAAAGAAGATGTGGTTTTGGTTATTGAAGAGATTGCACAAGAACCAAATGCAGGAATGGGGAGAAGGGTGATCTGTTGCAAAGAAAGCTACAAGTTTCACTTTAGATGTATTTCATTGGCAAGAACAGTGGCACTCTGGAAGGAGAAGAATCATCAGAGACAGAGAGAGGAGAGTGCAAGCAGAAGGCAAGGTTGCTGGCTTGTGTCCCAAACCAGGAGCACAGCAGCCAACTGTTTAAACTCTCAGAGTACTACTATGAAAACTCTGACCTGAGGTGTCGCTGTCTATGGTATACGTCCTGACAGAGCATCTTTGTATCCACGGTCTACAAAGAGAATCTTATATTTCTTCCTTGTCTCTGTGATGGGATAGACATTTCTATTGGATCTGTAAACTGATAGGTGCTTGCTTTGTGACGAATATGAAATTAACAGATAGGAATTGGCAGTAGTGGGACACTGCCAGGGGCAGAGGGGCATGTAACATCAACAGGGATGCCTGATTCTAATCTAGGGGAAGTGAGGTCCAGGGAGGGCCCAAAACCCCACCTGTACCTGAACCGCTTATGCACGCAATCCTGACCTGTACCCCTCAACTGAAATAAAATAATCCAATTATTCTGAACTTTAGTATGCCATTCACCTTAACTAGTCTCTGCCAAGCTGTGTGTCTCCTCAGCCACCCATGAAGTGCAGGTTCAGAGCATGTAAAGTTGGGCTCTATCCATTATTTGTTAATGTAACATCTAAAATATCTGACCTACTTTGGCTTAGGCAGATATACCACAAAAGTATACTCACGATCCCAGGAGAAGACAGACTGCCATCACCTATGTCCTTACTCACAATGAAAGTAAAATTTAATCTTATTTCAGGAGGCTTTGGTCTGAACGATGTTTCTCTCACCTAGACATTAACACAAAGCAAAACACAATAATTGCAGGCAATACTTGTGATTAGATATATTAGCTCTATGCATAGAGCTCTCCAGAGTTAAAAGGAGGCGGCTATTCTTCACTGGAACACATTCCTTGGGGCAATTTATTATCTGAAACACGTCTAAGAATGCCATAACTAACACATTCCATGCATACTGGCATCATATTCTCCAACGCACATGAGCATTCTTCACGCACTAGCAAAGATGGTTGCTGGCAGTCGCAGGCTTATAGATTTCTTGACTCAGGGTCCAAGAGGAATTGAGAGCTACACTTCAAACTCCCTGTAACAAATTCCAGGTGAGGGGTGCAATGAGCTGAATTTGCATCGCATGTCTTTTTGGGAGTGACTTTATAGCATTATTATCCCAGCTTATGTCATACGCCCATGCCCGTGACTGGTGATGAGGAGAGCACTCTCACTGTGTCTGATTATCCACGACCACACGTGGAATAGGATATTTGTTTCAGAGGAGAGTACACACTGTCTCCAGGAAAAAGAAGAAAAAAATGTGGTGGAATGACAAAATCTCAAGAAACACAGGGCGCCTCAGTATATGAAACTGGTGAAGTTTTTTTAGTTGATGGAGAGATACATTGGCCTTGATTAGTCTTTTTTTCCAAAGTCTAATCCTTTTAAGGGCACTACATAGTGAAAAATATCATTTGTAGTTTTATGTACAAACGTGCTGATTATTGATGGCTATTATCTATGACACACTCTGCAGGCGCACACACATATATAACGTGTACACCAATGTAACTAGAATTTTATTTTATTCTAAGTATGTTTCTCCATTCTATCAAAGCAATAATTAAGAGCTAAGCTTTTGCAAACTTTTAATTTGAAGCATGAAAAGTACTTTTTATCAAGTTAGTATAACATTACTTGGAAGAGCACACTATATGCTTTAATAAAACCTGACCAATCATATTTCACATGCATTTGACAGATGCCAGAAAAATAAGAAAATAAACAAGCACATACCTCAAGATTGACCTCTAAATGGCTTCACACTTCCCTTTATAAAAGCTCCAGGCTTTCGGATGGCCTAGACAGATAGGAGAAGTTGCTTGAGGAGTCTTTCAGAATAGTTGATATCTTTCTGGCGTGATATGAGCAACAACACAGCTCAACTCTCCACCCTTGGACGCACACTCAAGGAAAACGTTCACCCTCTCTGCCCATTAAAATCCCCTACGGAGTTAAAAGTCCTTGATCCAATTGCAGACCCAATAGCTGGAGAAGAACCAGGACCCTAATAATTCTTAGAAGACCTAGGAGTCTAATGTGTGGATTGTATTTCCAAGGGTACAATGCTAAGAACCACTGGCTTAGAGTTAAGGACTTGAAATCAAAGCACTAGCTCAAATGCACTTGTATTACCTGAAAGAGTTAGTAGAGAAAGCCAATGTATGCCAGTATCATGTTAGCCATGTTTAACTGGGGCCAATTTTGCTCCCCTAGGGAATATTTGATGATATTTGGAGACATGCTGAGTTGTCACAACTTGGTAAGCATTGTTGGAATCTAGTGGCTAGAGGCCAGAAGTGAGGATCAGTATCCTACAATGTACATAGGCCAGTCTGCACAGCAAAAAATTATCCGACCAAAATGTCAGCAGTGAGAAGTAGTGTGTAAGCTAGAAATAATCAATTAGGGACAAAGACAGAACCTGAGAAGCATCCCTTTTTTCCCTGGGAGAGAGGAGTCCATTCACGTGTTGGGAGTCCTTGAATACTAACAGCAGCATGAGTTACTGCAGATTTGTTAAGATAGACTGGAGAGGCACATAAATGAGGCAAGCGAGTTGAGAACTCTACCTATGGTCATTCAAGTTACCAGAAGGAAATTCAGATTTACAGAATGGTTGCTCTGTTTCTCAGACAAACTATCAATGCAACAGAGGTAAACGGTCAATCAATACATTTATGTTTTCATTATACACTTAAATCCCCAAATACATCCAGAAATTCTAAGTTGTTGAGAGGAGAAAAAAAGATATGTCAAGCTAATAATAATTGCTTTGTGAAGCTAGAGATTAGGGTTAACAGTGGATGTTGGTAGCCTTTTTTTTAGAAGGGAAAGAGATGCCTTCCCATCACACCAACACACACACACACACACACACACACACACACACACACACACACACACACACACAGTTGGTGGCTTTAGGGATTCAAATCTGATTGGTGCAATTGATTTAGCATCTCTTTTTCATCTAATTTTAAATCCCTTGCTATGTTTCCAGCTTGAGAGAAACTGAGCAACTCTGCTTTTGCTCTTTGATCTGGGAATGTAAGAAAAGCCTCTGGTTCTAACTGCTAATGAAGACATACAAGGCCTAAACAGCAAGAACGCGGAAGCAAACTGAAGACAAAAGTCACCAGATGGGAGTCAATGGTCTGACTGCGGGAGGTCAGTATCGCCACTCTTATTCAATATGTAGAAAATATCAGTCGAGAGCCCATCTCTGCTACCATCTGAAAAAAATGGCAAGTAAAAATGGAGCTATAAGATGTTTGCCTTTCTCAAATGGCCAAAAAGTACACAAAATGCTAATGATTATTGTTTCTGGATGGTAGACTTGCAGATGACTAACTTTCTACTTTATAATTTTCTATGCTTTCCTAAAGTATTATGATGAACACAAATTACCTTTCCAATAATTCTATTTAAAGAAACACCAGCGGGAGATAGAAAGAAAGATGGTGGCAGCTCCAGCCAGACTATGTGAGTTCCTGTGGAAGTGAGTGTATGAATGAATTTGCATGTGTGTCTATTTGTAAGTGGGTGTGCGAGTAGCTTGGGAACAAGTGGCCAGGGCTCTCCTGATGAGACAGCTGGTGCCAACAACTGCTCTGCTTGGACTCTAGAGCCTCCACGGATGCAGAAGCCTAGCACCATTCTCTAGAATCAGCAAGTTTTTTCCCGGGAGAAACTTCCAGAAGCAATGGTCATTTGCCAGGCTGTTTGACCACCACAGCGCTAGGCCAGATCCTGACAGCAAGAGATGTGGAGGGAGTGCAGTGAGGGAGCCAGGGGCAGAGTCCCCCTGGAGAAGACGAAGCAGTCACTCTGCCACCATCTTGAAAACTGGGCAGGGACGTGTTCGGTTTGCTCACACCGTGGAACAACAAACCCACTCTCTGTGACTGGTGGGTTAACTACTCAGGGGTTGATCATGACCCAGAGAGAATGAAGCACAAGCCTCAGGGGAATAGGATGAGGGCAGAGTCTTAGGCGCTCCACCCCTTACCCTGACCCAGCCATGGGACAAAGGGTGCGGCCAGAAAAGGACAAGGGAAAGACAAGGAAGACGGCAGTGGAGCCAGCCAGACTATGTGAGTTCCAGTGTGAGTGAACGAGTATGTGGACAATTTTGCGCACATGTCTGTGAGTCAGTGGCACTGAGAGTGGCTGACTGAGTGGGGACTACGTAGCAAGCGGTCAGGGCTCTCCTGGTAAAGCGCCGGGTGCCTCTCTGCTCCGCTTCTAGAGCTTCCTGGGGTACAGAAGCCAAGTGCCTTTTTTTGTTTAATCAGCAAAGCCCTTCCCAGGAAGAAGCTGCCAGGAGTGACTGCCAGCTCCAGGCTGTCTCACCGCCACAGCACCTGGCCGAACACTGGCAACAAGGGCTGCAGAGGGAGTGCTGTGAGGGAACCAGAGGCAGAGCCCCACTGGAGAACAGGAGACAGGCATCCTACCACCATCTTGAAAACTGGGCAGGGAAGTGCTCTGGATTGCTCACCATGGAGCGACAGACCTGATCTCTGTGACCAGCCCTAATGACTCAGGGGTTGATCATGACCCAGGGAATATCCTGAAAGCACAGACTTTGGAGGGACAGGACGAGTGCTGCATCTCAGGATCCCACCCCCTACCCTGATTCAGCTGTGGGACAAAAGATGTGACCAGTAAAGTATGAGGAAGACCCTGGAAGAGATCAGTGTTGAGTCTGGGGCTGACCCAACCCCTCCTCCAGAGCAATCCAATGAACCTCAGACCCACAAGGCCGGGACGAGACTGAGAGGGATGAACCCAGGCAGAGCCTGGACGTCAACCGCAACAGAAGCACTCTACTCCAGGATAAGCCAGGCTGGGGCCTGCCCCTCTGGTACCTGGGGAGGAGACAATCTAGTTCCTCCTCGTGGGAGGGGATGGCCCTGACCATATGAGAGTGGGAGGAGAGGACTGAAGCCCCACCCACTCCCACTACCCGCTTCCCCATCCTTGGGCCAGGAGCTGGGGAGATTGCGAATATGCCTACAACTCTGTAGCAGACAGGAGGGGGTCAACCTGTGAGCAGCTGAGAGGAACAACTACAGAACCTGCCGCAAGAGGGCAGGTTTAAAATTTTTTTTTTTCCTTTGGAATGTGTCATTGAGGGTTCTATTTGCATATTGCCATCATTTTTTTAATTTTTATTTTTTTCTTCTTTTTTTACTTTCTTCCTTCTTTCAAGTTTTGTTTCCTTTTTATGTGTGTATGTAAATGATCGAGTATTCATCTTTTAGGGTTCTTTTTTTGTTTGATGTTTGTTCTTCTCTTTTTAGTATAATGTGTGTGTGAATGTTTGTGTAAGGGTTCTATTTGCATCCCCCCTTTTTTCTTTTGCACTTTTCATTCTTCTCCTTTTGTTTTGTGGTGTGTGTGTGTGTATGTGTTTGGTTTTCCTGTTTTTTGTTTGTTTTGTTGTTTTTTCAGGTTTGTTTTGGTTTTTGTTTGTGTTTGTGAGTTTATGTTTTAAATTTTTTTTTTTCCGAGTTGGAGTCTCACTCTGTCGCCCAGACTGGAATGCAGTGGCCGCTCCCGGGCACCGCAGCCTCGACCTGCTGGGCTCCGGCAATCCTTCCGCCTCATCCTTCCGAGTAGCCAGAATTACAGGCATGCGCTACCATGCTGGGCTGATATTTTGATTTATTGTAGAGATGAGGTCTCGCTACCCAGGTGGGTCTCGAACCCGCAGGCTCAGGCAATCCACTCACCTCAGCCTCCCAAAGGCACGGGATTACAGGCTGAGCCACCAAGCCCGGCTATGTTTTAAATTTTTTTTGTTTTAGTTTCTGCTTTTGTTTTTCTGCATTTACTTATTTATTTATTTAATTTCTGTCCTATTTCATTCTACTTTTCTATGTTCTCGTCATTGTTGTTACTATATCATGGAATCAGGGAGTATACACATGTACCCATTGCATTTTCATATAGAGTGGTGGTGGGGAGTGGGTCTCAGGGAAGTCATACTCAATCAATGAACATTGTGATTTACATTTCGTTTCTGAATCATAGTTACCCATCATCCACCTTATTCAACACTCAAAACTACAAGAGACAGCCAAGCTTCCCTCACTCAGCCCTGTTTCCAAATAGAACAAATCCAAAACACTTGTCAGGGAAGAATAGAGGACTGAGAAAACATCAGAAGTGAAAGCCCCACACTACCACTGCAGAACTAAGGAGAAAATAAAGATATCTGTCACAAATAAGGAAAAATAAATGGAAGAACACAGGTAGTTCCCAGTGTACCAAAGAGACAATGCCTGAAAAATCACATCTCAGAGCCCAAACAATGGAAGTCACCAACGACTGCCCAAAGTTTAGGGAATTGATGGAAACAGTGAATAAGTCTCAAGAAAGACAAGATACAACACTGAAAAAACTTGTAGCAGAGATTTTGGCCATAAAAACTTCACCTAGGAAATAAATAACCAGATGGCAAGCATGAAAAGCAGAATTAATCAGGCAAATGACAGAATCTCAGAGCTCAAAGACCAAACCATGGCATCAAACCAATTTGTAAAAAACATAGAAAGAAAACTCAGAAAGAAAGAAATAGTCTCCAAGAGATGTGTGATTATATCAAGAAGCTAAACCTACACCTGATTGGTATCCAAGAGGGAGAAAGGGAAATGGAGAATGACTTGGAGGAAGTATACCAGGAGATTATCCAAGAAAACTTTCACCATCTCAGCGATGTGACCATCCAAACACAACAGATACAGAGAACCTCTGCAGGACATAATATGAGAAGACCAACCTGTAGACACATAGTAACTCACCTACACAAACTAGAAATTAAAGAAAAAATCCTAAAGGCAGCAAAAGAGAAAGATTAAACTACCTACCAGGGAAGACCAATTAGAATAGCAACAGACCTAATGACAGAAACACTATAAACTAGAAGGGACTGGAGTCCAATTTTCAAAGTCCTCAAAGATAAATAATTTCAACCAAGAAATTTCCTACCCAGTCAAGCTTCAGCTTCATCAGCAATGGAGAATTAAAATCCCCTCCCAGACATCTAATCCCTAAAGAATTTTGCAACTTCAAAAACACCTCTGCAGGAGACACTTATAATGATATTAAGCACAAATGAAAGAAATAAAAGAATGACCACACACTTCCCAAAAGAACAGGAGAACACAGAATCAACAGATAATATACCACAACTACAAACTTGAAAGCGCATACATACATCAACCCCAACATTAAAAAATAAATAAATAAAACTAAGAAACAAAAAAAGCTTTATAAGAACCTTATGATGGGGATAAACAATCATATTTCAATAATCAGACTTAACATGAATGGACTAAAAGCACCACTGAAAAGACACAGAATGGCAAACTAGATTTTAAAAAATGACCCAGTATTTGCAGGATCAAGGAAATTCATCTCACCACAAGGGATGCACCCAGACTCAAAGTAAATGAATTTTCAGGATAATGGATCACAAAAGAAGGCAGGAGTTGCAATTTTAATATCAGACAAAACAACCTTTAAGCTACCAAAAATTTAAAAAGATACGAAAGGACACTACATAATGATAAATGGTTCAGCTCATCAACAAGAAATATCCATCCTATACATATATGCACCCAACACAGGAGCACCTGCATTTATAAAGTCACTACTTAGTAAATTACAGGAAGCTATTTACTCTAACACTACTATGGCTAAGGACTTAAATACCCCACTAACAACCTTAGACAGATCATTGAGGCAAAAAATCAATAAAGAGACTCAGAACCTCAAATTGATACTTGAACAACTGGACTTAAAAGATACCTACACAACACTCCACCCAACAACCACAGAATATACATTCTACTCATAACCACCTAGAATGTTCTCCAAGATCAATCACATCCTTAAGCTTTAAATCAAGCATAAACAAATTCAAACCAAGACCAAAATACTGCCATGCACTTTTTCAGACCAGTGGTAAAAAATAAATATCAACACAGACAAAATTACCCCCAAATTCACAAAGACATGGTTACTAAATAGCATGAGACCGAACAACTCCTGGGTCAACACAGAAATCAAAATAGAAATTGAAAGATTCCTGGAAACAAATGAAAATGAAGAAACACCTTCCCAAAACCTCTGGGATTCCAAGAAATCAGTTCTAAGAAGGCAATTTATATCTCTATGGACACACATCAAGCAAATGGAAAACTCACAAGTTAATGGCCTAACAAATCATCTAAGGGAACTGGAAAGACAAGACCACCAAAACACTAACTTTGGCAGAAGAATCTAGATCACCAAAGTAAAAGCCAAAATACTGGATATAAAACACAAAAATATCATAGAGAAAAATTTTAAAACCCCAAAAAACTGGTCCTGTGAAAGAATAAACAAGATTGATGGATCCCTGGTCAGAATAACCAAGTAAGAGGAGAAAAAGCCCAAATAAACACTATCAGAAATGCAAAAGGTCAAATCACAACTGACCTGAAAGAAATACATAAGATTATCAGAGATTACTATGCACACTTGTATGGAAACAAACTCGATAACCTAAATAAAAAGGAAGACTTTCTGACATCCTACCACCTCCCACGGTTGAAACAAGATGATATTGAGACACAAAATAGGTCATTAACAATCCAGGGAGTTGACTTCTTCATAAGAAAGCTACAAACAACAACAACAAAAAGCCCCGGACCAGATAGTTTCCAGCAAAATTTTATAAAACATACAAGGAAGAACTGATTCCAACCCTATTGAAAGTATTCCAGTCTATTGAGAAAGTTGGAATTCTCCCAAAATCATTTTACAAAGATAACATCACACTGACACCCAAACCAGGTAAAGATCCAACCAAAAAAAAGAAAGGGAGTGGGGAACTACAGGCTAATATCCCTGATTAACATAGATACAAAAATTCTCAACAAGATTCTAGCAAAATCGATCCAACAGCACATGGCAAATCTACAGATTTAACGCAATATCTATTAAATTACCAACATCATTCTTCTCAGACCTGGAAATGACGATACAGAAAATCAAATGGAAACATAAATGACCACGAATATCCAAAGCAATCATCAGCAAAAGAAATAAAGTAGAAGGTATCACACTTCCAGATTTTAAACTTCACTATTAGGCTACAGTAATCAAATAAGCCTCATACTGGTACAAGAATAGGCATATAGACCAATGAAGTGGAACAGAGATTCTGGAAGTAAAACCTCAATTTCTCAAGCAACTCATCTTCAACAAAACTTCCACCAGCATCCACTAGGGAGAGGAGAACCTATTCAGTAAATGGTGCTGGGAAAACCGGCTGACCACATTCAGAAGATTGAAACAGGACCTCTACCTATCACCATTCTCAAAAATCAGTTCTAAATGAATCAAACACTAAATTTGAAACCTCAAACTATAGGAATCTTAGAAAACACAGGAGACAGTCTTATAGAAATCAGAAAAGAAACACAATTCCTGATTTAAAGAAAACCCCAGACCAAAAGAGATAAGATAGACAAGTGGGACTTCACCAAACTGAAAAGTTTCTGCAAGGTAAAATAAACCATCAAGAGAGTGGGGAGACAGCCCAGAGAATGAGAAAAAAATATTTGCCAACTGTATATCTGACAAAGACCTAGCATCCAGGATCTATAAGGTATTCAAATGTGCTGAAAGGAAAACAACAACAACAACAACAAAAACCAAAACAGCCCTATTAAAAAGTGGGCAAAAGACATGAATAAACATTTCTCAAAAGAAGACATGTGGGCAGCCACAGACCCATGAAAAATTGCTCAGCCCATCAGAGAAATGCAAACCCAAACCACATTGAGACACCACCTAATCTCAGTAAGAGTGGCCATCATTAATAAAACAAAAAACAACAAATGCTGGTGAGGATGCGGAGAAAAAGAAACACTTCTACACTGCTGGTAGGAATGTGAACTAGTGCAACCTCTATGGAAAACAGTGTGGTGATTTCTAACAGAACTAGAAATTGACCTTCCATATGACCCTGTAACCCCCCTACTGGAACTATACCCAGAGGAACTTAAATCATTCTGCCAAAAAGATTCCCACACATGCACGTTTATTGCAGTACAATTCACAACAGTAAAAACATCAAACCAACTGTGCTGCCCATCGAAACTGGACTGGATTTTAAAATGTGGTACATATACGCAATGGACTATTATGCAGTCATAAAGAAGGTCAAACATATGGACTTTACAGCAATTTGAGTCTATAATACTCAGTGATCTATCATAGAAACAAAGAACTGAGTATCACATGTCCTTGCTCATAAGCAGACCCTGGAATTTTACCATAATACTGTAAGACAGGGATTGGTAGTAGTGGAATACTTCCAGGGGAGGGGTGGGGCACAACATCAGCAAGAGTATCTGACCTTAAACCAGGTGAAGTGGGGACGAAAGGGAGGCCCAAACTTTACCTTTATGATGTCCACTTGTATACCTAATCCTGAATTGTACCCCACATCTTGAAAATAAAAGAAAAATCACAAAAAAGGACAAGGAAGACACCTTCCCCCCAAGAGGTTAGCAGTGAGTCCTGGACTGACCCAATCGCCTCCTTCTCAGCAATTCTCTGAGCATCAGACCCACATGACTGGGATACATCTGAGAGGGACAAACCCAGGTAGAGATTGGACAGCAGCCACACTAGAAGATCTCTATTCTGAGATGAGTCTGGCTGGGGTGCCCTGCCACCATCACCTGGGGGTGAGACAACTCTGCACCTCCTCACTAGAGGGGACTCCCCTGATCTTACAAGAGCAGTCAGGGAGGATTAACACCCCACCAACCCCTACTCCTCCTCCCCCACTGGATGCTTACTGGGGAGATTTTGAAGTTGCCCAGAGCACCACAGGAGACAGCAGGTGGACCTGAACCTTAGAGCAAGTATTCCAGGAGATTATCCAAGAAAACCTTCCTCATCTCACCAGAGATGCAACTATCCAAATACAATATCCAGAGAACCCCCACAAGACATCAAATGAGAAGACCAACCCATGGACACATGGTAATCCACCTACATGAAGTAAGTATAAAATAAATAACGCTAAAGGCAGCGAGAGAGAAAGGTCAGACTACCTACCAGGGAAGATAATCAGAATAACAGTGGACATGTCAGCAGAAACACTACAAACTAGGAGAGAGTGGAGTTCAGTGTTCAAAGTCTCCAAAGATAAACAGTTTCAAATAAGAATTTCCTACCCAGTCAAGCGCAGCTTTATCAGTGATGGAGAATTAAAATCCTTCACAGACATTCAATCCCTAAAAGATTATTATGCTCCGAGATCAAGTCTGTAGGAGATGCTCAAGAGGGTATTAAGTACAGAGAAAATAAAAGACAAAAACAATCATGCATTTCCCAAGAATGCAGTAAAACAGAATCAACACAACACACCTCATGACTGCAAAATTGAAATCACACATATATCAACAAAAGTTAAAAGAAAACAAAACACCCTTATTAGAGCCTCATGACAGGGATAAACTCTCACATTTCAATAATCAGCCTGAATAACAATGGATTAAATGCACCACTGAAATGACATAGAATGGCAAACTGGATTTTTTTAAAAAAGACCCAAAAGTATGCTGCCCTTAGGAAACCCAATTTACTACAAAGGACACCCACAGACTCAAAGGTAAAGGAAGGAAAACACATTCCAGGTGAACAAAAAACAAAAGAAGGCAGGAGTTGTGCTTTTAATATCAGACAAAACTGCCTTCAAGCTATTAAAAGTTTAAAAAGATAAGGAAGGATGTTATATAATTATGAAAGTTTCAATCCATCAATAAGAAATATTCATTCTAAATATACATGCACCTAACCCAGGAGCACCTGGATTTATAAAGTAACTATTAAATAAACTGAAAAAGGATATTGGTCTATCACTATCATACCTGGGGACTTAAATATCCCACTAACAAACCTAGGTAGATTATTGAAGCAAAAAAAAAAAAAAATAAAAATAAGGAGATCTGAAATCTTAAACTGATGCTTGACCAAATGGACTTAATAGATACCTACAAAACCTTCCACCCAACAACCATGCAATACACATTCTACTCATCACCACATGGGTCATTCTCTAAGATCGACCACATCCTTGGTCATAAATCAAGCATAAACAAATTCCATAAGATAAAAATACTACCGTGCACCTTCTCAGACCACAGTGGAACAAAAATAAATATTACCACCAACAAAATCCCCCCAAAACAAACAAAGACATGGACACCAAACAGCACAATGCAGAACAACTCCTGTGTCAATACAGAAATCAAAACAGAAATTAAAAGATTCTTGGAAGCAAATGAAAACAAAGACAGATCTTACCAAAACATCTGGAATGCCATGAAAGCAGTACTAAGACAGGAATTTATATCTCTACAAACACACATCAACAAAATAGAAAGCTCACAAGTCAATAGCCTAATGAATAACCTAAGGGAACTGGAAAGACAAGAGCACCAAAACCCTAACTTCAGTAGAAGAATCTAGATCACCAAAGTAAAAGCTGAAATATAGACACAGAAGACAAAAATATCATGGGAAAAAACCAGTGAACCAAAAAGCTGGTTATTTGAAAGGATAAACAAGACTGATGGACCCCCTAACCAGAATGACCAAGAAAAAGTGACAAAAAGCATAAATAAACACAATCAGAAACACAAAAGATCAAGTCACAATCAACTCTGAAGAAATAGAAAAGATGATCAGAAATTACTGTACACACCTGTATGAAAACAAATTTGAAAACCCAAATAAAATGGAAGATTTTTTGACTTTCTACAACCTCCCAAGGTTGAAACAAAAAGAAATAGATACCCTAAATAGATCAATCCATCATAAGAAAACTGCCGCCAAACAAAAGCCCTGGACCAGATGGCTTCCCAGTAGAATTCTACAAAGCATACAAGGAAGAGCTGAGTATTCCAGGTAATCAAGAAAGATGGAACTCTCCCCAAATCCTTTTATAAGGCTAACATCACACTAACACTCAAACCAGGAAAAGACCCAGCAAAGAAAGAGAACTACAGGTCAACATTCCTGATGAATATAGATGCAGAAATTCTCAACAAGATTCTAAAAAATCAGATCCACCGACATACCTCAAAAATTATCCACCGTCCCCATATAGGTTTCATCCCTCGGATATAGGGCTGGTTTAACATCCAAAAGACCACAAATGCAATTAAATACATCAACAGATGCAAATTAAATAATTAGCAGATATAAAAACAAGAACCACATGAATATATCATTAGACACAGAAAAGTCTTTTCCACAAAAACCAACATCTCTTCTTGATTAAAAAAAAAATCCTTGTACACTTAGGTGGAGAGGGAACATACCTCAAAATAGTAAAAACCATCTACAATAAACCCATAGCCAACATATTACAAATGAACAGAAGTAGGAAACATTTCCCCTGAAAACCAGAACAAGACAAGATTGTTCACTCTCATGCATCCTGTTCAACACAGTGTTGGAAATCCCAGCTAGAGCACTCAGACAAGAGAAGGATATTGGGTGTATCCAAATAGGAAAAGAGAAAGTTAAGCCATCCCTCTTTGCAGATGATATGATCCTATACCTGGAAAACCTAAGGAAATCTGTCGAATTGATCAAAGATTTAAAAGTAAAATCTTAAACTATAAGAGTCTTAGAAAACCTGTGAGACACCCTTATGGAAATTGGAACTGGCAACCGATTCCTGCCCCAAACCCCAAATGTCCATGACATAAGAGTTAAGATAGACAAGTAGGACCTCCTCAAACTGAAAAGCTTCTGCAAAGCAAAATAAATCATCAAGAGAGTGAGGAGACAGCCCACAGAATGAGAAAAGATACTTTCCACCTGTATATCTGATATAGTTCTAACATCTAGAATCTACAAGGAACTCAAATGCGCTGACATAAAAAAACAAAAGTCCCATTAAAAAATGGCCAAAAGACACGAATAGATATTTCTCAAAAGAATATATACGAGCAGCCAACAGATACATGAAAGAATGCTCAGCCTCACTAATCATTAGAAAAATGCAAATCAAAATCTCACTGAGATGCCACCTGACTCCAGTAAGAATGGCCATCATTAATAATAATAATAAAAAAAACCCCACAATGATTCTGGTGAGGATGCTGAGAAAAGGGACTGCTTCTACACTGTTGGTGGGAGTGCAGACTAATTCAACCTCTATGGAAAACAACGTAGTGATTCCTAAAAGAACTAAAAATTGACCTTCCATATGGAAGGATTTCCCAGAAATCCTTCTTCTGGAAATATCCCCAGAGGAACTCAAATCAGTCTACCAAAAGATACCTGAACACACATGTTTATTGCAGCACTGTTCACAATAGCAAAAACATGGAACCAACCACGCTGCCCATTGAAACTGGACTGGATTTTTTAAATGTGGCACATATATATGATGGAATAATATGCAGCCAAAAATAAGAACAAAATTATGGACTTGTCAGTCACTAGGATGAATTTGGAGTCTATCATACTCAGTGATCGATCACAAAAACAAATAAATTAGTTCTCATTCTTAAGTGAACCCTGAACACCTATCATAATATTACAAAAAAAGGATTGCCAGAAGCAGGACATTGCCAGGGGAGGGAGAGGACACATAATATCAATAAGGATGCTTGATCCTAATCCAGATGAAGTGAGGTCCAGTCGGAGGTCCCAGACTTCACCGGTACCTAAACCACTTATGTACGTCATCCTGACTTGTACTCCACAACTTTAAAATTAAATTAAAATTTTAGAAACGAAACATCAATGAGGCCAGGCACAGTGGCTGACACCGGTAATCCCAGCACTTAGGGAGGTCAAGGCAGGAGGGCTGCTTGTGCCCAGGACCTGGAGACCAGCCTGGGCAACATAGCAAGTCCTCATCTGTACAAATTTTTTCTTAAAAGTTAGCCAGTTTTGATAGTACATGTCTGTAGTCCCAGCTACTTGGGAGACAGAGGCAGGAGGATCATTTGAGCATGGAAGTTGAGGCTGTCCTCCAGCCTGGGTGACAGAATGAGACTGACTCAAAAAACAAAACAAAACAAACAGCAATAATTTTGTAAGAATGTAGCTTAGTTGCAATAAAGCCTGATTTAAATAAACCATATATTCATCATATAAGTGGAATCACAGGAGCGTTCAAAGGGATGGACAGTCAGACTACAATAAAAGCACTGGCTTGACATCCTTTCCAAAGCTAAAAAGACCTTTAGGTCTTGGGCACGACCTGCTGTGAGCGGAGACTCCCGCACAGGGCTGCATGGCTTGTTTGTTCTGCTCTCCCTCCCCTCCGCCTCTTCTGATTCTCTCGCTTCCAGTGTTCCATTTACATGTAATTTCCCCAACCTGCAATTCCAGCTAGGTTCTTCGCTTCTTTAAAACCTCAGCTTGAAACCTTCAGGGGAAAGCTTTCGAAATATTTAGACATTATATGGGGGAGTCTAACTCTGAGAAATTTAAGGATAGGATTCGTGCTTTTAAATGATCTAGATATTGCTTCCAAGAATAACCCACATTGAGAATAATAAAAAAAAACAAGGACCTCACAATTCAGCAAGCTTCTATTTTGTGGAAGAATGAAGAGAATAATACCATCAAATTCAAAATAAGGACTGCTTTATTTTGGTCAGCTTGCTATACATGTGTTAAGTTTATGTAGTTTGTATTACTAATTAATGTAGTGCTTTTAAATATATACCCATGTTCATGTTTATACTTGATTTTTCCAGCTCCCAATCGTTTCCAACTATGGTTGCATATAATAATGACCCACAAAGTAATTTGAAAATACCAAAGCTTTAACTCCATTGCAGGTCATTTACTCAGGCTTTTCATGAGAGTAACCTGGGCGTGGGTATGGTTGCAAAGATCCACAGGTGGTCCCAGTTTATAACCAGTCCAGAGCCTCTGAGCTAGGTCATAAAATATGTGAAGTAAGAAGCTAGTATCTTTTTACCCTCTCCACTCCTACTTTTCATCCAATGTCTCATCCTACGAACACATACATCCAGACAAACATAAAGCATGCTTTATTTGGTTTGTTGACTTGTGTATAGATCATGAGTTATTTTTCAAAGCCTCACACCTGAAGGATAGGGAAAGTGATGGTTGAGAAGAATTCTCTCACTGATGAAGATAGTGAAAGAAAACAATGGAAGAAAATTCCTGTTGCAGAAGGAAACCCATGGTTATTGCATGTCTTCAGAACTAGAAGGCATCCAAGCCATTCTCTGAAGGAGCTGTTCAGGTTTTAGCTCTATTATATATGAAACTCTGTTTTTTCTTTCTTTCTTTTTTTAAGGCCATCTCCGCTTCAGATCATTATTCTTGATTGTAGAACCCTGTCGTAGATGCAGAAGAGACTTTGACTTCTGAAAGCTCTCTCTTTTGTAGTCATGCTATAAGCCCAGCAAACCTGCATGGGAGTGGTGCAATGTATCATAATCCATGTTATTTTTCTTCCTCCTGTATGTCCTTGAGAGGCGTTAGGAAACTCTGTAGAACAATTGGGAAACTTTGTAGAACAATTAGGAAACTTTGCAGGCCAAGACTTTTATATGTTGGGATAACTCTGAGAGCATATCACCACTCCCAGGACAAGTTGAAAGCCAGAGGGCACGGCCTTTGGCAATTCAGTCATCTTAGCTTCATAGCTGGCCACAAAGTCATGTCTGTATGTGACAAAAATTTGGCTGGTATCTGCTCTGAATAATGGGCTGCATAGAGTCTCACACTAGCAAAACCAATAGGATGAGAATAAGTCACGCCACTATGGAAAGATTAATTCAGCAGGAGTTGGGCTCTTAAACTCTAGTCAGCTTTCACTGAGTCTTTACCCTCTCAAAGTCCACCTACCCAAACG
This sequence comes from Cephalopachus bancanus, assembly GCA_027257055.1. NCBI lineage: Eukaryota > Metazoa > Chordata > Mammalia > Primates > Tarsiidae > Cephalopachus > Cephalopachus bancanus. The sequence continues at coordinate 6,023,848 of JAPVLO010000042.1, forward strand.
CACTGCGTGGTACATGAATAATCCGAAGACCCCATGAGCGAACTCAGCACACGTTTTATTTTTTCTTTAGGGTGAACAAAACCCACGGAGCCTTTCTCCTGGCAAGATTTTGTAACCCTGAATATAAGTAGATTATTTTTTAGGCTGACTGACAGTCCCTTACTAGCATTTGCTAGAGGAGAAAATGTTCTTACTTTAGAGATTTAATTCTAACAAAGAAAGGAATAAGCTGAGGACTGTACCCTGCAGAAATCCAAATAAGCATTTGGAGAAAATTATCCTTTGCTAGCACGTGGGAAATATTTATGTCCACAGTTGAATTTTGCTGCAAGGATTTTAATAGTGAGCATTAAGGCCATTCAAGCATCTTCCGAGTCAGGTGCGGGGAAAGGTGACCAGGAGAGCAAACTGAGGGTGGAAGGCTGAACAGAGTGTTATTTTTAGCTAGTGGCATGAACACATAAACGCTCCTCCACCTCCCTTTGCCTCAGTTTCACTGATATAACATAGAATTTATTCTTGATAGAGTCTCCTTTGGACTTTCTGCTCCCCAGACTTCTCCCCACGGAGGACGCCCTGGTCCCAAGTCTTAGCACTGTATTCCAGGAAACTGGAATAAAAGAGGAGGGATTGGAGAGATGGTCCCTGGCCACTATCAGCTTCAATGCGAGGGAGAAAAGGGCAACAGAACCAACCCCATTTGTCCCCATGGCAGGTCTCTAGAATCTCAAGCCCGGGCATTGAACAAGAAGGGGGATTCCTTGAATCAGACAGGAGACTGGAGTCTTTAATACATTCTATATTGAGATTTTAGTGCCAGAAATAGGCCAGAAAGTTTTGGTATCCACTCAAGAACCTCTTGAGATACCTATTAAACCACAAAAACAGGAGACACAACAAAGCAGATTTAGAGTTAGCAATTGGCATATACACCTATACATTTAATTTTTTTACACTATTTATCACAGACACTATAACTGGAATATATGTGGTCCACAAATGCAGACATGCTTCATCATTTATTATCTCATTATAAAGAGCTACCATAATTTATTTAAACAATCCTATGTTGATAGACATTAAAGTTTTAGCTTTAGGTTTTGCTACAATAAATAATTCGGTGATAAATAATGATGACTATTATGGCTCGTTGCAATCTAAAATTATGTAATTCTATAAACTTAGCATCAGTCATGTTGGATTAGAGCCCACACTAATGACCTCATTTTAAAGATCTTATTTGGAGATAGGTTCTATTTCTAAATACTGTCACACTCTGAGATGCTGGATATTAGGATTTCAGCATATGAATTCTGGGGTGACACAATTTGGTCTATAAGTCTTATGAAGACTTACTGGGTTTGCCTTTCTCTAACATTTTTTAAAGAGTAGTTTCTAAATAAACGCAAACATTTATTTGCAAGTAGGTACCTTTTCTATCTTAGGTTACTCTCTTCCTCCCCCCTTCTCTCTTTTATCCATACTCACCACCCACCAACTCCCAAGTCTGAGTATATCACAACATTCTAAGCCCCCTTGGACAGTTTCAGTTAGGGTTAAAATTTGTTTTAAAAGATTAATCCTTTGCTCATGCTTGAGGGTTCTGGATTTTAGCCTCTGAACAGCTTATAATCAAGGCTTTTATTTGGCTTTTGACATTTATCTAGTATGATACACCTTTAACTGTCAGCTTACTGTGCATCAAACCAAAGGTTATATTTGCCCTTATAAACTCCCTGCTCAAGTGTTGCTTCCTTTCTCTCTTGCAGCAAAACAGAGAGGAAAGAGAGAAAAAGATCATGTCCATGTCTGCCCAGGAGCAGCATGAATTTCAAAAGTAGTTTTCCCTCCGCAAAGAGATTTCAAGTCCTAATCGGGCTTTTCTCTTTGAGAAGGTGCTCCCTTTGCTGTGTACATTCATACTGGTTTATTGCTAGATGCCCATGGAACATGTCCATTGAAACATTAAACAGAGTCGCATTTAATGACTTGACTTCTAACATAATGCTACATTTCTAGCCCATACATGAATATAACTTTTTTTTTAACTTGTTACAGATTTTGAGGTTGGATCCTCTGGGAAACACTCCCTGAGACGGAGTTAAAGGCAAAAACAAAACAAAACAAAACAAAACAAATTGGATGAGAAAAAGACTAGAAAATGGAGATTTGTCAGATCATAATGCACTCCTAACAAAATCTGTCCAACAAGGACCTCTGGCCAAAGGATTTCTGCCAGAGGGGTCCCACGCTGAGTGAAAATGGCTAGATTCTTGTACCACCATCTTGCCCAGTTATTGACTAGGAACTGCTCTGAGGAGACTATGGCTTCAGCTACCACCACCTTGCTCGTCATTGGCTTAGGGTTTCTCAGAACTTGAAATGGGCTCTGAAAAATCTGACAGTTAACCACATTCCTCAGAGCTGAATAGTGCATCCTTTCTAAAAGGGGCATCTAAGCCGTACAGCTCTGCTCATGTCACATATATGTTTGAAAAAAGTACAAAATGATGTGTTATGTGTGCGCATATGTTTACTTACACAAATGGTGATTATATTATTCATTATCCAAAGTACCCTTTGAGATGAAAAGGAATAGGTAATAATTATATGTGGATAATGAGTAAATATAATCATTCTACTTATATGTCTGTCAACCTTCTTTACTCAGAAACTTCTACTTACATAAAGTCCCAGGAGATTCATCCACATATGCACTCTAAATTTCATCCACATTTACCAAATTTTTACTTTTTATGGAGAAGCCAAACTTCAATGTTCTATGGAGATTACATCAAAGGAGCACATTTGAAAAAGCAATGGTGTTTTTCTTCCCCATTTTCTTTCCTTCCCTGCTTCCATGGTGGAATTATTAAGCTTTTCGACTGCCAGTGATTCTACACCAGTGATTCTCAGCCTGGAATCTGTCTATGCTGGGTTCTGAAGCAGATCCTTAAGGGTTCATCCACTGCCTATGAATGTATTTTTATTTTTGTTTTCTTTTTGATGTGTTTTTTCAATAAGCATGCTTTCAATCATTTGTGTAGTCACTTAAAGTGAAATTTTCACATATGATTCCATTGCTTTCATTTGCATTTAGCCTCACCATCAGATTGGCACCTTAATTTAATAATCACAAATTAAGGAGAAGAAATGGAATGATGTTTGAAACGTGAATTGTGTTCTTATTCCAGTCGAGGACCAAATTATTTCACAATGTGCTGAACAGATAAAAGTTTCATGAATGTACAAAGCACACATTTGACCTAGATAATTTAAAATAAAAACTTTGGTTTTCGTAGTTAGTACTGATACTAATATTTTGAGCCTCCTCTAAGACATTTTATCTTCAACTCATTAATTTTAATGCTCATTAATTTGTAATTTTGTTTGCATTTAGCAATTTGGTTTTGTTTATTGTTGTATAAAACCTATAATCTTATGAGCTTATACTTTTAAAAATGTGTAAGTAATGGTTTAATAAAAATGAATTAAGTAAATCTTATGATTCCTGGATAATTTATTTTTCTTTTTGAGTGTCCAAATTTATTACTAGCTACTGTACTATATCGGGGATGCATTTGGTGTGTGTGAGTGTGTGTGTGTGTGTGTGTGTGTGTGTGTGTGTGTGTGTGTAGACAGAGACCAGAATATAAGTGAAAAAGAGAAGTATTAAATATTTCAGTATGTAGCTTAACCATATAAGAACTCTTGCATTTGTAAACTTTATCTCAATGACATTACTTCTACTAAAAAGATGATAATAATTTATCATTTAATTGAATCAACGGTCCACTATTAAATTTCTTCCAATAGCCACATTACTTTTTTTAGTTTGTTCTAATCTGCATTCAAATGAGGTTTGTAAATCTCATTTGTTGAATTCTCCTTTGAGTTTTTTGTTGGTTTTTATTTTTTTGTTTTGTTTTGTTTTGCTTTTTTGAGTTGGGGTTTCATTTTGTTGCCTAGGTGGAGTGCAGTGGAATCAACACAACTCACTGCAGACTTGATCTCCTGAGCTCAGGCAACCCTTCTGCCTCTGCCTCCTAAGATGCTGGAACTACAGGCACATGCCACCACCCTAGTTAATTTTTTTATTTTTTTTTTAATTTTGAGACAAGGTATATTGCTGGGCTGATCACAATCTCCTGAGCTCAAGAAATCCTCCTGCCTCAGTCTCCCAAAGTGCTGAAATTACCAGATCTTCTTTCTTATAGATTTCCTCTTCACTTTTTCCCTTTTAATTTGTTATTGAAGAAAGCAGTTCATTTCATCTGCAGTCTCTTACAATTTAAGATTTACTCATTGCAACTTAGTGTCATTTGACATGCTCTTTTGTTCTCTGTGTTTTCTGTCAATTGGTGGCAATTCGAGGATTTTATGATTCAGGATTGGTTTCCTTTGCTATAAACACTCAGAGTTATAATTGTGTACTTCCATCCAGTGTTATGCCATATTTAGTTTCCTCTTTGATACCAGCAGTCATAGATGATCATCCACTGGAGATTTTTTTTTTAACTTGGGGATTGTAAAATGCTGAGAGTCTAATTCCATCATATTTTCTTTCTTTATTGACTGAAATAATTCCAGAATGTTCATCAGGAATTTGGTTACCATGATGTACAGTTCATAAAAAAAGAAATATTGAATCCTTTCCCATTATTTACCAGTTTTTTATGCATACAGATGTTCATAGTAATCTCTGATCATGTTTTTAATTTCTTCAGAGTGAGTTGTGAAATTGTATTTATTTGGACTTTTATCTCTTTCTCTCTCTCTCTCTTTTGTCAATCTTGCCAGTCTATCAATCTTATTTATCCTTCCAAAGAAACAGTTTTTTGTCTCATTGATTGTTTCTATGAATTTTTTGGACGCTTTTTCATTCAATTGTAACTTTATTTGAATAATTTCAATTTTTCTACTAAATCTAGAATTGGATTTCTCTTGGCTTTCCAGTTCCCTTAAGTATGACGTTAGGCTGTTTACCTAAGATTCTTCTATTTTCTTCATGTGTGCATGCAATGTTATAAACTTTCCTCTCAGCATTGTTTTAATGGTATCCCAGAGGTTTTGGTATTTTGTGTCTCTGTTTTTGTTCCCAGGAATCTTTTTTTTATCTCTGCCTTGATTTCTGTGTTAGCCCCAAAGTCATCCAGAAGCATGTTCTTTAATTCCTATGTATTTATGTGTTTTGGGGGTTCCTGTTGACAACGATATTTATTTTTACTTCACTGCAGACTGAGAAGATGCTTGGTAGGATCTCAAATTGTTGAAATTTGTTCATGCTTGATTTATGCTGAAGAAGGAAGCCAATCTTGGAGCATAGTTCATGTGCTGATGAGAAGAATGCATATTCTGTGGTTGTTGGGTAAAATGTTCTGTAGGTGTCTGTTAGGTCCAATTGATTGAGTGTTTAGTTAAGATTCTGGATTTCCTTGTTCAGTGTTTGCCTTCATGATCTAAGGCTATTAGCAGGGTATTAAAGTCTCTGACTAGAATTGTATGGTTGTCTATGCTTTATCTTACTTTAACAATTGTTTTATAAATCTGGCTGTTCTTAAGTTGGGAGCATATATATTTAAAATGGTTATCTCTTGCTGGTTTTGTGAGCCTTTTATGATGGTGTAGTGTCCTTTTGAACTTTGGTTTAATGTCTGTTTTGTCTGATATAAGAATGGCTATTCTTGCTCTTTTTTTGTTTTCCATTTTCCTGGAAGATCTTTCTCCAGCCCTCTATTTTCAGCCTGTGCATCCATGCCCTTTGCAATGAGATGGCTTTCCTGAAGGCAGCAGAAGGCTACAGGAGTTTGGATCATGGTTCTGTATCCAATTTTCTACACTATGCTTTTTGAGTGGTGTGCTCAATTCATTCACATTAACATTACTAATATATGATGTTTTGTTCCTGTCATATTGCTATTAAAAGGATGCTTTGCTTTCTATGCTTTGTGATGGATTTGTATGGTCTGTTAACTCTGTATTTCTCTGTGCCTTTGCAGTGGGTGAAACCATCCTTTTGTTTCTGTGCTTAGAACTTTCTTAAGATCTCTTGTAAGGTTGTTCTGCAAGTAGCATATTCTCTTAGAGACTAGGTGTCTGGGAAGGATTTTAATTCTCCTTAAGTCATTTGTGACTGCTCACATGAATTTAAATCACTCCAAATTCTGTTCCTGGTTGCTGCTGACGTGAATTTACATCTTTGCCAATTCTTAATGCTACAACGTTGTCATATGTATGTGTTATTATATTTTCCTTGCAAATAAATAGTCAGGCAAGGAGATAGACATTTAATTGAGATAATTATCTGATATAGACTGAGCGATGCTGTTATTAATTTACATAGTTGGTAGAAATTGCAAGTTGGTCATTATTTTGTTGCAATTAGTGCTGTATACTTGTATTTTGATATTTCAGGGCTTTCATACATCAATGTTAAAAATTATTTACCATAATTATGGAAAGTTATGACATATATGCTGATGAGATCCCTAGGGTCAAAAGTGAATCCAGTGAACTTATTAGTAAGTGAGTCAGATAGTGATGTCATGATGCAGCGTAAATGAAGAAATAAAACGCAGATCATCTATGACAGTGAATCTAGTACTGGTGAGAACGAATCAGACATTGGGCAGGCAAAATATGACCCAAAAAGAAACTTAGCAGTGTTTATTGGTAATCCAGGTGTCAAGGTACTTCCAAATTATCCTCACAGCATAAGTGAAGTTGTTGAACTATTTATTGGAGATGATTTTATAGAAATGATCACAATTGAAATGAGCAGGCATCATGATGAGATGCACCACAGGCATATATGTCCAAAGAAATAAAAAAAGTGGAGGAATGCTATAGTGTCCAAGATGAAAAAATTTCTAACTTGAAATATTCTGATGGGACAAGTGAAGAAAACCATAATACATGGTTATTTGTCAGCACGTCCATCAATTGTGACACCTTTCTTTTAAAAAATAATGACACTAAATAGATTTCTACAAATTTTGCAGTTTTTGCATTTTTCCAGTAGTTATAATTTAATAATTATAATTATTTCGAATAATTATAATAATTTTCCAAGTAGATTATGCAAAATTGAATACATAACAAATTATGTTTTAAATAAGTTTAACACTGTGTACAAACCTGAATAAAAACTTTCCTTGGATGACTCCATTATACCTCATCATGGAAGACTGTCTTTTCGAATTTGTAATCTGAATAAAAATATAAAGTATGGAATGATAGTCAGAGTGGTTTCTGAGGCAAATACTGGATATGTCTGAAACTTTCAACTGTATTGTGAAAAAGGTGGCAATTTTAAAAAGACCATTTCAGTTCCTCTGGGTATATTCCCAATAGGAGAAATGTTGGGTCATATGGAAAGTCAGTTTCTAGTTCTTTCAGATACTGTCACACCATCTTCCAAATAGGTTGCACTAGTATGTTTGTTGCAGCTCTATTCACAATAGCAAAAACATGGAGCCAACCATGTTGCCCATCGAAACTGAAATGGATAAAAAAAATGTGGTACATATACACAATGGACTATTATGCAGCCATAAAGAAGGACAAGCATATGGACTTTGTAGCATCTCGGATGGATTTAGGGTCAATCATACTCAGTGATCTATCACAGAAACAAAGAACTGAGTTTCATATGTTCTCACTCATAAATGGACCTTGAACAATTATAATGCTATAAGAAAGCGATTGGCAGTAGTGGGAAACTGTCAGGAGAGGTGGGGTGGGATAGGCAGTTGAGGGAAACTGCTGGGGGAGGGAGGGGCATACCTCATCAACAAGGGTACCTGCATAAACAATGTTTGTCTACCTAATCCTGAATTGTACCCCACACCTTTATAATTTAAAAAAATTTTTAAAAAAGAAAAGACGATTTCACTTGTGCTTAATGACGAGTTTGAGGTCATCAGCTTCAGATTTTTTTAAATTTTATTTTCACCCGCTCTCAGTATTAGGAAAGTGAAATATTTTCCAGTCACAGATATGTTAATTAGTGAAGCTTACTGTGACAGGCAGAAAACTCTTGGCGGCAATTGCTTTTATTCAAGAACGCTGAAGCGGAGATACCAGTCCCTTTTGGCTTGTAGGGCTCCTGCTGGGCAGTCTGCTACAATCCTGATGGATCCTTTCCCGTAGTTGGTCTGATCCCTCCCTGTAGCTGCCTTCAGGATTTTTTCTCCACCTTGTGGAGCGGGACTGTGAAGCATCTTGGGATTGGTCTTCCCACGTAAGACCTCACAGGAGTTCTCTGGGTCGCTTGCAGTTGCATGGCCACCTCTGCAGAGAGAGGGGGGAGATTTTCTTGAGTGATCTTTCGGAAGGCTTGATCCAGGCAGGGTCACCTTGGTTTGTCTAATAGGCTAATCCTCAAACTCTGACAGTCTTACCTCCCTCCGCCTGGTCGATTCTACCGCGTAGACTTGTCCTTGTGCTTTGAAATTCCAGGAAAGAATTATGCATTTCCAGGAATGCAGATTGGACCTTCTTATGTTGACCAGCTCAGCTTTACTTACTGCTCTGTTTTTGTTGCCTGGATCATCTGTGCTTCCGTCTTCCTGTGGCTTTCCTTCACTGTTTCTGGCACCCATGGTCCGAATTCTATGTTTGTCGTCGGGGGTGTGTTGTTCTGGATGTGTTCCACTGCTAAGGACCTGGGATGTCTTTTTGGGCGGGACACTTCATTAAAGCTTTGAGGATTGCCAGAGTTTTTTTTATTTTGCTGGCTCTTCTTCATCTGTGAGGACACATCTTTCTCTCTTTTTTTTCTGTTGTATTTTAGTTAGATGAGTTTACTACTGCTATGGTGGCCTTTTGTGGGATTTATTCCTTATTTTTAAATTTTAATTCTCCATTTCCCCAGGTGTATCTCTGTTGTGTTGTAATCTTCCTTTTCCTGGGGGTGCTGATCTGTGAGGTCCCAACCACTGCCGTCCTGCTGCTCTGCGGGGTCAGGCTGCCCTAGAAGGCTGCCATCAATTATCTGGCACTGAAAGCTGCCTGCATGGTATCCAGTGATGTGAAGGCACAGGGGCTGAATTCCAAGGAGAGTTGGCCTCATCACTATCTCAGGAGAACCCTCTGGAGAAATCCATGGAGTGGTCTGCAAGTGGTCTGCAAGATGGTGGCATGGGCTCTGTTCTTATCTTCTTCTCGGGGGCTGTATTATCATCTCAGGGGTTGCAATGGGTTGTACCAGTTGGCTGCCAGTCAGGAGGTGGCACGTGGCGGAAACAGTCGGCTGTGGTGGCGGCTATGGGTTTTTCTGCTTGGCTTCTATTTCCCCAGGAAAGTTCACAGATGACCCTGGTGATGCGTGGGGTTATGGGAACTCCCCAAAATCCTTAGTCCCCAGAATTTTGAGGGGGCTGCAGGGGTGAAGAGGACCAGGGAGGGCTAGGTCGGACAGGTCTGCTGTCTACCCCCCCCCCGTGGGAAACGGGTCCCTGGCCACTGTGGCGCTGCTGCGAGGATGGCTGAGCCTTTTCTGTCGTACAAAAGAGTTCGCACAAGAGACGATGGTTGCCAGGAAGACAGCCCCCCTGACCTCGCAGTCTTTCGCCTCTCTTTTTTTGTCTGAGGCTGTCCATGCTTAGAGCTCACAGTTTCTTTCCACAGCAATGTTTTCCCCAGGGGCTGGAACTGGCTGGTCTGCCTTCTGGCTCTCAACTGTGAGCGCCCAGTAGGGATTGTGAAGGGGGATGGGACCCCTGGCTGTGGTGGCAGTGCTGCCGGAATGGCAGAGGTGTCTGTGGTCCAGAAGCGTTCATGCAGGGAGAGAGGGGTTACCAGGACACTGGGGCTCCTCTTGGCTTCTCTTGCTAGAGGCGGATCACATTCAGAACTCAAAAGTTTTTTTCAGCAACAGGATCGCTGCTGTAGCTCGCCTCAAACCAGAGCTGCCTGCAGCGGCATAACCTGTCCTGGAGGTGAATAAAAGTGGCTGGGCCAGGATTCTCTCTTGGCTGGGAGCTGGCCGCCAAGGGCTGCCTGCAGGGAAGGAGTTCTTGGGGATGGTTTGGCTGTAGGCGTTCAGAACCTGAATGCGCTCCCAGCTCCACAGAGGCTCAGGCTGCAAGCAGTCGAGCCTTATCGAAGATGTTTTGCATGTGAGAGTGGAGTCCGGTGAGACTCGGGGGGGGGGCACCGGTCTGTAGTGGGAGTAGGCACTGAGTCCTAGCTTCTTGCACTGACCGTTTCCCATGTCCAGAGGCTGCTCTCTGTGTCTGACATGAGCCAGGTGGTTGGGGGCTCCCTGGTTCCAAAGCCAGCTGCCCCTTCTCCTGCCTCCCTGCTCGCTGTGTGCCCCAGTGGTCCTCTGGGCAGTTGGTGCATTGTGCATTCTCCATCTCAACCTATTCCAACCGCGGGGGCTCGGTTTTGGGTTTTGCTCTGCAAGAGAGGTGCCAGTCAGTTGCCTCTGTGTGACCATCTTGAATGTCTCTCCATTAGGATATATATGTGTGTGTGTGTATATATTATTTTTATTATAAAGATGTGGCATACAATTCAGGGTTAGGTATACAGACGTTGATTTATGCAGGTGCCCTTGTTGATTAGGATATTTAAATCCTGGAAACTACCTCTATCCGCACAAACATTCACTGTTTTAATCTGCAATACCTAAGCACTACCAGTCTTGAATAACAATAGCAACAAGTGTCGCTATCATCAACATTGTGATTACTGAAAAGATTCTAGCTTTTTCATGTGTTTTAGACATTATCACACTAGAAGCACAGTCAAATTATAAAGTTTTAAGACCCCTTGATTGGCTTCCATTTGCAGTTTGCTACCATAAATGGGTCAATTTGTTTTATACACACACACACACACACACACACACACACACACACACACACACACATATATATTTCTAATATAAATATAAATGGTTGTGCGTTTCAGAGCTTTATTTTATTGATTGATTTATCGTTTAAAGATGTGGGGTATAATTTAGGGTTAGGTACAGAAGTGGTCATTGTGACCTCCCATTGGTCCTTACTTCACCTGGTTTGGAATCAGGTACCCTTACTGATATTATGTGAAAATGTAACGGTGCTTTCAAATCATGTAAAATAGACCATCTAAAATTTAAACCAAGAAAAATGGGCCTGTTCAGAGAAGCCTAGCTGTATTCCTGTTTACTTTAACTCGTTTCCTCCTTCTCCACCTAAGAAATCTTTTTAACACTGTAACTTGTGATTTACACATGTTGTAAAATATAAGCAAATATAATTTCATAGGCCTCTGTGTGTGTGTGCCTATTTCTTGGGTCAATGATAGCAAACTACACTTTTCTTCCTTTTGCTTTTTCCACTCAGTATATATTCTGAACATCGTTTCATAGACGTATATGGTTGTGTTTTTACAGCACATAATAATCCATTGAGTAAATGTGCCATAATTGATGATCGTTTGGGTAATATTTAGTTTTTGGCTTCTATAAATAGTAATACAATCAGTAGCTTTGTGCATAAATTCTATAATAAAAACAACTGAATTTTTTACTTAAAAATTGTCTCAGCCTATGTAAGAAGTTCAAGTCATAGGAATGTGTAGACAGGGTCTACATTGCAAGTGGTTCAGTGACATAACTATTTTTTTCCTAAGTCAACTTGGATTTTCTATTTTGAACCTGCATCCTACCAGGATGGTTGGAAACAAGTGCATCTTTTGCAGAGTCTTCCTCTCTTCCCAAGTTGTGGCGTATCTTTAGAAAGTATGCATTGCTACTGTTGCCCAGAAGAATAGTGAAATCAGTTTCACTGCCCTTGGTCTGTAGACATTTCTACTGAGACAGTAGCATTCCAGTCTGTGTAACTTGTCCTGACTCAGCGGCTCTCAGCTGGGATCTTTTCAAAGTTCCTCCACCTAGATGAATCATGACTTCTCTGACTCTGCTCCGGAATCAGGATGTACTGTTCTATCACTCTGGGACCCATAGACCTTGTTTCCATCACTGTACTCTCCTCACAGCCCAGAGGAATGCCCTTATTTTAATGGAAACATTTATTCTCTCATTTCTTGCTGAAATATTTGGTACACATTCAAAAATCAGCTCCTTCAATGTCATAGACTTTTCAAAAGAAAATCTGTAAGTCTCCGTTCTCTCCTTCCTGCCATATACCTATTCTGGGTCAGTAACACCTGCCTGAATAAAATGAAAGAAAACAAGGAATAACAACATATATTTATGTGTCAATGTCTTCCAGTTTGCTTCCTATGGGAATCTTCAATTCTCAATTAAACATTAGAGTCACATTGGCAACCAAAGGAAGAGGCAAGGAGCCTCAATTTTAGAAGTCCCTTGATCTTTCCCAAAATCTTCAATGGGATCACTGTACAACCAAACTTTAAAGTAATTCTTTGTTTTTTCCAGATTCCTGGATACATAGATACACAAGAGGGGATGTACTAGGTATCACAAGAAGCTCACATAGAAAGCCCATCTGGTTTATTATACACACTCAGATAATATCTTGCTTATCCTGAGTCTGTGGGATAGAATCACTTGAGATAAATTATAAGTTTCAGACTTATAATGTTTAATTTTAAGTCCTAGTTAGATCTGAAACACCCAGTCTACTTTCTCCTGTCTATCTGAGGCCAGCTTGTCTTTATGGTTCATGCCATTGCAGGAGACAAGGAAGGGAAGGGAAGAGGAAGAATATATATCTTTTCCTATCTGTTTTGTGGCACCGATGAGTTTGATTCTTCCTTTTCTTTTGGCTATAAGAACTGGAATACCTTTTACTGCCTGTCTTTTCAGTCAGTCAAAGAAAGGGATTAGAGTAGGGCTTCCCAACCCCCCAGGCCACAGATCAGTACCAGCCCCGGCCTTTTAAAAACTGGTCATGCAGCAGGAGGTGAGTGCGGGTGAGCAGAGCTCCCTCTTGTGTCAGATTACCGGGACATTACATTCTCTTAGGAGCATGAACCCTGCTGTGAACTACTCACCCAAGGGCTCCGAGCTGCATGCTCCTTATGAGAATCTAATGCCTGATGACACACCCAAGCCCCAGTCCATGGAAAAACGGTCTTCCACAAAACTGGTACCTGATGCCAAAAGGTTGGGGACTGCAGGGTTAGAGAATAGAATGACATTCTCCAGTTTCTCTGTAGCCACGACTCTCTAGAGCATTTTTGGGAAAAAGGGACAGACTTGTTCATTGCATTTTCTCAACATATGTTATTATCTCTTTTCCTATCCACTGTACTGTGAGTGGCAATGAGCTTTACTTGAAGGTTCAAAGTCCACATTTGTCATGACACCGGCTATGTGATTTTAAATGCTTAACATCCCCAAACTCCAAATTTAATTTTTTGGAATCTCTTTAAGACATACATTTTACAACCATTAGCTAATATAAACTATGTGTCCAGGTTAGTGTCATGGCTAGTTGCAACCAACAGAAAAGCCTACCACGATGGCTACACATAGGATTTTGTCTCATATGGAGATGGGAGGCAGGGCTAGTAAGACAGTTAAGCTGATACCTCTGACTCAGGCACCCTCTGGGTTTTACACCACCGTCCTCGTGGTTGCCTGCTGTCCTCATGATGTCAAGATGGTGTCTCACCTCAGGCCTAATTTATTGTATGTCAAGAAAGGGGCACGACAGAACATAGCAGGGGAAGATGATGAAAGTGCACACCTGCTAACTCTGTCTCTTTGAAAAGTTCCCTGAGAAGCCTAACCTAGTAACTTTTCATATTGTGCTAGCCACACTAGGATATTTTGCCACGTTTGGCCTCAACAGAGTCTAAAGAGAAGAGTGTTTTAATAGAGCATATGGATACCCTGAGGAAAACAAGGTTGTTATTAATAAAGAAAAAGGAAAACACTGGATGTCACAGTCAACTACCATATTATAGAAAACACATCGTATACAATTGTGTTACACATAACTCCCCAGTTTATCCAGCTCTGCCCCATTATAGAAAGTATAATTCCGCCATCTCATCTTTGAAAATTTTCTTTTATTGTTTCACTCACAGTAATCTTATTTTTTCTCTCTTTTCTCCTAGACAAGATGTTCATTGACATTTTAATGTTGAAAAAAATAAAAGCAGTCACGAGGCGCAACTTGTACAAAATATCAAGACCTGGTTCCAATTTTCAATGTCCAAGTCACTGCTCATTTCTTCACACCCTTCCATATCCAGCACAACTCCACACCCTTCAACCCTCACCCTTCAACCATCACTTACTGGACACATTATTCTCAAGTTATAATTATTTCTTTGAAGTGCTGTTTTTACAATCAATCACATTTCATCCATTGTAGGCTTAAAAATGTAAGTTGTCTTTAACTTTTAAACGTTTTAGTCAAGTACACATATGGACAAGAAGCAAGAATGTGCTGATAATATATTTGTGCTTTTGTCACAATACTTTTTTTCCTTTTTTAATTTTTTTATGGATATGAGGTCTCGCTATGTTTCCTAGGTTGATCTTGAACTCTGGAACTCAAGCAACCCTCTCACCTCAGCCTCACAAAGTGCTGGGATTAGAAGCATGAGCCACTGTGCCTGACCAGAATTCACAAATATTCTACTCTTCTAGAATTCTGTTTTGAATTTAATATAAAGTATTCCTCTTGGGGAAATGATATTTATTGAAATTCTTTTTCAAGAAATTCAATTTCAACAAATTTTGTTACAAAATTGGTATGATCCAGTCATTTTCCTGTTATATCAAATGGTCTAAAATACCACCACCATGTTTATGTAATTCTTTTGTCCCAGTATTTATATTTCAAAAAAATACTTATACATTCATTGGAACAAAAAAGGAGAAAAGTAAATAGCCATGATCAACACAAGCAGATAACAACAGCACATTTTGAAGAATGTGAAATAGAAGACAATTTATACATCCCAGGGGATAAAACAAACTTTTATTTTCTTGAATATGTCCTTTGGAATCTATATCTGAGTTGGCAGATATGTCTATACACAGAAAAATTGTGACAGCAGAGTTCAACATCTCTTAGTCTCCTGTAATGTCAAAGTAGTTCAGGTATGTTGCAGTTATACATTACTTTTCTCCCTTATGAAATGTGAACTGAATCCTAAATGTACAAAAATAATTCATATCGGTTTAATTTATTTTCAGTTTACAAATCTCTCTCTTCATGTTGTCTTTTTATATTTGTAATCCATATTAAAGTTGTCCGTATGTATGATCTAGGTAACGAACATTGAAAGAGTTCAGAGACTTGCTCAAAGCAATTCAAAGTGAAAGAAATAGAACTTCTAATTTTAAATTTTGTTTCTATTTCTGCCACCTTTCTAATTCTTGACCCATTGGGAAAGAGTATGTATTTAGGGTCAAAAAAGTAAGGAGGGTTTATATGATATCTGAAAATAAAATTTTGTTTTACATAATGCATATTACAGAACAGTAGCAAGTGAATATTTTAATTAATGACCTTGCAGTATCATCACTAGATAATGACAAAAGAATTTGTTTTGTTTTTAAAGTTTTTCTAAGTTCAGAATATGCTGGTGTTGGGAAGAAAACACATTTTTTAGAATCAGTGGCTTGGTTAAAGGGTCTAAGCAATAAATTTACAGCTAGACTAAAGTTTCTGATCTGTACTCTGTAGCTGATGGATAGGTGAAATTTATCATGTCACTTACCTTCAATTAACTGCCTCCGTTTTTTCAAGGAGCAAGTCCAGGAGACAAACTCACATATTTGTGATGGATGTATTGAGTTTGGACATGATCGCTTTCTCTTTAGAATTCTCTCTGAGGATCGCCCACCTCCTCAAGGAAAAGCTCTTTGAATCATAGCAGCCTCATTCTGGCACCTCTGTCTGCAGATTAGTCACCATTGGGATGAACCAAGGTCTTTCATTCTAAAATCTGCTCCATTTGATTTGCTTACTAAGCTTTACATGAGTCATAAATATAGACTCTTAATTATTCCAGGTGGTGGGAATATGTGCTGAAAAATAAACTGGACAGAACCTAAGCCTCATGGTGCTTACATTCCCACAGAAGAGACAGAGAAACATGTAAAAGCCAATACACACACTATGATAACTATAATAGCAGCATATCATTAGACAAAAGGAGGGAACAGTCTCATTCATCTGGTAGCTGAGAGGACACTGAAGATACTAGCCAAAGAGTGGTTTGAGATACCACAAGGACACCCTGGATGAAGAAAAACGTAAATCAATGAGACAATAATTAAACTGGACTAGTTCTCAACAGGGTCTGTAAATATTGAAGCAGAATTAAAAGAGGAAAAATTCTGGAAATTTTGCCATCAGATATTGTTATATTACATCTTTAGATGGTCCCAAGTGGGTTTCATTTTTTCAGGAATAATAAGGTCTGAGATGGAACATGGAAGTGACTACTGACTTAAGAGTATGGCTGGATGTCCTCACATGGGTACGGTCAGGCTATTGGACATGTTTACGTGAGTAATATGATGATAAAGATTACCATAGATGCTAGCAGGGATGGGAATAAGTGAAAAAACCGGACCCAAACCAAAGTTCTTGATATCATAAACCAGGAGCCTTCAAATGATCAGGAGTATGTCAGATAATCAGTGCTAGAATTGGGTAGCATTCCACACAGAGGGGGAATAATTATTGCCTGGCTATGTAAAAATAATGTTCTAAAAGTAGCTACAAAATTCTAAGATCATCTGCAGATCTCAAGGGATGTGTGCTGTAAGAACATGAAGTGTCACCTTTGCAGAATACTGAAGAGGAAGTAGGGTCTTTGGGAAAAACAAACAAACAAACAAACAAAAATGTATGTTAAGACAAGAAATCTGAAAAGAGTGGAGAAATCTGTTTAAAATTTCATGTGGGTCCTAGAAACTCAAAAGAAATATGCCAGGAGTGGCAAGAAGAATCAGAAGAGAAAAACTGTGCAATGAATATTACAGAACAGTAGCAGAATGAATATTTTGCTTGACGATCTTGCACTGTCATCGCTGAATAATGACCAAAGGATCATGATGCATGGTCGAGGTTCTAGCACCAAACAGGGCGAGGGTTTGAGTAAAAAAGATGCTTGAAGCACTAGGAGTAGAATTATAGGAGAGGTGCCCTGAGCTTAGGAAATCCAGAATCTTTTATAACGAATGACAAGCATGCCTAACTTCTGCCCTAGAGGCAGATATTTTCTTGTTATACTAAAGTTGTTATACTTCTGTTGTACTGGAGAATAGGGATGTTTGCCTTTTGGTTAAGAGGTGGACACTCTCTATTCTCAAAGGATGTTTGTTAAACCTCCCTGAAACAGTAATCTGGACCAAAGGACACTCCATGTCTCTGCTGACAAGACATGTAGAAGAACAAAACACCCTTGTGACCTTTCCTCTAGCCTTAGGAATGACTGAGAATTTGGCCTTAGATTAAATCCCCTTTGCCACACTAACTGGAGGGATTTATTAATAGACAATACCCAAGATAAGTGAGAATTCAGCTGTGGAACCATGTCCCAAACCAATCATAAGCATCTCATTGTTGCAACTATAATTTGTAGCTGGTCACGAACAATGAAATACAGCTGAACTGGAGACTGAACACTGTCCACAGAGACTTGAAGGAGTTTAGTAAGATACGATAGCTAAAGAGACCCAAGAATGAATGATTGTCCTGGGATGAGATGGCCTAATTTAACCCAAGTTTGTCTCCTTGTGGTCATGCATGTCCCAATTCTGCAGTGACTGAGACAGTTTGAAGCTATGCCCAAGAGTCACGAGGCCATGCCCAGGCTGTTGCTATTGTGGTGTATTGTTGGGTTCTTTTCCCCCCTGTGTACTTTAAAAAAACTGCATTTGACCTATTACATCCAAACTTAAAACCACTGTTACCGTCAAGCAAAGTGAGAATTGCCCTCACTGAAAGGTATAATCTTGGCTGCTCACATGATGGAAGATGGGTATGCATGTACAATTTTCAGGATGTTCTCCCTGTCCGATATTCTGCTATGTTGGAGAAAGTCATTTGTCCATCTTTGGGGAGTCAGAAAGGGAATTTGAGAGCTAAACTACTTCTCATACAGTAAGTCTCCTCTATACGAACCTTCAAGTTGCAAACTTTCAAAGATGCAAAAGTACATTCACATGCCCAATCATGTAAGTTGGTTCATGTGTCTGGCGTACATACAACCCCCATATGTCAGCTCTTATACTGTACTGTACTATGGTACTTTTCAAGGGACTGTACTGTAAGATTCAAAATGGGTTTTTTTTGTATTTGTTTTTATGTGCCATTTGTGTGAAAAGTACTATAAACCTATTACAGTATTACATAGCCAATTATGTTAGTTGGGTATCTAGGTTAACTTTGTTGGACTTTGAACAAATTGAGCTTATGAGCACACTCTTGGAACAGAACTCATTGGTATGTAAGGGAAGTAGCATACAGATTTGCCACCATTTCTCCTGTTTTAATTTCCATCTTTACCACTGTCAGAGGTACTAGGCCACTTGAACCATTCTGGATTCATTTTCTAAGGTTTTTGTCCTAATCACTTAGGTTTCTGCTCCCTTATATTTGTTTTCTGTTGTGACTTTTATCTGCTTTCCTGTTTTTATACGATGCTGTAATCACCCACTTTGTCTTTACAAGTTTTTCCCTTTTAATTTTAAATAAATAAGCAAAACGAAAAAAAATTCACTTATTGTCATTTTAGTAAGCTTTTAAAAGAGTACAAAACTGAACACATATGTTCAATTTGCCACCATAGTGGCGAACTCTCAGAATAACTTTTTCGCCTTTCAATCATGTCATGAATAAATACATTAACAAGCCTATCTTCATCATGTTAATACACCTGGGCAGAACCTGAAGAAGGCTATTGTCTTTTTCCCACAGGTTGTCAAATCTAATTATATTAGATTTGGAATATTAGATATGGAATAATTTATGAATAATTTATCTGTAGCAAATATTTACATTTGATGACCATTTTCATTAACAATGGTTAGATACGGAATAATTTATGCATAATTTATCTGTAGCAAATATTTACATTTGATGACCATTTTCATTAACAATGGTCTGTGCTACATATATTTAAAGTCAACTATATTTAAAGAATAATGCAACAGTATACAATATACACATTTTTGGTATAGGTTAGAATGAGTTTTCACAAATGTATACAGTATTGAAACTCCATCAAAATCAAGATGCAGAATGTTTTACCACCCCAGAAGGTTTCTCATATTTCTTTGTAGGCAATCCTCTTATCCTACTCCTGAGACCTCTGTAGAGTTCCAATGGTCTATATGTATAATTTTTTTCAGGGGAGGGTTGGCAATGGCCTTTTATTTTATTATAGCGATGTGGGGTACAAGAAAGGATTAACTACACAAGTAGACGACATGCAGGTAAAGTTTGGGGCTCCAGCTGGCCCTCACTTCTCCTGGTTTGGGACCAGGTACCTTGGTGTTGTTACATGCCCCTCACCCTTCTTCCTCCCTCCCTTCCTCCCTCCTCAGCGGTGCCCAAGGACCACTGATTCCTCCCTTGTGCTGATGCGATTCATGTTCAGGTCTCTCTTGTCAGTGAGAACACATGCTATTCAGCTCTTTGTTTCTGTGATAGATCACTAAGTCGTCAATTCTACCCAATTTGCTGTGAAGTTCATGATTTTGTTCCTCTTTATGGCTGTGTAATAGTATATCGTGTACACATACCACATTATCTTTCTCCAGTATACTTTTGATGGATGGTAGGGTGGGTTCCATGCTTTTGTTATTGTGAATAGTGCAGCTATAAACATGTGTGCATAGGTATCTTTTTTGTAGAAAAATTTACATTCCTCCAGGTCCATTCCCAGGAGAGGGATTGCTGGAATATACGGAAGGTCAATTTTCAGTTCTTTTAGGAATCATCACACTGCTTTTCACAGAGGTTGAACTGGCTTGCACTCCACCAACAAAATAGCAGAAGCATTCCCTTTTCTTCACACCCATGCCACCATCTGTTATATCTGACAAAGACCTAACATCCAGGATCTACAGGAAACTCAAAAGAGTAGAAAGGGGAAAAAAAATGAACAACCTTATTAAAAAGTGGGTGAAGGTATGAATAGATACTTTTCAAAAGAATATATATAAGCAGCCAACCGATACATAAAAATAAATGGTCAGCTTCACTAATCATCAAAGAAACGGAAATTGAAACTGTAGTGAGGTACCACCTAACCACAGTAAAGATAGCCATCATTAATGATGTTTATTTTTGTAAAACTGTCATATAAGTAAAACCCTACAATATAATGCTTGAGGTTTCTAGTTTCTTTTACTCAGTGTGCTACTTTTGAAATTGACCCATGTGATTGAAAATGTAAGTAGTTTACTCCTTTTCATTGCTGAATAATAATTCATTTAATGGGTGCAATACAATTTGTTTATCCATTCACAATGAATGACCATTGAGTTGTTTCTGATCTTGGCAGTTATAGGTAAAGCTTCTATAGATGTCCATGTATAGCTTTTGTGTGCATATAACTTTCCATTTCCCTTGAGTAAATACCTGGCAGTAAGACTGCTGTAATATATGGTAAGTGTATGATTAAATTCACAGGCAACTATTATTTTCTAAAGTGGTTATATTAATTGGCATTTGCACCCGCGATGTATGGGAGTTTTGGCTGTTTCACACAGCATTTGATCGTTTTTCTGGGCCCTATTGCACTAGTTGAAGCCTACAATAAATGTGGGTTAGAAGTGGAAAAAGCAGGAACTCTTGACTTGCTCCCAATCTTAAAGGGAAAATATTCAGTCTTTCATTATATAGTAGATAGTAGAATGTTAGTCATAGGTGATATTTTTGTTTGTTTCCAATTTTGGTTTTTTGTTTTGTTGGGTTTTTTTGAGTTGGTGTTTCACTCTTACTTCCAGACCGGAGTGCAGTGGCACAACCATGGCTCACAGCAGCCTCGACCTCCTGGGCTCAGGTGATCCTTCCACCTCAGCCTTCTGAGTAGCTGAGACCACAAGCAAGTACCACCATGCCCAGCAATTTTTTTTTTATTTTGTGGATTTGAGGTCTTGATATACTACCTAACCTGGTTTCAAATTCCTGGGCTCAAGCTATCCTCTAATTTGACCTCTCAATGTATTGGGATTACAGGAGTGAACCACCAGGCCCTTCTAGCCATAGATGATTTTTATGATGATCTTTAAGAAAATGAGGAAATTTTCTCCTATTTGTGTGCTGCTTGGAATTTTTATCATATGATATTAAATTTTGTCAGTTTTTAAATGCATCTATTAAAATGACCACAATTTTTTTCTCATCTATTTTATTGATAAAAGTGAAATTCATTGTTTTTCAAATGTTGAACCAACTTTGCATTCCTGATTTAAACACCATGTTGTCAAAATGTTTCATCCTTTTTATAAATTGTTGGATTTTATTTGACAATATTTTATAAAGGAACTTTGCAAATAAAATTATAAGGTATGTGGGTTAATGGATTTATTTTCCTGTCTCTTATTTCCTTTCATAGCAGTGTAATGCTGGCATCCTATGAAAAGTTTAAGGATGTTTCTTTCTCTTCTGGAAGAACTTGTGAAGAATTGGTGTCATTGTTCTCTCAAATGTTTTGCCTGTGAAATCATCTGGTTCTGAACTTGTGTATGTGTGTGGTAAGAGTTTTAATTACATTTATATAATAGATATAGAGTAATTCAGGTTACCTATTTATTTTAGATTGAGCTTTGGTAGTTTGTCTTTCAAATAGTTTGACTTTCATCTGTTTTATGATTTTGATAGACATAAAGTTATTCAAAATATCTCTTTAACATATGTGTACTGTCGCTGTAATTTGTAGTGTTTCCACTTTTGTTACAGATATTAGTAATTTGTGTCTTCCTTTTTCATAACTGGCCTGACTAGATGCTCATGAATTTCATCAATTATTTTACAGAAATGGCTTCTGGTTTCATTGATTTTCAAAATTCTTATTCTGTTTAAAATTTCACTGACTTCTGATGATATTTTTATTATTTCTTTTTTCTTTGAATTTATTTTACATTTTTAGTTTCTTAGTGATTTTAAACTTTCCTAGGTTTCAAAATAAGTTTAAAAATCTTCCTCTAAGCATTGCTTTAGCCATATACCACAAACTTGTATATGTTGTGTTTTATATGTATTAAAGTGAACTTATTTCTTTTTTGACCCATGGGCTAGGTGGAAGAGTGATTGGTTAATTTCTAAGTAATTCAAGATTTTACAAATATCTTTCTGCTTTTGATTTCTTCTTTTACTTCATTGTGGTAAAAATATATATATATATATATATAAATTTAATGTTTAGTTGTTGAGATCTGTATTATGGCTCAGTATATGTTTTATCTTGGTGAATGTTTCCTGTGCATTTGCAAAGACTGCACATTCTGTTATATTGAGTAAAGTATCTTATAAATGTCAATTATCAAAATTGTTTCATAATATCATGCGGTTATTTTTTATATTCTTGATGATTTCATATTTGTTCCATCAGCCACTGAAAGAGTAGTGTTAAAATCGCCAACTATATTTATGGATTTGTCTACTTAGTCTATCAGTTTTGTATATGTGTGTGTGTGTTTTGAAGTATTCTGAAGCATTTTTGTTGGGTCCATACATATTTGTGACAGTTACATCTTTGTGATATAACTGTATATTATTTGTTTATATGCATTATTTTTTATATTGTTCCTTTTTATCCCTAATAATATTACATATATTTTATCCTTAATAATATTACTCTCAGATTTTATTTGACTTCTTCCTCTCCCAGATAAATTACTAGATAGTAACTAGATAGTATCTTTGCTTTTCATTCTGTTCAAAATTCAATGATTTACTTCTAAAACTACAATTTTTTAAAGCTTCATTTTTGTTATTATTCTATTTGCAAACAGTCTGCAAACTTAGTGAATGCAGGAGCATAGGAAGACTTCTCGTGTCAGATTTAAGTTTGGGACAAGGCCTCTGTGCTTGGGCTTCACAGAGTAAAAACTTCTCAGTGTTACTATTTATTGACCTCTTCCTTCCACTAATAGCCGCTAAGCCCTACTTGGCATTTCTTGATATAGCTCTTCGACTGGGGAGTATTCCCCACAATTCTCCCTGTGTAAAAGCTTTAAGAAATTGTCCTGTTCTTCTCCCAGAGGCAAAAGTCTTTGACTTTACTCTTTATAAAATAAAAAGCAAACAAACAACAACAAAGAGATCTTTGCCTGAGCCCAGAGCTGTAGTGTCTCATCTCCCTCATTCATCGGGGAAGACACTTTTTCCTACAAAAGAAGTGTTCAGGGCAGCAGGAAGTGCTGTGTGTCTGTTCCTCTACGTGCTCCCCAACTGAAGTCAGTTATTAGCTGAACACCTGTACTATTTGGGCCTTATCTCTAGTCTCCTCGGCTGATTCAAACCTGTCTCATGAGCACCAGTGGAGGTTCTGAATGAGAGCTTGTAAATGAGTTCAGATTTCCCTTATGCTTGAGACTGACAGTTACTTTAAACTGATATGCTAGTCTAGATTCAGCATGTAAGGTTCATAAAAATTTTAGCTAATTTATTCTCAAATATTTTCATAAAAACCATCTCTTCTTCATTTTCTCTGCCGAGCGTGAAACAGGACTTTTATCCCATTTATTCTAATAGGGACCTATTACTCTTTGGAATTTATACTTTGTGATCTCAGCAATCTGATGGATTTTTTTAAGTTATGATTTTGTAAATAATCCAGCTCTTTTCTTGTTATTAGGATGGTAGTAACGTTCTCTTGTGATTTTTTTATATCTTGAGCAGAAGTGGAATTTTAAAATTATATTTGATACATATGATATCATCGGATTTAAAAGCTAAAAGATACCTTAAAATTTATCTAGGCCAGTAGTTATCAGGTATTTTTTTTTTATGTTGGTTAAATTCTAGAATTTGCGAAAGCATGTTTGAAAGAATGAGGAAGTAAATGAGAATCATAATTATCAAATTTGGAAAAAAAGTAATAAAATAAAATAAATCTGCAGTAGCTGTACTATTTATTGGTTATTCTTTATCACGGGTTGCCTATTTATATTAAACTATTTGTTGCCCTAAGCATGAAGTTTGAAATATTGAAGAAGAAAAGTAGTCACATGCTTCAGTAAACACAAATTCTATCTTGAACTTCATATCGGATCATGACTTTCGCTCAAAGTACATTTTGTACCACTTTTGTGCTGTGTCACACGTCCTGCCCAGCTCAAATTTCTATCACTTGAATTAAAAGAAAATGCATATACTCATAAAAATTAGTAGTACATATCTGAAGGACTTTGGTAACTTGACATGCTGTGAGATTCACCACCTTAATCCAAAGCCTACATTTTCTAATACAAACAAAAGACAGATGAATAGTATCACAGAATAGTAGAGCCAAGATAAAATTCAGGCCTCATGATTCTAGTGTCATTGACCTATAAAGTCAGTGTTCTACGAGAAACTACTAGGTAGTGTTTTTAGTTTTTCGTTTGTTTAAATTTTAATTGTTTTACTTTTAAAACTTCTGTGATTTTTTTTAAAGTTTAATTTTCATTTTTACTCTATTTATGATTGGTCTGCAAAGTTAATGAAAGCAGGAGATACACACACACACACACACACACACACACACACACACACACACACGTGTGTGTGTGTATCTCCTGGAGGATGCAGAATACTTATTACTTTAGAGTTGATCTATGTGTTAAACTAGATTAATATTTTTATTGAATTGACCTAGACTCTTGATGACCATTTTTATAATACCTTTGTCTCATCCAATAGATTTTAAGGATTCTATTCCATTTTGTCTTATATGTGGGAGTCAAAATGTCTGTCTCTGATCTTAACCAAGGAAAACAAAAGCTGTCCAAGACTCTGCAAGACTCTGCACTATGTACACTACATTTGAAGCAATTAATCATGTAAGCACATCATTTTTTATGATTTAGCAGATTCAATAATCAACTATTTTCTAACTAAATCACAGAATGCAAAAATGTATGGACTGGTCAATTTGGAGAAAAACTAAGCTTTCATGGACTCACCATCAGGAAAAAGACTTATAGTCTTATAGTCATGACTGAAAATTCTGAGAGGATAAATAAGGAGTAAGATAGGATACTTTTAATCTCCTCTCCAGTTAATTCTCACACACACACACACACACACACACACACACACACACACACACACACACACACACACAATATCCAAGACCCATTCTGCCAGAGATTATCTCATACTTCTGCCAAATGCAGGTTATCAAGCCCTAACAAAAGAACAAAGTAACCAAAATCACCTCCACTCCTTTTACTAAACACAACTACCACAAATTACTGGAAATCTTTTCAATTATGCTTCTAAAATTGAGAATTCAATTGGGAACTAACAAGGCTTACTCCACTGCTAATCCTCAGATAATTGCAAAAATCCTAAATTGCCTGTCTTGGATTGAAGTAGATACTTATAAGGCAACAGGGTGGTCGTGGTCACTAAAGAGATGGAAATTCAAATAAAGGCTATAACACTGCGGGTGTTAGCAAATGCTAAGCAAAAGGACGCCTCTCTTTTTCTGTGCTTGTTGACCTTTTGGCTTCAAACGCTCAGTCTCTGGGGCAAAAGGCATTTCCATTTCTTGTCATCTCTTCCAGATTTTCTCATGAGAGATCTTCTTTCTATCCCTTCCTTTACTCTCTATGCATCTCCAAGCAGATCACCAGCCTCGATTCTTAAAAAGGCTGACCTATGTTGGGTCCGTCCCCACCATTTAAGTTCTACAAGAATTGGATAATTACTTTAAAATTTGAATTTAGCAAATACTCAAGAGTGTCACATACCTTATGGAAAGGTTTTATATGAATATATAAACTCCAAAATGATAAACTCATAGAATATCGTACTTCACATCTTATTTTTTTAGTTTATCAGTTATTTCTAAAAGCATTACACGTCAACTAGCTTAGACCTTCAGTTTTAAAGATATGAAAACCAGAGCCAGAAATATTTTTAAATTATTAATCCACGGTTATGCAGGATATAAGTCAGGCTCCAGAAAATAGGAATATCTCTATTTTAAATAATAGACATTTCATAGACAAACTTGGTGATACTGGGGTTTGAAAAAAAGGCTGAGAAACCAAACAGGAGAAGATTTATTAACCCGGGGATCAGCCATAACAAAAGGCTGCTATCATCCAAAGTCTGGGGGGGCACAGGAAGGAGATGGTGTTTCCAGAACCCAGAAGAAACCCAAGCCATCTGGAGGGATGCAGAATCACAGTGTGACTTTTCTACAGGAGCTGGTAGCCCAACTGAGAAACTGACGCCATGGAAAAGCCAACTTCCTTTAGCTCCCTCTGACGCAAAGAAAGACACATTCCGATTTCCCCCCTCTCCTTCTCTATCCTGACAGTCCATAACTCGTGTGTTGCATTTATGAGAATTACATGGGAAAGAAATACATGGAAACTCGTCAGCATAGGAGTCCTCTAGTTGGAATTTGCAAAGGATTGGAGGCAAATAATCTCAGCTCAGTCAGGCAATGACTGACTCACGTGGTTAGTGATGGAAATGGCAATAAATAAGATGATTATCATGACAGCACCGAAGTTCACTTGCTCACCTTTAGGCCAGAAGTATTTCTCCTGCGCCTGTCCCTCTACCGCTGTAATTTCTGTAACTCCCAGACCTTAACGATCCCATCCCCTGAGTCTGTCTCGTTCTCCAGTGGCCCTTCTTACTACAGGATGTTATTCTAAACTTTTCTTCTTATCCTATTAATCATGCCAATGGGTACTTTCAAAGGTTCTATCATCCCAGTGTTGTCAGATCCTTTTCTGGCACACAAGCACACGCATAGGCTTTCCTCAGCCTAAGGGCCCAGCTTTGTTTTACACTGCTTTTCTTGGCAGATCTTTGATCATCTTTACTTTGCACAAAATGTCCTTCCTCCATGGCTTTACCACACCTATCCAAAGCATTTGTGCCTCTTTCAGGGTCTCAACTCTTCTATGAAGGCATCCACGGCTTCTCCATCCTTCTTGGCCTCCACCTCTCAGTAATTTGTGCAGAACATGAGCTGCTAATCATTTGCTGTTGTATAATTATTTTACAATTATTTAATCTATATTATTCTTGGACCCTCAATAAAGTGGTAAGGCTTTGATAAAAGGGACTATACCTCATACCACTCATGTATGTATGCCTTGTATTTTTTGAATTTGTGTTGATCACACCGCAGGCACTCAATACTAATTTAGTTTCATCCATGTGTGTGTCCACAGCATCTAATAGAAATATGCTGTCCCGCGACCGGGCTCGGTGGCTCAGCCTGTCATCCCGCGCCTTTGGGAGGCTGAGGTGAGTGGATGGCCTGAGCCCGCGGGTTCGAGACCCGCCTGGGCAACTTGGCGAGACCTCATCTCTACAATAAATCAAAAATCAGCCGGGCGTGGTAGCGCATGCCTGTAATTCCGGCTACTTGGAAGGCTGAGGCGGAAGGATCGCCGGAGCCCAGCAGGTCGAGGCTGCGGTGACCGGGAGCGGCCACTGCCCTCCAGTCTGGGCAACAGAGTGAGACTCCAACTCAAAAAAAAAAAAAAAGAAAGAATTATGCTGTCCCATCAACTGCACGGGAAGACCCTTTAACCCTTCTCTAATTTGTCTGTATTACTTTATCCTGTAAAGTTTAACTCAGTCTCCTTCTTAGTCTCCTGGACTTCTAGATGTTATGTAACTGTTGGCATTGGTCAATACTCTGTTTTATTCCCTTGTGAAAACAGGACCTCTCTTCTCTTAGTCTATACATCCTTTTGAAGGCAAAAATTACATCTTAAAGCCATCTTTATGCTGCCATAGTGCCTGAAACAAAGGAGTGCAAATGAGAATATAAATTGGGTTTTACTCTTGTTTTATGTGTCCCAGAACTTAATTCAGTGTCTGGCATGCAGTACGTAATCAACAGCTGTTTGTTAAATAAATTAACGATGAGAAAGCATAGTTAAGATCCCAGGCTAGGGCTCGGTGGCCCAGTTTGTAATCCCTCGCCTTTAGGAGGCTGAGGTGAGTGGATAGCCTGAGCCCACGGGTTCGAGACCCGCCTGGGCAGGTGAGACCTCATCTTTACAATAAATCAAAAAAAATTAGCCAGGCATGGTACCGCGCACCTGTAATTCCGGCTACTCAGAAGGCTGAGGCGGAAGGATCGCCGGAGCCCAGCAGGCTGAGGCTGCGGTGACCGGGAGTGGCCACTGCACTCCAGTCTGGGTGACAGAGTGAGACTCCAACTCAAAAAAAAAAAAAAAGATCCTAGGCTAGGTTGACTTACAATAAAAAATATTATTTTTTATAAAAATACAAGCAGAGGAATGAACTCTGATTTCCAAGAAAGTTTTGAAAATAAGAAACAAAGTCTTCTGATAAGTTAATTGTACTATATTAACCTGATTTCAATTGGTAGTTTCTAATTCTTTTCCTATTAAAAACCCTAACCAGAGGATATAAAATTAGCAAACTACACCAATTTCTCCAATTTCTTTCCTGCACTTCAACTTTGGGGACACTCTGGGGATCTTTCTATACGAAGTGTGAAGAGAATGGAAATACTCAAAATGCAGGAAACAACCATAGCTGGAGGAAGAGTGAGAGGCCTGGACAATGCACACGTTAGTAACCTCTTGCAGATTTTTATGCCTTACAACCAAATATGATACCAAAGATTTTAAAGTCCATGGCTTTAAGCAGAATCAATCTTATGCTTAGAAAACATATATTTTTCACCAGAAGATCTGTCCCTTACCCTTCTTTCAGCTCTAATAGATCTGCCAAATCGATATTTGTTTGTAAGTCCAACATCATTCCCAAATGGTAAACACTGAATTGCCAGAAGCCACAAGAAAACCTAGAGTTGGCTCTTTCCAAAGGAGAGGAGGGTTCTAGTGGTGAGGAAGGGACGGGAAGAACGTGCAGGAAAGGAGACAGAAAATGCAGAAATGGGAAGCGAGGGGGGCTAAGTGATGCTTTCTTTGCCACAGTTCCATAGATTCCTTTGTGTATGTATTGACCTGACTCAAAGTGTCCCCTTTACAACATTTTACAGAAAGGGAATTTCATTATTTCAACTGGCTATATGCAATACATCTGAGACAATGAAGAGATGTGGTGACCCAGAAGTTATTTATGTTTCTGACTATATTGTTTCCATATAGAAGACCCAGAGATATCAGCAAATAGCTTCGTTCTCTGCAAGAAAATTTTGAGTTGGAACACGGCACCATCACTGAGGAAACCAAAGCTGTGCTCCTCAGCCCTCCTCTGCCACCACCTGTAGTTCTCTTCCTGGAAACTGGTCTACAAATGGTCTTCTTTTCCCCAAATGGATTTTCCAGATTCTTACTGACAAAGTGGGTACCACTGATGTGCTGTGGCATTGCAGAATAAAGCATGTTTCCGTTCTTCTTCGAATAACCAGATGCCTCACCCATATTTCATGCTATATTATGCTCGCATTCACATATGTACATAAAGCATTATTCATACATGACTCACATCAGCTAATACGCATGCTTTCTTTTCCTCTTCTCAAAACCAGATGATTTTAACCTTTTGGCTTTCCTTAATTTTGGCTCTAAAAGGTTCACTTATATTACCTTGGCACATGTCTATGTTCCTTTTGTTGGGATAAGTCATTATTATTTTGTCTTTAATTTTAGTGTCTACTTTTGTGCATTTTTATAAACATTTCAGTTCAACCAGAAAATACCCCCAACACTGACCATGCGTTATTTGTGACACTCATTTTATTTTATTTTTATTTTTATTTTTAATTTTTTTGAGTTGGAGTCTCACTCTGTCCCCCAGACCGGAGTGCAGTGGCCGCTCCCGGCCACCGCAGCCTCGACCTGCTGGGCTCCGGCGATCCTTCCGCCTCAGCTTTCCAAGTAGCTGGAACTACAGGTGCACGCTACCACGCCCGGCTAATTTTTTTGATTTACTGTAGAGATGAGGTCTCGCTAAGTTGCCCAGGCGGGTCTTGAACCCATGGGCTTAGGCAATCCACTCACCTCAGCCGACACTCATTTTAGAAGCAGGTCAAAAAATTCTGTCTTAGTCCATGTTGTGCTGCTATAACAAAATACCCCAGACTGGGCAATTTACAATGGACTGAAATGTACTTGGCTCATGGCTCTTGGGACTAGAAGTCCAAAACTGACAGCCAGCAGCTGATGAGGGTCTTTTTGCCCTGTGCCATCCTGTGAGGGAAGGCAGAAGGGCAAGGCGGCACCAGAGAGAAAGAGAGAGACTAGCACGAGGCCAAACCCACCCTTTTATCAGAGACCCAGTCTTAAGTTAATCCACTCCTGCAATAGTAACACCAATTCATCCCTGGCTCTCCTCTCACTACCCAATCACTTCTTAAAGGTCCTATTCTCAACACTGTTCCATAAAGGATTAAGTTTCCCACACAAAAAAATACGGTGGAGGGCATACTTAAACCACAGCAAACCCTATTTAATCGCTAAGTGCTCAACACTACTCTGCACACCCTTGGTCTTAGAAAGCTGCACTTTGTTCAACCACATGAAAAGAACCTGAAAGTCAGTGAGTCCTTACCCTAGAGTTTAAAGTGGAATTCAAGGACAGAAGAAAGTCTATTTCTCATAATTATTCGTTGAAAGTATGTCAGAGGTCATGTTTCAAACTCCTAACTGAATGCTAAAACCATCTGTAAAAATACCCAGAAAAATCTTCATGCAAGTTCAACTCTACCAGTTCCAATGTCAAAAAGGGAGATAATGACCTCAAAAAACTTCACCTAGCCTTAATAGCTTGCTTTAACATGAAGTTTTCCCTTTATATTGAGCAGAAATTTGCTTCTCTGTAATCTCTACCCGTTAAAATTGGAGTCTATTTTTTTTTCTAAATGGCTGCCCTGAGAATATTTAAAAAGGCTTCTCTTAAACCATTCATCTTCCATTTAGATGCTTCTAGTGTCTTTATCATGACCTCCAGGACAACCTTAATCTCTTTTCTCTGCTTAAACTACAATTTGAAATCTCTTTAAAACAAAACTCTTGAAACTGAGTCCAATAAACACATCAGTTGACTTCTGTCTTCCTCTAGGATGTAGAAAGTTAAAGAGATCAATGGTCCCACCTACTAACAAAAGCAAAACAAAACGCCTGACAATCTGAAAAGTGACAATTGTCTTGATTTCTTTCTTTCTTTCTTTTTTGAGTTGGAGTCTGACTCTGTTGCCAGACTGGAGGGCAGTGACTGCTCCCGGCCACCGCAGCGTTGACCTGCTGGGCTCCGGCCATCCTTCCGCCTCAGCCTTCCAAGTAGCTGGAACTACAGGCACGCGCGACCACACCCGGCTGATTTTTTGATTTATTGTAGAGATGAGGTCTCGCCAAGTTGCCCAGGCGGGTCTCGAACCCGCGGGCTCAGGCAATTCACTCACCTCAGCCTCCTAAGGCGCAGGATGACAGGCTGAGCCACCGAGCCCGGCTAATTGTCTTGATTTCATCAGGGACCTGGGGTTTCAGAGCAACCAACTAGCCCAATATTTAAGAAGAGACAGGCTGTTACAAGGAAAGGTATGATACAGACTTATACTTGACTAGATGCTACTGGACACTGTGTAACCCAGTAGAGAAGACATAAGTTACAATTTCAAGCAAATCACGAATGCTGAATGTTGGCTAGTGTGAGAATATAAAATCCTAGTCGCCGTTGCAGGTTTCTCCTCCATGTATTTACGGTGCTTAAGAGAAAGACCTGGAGTAAACGTTGAGAAGGGAGGCGTCTTCAACTGAGAGCAGACGAAGGAGAAGAGAGTCTGTGTGGATGTGGCCCAGAGCCCTCCCTAGACCCTCTCCCCTGCAGAGAACAAAAGCCTGAAGTCTTTTGAGCAAAAGCACCAAATCCTGTCACCTTAGGGCACAGGTGGACACTCACTGAAGCTGGGAAAGGAAAGAGATTTTAAAAACAAACAACAACAGCCTACCGCCTGGAGGAGCACCAGGATATTTCCCAAGCCCTGATCATTGACAATCTTCTGCCATGGGGGTTGGAACACAAGAGACCCAGGATTTGTGGACAGAGAGATGTTGATCACTGGGCTGTCAGTTCTGCTCATTGTATCGCGCTCCTTGTATCTCTCACCTCAATGCTAAACATTCGTTTCTGATATTACTGACTCCTAGAAAAGTTTTTCTGAAAACTCACTCCTGGTTTTCCTCAAGTCATGTTACACAATGAAGCTTTTTGAATGGCTGCCAACGAACGGGCTTTAGACAATCCCTTTGCTTTCGGGCTTTGAAAATAGACAATAGGTAGAGAAGGGGGAAAAAATCTTAGAGGATTAAAAATTCAACAGCCCTCAGCTGCTTGGCTGTTCTTTTCTCCATGCTATCCTTGCTGTAAGTCTACTTTTTGAATATTAAAATGTTTGGGACAGAAGAGAATAATAAATACTTGAGAAAATAATTCCTCCAATCTCAATAATCTTCTCTCCCCCGCCATTCTTAGGTGACAGATAAAGAAACACAAGGGAAGGTGCCAGTTTCTCCTCTACAGTGGATGCACACATCTGAGGGGTGAGCTTTCTCTGCTAGGTGCCTGTGATTCAGTTTGCAATGAGATGAGCAAGGCTCCAGGTTTCTGGTTTCCCCTCGTCCTTCTGAATCAGCCCCACTTTGCCACTTCTGCGCTTGCTGGGAGAGCTTTGGGGGTTTTGCTGTGGCCGTCGTTGTCTCCATCAATACCACAGACTTCTTTTAGCCTTCCCTCCTGTCCCCCCACCTTCAAGGCGGCAAGCTGCTGAGGGATTTTCATGACACAAGTGGGACTTTACCCTACACTCACTGTATCGCATTAAACAAAGACAATGGCATTTCCAGAGCCCCACAGGAATGAACAACAACAACAAAAAACAAGGAAAGAAGGATAATTAAGGTCCTGTGCAATGTATTCTGCTTCCCTCCATCTAATCCCCAAAGCCTCCAAGGCATGAAGACCCCAAGAGACCGCGTTTCTGAAGTCATTGAAGGAGAAAGTTCCACATCCGGGAGGCAGGTTGAAGGCTGCACTATGAGGGAATGTTCTTCTCTAATGGCCTAATCATGCTTAGGCTGCTTGTCAGGGATCTTAGTTTATGCTGTTTTGCTTTTACTTACTTTCTTTTTTCTTACTGTTGGTCTTGGTGCCACCGTTCCCAGAGTGTGGAATAACATCTTTTTGAATAGAACATGTGAGGAAGACTAATTTTTTTCTATAGTATGGATCAAAGTTTTAGGTAATGACCAAGAGATCTCACCGTCTTCCTTTCTTCTTTCATCAGTTATTTATTGAACGCATCCACGTGCAAAAAAATGACTTTACCTTTCTTTTTTTTTTTTTTTGAGTTGGAGTCTCGCTCTGTCGCCCAAACTGGAGTGCAGTGGCTGCCGGCCACCGCAGCCTCGACCTGC
The DNA here is from genome assembly GCA_027257055.1 of Cephalopachus bancanus. Lineage (NCBI taxonomy): Eukaryota > Metazoa > Chordata > Mammalia > Primates > Tarsiidae > Cephalopachus > Cephalopachus bancanus. Next base: position 6,057,347 of record JAPVLO010000042.1, read on the forward strand.
TGGGCTCCGGCGATCCTTCCGCCTCAGCCTTCCGAGTAGCCGGAATTACAGGCACGCGCTACCACGCCCGGCTGATTTTTTGATTTATTGTAGAGATGAGGTCTCGCCGCCCAGGCGGGTCTCGAACCCGCGGGCTCAGGCCATCCACTCACCTCAGCCTCTCAAAGGCGCGGGATGACAGGCTGAGCCACCGAGCCCGGCGACTTTTCCTTTCTAATGGTAGTTAGTTGAAGGCGATGTAAGACTATACAAAAGTGACTAAAACACAAGTCTTTGCTTATCATACCCTAAGAACAAGCTGTGTAGCCCCCATCTGGCTCTAACTAGCAGACACTTGACTGTAGCACAATTTCTCCACGGGCATTAAGCTCAGGAAGGAGTGCGCCAGGGTCCCCAGTACACACCCTGGCAGCCCCTATGCCTAGCCAGTCCTTGGCAGAAATAGGACTCCAGAAATGTTTCTTGAACCAACTGCGTGAATGAGCGGCAGGTGGACTCTAGCAGCATGAAGCAGGTGGCTAGGGCCTCATCTTTGAGAAGGTAAGACTTGAGGAAGTAAAGTTCAAGGAAAGGGAGTCATCCCAGTAACTACCCTGCGGCCCTCACCTAGTGTGTCCAGCAATCATCCTGAAATCCAGGGTGGCTGCAGTCCTGGGAGGACGAGGGAGGGTGAGGAGACATCAAACAGGCCACGCAAGACCCAGGTCACTAGAGCCTTCAGGCCCTTTTAAGGCCTTTGGCTTCCTATGGAAAAATGAGTTGGAACAGGGGAGTGGCAAGACCTGACTTACAGCTTTCAGGTGCTGTGTTGAAAACCGCCCCAGAGCGCCCAAAGCAGAAGCAGTCGTGTCTTTGAGAAGCCTTTGGCTGAAATGCCAGTGAGAGACTCTGATGGCTATGCTCCAGGTGGTAGCAGTGGTGTGAGTAAAAAGTGGCCAAGTTTTATACATATATTTTGAAAGTAAAGCCACGGGATTTCCTGATTGGCAGGCAGGATGACTTTAATGTCTTTGGTTTGAGCAATTAAGAAGCTCAGGTTGACACTAACCAAGAAAGCCCTGGGTGAAAGTGTTGGGAGAAAGATCTGGAGTTCCGCAGTAGTGAGATTGAGTTTGGGGAAACTTCTGGACTATAATTGAGGAGATCAAAAAAATACATAACTAAAAAGATGTATGATTCTCAAGTTCCAGGGAATGGAGGAAAAAATCTGGACATGATCTGAATACATGCATCTTCAATACATTTAAAGCCAAGATACTGGTTGAGTTCCTCGAGAGAGGAAATAAATAGTAACAAAAAAATCAACAACAACAAAAGATTAATTTCGGAATTCTATCTGATTTGGCACATTACAACTTCTGGCATCAAAATTACCTTAATTATGAAGCTGATGAGACTTAAGTTTCAGGACGTTTCCATGGCTGCTGTAGCCCAGTGACGTCTTCACATGTATGTTAAATTTGCAAAAGTAAAGTGTTTTCATCGTGTCTTGACAAAGATGACTATTCCTTTCTACTCCAACCTCCTTCCCTTGTATCCAATTGCCCTTGTGACAGAGGATACATTTTTTGGAATCTCTAAGAGAAGTTGGGTATTCATATAGTTCAAGTTTATTAAATCTGTTAACTGGGTTCACAGTCATTTCCATGTGTAATTAAGCATTTGCTACCTGGAATGGCTTCCAGGAGGATTCCTAGCCTCTATGGTGCCACTTCAACTGGGTGCAGGCCACATGTCCATCTTAAAGGTCCTTGCGCAGGAAATACAGGAGAAACAAAATCTGGAATTTATGAGGTCAAAGGCTTTTCTGGAAAGTTCTTCTAATTATCATGTGTATAAAATTGTGACTGAAAATTTAGTTTTCCGTGGATACCTAGTCAAAACAGAAGTTATCTCCTACCTATACTACATATATATTATATATTCTAGAAAATAAAAAGAGCAGATAATTGCAAGCACCTCAGACTTCTTTTTTACTTTTGATGGGAATTGGTATGAATAGCATTTATCAGATTTCCTGTGGTTGTACAGACTACAGCAGTACTACAAACACTGAATATATTTGGAATAACTAGTTTAGAAAAGAAATGTCATAGAGGCTTTTCCAAGTTTGACAACAATTATAAATCCATAACAAGTTGTGAAAACAAGAGAAAAACAAACTAAACTATCAATGAAAAACAAATTTTAAGGAAAAAAAATACCTGAGGAAAGACTAAATTACATTTTGATTCTGAAACTATACTGAATTATGTATAGAAATTGATATTGAAAAATCACTAGACTGGGCACAGTGGCTCATGCCTATAATCCCAGCACTTTGGAAGGCCAAGGTGAGAGAATTGCCTAAGCCCACGGGTTCAAGACCAGCCTGGGCAACTTGGCGAGACCTCAACTCTACAATAAATCAAAAATTAGTCGGGCATACGGCAGGTGCCTGTAGTTCCAGCTACTTGGAAGCCTGAGGTGGAAGGATCCCCAAAGCCCAGCTGGCCAACGCTGGGGTGAGTGTGCCACTGTACTCCAGCTTGGGTCAGAGTGAAATTCCAATTCAAAGAAAAAAAGGAAAATCATTAAAAGAAAGAGGTGATGGAAACTATGCAACCAAAATATTAGGTTAAAAAGGGATTATGAAAGTGTGGCTAGAAGTTAATAGATAAATTCATTTAAAAAACTGTTATGCTATTTTTCTGGATTTTTGTCTTTGTGATACTTGCTCCTTTTATATGTCTAAATTTGTTGTAATTTCTTTTCTTATTCTAAATAAATATTCACTTTTGTGCTTAATTCCGTATTTGCAGTTTTGTGTTCTTTTGCTTACATTGAGACTCTTAAATTACATAAACTTTAGGCCAAACTCTGAATCCATTTCTTTCTGGCACAAGTAACCACAACATAAACTACACATTCTTGCATGTTTTCCTCACAGTCCATTCTCACGGCCCAGAGTTGAAGATTTGTGTCTGTTTCTTACTTCCTCTCCGTCCCCTCGGCTCCTGGTCAGCCAGATCAGTACCTGATACAGTGTCTTTCCATGACTCCCAAGTCCTCATCTTGCTTGTGGCTTTTCCACAAACATCATCTGACGTCCAGCATGGCGGTGCTTTATGGGCCGTGTGTGTGTGTGTGTGTGTGTGTGTGTGTGTGTGTGTGTGTGTGAGTGTTGGGGGCAAAGGTAGATCAGTCTTCTCTCAACTCAATAATGGCTTTTAAGAAGCTAAAAAATATCAATCTCGCCACAGCACAATATAACCTATTTTCTCCCTGTCTACCCATGATTATCTCAAGAAGCATTAGGTCCAACATATATATTTTGTATATTTATGTTTGCACTCTTTGAAAGCCAGTGTGCTCTTCCATGCCACACATCCACAGTTGCAGAAACAAGAATTTTGTTCTGTGTGCAATGCAGGGCTACATGAAAGCCAGCCAGCCACGAGGAACCTGCCCCCTCCAAAGGCTAAGCCTAGGCGTGGCCCCCACCTAAAAGGGCGCTCCCGCCTAAGAAGGCGCCGGGACAAGCTAACATGGAGGCTCGGACAAGGCTCTCCGGGTTCTTCTTCCACAACAAAGCCCACCATTCCCGCGCCCGTGAAACCCCCTGCCAATTCCAAAAATACCTCACCGCCGACCAATAGGTAGCCGACAGGTCGCTTTAAATTTCTATAAAACCTGCCACACCCCTGCTTCCATGCTGCAATCTGATTCTCAGGTTCTGTAGCCACTGCGCTCACCCCCATTAAATCTCTTGGCCTTAAAGGGTGTTGAGTCTCACTGCGCGCTACCGTCTTTCACTACATACATAGTAGGTGCGCACAATAAATACTCCTGAGGACAAAATCTCAGATAGAAATTCTCTACAAAGCAATAAATAAAATAAATCTACAATTGTCACAGAGAAGAAAAATGTGTCTACTCATTAGTATAAATGAACAAGCTTAAGCACATCAAAAGCAATCCTGTAGAACTGAAGAGCAAAACTTACAATAATGAAACATTTGCGAAACAATTTTTTCAATACACCACATTCTCCAATTTTGCAAATTTGAAATTAAAGAGTAAAGGCTTGAATTTTTGTAGTAACTAAAATATTTTTAAAACTCTATAAAATGATATATAACCTACTCTCAATATAACTTTGAAAACAATAAAATAAATATTTGTTCTAAGTTTTAAGCTTCCAAGACAAGCTTAAGAAGAACGAGGCAAGCACAACTTACATAGAATGCTGGGTTGTCAGACTCTGAATGTAAAACATCCTTCTGGGAGCATAGTGATGAATTTCTAATTTGAAGGTTGTTGGATCCTAAAATAGAATGTTGTAATCTCCCTTCATGATGCTTTTAGTAGGGAGAATATCCTCTTTTAATGATGATGGGGAGGTGAACTGGAACCCCCACTTGAGTGCAGAATGATCACTAAGTTAAATTTTAATGCATATTTTGAAATAAAGAAATCCAGGGCTTTTCAAAGACTTGAAAACAACCAGGAATTTTTTTTGTTGTTTCGATTTTTACAGTTCTTACCTGAGTAATTAGGAGGATATTGTGCTATGTTCCTTTGCAGAATTTTTTCTGAAATAGAAATTGCTTTTAGTTTGATGAGATGCTAGTTTTCACTAGAATTTATCAAGAACTTGAGATAATAGAAGGGAAGTCTTGAGCAGAGAATTCCAGCCCAGGAGTTCCGTGTACCGTGGAACCTTGGATTTGAGACTTTGACAACTCTAGATCTCAATTCCTTTTTCCATAAAATAAAGAAGCTGAACTTGATCAAAAATTTAAGCTGGGATCTGTGGTTCTCTAGGAAGTTTATGAATTGAATTCAAAGAGTCAGTGACCGCTTGAAAATTATATGTAGAATTTTGTGTGACATTGGAAGGAGGTACCTATGGAAACCTAGAATCAACTAGTTCATATTTTGCCTCAGCACAACCATTTGTGCTTTAACTGACACACTTTGAATCTAGCACAGGTTAGAGAGAGAAAGATAAATTTCCAATAGGCAGGTTTTAGGAAGCCTGAGACATTCTACTGCAGGCCAAGCGGCAGCCTGCCCAACCCCCTGAGCAAATCTCCGTCAGATGCAAGGCAAGGACAGAACCATAGCAATGATCATAAGATACCACCTAACCCCAGTCAGAATGGCCATTATCAACAACTCAAAAAATAACAGCTGCTGGAGAGGGTGTGGCGAAAAGGGAACACTTCTACATTGTTGGTGGGAGTGTAAACTAGTGCAACCTCTGTGGAAAGCAGTGTGGCGATTCCTAAAAGCTCTAAAAATCGACCTTCCATATGACCCCGCAATCCCCCTACTGGGAATATACCCTGAAGAACTCAAGTCACTCTATAAAAAAGGTACCTGCACACGTATGTTTACTGCAGCGTGGCTCACAATAGCAAGAACCTGGAAACAACCATGCTGCCCATCAAAAGAGGACTGGATTTAAAAAATGTGGTACATATACACGATGGAATACTCTGCAGCCATAAAAAAGAACAAAATCATGAATTTCGCAGCAACCTGGATGGAACTAGAGTCTATAATCCTGAGTGACCTCTCACAGAAACACAGATCCGAGTATCACATGTTCTCACTCACATAATGGACCTTGAACATCCAATGTAATACTATAAGAAAATGACTGACGGTACTGGGAAACTACGGGGGGAGGAAGGGGATGGGATTAACAGTCGCAAATATCTCTCTGGGGATGGGGAAACACCTCTTATCACCAGGGTGCCTGAATGAAATGTAATTGTACACCTAACCCTTAACTGTACCCCACAAAATCATAATAAAAAATATTGATTAAAAATAAAAATTAAAATTAAAAACTTGCAAAAAAAAAAGAAATGATAATAGACCACATTTGGGTCAGGAGTTTGTGGATTGCAAATGTCTGACTGGTCTCTTGCAGGAAAAACCCCTCTGGGCCCAAACCCTAAGTTAACCTAATCAGCCCTTTGTGACCTACCTGACACAGACGCACCCCACCATGGGAACAATCATGTGACTAACCCGCCCATCTGCTGCTGTCCATCACCTGGAATCAGTACGTGCATTTACCTGACCCTTCCTGATGAAGTGGAGCAGACCCCTGCCCAATCACCTTAATGACCTTCCCCCATCCAAAGGAAATGGTTAAAAGGACTCAACCAGGAGCAGTCATTTTGCCATTGCCTCACTAGACCCTGGTGTGACCCTGTGCTCTTTGAGCTATGGTTATGGCCATGCTTCCTGGCTTTGGGTCCCTTCCCTACCTGGGAGAGGTGAATCTCCTCTTTCTTTCTCTTTCTCTCTCTAATTTACATTTTAAATAAACTATATTGTCCGATCTAACTTCTGCGCAAGGGTCTGCATCTTTCACATGGTATCGGATAACACACCAGGCACACTCCCAGGGCGGCTGATCTAACATTCTGGAGGTCCTGTTGGGAGTGGGACCCTAACAGACGTGTTCCTAGGGTCAAATTTTCAGATTAGCTCAGGGTTTTTTAAATAGAAAAATACTGTTGAATTAGATAATGTCTGTGGACCTTTTCCAACTTATATACTTATAATTATTCTTATACCATTGTACTGTATTTTTACCTTCATGGCCAGGTATTCTAGCAGCAGGTTAACAAGCACTGTGTTAATTAGAAATGGCAATTGACTGCCTTATTTTCTACTTTGGACTGGTGAGGTTAGTCGGAGTTTTTCTGTTTTTTTGCCATAGACGGGAAAAAAAGGCAAATGTCAAATGTCAGCCAGAATGGAGAAGGGCGATGATAAAATGAGAGGAAATAAAGGGAAATGACGCTGAATCCACCAAATGCTTCATTTTTGAGCTCAAATCATCTTTTCTCAGACATGGTTTAGCCCTCTTGAGCTGAACCTCTGGTTGGCTTGTTCTGCTCATTTGTCTTCTGCTCAGTTTACAAGCTTGTACTGAGTGCCTACTGTGTGTCTGTACCCTAAAGGCAAGGAGTAAATCCTAAAAACAACAGGAGCTGGTATTGATTTTGCACAGATGTATTCTTCCTAAGAACAAGGTCAGCTTTACCCATGGGCAGGTTAAGCGGCTTTCTGTGCGGAATGATGTGAGAGTCCTGAGAGAGGAGACCCTGCCCAGAGGCATCTCGCTCTCTGGTCCTGCCAGGTGCCTGCAATTCTTACTTTAGTCACTTATATTTATTAAGGCACTGTGAGTCTCTCTGCTACAATCCAAAGGTTACTTGGGAGGGAAAACAAATTAAATCATTAGCACAGATGAGCTAAACACATTAGCTGTGCCCTGTAGGTATAGAGCAAAGGATAAATAAGAATTGATTGTAAGGTGTAGAGAAAAGGTTCGAGAGATCAATGAAGAGACCTCCTTTTGGGACATAAACGTTTTAGTGTCAAAAAGTTTTGGACCCTCACATGACAGTATTTTGACTTTTAGGGCAATAATACTTATAAATTATTATGTTCTTACTGTGTACCAAGCACAATATGAAGCATTTTGCGTACATTTTCTCCTTTAACTCTGACAACAGCCATATGATGAAGATAGTTTAATCTCCATTTTACAAGTTAAGAAATGGAGTGTTCTTGGAGGTTATGTACTTTTTTTCCTAAGAGCATATATTTCTAAGATTAAACATCTAAAACAGGTCAGGGTGCATCTTCATCTCCAGAATCCAAAACTAGGAATCTAAAGCTAGTATGTTATATTACTTCCATTAGTACAGAAAAACGCATAAGGCAAAACCTATTCATTGCAGTTGTTTTTAGGTTGTTTTAAACTGTATCAGTGACAATATAGTCATGCCTTTGAAGTATTAATATGAGTCTTTGTATGTTCATACCACAACTACCTTAGAATTCAAAGACTTTGGCAATCTCAAGGACATGGGAACCTGAAGCCCAGCAAATTTTGGAAACCACGGCTCTAATCAATGAGCCATAAATTGGTGAACTTCTCAATCTCGCTGTGGGTCCCAGGACTTAGAAGGTAGCCTGTGGGCCTTAAGATATGAGGTAAGGAAAAGCATTAAATGAAACCCCAAAGAGTAAAACCCCAAAGTATCTATTTCTCCCCACAAGGCTCTACAACGGGTTTCATGAGGGAACACCATGAGAAATGTGAAAGAGGCTTGGTGAGAAACTGCACTAAAAGGGAATTAAGCAGTGAATGTGGGATGTGGTGAGGTAGGCTAGAATGGAGTCTGCAAACTGGGCAAATTTCTGACCCAGGTTTCAGAAACTGAGTATAAAACAAGGGCTAGAAAAAGATGATAACATTTCGTAGCATTCAAGATAGACTTTCACAGTAAGAACGGTAGAAAGACAGGTTAATGTAAGAGCCTCTAAATAGGTTGTTTCTCAGCTTATGTTCAAGAGCAAAGGAGAGGAAGGAAGACATGAAAGCATCCAACAACCTCTTTTGACACCGTATTGCCATTATGTTACGGCACTATGTCCTTCCTTCTCTTAAATACAAGCATTTAGAAGATGTTTTATGCTTGTTGCTTTCATTCCTTCGTCTCCCACTCACTCTCCAATGAGGCAATTATTTTCTCCCATATTCCCTCCAGCTGTGCTATTATGCTCAGGAGTATCAATAACCTTCTGGTTGATAAATCCTAAGGGCATTTTGAAGTGATTGGCTTACTTGACTAATTTTTCAGCAGCATTTGGCAACTTGGTCATTCCTCTCTCTCAGCTCTCTGTCTTGGTCTTCCTACCGATCCTTTGCTTCTTCTTTTCAAAACTCTTCACAGTTTTTCCTTCCTATTTTCGTTGACTGAATGTTTGTGGTCCCAGGGTTCCATGGTTAGCCCTCTTCTCACACTCTATAATCTCCTTGAGAGCCCTCACCTTTCTGGTGGTAGTATGATCATGAGTATAAACTTTTATTACCAGTGTAGACCTGTGCTGTAAGCCCCAGATTTCTATGTCTAACTGTCTCTGGACATCTTCATATGGCCAGGCATGGGAATCTGAAACTCAATATACTAGACAGAGTCAAGTTGAGCTCCAAGTGACTGAAGTTACTCTCACAGGCTTAAATAGGATCAGTGTCTCATTTAAGACACTGGCTGGCAAGGCAGTTCTGTCATTACCGGAGTCTCAAGATACTTCACCTTATTGCTGCACCACCCTCCGTATGCAGCTTCTATCTTGTGATTTAAGATGGCTGTTAGAGCTCCAGCACATCTGCTCACATTCCTAACTGTGCAACTGAGGAAGTGACGAACAGAGAGAAAAAGAACACCTACCGGAAGAGTGCCCAACAGCTGTGCTTATAGCTTACTGTCTGGAACGTAACCACATGGCGCATTTCCCTGCAAGCAAGCTGAGAAATTCCTAGCTAAGACATAGGCATGCATTTTTGAAGAAAAGAAAAAAAATTAGTATTTGGGCCAGCAAGCAGTCTCGTTAACCCTCCACATACTTAAAAATAAATTTACCCACCTCCAAACAACAAAATCTGCTTTCCCTCTTACGTCTGCTCTCCAGGTAAATGGCACCAGCATCTAGAAAACCGTCCAAGTTAGAACCCTTTCTCTTCTTTTTTTTTTTTTTTTTTTTGAGTCGGAGTCTCACTCTGTCGCCCAGACTGGAGGGCAGTGGCCGCTCCAGCCACCACAGCCTCGACCTGCTGGGCTCCGGCGATCCTTCCGCCTCAGCCTTCCGAGCACCCGGAATTACAGGCCCGTGCTACCACGTCCGGCTGCCTAGGTGGGTCTCGAACCCGCGGACTCAGGCAATCCACTCACCTCAGCCTCTCAAAGGCGCGGGATGACAGGCTGAGCCACCGAGCCGGGCTCCCTTTCTCTTCTTTACCGCTTATATTTAGCATGGCCAAATACTGTTGACCTTGTCTCTTCAACACACCTGAAGTTTATCTCCTTTCCCGAAATTCAAATAGCGCTCTTTTAGGTTCTTCATGATCACACGGGTTGCCTTCATAACTCATGTCTTTAAAATGATTGCCCCGATGCCAGCCCAGCTCCCCTCTTATCCATGTCCCACTCCACTTTATATGCACAGAGCCAAAGCCACTTGAGGTGCACAGATCAGACCCGGACGCACTGTTGACCACCCTTCGATGGCTTCTCAGATTCCACCCAGTCAAGCTTATGTCCTTTACTGCGTTTTATTGCTGACTCATCCTCCCCAGCCTCCTCGCCTTTTGCGCTCTAGCCATTCCGAAGGAGTTTCCAGTTTCTCAGGGACACTGAGCACTTTCAATCTTTGACCTTCCCACCTGTGGTTTATTACGTAGGATACCCCTTCCCCACCCCCCCACCCCACATGAACCACCTGTGTCTTAACTCTTACTTATGCTTTATGAATTAGCTCAGAGGTCATCTCAAAGAAGCCTTCTATAAAGCCCGCAGACAGAAACGACAAACTCATTTTCCTCCCTCTCACCCTCTTTCTTAGTCAGTTTGGGCTAGTATAACAAAGTACCCTAAACCAGGTGACTTGCAAGTTATAGGACTTTATTTCTCACTATTCTGGAGGCTGGGAGTCTGAGATCAAAATACCAACATGGTTGGTATTCTTGGTTGAAGACAGCCAACCCTGTTGCATCCTTACTTGCTGGAAAGAGAGTAAAAGAACTCTCTGGTGTCCCTTTTACAGGGCTATAATCTCACTCCTGAGGATTTCACCCTCATGGCCTAATAGGGTCCCCAAAGCCCTACCTCCAAATACCATTCCGTTGTAGTTTTGAATTTTAACTATGAACGTTGAGGAGATACATCCGCCTTCCCATTGTAACGTCCCAAACTGTGAACTTTAAGGAAGAGATTTATTTCTCTGTAAATCTCCAATCCTTAATTTAGTGCCCAGCACATAATACTTCTGCAATACATACATGAGTTCATTGCACAAGAATCTAGATCTCTCGCCTACCATCTGAATTTCTTTGATCAGTCCCTGGGTACTCCCTAACACTATTTTTAACTTGTTATCCTGGTCCATGCGAGCTTGTCCTGACATTTCCTCTTATGTGCACCCTGACAGGCAGTGACCCCTAGTCTGACTCATTCTTTTTTATGCCTGTCTGTGGCACACAAGACATATTAATCCAGAGCACATTCTCAGCCTGGAACTGTTCACCCATCATAACACTATACATTCAATCCTTGTTCCATAAGACTTCGTTGAGTCTAGAAATCTAATAACAGCTAAGCTCTTTATCACTGAAAAACAAATATTTGTTGAGCATTAATTCAGAAGTATTTATTGTAGCCTTCCTCTATGCCAAAGAGTATGTTAGATGCTGAAGGTATAATGGTCAGTACAAGCAGTTCTTCCTTTTATGGAGGTGGCTTAGAGTAATGGCATTCATTAACTGAATTATTTAAAGTCTAACCACAAATGTTGAGAAGTTGCTTCAATGAATTGAAGACTATTCTTTGACTGCTTATATCAAAGGACAGTGATTTATATAGGGTGCAGGCAAGGAGGGTCAAGGAAGAGTCTTAAGGATAAATAGGCATTGACTAGGCAAGGGAATCGTAAAAATTGGAGAAACAGGTTACAGGAAGAATATTAAGACACAGGAAATAGAATGTTCAAAGCACCTTGTGGTAAACGGGCTCTCAGTGCTTTCGAGACAGTGGGAGGAGGCTCAAATAACTGGAGCACAAGTATAACAGGAATGGAGAGCTGGAAGTCGGCCATCTTGGCGGAGCCAGTTGAAGTATATGAATCTTCAGCACACTTCTAAACAACAGAGGTTCTTTAGGAGATTGAGATTCAAGCGGAAATCATGTACTTTTCATATACACGAGTCCAGCTTGCCAGGCAAGATGAAGGAGAATATATACGGCACAGTCTGTAACTTCAAAGCACTTGCAATTAGGAATTAAATATCTCATCCCATAAACAATTATATATCAAGTAATGGCTGAATGGTTTGTTAATGATTTAATGAGCCAAGGAATTCAGAGATGGGCTCAATCTTTTACTCCCTCTAAAGTTTGTTGCCTAGTGAGCACCAGGATGGTGAAGGCTCCTAATAAGAAAATGTACTCTGTTTCGCCATGTGTATATCTTCCCAGGGCTTCTTTCCTGGGTATTTTTCTTGAGCTAATAAATAAATGAAACATTTCTAAATGGGGAGCGGTAAACTTTCAGCAATGAGTTATAAAGGCAGGCCATCCCATTCTGAAAAGCCCAAACAGAATTTTTTTCCAGAAAGATGACATTTAATTACGTACCAGTTTGCTTCTAGTAACAGAAGGGATTTAAGAGTTTATGGGAATAATATGCAAAAGACTGAAATGCTTGTGGAGTAAAGGCTGAACTGTGCCACTGAACAGAGTGTGAGATGCCATGGGTGTTACCGTGTTACTGCCGCATTAGGCTGGTGGGGCGGGGGAGGGGAAGAGTGTCCTGCCCTTCTGAAATCACGAGGAGGGCAGGTGACCATGACCTCCAGGAATCCACAGACATAGGGGAACGATGGTCCACAGTCAGGCTGCACTGCCCTTGGAAATATTTACCATCATCATGGCAAGGCATTTTAAATGTAGCAGACCCTCCTTAATGATTGTGGATCATGTATTGGGAGCCCTCCTACATAGCTCATATGTACTCACTCATTGAATTCTTAGGAGAACCATACTAAGTAAACATAATTAGCTTCATTTTGCCAAGGCCGATGCATCCAAGTTAGGTACCTTTTTGCAAGGCCTCACAGTTCATAGAGGTCCTTGTATTAGAACCAGGCAATTGATCTCCAGTCTACACTCTTTATAACAATGCTACAGTGTTCTGGTTCATGCAACTACTTCAACGGTTAGTGCAAAAAATAACTGTTCATATGTATAAGGGGCTTAGGACCTTTCCCAGCACATCAAAGTATCCATCTTTTCTTTCAACACTTTTTTCTTTTATCTTATCAGGTCTGATACCTCAGTTCTGGTATCTCTATCTTTCTTTCTGCTCCTGTTCTCTCTCAGTTCAACTGACGCCCAGCTATCACAACGCTGTCAGTACATAGTTGTCAATTACCTGCTTTTCGTCTGATTCTTTCAGATGACTGTAGATTAGGAAAGAGTGGGCGGAACTCACAAACACTTGAGGATTTAAGATCCCTAAGAGTGAACACTCCATTCGGGCAAGGATTGTGTGGTATGAACATGAAATATTCTAGAAAAGCAAGAAGTCTGAAAGGGTCAAGTCTCCTCCACATGTTGTAGATGTGTATCTTCATACTATCTTTTCCTTTTTCTTTTTTTTTTGAGTTAGAGTCTCACTCTGTTGTCCAGGCTGGAGTACAGTAACACGCTCACGGCCACCACAGCCCTGGCCTGCTACTGGACTCGGATGATCCTTCTGCTTCAGCCTTCCAAGTAGCTGGAATTACAGGCATGCGCCACCATGACCAGGTAATATTTTGTGATTTATTGTAGAGACGAGGTCTCACCGAGTTGCCCAGGTCTCGAACCTGTGGGCTCAAGCAATCCTCTTACCTCGGCCTCCCAAAGTGCTGGGATTGCAGGCTGAGCCACCGCACCCAGCCTATTCTATTTTCCAAGGGGAATGGTTGGGGTAGAGAAGATGGTAAAATAGACAGAAAAGCACATGAGTTATGGATTAAAGAAAAGGAAATTCAGACATGGGAAGATAAATCAGAAGAAAGCCCAGGAGAGTTTCATATCACAGCATTGTACACGGCATAGTTGATAAAAGGGTTGTGGCAGAGGTGACAGGTGAGGTAATGACATATTGACTTCTAGACCACGGCTTGAAGGCAGGGGATGGGAGATAACCTGCGTATATATTTCCAGGATGAATGAAACCGTAATCTCTCAAAATCAAAAATACCTGGCCTGATTTCCCTCTGCTGAAGAAGCAGATAAATAATATCACCAAAACCCAGAACGTTTTGTCAAAGGTTTGGCTGTGAAGCTGGTTAGTTCAGAGCAACAAGCAAGTTCAAACGATAAGAGTTGGATAACAAAGAAGGCCTGGAAACTTCTGGAACAATGTCTTCCGAGCAGTGAGATCACTGAACATTGGAACAATCCGGAGGCCACCAGAGAGGCATGTTTTTTAATGAAGTGTTGCACCGATTTTGTGCTGTGTGAGGACAGATTGGCATTCTGCAACGGACCCTGATGGATACACAGCTGGAGGAGAAACAAAAGCAGAAACCAATAACAGAGCAGCCTGGAGCACAAACACAAGGGCTGTGGAAGTCACCATGTGCGACACAGACCCACGGGGGACGCGTGATTGTCACTTCTTCTGCTTCTCTGTCCCCTGTCCTAATTAACCGTAATAGCCCTGATGAGTTTGCAAAGAAGTCAGACGTGGCGGAAAAGCTTTGAAATGGATTCCCAGCCCAGGTGAGTCTTCTGTGCTTGTAGTCTGTAAGAATGCTTTCATTTTGTCTTTGGGTAAAACTCTCTGGAAGGGAGAAATATTGTAAATTAGTCTTTATTCAGTTCTCACTGTGCACTGGGCATTTTACCATCTTTGTCTTGTTTCATCTTCACCACAACTCCTAATGTGGCAATAAGTGTCTCTAAAAGTATTCCTTACTTTTACATATAAAAAAGTGGAGGTTTTGAGAAAAAAGTAGCTTGGCCACATCATTCACATTCAGCTTGATTGGATTCTGAAATGTGGGCTCTCATCATTTTTGGCTTACCACTTTTTGGATGGCTGTTTGAATCATAGAGTGTTGGAAGAGCAGACTTTCTGTTTATTACCAGTGAACTTCTAACATAGCTCTATTCCTTCAATTGTTCCTACCCCTGCTCTTTGTATATCACAGTGTGTAAAAGATTGTAAATACGTGTAATATCACAGTCCTTTAGAAAGTAAAAATTAAAAATGAGCAAGATTATCTTAGCCAGACCCTATGCAACTTGACTTTTTGTCCTTCCAGGAATAGTCTCCCAGGACAACTCCATATTTATTAAAAGCCTACTATGTGTTTGGCATTGTGTCAGAAGTTGAAGATAAATATTATTAAAACATCGACCTTGAATGTCATTATACGACTCTTGATGCTCAATTAACAAATCTTCTTTTTATACAAATACTTCCCCTCCTATAACATTACCTCAACAGAGACTGCTGGAATTTTCTTAGCTCTTTTTGCTCCCATTGGGGAGGGTCAAATCTCCCCTTCCTTCACTCATGGCAAAAAACAAAAGGTGCCTAAGGCAGGGGGCCTGACCCCTCCCAACTGAACCCTGGTTGCCATAGACTCTTTTTCTACTCCGTTCCCCACTTCCATCACAGCTACTGCTTGGACTCAGCTGCCGTTACCCTCACTCTCACCTGGCAAGGGTAAGAATTTTACTGGAAACAATTATGCTCAGAGTATAGACACTGGTGAACTTAAATGTGCTCTTTAGAGAAAAATAGCATTATAAGTGAGAAAACAGAGTTTTAAACACATTTTAATATTCACCTACATTCTCTAGATAAATAAAATATGGTAATCCAAGTTAATAACCTATCCATGCTTTATAATATGTTTCTGTGGGAAAATAAATTTTAAGTTTCTAACCATCAAATTTAAGACAAAATAAATAAAATTGATGCACTAATTTTGGACTAGTTGCACATTTTACATTTTAAAAATTTATTTATCTTCTGGCAGTCAGTACGCAAATGTACGAAAGTGCTGTGAAGAGGCGACTGGATAATCTAACAGAAAACAGAAGACAAAGCTCAACAAGGCCAGGCAAGTTGTCTTGGGTCCTGTGTGTGTTGGGATTCCTGGATAAATTTGCTCTGCCAGTGGGTCAGTGCTTTGCTCCTGTCTTCCACCCTGCACAAAGAATCCCGAAGCACTTGCCTCGCATGCTTAAAGGCCGTCACCAAGGATAAAGAGAACAAAGTTTTGGGCTAGTTCTAGAATATTCTCAGTTGTTTTACAAAATATAGCATTGCTGAGGTAGATTTCTTAGGTTGGGATCATTATGCAGGCACCCCAGAGAAGTATTTTGTTCTCCATCAGATTTCAGCTATTTGAGTTGTAAGCCTCTGACTTACAGCAAAAGGTGACAAGCATAGTTAGGCTTTGGTCAAAGCAGTGCTGAGACTTCTTTTCAATTAGCAGAAAGGATGGAGCCAGGAAACCCTACCATGGAACAAAATGTTGTTCACTTTTTTTTTTAAGAGATGCAAAGTTGATATTTTCTTTTGTAAAAAGTAAAAATAAAAATATGACAACATCTAGCACAGGATGACTGGGGCCAATCCTTTGGAAAAGGCTTTAGCCCTGGGACCTCCTTGGAACAAAGGTGAGTACATTCCCTTTCAAGTGAATTTGTTCTAGCTTCCTCACTAAAGAATTACATAACACAATCAGCAGCAATATAATGTCTACCAAAGCTTTAATTCAGGTGAAGCCGGGACAAAGTTATGATAGAATAAGAAGAGTGACATGGAGAAATAACGAAATAATTCATGTACAGTGCCCAACACTTCACCAAACCTTGGGGCCTCACAATAATTATGTGAAACAAGCATTTCCAAGTCCATTTTACAGAAGCTAGGAAAGTTCTGAAACTTGTTATAATCATAAAAATAGTAAGGGAGGAAGCTGAGAACTGAACTCAGATCTTCTGACCCCAAATCCCTGATCTTATCTACCCTATCACAAAGGAAAACTCAAAGATGAGAAAAAGGGTTTAGTTCCCTGCTGTGACTTTATGGAAAAGTTTCCCAACTCTCTAATGACGGAAGTTGAAGACGTCTCCTCTAAGTTGGCAAAACTTTTTATAGGGGGACAAACGTAAGAGCTCTGTGTCAACTACTCAAGTCTGTGATTGTGGCATGCAAGCAGTCATAGACAGAATGGGAATGGCTGTGTTTCAATAAAACATTCTTTACAAACCAGGCAGTCAGCTGATTTGGCCAATGGACCATAAAACTCCACTAACCCTTGTTCTAATTTGGATGAAAGAACTCTGAATTGTTTACTCTGAGGCAAAGCTTTTAAATCAAGACAGTGAAAGCAAAACACTGATTTTCTGAGAAGGGGTCCTGGCAAAACTAAGAGCGCCTAAAGTTCAGTCAGATTAGCCTTCTCTGCCTCTCAACCTGAAATGTCAACTATTTTATTCTAATACCTTGGAGAGCGTATAAGAACAAGAGAGGAGAAAGTTGCCATTAAAATAATAATCCATTATTTGTGTGTTTATATAAGGAAGCTACTGGCAAGAAAACCCAGATCTTCAAAGATTGGCAGTGGAAAACGAATCTCATGTGTGTATCTGTTTACTTAGACTTTGTAAAATTTTTGCACTCTGGCTTGGTTTAAACACTTGAGTACTGAAATTAGCAGCTTACCTGGATTTCGTTTTCTGCCTTCCTCTTATTTTGTGTCTGATACTGGGATGCATACTTAGGATTTTTTTCAGCTATCTGTCAGCTGTGGGCTCTTATGAAGGCATGGCATTAGCCACCATAAAACTCAACCTGACTCATCTCTTTATTTTTCTTTTTTTTTTAAGTTTAAATAAATTTTTACTTACTTTTAAAAGCAAGATGGGTGAATTTATAATGTTCTTAGCATCTACATACTAAATTTTATTTATTTATTTATTTATTTAAATTATATAAATTTCTTATTTTAAAATTGTGGGGTACAGTTAAGGGTTAGGTATACAAATATTCCTTGTGCAGGTACCCTTGTTGATGAAGTATGTCTATCACAGCATTGTTCACCATAACAAGATCCTGGAACCAACCGTGCTGTCCATCAAAAGAGGACTGGATTAAAAAAATGTGGTACATATACACAATGGAATATTACGCAGCCATAAAAAATATCATGAATTTTGCTGCAACCTGGATGGAATTAGAGTTTATAATACTGAGTGATCTTGCACAGAAACAAAGATCTGAGTACCACACGTTCTCACTCATAAGTGGATCTTGAACAACTACCGTAATACTATAAGAAAAGGATTGACAGTGGCAATAAATAAACTACTGGGGGGCGGGAGTGAGGTGCAGGGAGGTGGGATTAACGGTAGTCAATATCTGTCTGGGGTGAGGGGGACTCATCTCTTTTCAAAAGATGACTGGCTTTCCCTCTGTCCGTCTATGCTCAAGACTGCCTCCCTGTGTTTTACTTCCGTCCATCTGGGCTTTGAGTCCACCCAGGTGGACTTCACATTATCTCCAGTCTTACCTTGGTAACGCATCTGTGAGACAAGCCCTTCCTGTCTGAGGTTTTGGTGCTTCCCAAGCAAATGGCATTTGCAACAGAAAGCTTTGTTATCTTCGTTCATGAGAGTATTCTCATTGATGGTTGAAGCCATTAGTCCTTAAATCTAAAGCTGCTTGATGCAACCTGATGATATGACTGCTATTCCATCTCTTTATAGGCTATCTCTCTTCTGAAGGTCAAGAAAAAACCCAGCTTCCTTGAGTACCTGTAAGTTGTTTTAACACATGTGCGTGCCCATTTCTGCCATCACAGTAAGCTCCAAAGCCTGCCTAGAGAGAGGAGACGGCATCGAGGCTCTGATTTCTCTACTCGCTGGATCTTTGGAGGGCAAGAGGTAGCACTAACACTGGCGTGTGCATAACCCATTCATTGTAAAGCCGGGTGTCTGTGTCAAATCTCACTTATCTAGTTAAGAAAATATTCAACTTAGAACTTTACCCTTGAAATGTGATCCTTTATTAGATTAAAACAAGGTTCCTTCAATTGATTAGATGCCCTGTGTTAGCTCTTTCTGACCTAGACAGACCTGCTCTGCCAGGTAATGGTTTATGAGCTAATGGGGCCAATGGAACTGTCATAGAAAAAATTTTGTTAAACAAATAGAAAAAAGAGGGGCTAGAGGAGAGATTTGACTAGAACTCAGGTAGTATATTAGTTATGATTTTGCATCTTATCCTAAACCCTTTTCATTTTCTGAATTAGATATGAATTTCATTTTTTATGAAAAAATTTGTCTGTTTTTAGCACACACATTGTCAGGCACGTCATAGTTTGGGTAATTTCCTAGAGCGTTGATTGGTTGAAGGCTCATATCATATAGACCCACTAGAGAAAAATAAAATGTCCCCCTCCAGCCTCTTTTAATGACAAACCCATGACTTCTTATAAAATAGGAGCAAGACTGAGTCTGGAAGAGTTATGAATATGCTCACAACTTGGAGAGAGATTTGGACTATACTCATTTTGTGACAGCTTCCACCTATGAGTACCCTTCAAGGTGTTATATTAGCTATTCCCAGTATTCAGATGCCTTGGGATTCATTGAGGCCTCTGTGAACCTTTTAGGCAAGTGGGCGTTTACTCCATTATTCTGGACCCTAGGGAAGCGAGGGTTGCTCAAAGTGTGGTCCCGATACCAGCAAGTCTATCCTGGAACTGTCCTACTGGACCATGTGATAAGTTAAGCCAGGGAAAGAAGGGAGCCGTGCAGTTATGAGCTATTTTCCTTGCTTCTGTTTCGAACATGTTCTTTCCTTCTCATTCTCATACAGTGGATATTTGCAAAACATCAGGCTCTTTGCTCAGACGATGTCCATCTGCTCCAACACCTTATTTCCCACCTGAAGCCCTAATCTTCTGACAGTGACGTCACAGACATTTCTGTCTGGAGCCAGTATAATTAGGGCTCCAGGTGAGAAATTAACAGCAGGAACAGATGGGCCCATAAGAGGCAAAGAGTCTGTTCACATGCAAATTTCATCAGTACTAGAAGATTGAAGAAAATGGGAGAAAATGGGAAGGCTTAGCCCCAAATGAGTCTGTTCTGTGGTGTGGAGTGTTGCTGGTGTCACATGCCCGTCTCTCAGGCCATCAGGGAACACCTTCCGGCCCAGCCACAAAAGAGGGCGCCCAGGGAAAAGCACAGCCACCAGGCCATTACAATTTAGAGCCGTTGGCTTTTGGTACAAGGATCTGGGTGAATGCAGCAGCTCTGCCTAGGAATAAAGAAGTGGGTGTTCACTTGTTTGCCTCAGAGGGAAGCACTGCAGCCCAGGCGCTGTCAATCTCGATTAGCTCCTTTCAAGATCCTTTGTGCGCGACACAAAATACAAATGATACAGTAGCTTGAAGTAGAAAGCAGTAATTGCGGATTCTTCTCAATGGGTGTTTTATATGATCGGGACCCTGTATTACTGAAATTGTTGCATTATTGGTTAAGTGTTTAAAAAATGTGGTTCTTGGTTCGTCAATTCACACGGTTCCAGAAAGCCTGCAGGATCAGTTCTGGACTTTCAGAAATGGGAAATAAAGGGGAGGGATTGGGTTTGCATATAAGTAGACCCTGAGGCCTTTCTGCGCTGATGGGGCCTATCAGAGCCCCCATTCTCACGCCATTCAGACTTCTATTAAAACTGTCCTGATTTTTTCCCCCTCACATAGTTTAGCAGATTACACCAGCACACAGTGACTTATCTTCATGCCTTTCCTTTTACTCCATTTAATATACTCTAAGCCCTTATTCTCATCCATAATAGTCAGACTAGTCTCTTCACCTCTTTCATCTGTCTATTCTAATATACTCTTACAAAAAGCTCCCAGACAATTTTCCTAAAAGACAGTTTGGGTCATCACTTTTCCCTCCTCAGATCACTTATATCACTTCCCATAGCACTAAATGAAAATGCAATTGGTAGAACTATCTCTTTGAAAAAGGTTGGAAAGTATCTATTGAGGCTAAATATATGCATAAACTTTGACTCAGCAATTCCACCCTTAGATGGGCGTATAGTCAACAAAGATGTGTACGTGAATTGTCAAAAGACAAGTACTGGGATGCTTACAGCAGCTCTGTTCACGATCGTTCTAAACTGGGACATGCAAATGCTCACAATCAGTAGATTGGATAAATAGATCAGGATGTAGTTACAGATAACAGTGTGCAGACATGAGAACTAGCAATCTATAGCTAAACACGGTAATAGAAATGATGAAAACAAATATTAGTGGGGCAAAGAAAGACAGACAGGAAAAGTACATGTTGCATGATTTCATTCATGGAATGGAAAAAACAAGCAAAATGAATCTCTCCTTTAGGTTGTCACTTATCTGGGGCATAGGAGAGGGAAATGGAAGGAAAGCTGACAGAGGACTGACTCTTCTGTTTCTTAACGTGGGTATCGGTTACATGGGATTGTTAAACTTGTGAGAATTCACTGAGCTGTCTACTTATGAAATGTGAGCATTGCAGCATGTACATTGTACCTCAAAAAGAAATTAAACTTAAAAACTGAAGAAAAATGCCACAGAATTTAAAGTTTTTTCTCAATCTTGTGTTAGTTTCTTGAGAAAGGGAAACTGCATTTTATTTACTTTTACACTCTGTCATTTACATAATGATAGTTAGTGAAATAAATAAATAAACTTTCGATTGAAAAATGACCAGATAGTAAAAATTTCTTTAAATGACAGTTGTGGCATGCAATCGTTGGTCTTCCTAAATCCCCACATCAAAGTAGGGAGAAAAGCTAGTCAGCAAAGCTAGAAGCCTGTTTTTTACATTTTTTTTTTTTACAAAACTGGGTAATGGGATAGCTGCATGAACCCAACGTGGAGACAAAACGTTTGTAGCAAAAGCCTGCTGACAAAAGCAGAGGGAACCAACAGGACAAGAATAAGACAACAAGAGAATTCCGAAGCATGAAGCAAGCTTGACTCGAAAGTGTGGAGGCAGGTACACTTAAGGACTCCAGCAGTAATGACGACCAAGAACAGAGGGGCTGGAGCAGTCTAGCCTCTGTGAACTCATGAAGCTGAGTTGTCCACACTGAAGTAAAAGTGTGGTGAAAGGAATCAAGACAGAGTAGGATTGGGAAGATATGTAGAAAAAGATGAAAATGTCCAAATGAAAGTGTGTGTTTGGGGATGGATAACATAACTAGAAAGTCTCAGAATCACAGTTTTGGGCTTTACACAAAAGCGACAGAAAAAACTCTGTGAAAAAAACTATCTGGTGGGAATGCGCTTCTAAAATATTTTTTATATTCAAAAGCATATAGATATTTGATCTCGTACAGGTCCATCTCCTTTTATGTTATTGATTCATAAATTGCATCTTTATACATTGCCTGCGCAGTATCATAGCTTTATAATTATTATTTTTTTTTTATTTCAGAATAAGGGGTGACACGTGCAAGTTTGTTACATTCATATGTTTTGTGTGTGAGGGTGAGGTTTGGATTTCTATTGAATCTATCACCCAAATAGTGAGCCAGTTTTTCAAACCTTGCTCCCTCGACCCTCCTGGGGTCCCCAGTGTCTGTTCCCATCTGTATGTCCCTGTGCAGCCAGTGTTTAGCACACACCTATATGTGAGATAGCACAGTACTTGGTTTTCTGTTGCTGCATTAGTTTGCTTAGAACAATGGCCTTCAGTTGAACCCATGCTGCTGCCAAGGACATGATTTCATTCTTTTTTGTGGCTGCATAGCATTCCATGGCATACGTGTACCATATTTTGTGTATCCAATCTGCTGTTAATGGGCACCTAAGTTAGCACCACGCTTCTGTTATGGTGAATAGTGCTGCAATAAACATGCAAGTGCAGGTGTTTAGTAGAATGGCTCATGCTCCTTTGGATATATACCCAGCAATGGGGTGGCTGGGTTGAATCTGCTCTTAGTTCTTTGAGAAATTTCCAAACTACTTTCCCCACAGGCTGAAC
Source organism: Cephalopachus bancanus (assembly GCA_027257055.1). Lineage (NCBI taxonomy): Eukaryota > Metazoa > Chordata > Mammalia > Primates > Tarsiidae > Cephalopachus > Cephalopachus bancanus. The sequence continues at coordinate 6,079,984 of JAPVLO010000042.1, forward strand.
TAGTTTGCATTTCCATCAGCCGTGTATAGGTGTTCCCTTTTCTCAGCATCACCTGCTATTTTTTGACTATTGATAATAGCCATTCTGACTGATACTAGCTGGTATCTCATTGTGGTTTTGATTTGCATTTCTATGATGATTAGTGATACTGAGCACTTTTTCCTATATTATTTTCCTGCTTCTATTTAGCATAGTTCTGGAGCACCCAGTCAAAGCAACCAGGCAAGAGAAAGAAACAAAAGGCATCCAAATAGAAAAAGAGAAACTCAAATGACCTTTTTTCACACATCATGATTCTATGTCTAGAAAACCCTAAAAGTTCACACCCAAAGACTCCTACACATGATAAGTGACTTCAGTAAATCTCAGGGTACAAAAAATCAATGTTCAAAAATGAGTAGCATTCTATATATCAACAGTGTTCAAGCTAAGACCCAAATCAAGAACATAATCCCATTTACAATAATCACACAAAGAAATAAAATATTTGGGAATGCATATATAACAAAAAAGTGAAAGAGCCTTACAATAAGAACTATAAAACACTGCTGAAAGGAATCAAGGATGATACAACAAATGGCAAGCATTCCATATGGGTTGGAAGAATCAAGAATGTTAAAACGCCCATATTGCCACAAACAATCTACAGATCCAATGTATTCCCTATGAAACTACCATTTTCCTTTTTCACAGAGCTAGAAAAAAAGCACAATTGTTAAATTTATATGGAATCAAAAAACAGACAAAAAAAAAAAGAATTTGAATAGTCAAAACAATTCTCAACAAAAAGAACAAAGGCAGAGGCATTGCATCACCAGACTTGCAAACGTTAATACAAGGCTAAAGTAACCAGGACAGCCTGGTTCTGGAATAGAAATATACATATAGACCAATGCAAAGGAATAGAAAGTCCTCAAATAAAGCTGCTTGTCCAAAACCAACAGATCTTTGGCAAAGCCAACAAAAATAATCACTGGGGGGGAATACTCCCTACTTAATAAATGGTGCTGGGAAAACTGGCTAACTATATGCAGAACAATAAAGCTGGACTCCTACTACTTACCATATACAAACATTAACTCATGATGCCTTAAATATCTAAATGTGAAACCTCAACTATAAAAATTCTAAAAGAGCCGGGCTCGGTGGCTCAGCCTGTAATCCCGCGCCTTTGGGAGGCTGAGGTGAGTGGATTGCCTGAGCCCGCGGGTTCGAGACCCGCCCGGGCAGCGAGACCTCATCTCTACAATAAATCAAAAAATCAGCCGGGCGTGGTAGCGCATGCCTGTAATTCCAGCTACTCGGAAGGCTGAGGCGGAAAGATCGCCGGAGCCCAGCAGATTGAGGCTGCGGTGGCCGGGAGTGGCCACTGCACTCCAGTCTGGGCGATAGAGTGAGACTCCAACTCAAAAAAAAAAAAAAATTCTAAAAGAAAACCCAACAAACACTCTTCTGGACATTTACCTAGGCAGCAAATTTATGACCAGGTCCTCCAACACAAAACTAAAAATCAACCAGTAGGATCTAATTAACTAAAGATCTTCATTTATTTCTTTATTTTATTTTATTTTTGAGTTGAGAGTCTTACTCTGTTGCTCAGGCTGGAGTGCAGAGGCACAATCATGGTTCACCACAGCCTTGGTCTCCTGGACTCAGGTGAGTCCTTCCACCTCAGCCTCCCTAGTAGCGAGGACTGCAGGCACATACCACCATGCCTGATTTGGTGGCGTGTACCTGCAAGATACGTTCTTGATATGTCGCTGTTCTCAGACTCCTGGGTTCAAGCAATCCTTCTGCCTCGACCTTCCAACATGCTGGGATTACAAGCTTGAGTCACTGTGTACAGCATAACCTAAAGAGCTTCTGCACAGAAAAAGAAACTATTTACAGAGTAGATAGAAAGCTTCCAGAATGGGAGAATATATGTGCAAACTATGCATCCAACAAAGGTCTAATATCCATAATTTAAGTGAACTTAAAACAAAAAAAAATATAGCCCTATTAAAAAGTGGCCAATGGACATGAACAGACACTTCTAAAATTTCAAGAAAACTAAAGCATATTAATAAGATGAGCACCAGAAAAGCCATGAAGTCAAATTCCATATAAAGTTGCCATAAAAACAAGCAAGAAAGAGAAAAAGAAACTGAAAAATATCCCTGTTAACAATGAAAGAATGGTAAACAATCATGTTCAAACAAAGGGGAGAGGTGAGTCAAAACAAAAGTCATTGAAATTGGCTATAATAGTAGAAAATAATAGAAAACAATAAAGAACGCCATAAATCCAAATTATTCGAAATAAGGTATAAATTCAATAATTAAGAACAAAAGAAAGATATAAATGGGAACAAGAAAATAAGAACACACAAGAGAGTGATCACAAGAAATAATGTCTCGAAAGGCATAAATTGTGAAGTGACAGAAAATTGTATAAACCAATAAGAAATAAAAAGATAAAATAATATGAGAGAAATAGATAATTACTAAAGATAAGAAAAAAATCAATATATAAATAATAGAATTTTCTGAAGAAAATAAAAGGTGATAAATATTAAAAAACAGAGTTCAACAACAGTTTTATGAGCAAAAAGAAAAAAGACATAAAGAATTTAGAGAGCACACCCTATGCCTAAGACAACAATAACCAAGACATATTCTTTAAAAATTCCTGGACTTGAAAGAAACATTTTTTTAAAAATTGCTTTGGTCATCTAGACATAAAGGTCTTGTGACTTTTATACAGAACATCAGGTTATCATCAGATATTTTGACTGATGCTTCATGCCAAAAGAATATTAAGCAACATGTTTTAGATATACAGGGAAAGAAAGTGTAAGACAGGAATTTAATAACAGACAAACTGCCACTCAAGTGTGAAAGGCAAAGACTGTTACTAGAAAGCAAGAATTTATGTAACATTGCCCTATTATCTCCAGAAGATCTTGCTAGGAATCCACCAGAGAACAAACTTCAGACAACAGAAATTACTAGAGAGTTGCCACCATAAGAACTGGTGGTGAGTGTTACATGTACAGCTACTTGTAAAACTAAGACTAAACAAGGGTCAAAGGTAGACTATAAAGATCATATGATCTGAAAATGTAGTGTTAACTTAAAAAAAGATTGGCATGGAAGTCAAAGGAAATAGCATTTATTTGGGAAACAAATAATTTTATTTTAATTCAGGTACACTGAATCAGGGCAGCTATGAATAGTGTTCAGTAAAACAAACACAACAGAGATTTTTTTATAGGTGATTTTCAAAAGAGTTGCTTTCCAAGGCAGTTCATTGGCTGGGCAGAAATCCTAAATTGCAAATCCACTCTGATCGGTTAGTTAACTCGGGTACTTCCAGCTGAGAGATGTCGAAGATTGGCAGATGTGGACTTCAATTGTTTATCCAAGTCTATGGGAATGTTCTGTAGCTTGATCTTCATCAGGTGTGAGTGCAATACTTTTGGTCTCCTGACTCTACTTTACAAAGCCTTAGGCTTAGTTACTTTATTTCCTTCCACAGTAGGTACAGTGCAATCTTAAGAAAATAAAAAGAGACTGAATAGGAATAAGGATGCAAAGAAAGGATAAGGATATATGAGGGAAAAGTTACTTTTTCAGCAGTCGTAATGGTGGTGTTTATCCTAAAACTGCAGAGTGCATAAGTTGGGATAAAGCAGATGAGTAAATATGGATGGTCCACGGTTCGTTAGCCACGGTTTTTGAGAACCAAAATTCTCAGAGTGGGAAGAAAAAAGATACAGATGTAACTGTCGAAACTGTGAAAGATAAGGGCTTTATCTAACCGGAAAACTAACAGGAGAGCCTGCCACAGTTTTATAGATGCTGACAAGTCAGAGACAACACATACAAGCTTTTGGGTCAGAAACAAAGGAGTTTATTACTCAAGACTTTATATATGCAGAGCAAAAATATGTGCATTAATTTTATATCAGTCGTCCAAGCCCTCACTCCACAAACCCACAAGGGTTGACACAGAGGAGCCTAAACGGATGCTGCACATGCAGTGCATTACAGCTAAGTAGCCTGGAGTTTGGGGAAACCAAATCTTTTATAATAGGCTGCAAGCAATCCTGCCTGTGATATTTCGTTTTCTGGGTCATCTTGACTAGGCTACATAGTATTAGGTGAAAACACGAATTTAAGTGTGCTGTGATAGCAGAACATCTGTAATCAGTTAGCCTTCAGTAAAGAAGGTTATGCTTGATGGTGTGTATGACCTCACTCAATCAGTGGAAGAACTTATGATAAAAACTGGAAAAGAAATTCTGCCTCAACATTGCACCAACAACTCCTGCCTAAATTTCCAGCCTGCCTCTAGCCCGCTGTATGGATTTTAGACTTGTCAGCCTCACAATCACATGATCTGATTCCTTCAAATAAATCTTTTTATGTATATTCTATTGGTCTGCTTTTCTGCAGAATTCTAGCTAATACATTGTCCTTTGCCCTGAAGGGAAATATCTTTATTATACAGAACAGTGAACAAGTTCACCCTTTGTTCCAGAGGGAATTATTATCTTTATTCTTCAAGATCATTTGTCATACAAATATTCTTCAAAAAATTGTCTAGAATAAAGATAGTCAATACTTCCACTTTCAAGATTTTCAGAAACATGAAAAATTATTTTCCACCAGTAATATGGAAGTTGAGTAAAAGTCTTGTATTCTGAATTTGATATGGAAATATCAACATGAACTCACAATGTATCACATATGTGTTTTTCTCCTGGTTCTGTCCATTAAAAATTTAGAAGAATGTAACCAAACCAGTATAAATAGAAAGTCTGGATTCTGGTCTTAAAATTTTCCAATAAAGAAAACTAAGGCTTTATGGAGAAATGACTGATTCCTGATTTGGGCCTAGAATGGCTTGTAATCAGGAAGCATGGGACTTATCAAAGACTACTATAGTAATGTCAAAAGTACCCAGAAGCCATTATGAAGGTGACTTCTGTATGGGACAGGTTGAGCTTTAATAAGAATCAGAATTGCAGTGGATTCAAACACAAGATAATTGGTTGCTTTCTGAAGAGAAGCGACAGGGAACCAATTCATTTTTTGAAAACTGGGTAAATAAGAAGGGAAAACCATTGCACTGCTCCTTTATAACCTTTCTTATATGAACCGATGGTACTTTGGATAGTCAAGTAATTAGCTCATAAGTCGCATAACTAATCGTTGTCAGAAGTCAGGATCAGATCCAAATGCTTTTCTATTGAGTACATCTATGCTCTATTTAAGCTTCTGATGTGACACTCATAGATTCACTTTTCACTTTTTCTTTATGGCCCGAGGGAAAAGACCTCAGAAGAAGGTTTTTTTCTGACACGATAGACTAAGTTCTGGTGTGGTAACACATATCCCCAAAACACGGATGGTTTCATAGGAAAGGCATACTTCCCACTCTTGTCATAAATCAGAGTTTTCCCAGGGGTTCTGATCTTTGCAGTTACTCATGAACACAAACTAATGGAGCAATGACTACCTTGAACATTGTGAGTTCCTTGTGCCAGAAGAAAAGAGAGCTCTAAAAATTCTCACATATCCGACATATAAGTAAATGCTTCAGCATGGGAGTAACATTCATCACATAGGCTTGAAACTCATTTGAATATTTTTTTTTAAAAGTGACATTGTCCCAACCACCAACAAAGAAGCCAAAAAATGCAATCCTGCTATGTGTTTAAAAGGAAGGAAAACCAAACATCTTTGGTAAACTGCATGAATTGTTCCTGAAATATTTAGCTTAGCATTTCTGCATCTTCTACAGTTCTACGTCTAGAAATAGAGTTTTCTGTGTCTAAACAAGTTGTCAATGTAATGTATACTTAACAGGGCAAACCACAATCGTGGGTGAACAAACCCATACACTCGAAAGTGAAATTTCCAACCACTGTGTAACTGAAGAGAACCTCAAATACACAGGAATTTATACACTACGAGACAAGCTTTTTAGAAGACCATATAAGTACTCTCCAGTTGACACTGGCTCTACCATTCTCTATTGCTTTTTCTGAGGAAATTACACATGTATGGCCTTTGTGAAAGTGAGCACAGTACTGGAGGACTAGCCATTTATCAGAGAACTCTTTTGCCTTTGGGATGTGCTTTAAGCGTACAATAGTCAAACATGCCCTTCCAAAGACATACTATCACGCTTTCATCATAAAAGCAACCGCTGATTCCACAGGAAAGTGAGCTCAGTGGGTTGAAGTTATTTCCTGCATCAAATGCTAAAGAAAAGCCAAGAAATATTTAGACCTCTTGTGTCTACTTAGGATTCCTGAAGAGAATCTCACTTAGTCTAAGTAGCCATGGCTCACTTTGCTCTCGCGGGTCCCTGTCTTTGCAGTCACACAAACAACTTGAACACATTGACAAAGGGACCAAGTTTCTTATCAAAACTCAGGATTCACCTGTCCCTCTCTGTCCACTCTTTTGTGACAATGTTCTCCAATAATTGTCATTCCTTCATTTCTTTTTTCTCGCCTTTCTTCAAAATTATAATGATCTGGTCCTGCGAAATGGAAAAATCAAGGCATAAAATGGTGAGCATGTCAGATTGTGTAGTCTTGCAAAATTACGTGTGAGTGAAGACGGAAAGGGAATTCAAAAAACAAAAATACTTTTCTTCTCTTGATTTTTCAAATGTTCTAAAATCTGAAATCATCAAAACAAACTTAGTCAGTGAAACACTATATAATATCAGTATGCGTGCCACCTCTTTTAGGAAGATGTCCATGTGAATAGGTATTTGGTTTTACTCTCCTGGAGCTGTCAAAACAGCATTATGCTGTATTGTGAATACTAGCCTCTTCTGTTTCCTTCTGGGAATGACCTTGTACTACTATATGAGAAATACATCCGTTTTTCTCCAACTGCATCCCCAAACTGCACATAGAATATTAGAGGAGGTATTTCAGGAGGAGGATTTGACTAGAAACCAGGAGTTGTTTTTACACATAAAGTGATGCTTCATACTGAATTCTTTCTCCCTAGCCAGAGATTCACAAGCAGTTAGAGCTGGGAAACGTCTTGAAATCATTTCTAGCACAATCTCTGCCTTTTAAAGATGAGGAAGGTGAAGCAGACACTGTAGGTTGGCTAACTCAACATAATCACAATTCCTTTCTTCTGCCTGCCTCTGCCACAGAGACTGGAACGGCTAAGGATGTAATTTCTCAGCCTCCCTTGCAGCTGGGTATTGCTGTGATTCTGTCAAATCAGTAAAAGTCTACTGGGAGCTTCTGAGATGGCTTTCCTTTTGCTGATGAAAGAGTTAAACACAGAGCTACTTCACAACCTCCTACCCTAAATGCAAACCCAATGCCTGGAGCTACAGCTTGAGTATTGGGACAATAAGGTGAGGCCAGAAGAATAGCAGAGTTGCTGGCCCTTACACTATTAAGCTGCTGAAACAACAATAGAGAATGCCAGTGACCAGATATCTTGTCACAGGAGAGAATCGCCTTTATCAGATAAAACTTCTGTGGTTCTGTTTCAGTTTCTTGCGACCAAAGTATTCCTCCAGAAAACTGAATTCCAAACAGGTAAAATGATGTACTCAAAGTCATGTGAACTAAGTGATTTGCAGAACTGGGGTTGGAATCCAAGAATAGAGACTCCCAACTAACCATTCCCTCTACAACACAGCACCCCAGGAGAGGACATTTTGCTGCAACTGCAAGTGAAAATGAGTTACACTGATTCATGAACCCTCTGTCTAACTTTATTTTCAATCAGAAAAAGTTGAAAGAGCACTTAAGGCAAAGACAACATAAGGATTCCTAAGTGCATAGTATTTAACACAATCAACACTGGCACTGTGGAGAACTGAGATAAAGATAGTTTTCCTTCTGTCCCCTAAAACCAATGTCTGTATTTATTGAAAATGTTCAGAACATTGAGTTTAAAATGAAGGGGGTTTTAAATTGGAGTCTAAATTCCAAGACTGCTTCCTGGGTTTAGAAAAGTGAGGGAGAAACAATGATACTACTTAAACTCACAGGTTTTCCCACATATTAAGAAAATGATAGAAGGTATCTCTAAATTAGATGACCTGGTTTATCAGAATGGTTTGATAGGCTACTATAGGAACACAGTTTCTGGCACTTCAGTATATGGTGAAACAAAATAAGAGCTCAGTTGCTTTATGTGAGTGAATTTGAATTAAGGGCATTTGGAAGAAGCCCTAGAAGAGGGTGATTTGAAGGGACTCTTGGCAATAAAAATAGAAGACGTCCAGCACCAAGCTGAAGCTTATTAAAAAGAAGACGATAAGACATTTTTCAAGGACAGAAGGACCGAAAATGTTCTAACAATATGGATGTCCACTGCTCCGTTTTTAACTCCTGCTGTGTCGAGGAATTGCCATCTGTATCTTACCTGAACATTTAAAAGAGTGCCACAAACGCATTCATGAATTAATGATACTTTAAAAAGTGGGGGGCATGACATTAACCAAGCCTCCAAAGACCCCAGCATTTCTGAAAGTCACTAATTTCATAACTTAAGGCTGGAACAGAGTCAGGAGAGGATGTAACGACATGCAAAACTTTTCCCCAGATCAGACTCAAAGCAGAATGGACTGCCTAGGGAAGAAGACGGCAGGGAGCGGGAGAGAAGCTAACATCTGGGTGGATCTGGATGACTCAGGCCTGTCAGGTGTGTCCGGGGCCAACCATCCTCTTTATAAGTTAAAAGGATTATCAGTCATGCTTTCACCAGTTTCTTTACGCTTTGAGGCTCTGCAAATCTGCTTTTTTGAACAACTGTTCTGCTCCATCTGATGGCCAGCAAGAAAAGTTCCCAAAGCTTAGTAGGCATCATAAGAACCTGGAGATTAAGTTAAAGCATGAGTACGGAAGCAAATGGGATCTAGAGTGTCAAACCATAGTTCAGCATTCAGAATCTCCAAGGTCAAAGTAGCAGAAATGAGTCAGGAATCAGACTAGGAAACTGGCAAATAAAGAGGTCGCATCTAAAAAGAGTTGATGCAGAAACACTTCAAGCCAGGGTCTTGGTGACAGCACCAGGCACCAATTGCAAAAAAGCTCCTCTGAAATTTCTCTCCAGCTATTTAATATCTTCTCATGAGAAAGGCTCTGTATCAGCGAAAGTAAAACAAGACCAAGTGCAAGAGGAAAAACACTGCAGGGAAAAATAAATGGCATAAGTCGATCTCTTTCATCTCCAGGAAGGTGCCACGGTAGGAATCAAACAGTAATACATTTGTATACACATATATGCAGTCCATGCCTATAAAAATATTCATGTGTCTCAAAGGGAACGCGTGGGCTGTCTTAGCACCTTGAATTATGAGAAGACGGAAACAGATGTACAGCAAGTTAATGGGTAGGTTTTGCCGCCTGCATTGTCCTATCTTCCTGCGTTTCGAATCTAGGGATATTTAACATAATATATAGCAAAGACTCTCTGCCCTCCAGTACATCAGCAGAAAGGGGATATTTACAATTGAATAGCAGTTGGTATGGGCCCCTATGGAGCAGAACTACTGCAGTCAGTTCATTATTTACAGGTCCAACAACAGGACTCATTGTTCCTGTTGTGACTTCTCAGCTGTTCTGGCAAGGGAACAGTCTCAGGACAGCTTCAGCGGGGACTTTCAAATGCTAATGACTCTCTTGGAATAACCAGATTGACCTTACGTATAGCCAGGGCAAGGAACTTCCAGTGTGGCCTCATTTCAGGGCCCTCCAAAGACCCTTGGATCAAAAAGATCTTTGCTATTGCCTGACCCTGATGTCTGATAATCATCTTCTGTAAAATTATGTCCCTTTGAGTTAAGATACCATTCCCTGTTCAAAATCAAATGTATTTCAAGCCAGTATAACCTACTAATGCCTTAGTGAAAAATTATCAGATTCTATCTAATTTTAAATCACAGTTTCTGAGTTGGGCAGGTGCATAGCAATCCTATAGAACAGAGGTTAGATAGTAGGGCCCACAAACAAAATCTAGCTTACCACCAGTTTTTGTGAAGATGGTTTGATTGGAACACAGCCACACTTTTTTGACTACATACCGCTGTGGTTGAGTTGAATAGCTGTAGCAGTGAGTGTACAGTCCACAAAGGCTAAACCATGTACTATCTTGCCCTTTACCAAAAAAGTTTGCAAACCCTTGATGTGGAACAACCCTCCCATGAGGAAACTAACGCTAAGAATGGGCAAGAGACATGACCAAAACCACAGGAGACACTTCTGATAGAGCTGAATCCCTACCATATCTCTGAATTCCCACCTTCCTGTTGCTTTCATCATGTCATGTTGTCTCTTAAAATTGTCTATAAAGTAAGCCGGGCTCGGTGGCTCAGCCTGTAATCCCGTGCTTTGGGAGGCTGAGGTGAGTGGATTGCCTGAGCCCGCGGGTTCGAGACCCGCCTGGGCAACTTGGTGAGACCTCATCTCTGCAATAAATCAAAAATGAGCCGGGCGTGGTAACACGCCCTGTAGTTCCAGCAACTTGGAAGGCTGAGGCGGAAGGATTGCCAGAGCCCAGCAAGTCGACGCTGCGGTGGCCGGGAGTAGCCACTGCACTTCAGTCTGGGTGACAGAGTGAGACTCCAACTAAAAAAAAAAAAGTTGTCTATAAAGTAAGAACAAATAGGTCTTGGAATAAAGGAAGGTCTGAGGGATTCTCCTGTGAACGATACACATGAACATATAGTCCTGTGGCCTGTGGACTCTATGAGTCAGTTTGCTTATTCAGAGGAGTGTCATGCTGTCTTGCAGATGCACACTGCTGGTGAATCATGAGTTCTCACTGCAGTTCAGTTAAGGGTTTAGGGACTGGAAATATCTTCTGTCTATCAAATTGAAAAACTGTTTATTGAGGAAGCTTTCCTTTAACATTTGACCATAGTATTCGTTCTGATCGGGGCACATGGAATCAGGGAGATTTTACTAGTGTCATATGTGTGCTTTTGTGAGTATGTGTTTAAGCAACTGAACTTGTTTAAAAATTAAATCTTACACAAACTTTAATAGGTAAAAACACATAAAACTAGAGGTGTTTCAATGGATGAAATGCTTAGGATTGAAGTTAAAACTACGGTCTTTCTTGCTGCTTATGGATGTCCTAAGGACCTCAACAGAACCACAGCACCCCACGGATCATGTTTAGAAAAGCTCAACTTATTCTAAGTATTACCTGAGTTCCTCCCTCCCATATGGTTCCCAACAATTAGACTTCCTATCTATATCTGATTTAGCTCAGGGATAATTAACTCACTAATTAGTTCACACCTCTCTCTCTCTCTCTCTCACACACACACACACACACACCCCAGCACACACTTACACACGCACTCACACACATTCATCCTACTTTTATAGAGATCTTACTACCGGAAAAGCCCCTAACTCAAATATCTCATTCTATACCTTCTTTGACATTCTTTCTCTATGTTTTACTCTTTGCAATGCAGTCTTTGGATAGACAGTATAGGCATCAGCTTAGAACATGCTAGAAATTCTGAAGCTTGAGCACCATCTTAGATTTAGAGAATAAGAATTTGCATTTTAACAGAATCTCCAGGGGGTTTATTTGTACAATTAAGTGAAAAACACACACACACACAACACACACACACACACACACACACACACAGCTAGATCACAATAGGTCAAATCCTTCAAGGCAAGCTATGAATGCATGAAGTGTAATGCTCACATTATCAATCAAATTAGCGCCAACTGATGCAATTAGAAAATAGCTCATATTCAAAACAGCATTTATGGAGTGTCTATGGTATGCAGAACACCAAGAGCCACTCGAAACGCAGAAGGAAGACGATAAAGTTCCTGACCTCAAAGACCCCCCCCCGCCTAATGGGAGAGTCAAATGCGTGCACCACTACACTAGAGGTGACACGAGGGTATAAAAGACGTGTTGAAATTTCAAATATTGTTTGGACAAAGACTCAACTGCAGAGATAGCATCTGAGGTCACAGTGGAAGCCTATGCAGAGCTCTCCAAGAAGGCAACTTTGAACTAAGGTGGGCGAACTGATGCTTAAGGGCACAGTCGTGAAGGAGCACGGCATGCTTGGGAGCTTCAGGAGATTGCTTGGGACATGCTTTCCTGTATTTATGCTGCTGTATAATTTCCCCTCCTTGAGTATGAAGTGGATATAGTGACCTTCTTCTCACGAATAGAGCATGTAAAAGTGATGATTGTGACTTCCGTCTTGTTGCCTCTCTCTCTCGTCCTCTTACTTGCTGATAGGGCAAGCCACCATGGCATGAGGTACTCAGTGAATAAGTCTGTATACAATGAACTGAGAGAGGCTGCCTTTAAGTAACTCGTGACAACCTCAGGCCTCAGTCCGACAACCCATGAGGAACTAAACACTGAAACAACCACTGGAGTGAACCCGGGCTTGAGTCCTTCCAAACTAAGCTTTGCAATAATGACTGTAGCCTTGGGAGACACTCTAAGCTAGAGAACCCACTCAAGTGACACCAAGATTCTTGGCCTACAGACACCGAGATAAAATATATTATTTTAAGTGGCTAATTCTTTTCTATAGATAATATTCCCCCAAGAGATATGTCCATATTTGAATCCTCAGAACCTGTGTTATTTAATATGGCAAGGACTTTGCAGATGTAATAAAATTAAGGAATTTGAGATGGGGAGATCATTCTACATTATGCAGGTGGGTCCTAAATGGAGCCACAAGTGTCCTTAGAAGAGAGAAGTAGAGGGAGATTTGATACAGACAGAAGAAAAGACAATGTGACTACTGAAGCAGACATAAGAGTGACAATGCAACAAGCCAAGGTGCTGGCAGCCACCGGAAGCTTTAAGAGGCCAAGAACAGATTTCTATATTCAGAGAGATAATGGCCCTCCTGCCACCCTGATTTCAGCCCAGTAATACCGATTTTAGACTTCTGGCCTCCAGAACCCAAAAACTACATTTCTGTCATTCTAAGTCACCAAATTTGATAGGGCTTTGTTACAACAGCTGTAAGAAATTAAAACAATAGCAGATACAGAAGATTTGACACAGTTAGTGTGGACAGTGTATAGGGTACACTGGAAAATTTTTGTAAAGATGATTTTGGGATGGCAAATGAGAACCAGAATATTTTTTAAAAGTTTGTGGTGCAGATAAAAAAAAATCTGTATTCCATCTAGTAAGTTACAGACAGCCAATTCTAGAGTGGGAAAAGGGGAAAGGTCTTTTCCTTGGCAGGAAGTGACCTGATTGGATTACTTTAAGTGACTTTAAAAAAATCACTTCTGGAAGTCCTTATGAGAAGAGGAATTGGTGCAGTAGATTGAATAGGAGCTAATAAGAACCACAGCGAATCATCAGAAGAACTTAATTCGCACAAAGTATTTTCCTCAAGAGGATAGTGAAGAAAGAAAGAAATTTAAGATGCAGGGCAGGCTGTGGGGTGACATAGGGTGTGAGGACACTGAGCGGCCAGAAGTAGCCAAGGGCATTTGGTACCTACATTCCACAGAGGGACCAGCCTGCTTCACAGTTATGCCAAGGGCCAGGACTCTAGGCAGCCGGGCCCTCACAAAGAGTGAGGTTTATTTCCAAAGACCAAGTGGAAACACGGAGTTTCACGTGTGAGTCAGCTAAGTTAATGCAGGACTTTATCTAGGGCTTCAAGAAAACGAAGAGCATACCAACAATGCAAGAACTCTGTCGCAATGACAGAGCTCAAAGTCACCTAGAGGATTTTGGCTTCTAGTAAGACAGAAGGTAGAGTGGCACAAGTTCAAAAAGAAGTCGCTGGCCAACCACTGGCTCTGTGGCTTCTTGCTGATGGCTCAGTCTTTTTTGCACCTCAGCCACTCAGTTTTGGAATCTGTAATACGGGACTCACAACATTAGAGTGTGCTTATGAGGACAAATCAAGAAAATGAGGCGAAACGTTAAAATCACCATCTCCCAGAAGGAGAGCTACTGATATTCAGATGTATCCCAGAAAAAAAGTATAGCTTATGATAAAATAAGACATATATATTAACAATTTATTCTTACCTCAACTGAATAGTGTCTTGATTAGCATAGTATCTGGTACAGAACTATGGGTCGCTAGGTAAATAAGCTACTTACAACAAATAATGAAGTGTTTAAAGAATTATTTAGTTGCAGATAGACCTACTCCTAGGAATAAAAAATCATAAATAGTTGTATGTAAATCATATCTTTATAAGATGAATCATATAAAATACACACAGTTTAGGTGCATTTTTAACTGACCGTATTGATGTACTTGTGAAAGTTTCATTCACCTTTTGATTTTTAAAAAAATTTTTAACAGTGGTATGAATCCCACTTATTGAAAACATTGTTTCTTACCTCTCTCAAATTGAAGACCGCAAACAAATAAAAGCAGTGCTTTATTGAGTTGTCATTGATGGTGGTGGTGGTGGTGTGTGTGTGTGTGTGTGTGTGTGTGTGTGTCGTGCACGCGCGCACGCGCGCTCCCCACCTGGCTTTCCAAAACAGTCCTGAAGCTGAATCAAATAAAACTGTGGTACATGACGTTGACATTAGGAAAGCCAGGCGTGTGGTCCCCTTTAGGCAAAGGTTGCCCCACAGCTGGGGCATCGTCACGTCCTCAAGGCGAGACAGCAGGTGAACCCGAAGGGCCGCGAGATGATGGCCATGAAGTTGCCCAGGAAGGTGAAGCAGTCCTCGGCATCCGGACTCTGCCCACTGGACAGCCTCCGACCGCCACGGCCAAACTGATGGGGTACCAGGTGGCCGTCCGACTATGGGTGTTGCGGGCCCTAGGGTGATGGATGGGTGTCGCTGTGACGCGGCAGGGGTAGGGGGCGGCGGGGATGGCGCCCTGGCCAGCCTTCGGGTTGCGGGGGGGTGGGTGGTTGCTGCTGCAACCGGGGCTGGTGGTCCATGGTGGCCCAGCTCTGGCGGCCCAGTTCTGGCGGCCCGGCTCTGGGCAACCCATAGTTCTGATACTACCAGATACTATGCTAATCAAGAAACTATGCAGATGAGGTAAGAATAAGGGATATTATAGATGGTTTATTATATCGTAAGTTATATTTTTCTGGAATACATCAGAATATCAGTAGCTCTCATTCTGGGAGATGGTGATTTTAACGTTTCACCTCATTTTCTTGATTTATTTTTTAAAAAGTAAAGCATAGCATACACTTTCAGAAGATGCTTGCAAAAATACACTTTCCACTAAGTATGAATGACTGACATTCGGATACTTTTTGCTGGTTTAAGAGTTTAATTATAGAGAGAAACTTAGGTCATTTTAAAATAAACTATTGAAGCCTTTGACCTAATAGCTGATTTCAAATACCAGGCTTTTAAAATATAAAACAATGACAGCAGCACTTATTTCCATATAGTGCTTTCCAATTGATGGTACTTATAAAAAAGCCACCATTTTTTAAAACTCTGTACTACACCAAGCAAAATTGAATTTTTATTTCTGAATAGCCTTCTAATGGGAATAATAGGATCAACAGATGAAATTCAGAGGAGCAGATTTACTTGAAAACTATGGATTGCCAGACTAGCCCCAAATAGAATGGACTGCTTCGCTTTCTGGGAGCACTCTGGGAGGAATCAAGCATCAGCCCAATGATTGGACCCCTTGGAAAAGATACTGGAAGAAGATTCCAGCAAACTTGGGTAGCCAGCTGATGGACCATTAAGATTTCTTTATAGCTTGCACACATAATGATTCTGTAACTATTTTTATAAGGATGAACTGTAAATATATACTACTGGTTTCTATGCAACAACAAAAGTATAGCATCTCATATCCCAGTCTCTCTTAACTAAAAAAGTACAGAGATACTTAAAAAGAGAGAAAGCGAGAGGCAAAATTTTTTTTTAAATTTCATATTATACCCACCTCATTCCTGTAATTTACCTCCATACATATCTCCATCCACAGATTCCACTTCCTGGAGGCTAGACAAATGATAAGTATAGCACTATTTAAAAAATTAATACACAAACTCATACGATGCTAACCAAAACAGAGAAACTACTCAACAGGAAGATTTTCATGTTAAACTACTTTAAATATCAGACTTTCATTGTCCCAGCACCGTTCAAATACCAATAAAATGGTAAAATGGATGTATACCTCAGGGGACATTGACATTTTCACAGGAGTAAGAATGAGACTTCAGGGCTTTCTTTGCTTACCGGTTTCTCCTGTCTACTTCTGATCCTACAGTTAATATAAATGTTTTAATCTCTTAATGTCTGAACTGGCCCACTAAGTAAGCCAGGCATGAGGGGATCTGAAAGGAGTATATAAAGATGAGAGGTCTTGGATGGTAGTCAATGCCAGGAAACTTCAGGACACTGTGCTGAAAGGGGAAAAACCAAAAACTTTTAGCAACTGTAGGTTGAAGTATATGAAACTGCCATTTTCGCAGATGAAGCTAATTTGCATGGAATCTGCACTAAATGTATTAGGTAATCTGCGTATTTGGGAGGAGCCTTTAAGGAAACTGATGCAGTTCATGTGGTATTCCAAAACTTCCTCTTGTCGCTATCGGAGATAATCAGAAAATGCAGCCAAGTATCAGATACCATCAGATACAAGGTGCATGAAAACTTGAAAAGCAAAGGTGACACTGAAAAACTTTCACTGACTTTTTAATAGCGATGTGAGAAAAAGTCACAAGTTATAAGTAGGTGAAGAGTGGTGTTCAGAAATTACGGCTTTAAAAAACTCGGAATTTCTGCTAGGACTATGTGCTTTTCAGCATTCTGGTGCTCCCCCTTACGTATGAGCGTTTGATGGTAAACTCATTGCATCAATAGCCACAATGAAGGGCCTCCTGTATCCACACCATCTGTCTGGAAAGTCGGCAGTCCGTTACCTGCTCTGAATTTGAGCTGACTGAAATGATAATGTAGCCCTACGCTTTCCCAGTATCTCTCTTATTTAAGTTGGAATCTTGCTACCTCCAGGAGAACAAGGTGAACTCGTCTGCTAGAGGATGAGTCACCACATGGAACACAGTCTCGTGTCTCAGCCAAACTGCCAGCTTATCACATATGCATGAGCATGCCCATCCAAGAACAAACAAGCCTGACCAAGAGTAACAGAAACTCCTCATGTTTCTAAAACTGGTCCCACAGGCATCGCTTGTATGTTTTACCATCTCCTTCTACCTCTCATTCTTTACTCTCTTTGCCTAAAGCAAGCAGCATTTTTGGCTATGGTCCCTTGCCTGGTGGAGTGACCCAAACATTTGCTTCTGAAGGGTCTACACCAACAGCAACCTTGTTGGTTGTACGTGGTTGTTCTATTTCCATTAACTGGAATCAGAGGTCATGGCGGTTCTAAAAGACACCTCAAGGAAACCACCTGTGTTTCAGAGTTCTGTATACCTTTATCACGAGGCAGCAATCCACGTTCACCTTGATAATCAAGTTCAATTATTCCGGCCACATAACCCTCTTCTTTGCCTATTAATTACTATTATGAGAAACCCAAAGTTTCCAGAGGACAGTCTCAACTTCCAGTTTAATTATTTAATTGAACCCTCATTGTGTCTTCTGGTAAAAGCATTATTCACTTGGGAGCTACCTTCCAGTCCAGCAGATACAAAGGTCGCATGGAGGGGAAGCTAGCATTTTGCTAACTTAGCACTGGGTCATAGCAAGAGGCGTCACTTCCATAGCCATCTTGCCTATGGTAGAAATAGCACCACATACTGGTCAATGATTTGGAACATGCAACATACACAGGATGGCATTTCTCAGCCTTCCAGGCATCGCCACACCAGCGAGCACTGTTACGGAGTTCAAAAGCCATACCACCATTACACAAGATCAACTGCTTCAAAGTGATGGAAAATGGTAAAAACCAATGACACACAGTCATACTATGTTGGCTTTAAAATGAATGCATGAGTCAGAAGCAATGCTGTGTCAAGTACCACATCAGTAAATGAGGTATTCCGTAAGTTCAGAGATACTGCTTTTAGCAGAGCATGCAGGCAGGGAGGGCGCATCCATACCACAGTGTCTATGCCAATGAGAACAAGGCGCACCCTTTTCATTACAAAAAATAATCCCACATAATCAACTCACTACCAGATGTCTGGTTGATTTACTCAGACAATGCTGTTCAAACATGTACTTGGTGTTGGTATTGGTATTTTTTATTGCAGTGTTGGACACTCAGCTGTGAAATGCAGCCAGACTGGCTGTGGTGAGTGAAATACCATGCTGCAGAGTTCATGTGTAACCTCCAGCCCTATCACCAGGGTCATTTTTTTTGTGAGTTCATGGGAAGAATGAGGTAATCAGGCAAATGGGTTGGTGGATGTTTGCAGGGTGAGTCGCGTTATGCACTTAATTTTGAAACTCCTTGTTTTTTTTGGTAAGCATTCACAGGGGAAGCAAATAGATGCACACTTTGTATTCATCTTGTCTATCCACATCTATCCCTCTTCTCCAGAACTTCTTGTCATTAATTTTCTTCTAGAATGATTTCCAATTCAAAATTCTTTATCAGTTAGGGTTCAATAAAACCATCAGATCTTCTAGTAGACAGAAGATAGAATGAATCAGAACTTCTAGTAGACAGAAGATAGAATGAAAGGAAAGAGGGAGGCAGAGAGAAAAGATCTTAGGAACGTTACCTCAAGTGATTGCTCAAGTTGGTGCCACATTGTGTGTGAAGATTTTGTTTCTGCTATTGGTACAGAAGCCTTATGTTCACAGAGCAGGCACATGGGGAAGAAAAGATGGATGCAAAGTAAAAAAGCAAAGATAAACTCGAACCTGAGAACAGTGAGCCATGAGGACCACCTGGGACACGAGCCACTTACTCCTCCAAGCCTCCAACGTTGATCAGCATGGATGGGCTGAGCAGTTATCTGGCCAGAATCAGGAAGCCGGAAGGAGAAATCCAGTGTGGGCTGATGGAGTTGAGCATGGTCGCTGCCCTGCGGAGAGAGCCAGGAGACGCACAATATTAGGGGTGAGCTGTTACAGTGCCAGCTGCTGGGCACCAGCCAGCAGAGCCCTGAAAGAACCAGGCTTCACTTCCGTCTTCCTCCTCTTAAACAAAATGTGTATGCAGGGAGGGGAAACCTGGGAAACATAGTTCAAGCTTAGCTAAGTTGACACACTAGAAACTCGTCATCACAGACCCTAAGGTTTTTTGTTTTCCTTCTCACTTACATCTTTCTTCCACAGTAATTGCTAACTGTGGTAGGCCCTTAAGGAATTGGTCTCTCCTTGGGCTTCAAAGAACGATAAATAAGGCGATTCTTGTGGAAGCAAAATTGTTTCAGTTCACTAAGATGACTTTAAAATGCAAAAGCAACCCCAAAGTGACAATTCCAACAGTGAAAATTAAGGAAATTGCATAAAAGTAAGTAAAGACCCCACGCAGTAAATTACTTTTAATAACTTATTTTACGTTTATGGGTTTTTCCTCCGAAGTTGGTTCTCCCCTGTTGCCTCCCTAAGAATGATTACTTTCTGTGTTTGCTTGACACTTGAATAGTACCAAATCCGAATAAATGCAGTGGCTTCTTGTGTGTTGTTATTCTAAGACTTGTTCTTTCTTCTCTTCCCTGCCCTCTTCCGTTCCCCTTCTAAACGTCAGGGGCACACAAGTTAATTTCCTCGCTACTCTGTTCATAATTCGTTATAATGGTTTGTCTCGGTCCTCTTTTATTTTTCTTATTATTTTACAATTTGGGTTGGCTTTGCCACAAATCCCCAGGCTCCCTTCTCCATCCCCCACTCCAGTCTCTTCAGGTGGGTAAGAAAAAAGAAGAGGATTCCTGCTGGGGTGGTGGTGAGGTCGAGTGAGAGTGAAGAGAGTCGTATGAAGACAGCATCTATGCCAGCATTCAGCTGCAGCCAGTTAGACTCCACCTGAGCGCATACCTAAGTGGCTGCTCATCCTCTTTTAAAGTTTTAAGATCTTGAACCTTCCAAATAAAAAAGACAGCCTTTCAGAAGCCTTTAACCTTAAAACACTAGCTTCTACATAAAGACAATGTTTTCAGTTACTTCAAAGTACCTTTTCTTCCTTCCTTTTTCCTGAAGGAAAACTGATGAAAAAGCTTTTTCTAAAAACCAAGGAAATAAGACTGTTGAGTTGAAAATTTTAGCCCCCCAAAATATATGATGAACACTATCAGGATCAGTTTCTTGACCATTATGGTGCACAGGTGAATACATACATAAAGAGGGGAAAGACTTTTCTCACCCCAAACCTCCATCAATTTGCATCCAAATTGCGTGCAAATCATGGTACCCTCGAATGGAAATAATCTGAATCGGGGAGGGGAGACAGGAAGGAAGTCGAGGAAGATGGTAATTTTGGAAGATAAACGCATGTGGTTGTCTGGGGAAAGTCTTTCCTGTGTTGACTTGCTTCTGAATTTAATCTTCACATTAACCCTTGAAGAATAGAGGTGATTCTGTGGAAACAGCTATTCTCTCCCATGCTGCTTGTGTTTGCTGATGGGACCTACGGTGGCACCTGTAATTCCCACCACTGGTTTGGGTCAGATGGTTCAGGGTAAGAACCTGTATGGAGGTAGCTGGCAGACACAGGGTGCAGGGGGCCTGTGCTGTGTATCCCTGACCCCCGCGATACCCATTGCTTCAGCTACCAGTCGTTGGTGGCTGGCGGCTTTTCGTTGACTTCCTCTATGCCATTTGACTTCAGTCCAAGAAAACCACCCCCATATTTCTCAGAGTCACACCCTTTCTGACGGGGCCCTCTCGTCCAATGCCCAGTGTGTTGCACAGTGATGGTATGAAAGACTGGCCTCCTTGCCGGAAGGGTGTGACAATTCTGGAGGGCTCCCCTGGCTGCAGAGATTCCCACAGCACAAGGCGTCTTGTGGGGGCTGAGTTCTGATTGCTCCAGAATTCAACCTCTCACACCCTCTACTTCCCTGTGGGTGTTGGCCCCAAGGGGATTTCCCATTAACGTCTTGCTTGCAGATATGCAGCTCAGAGTCTGCTTCATGGGGAACTGACCTATGAGATGGCGTTATGCGCCCTTCCCTACAGGAACTAGTGCTTGCCTCTGTTGTGAAGTTACGGACTCTGTGGACATCACTTATTCATCTCTATCAAAGGATGGAGAACTTTATAAGCAGAGACTTTCTTTTACTGCTAATCACTTTGCCCTGTATACATGGTATCTGTTCTAATAATGTCTGAACTCATGATGAATGTCGCATTTGTCAGTCTTTGAACCATGGTGTTTTCCAGTAGCTCCTGTTCTCAGGTTCATATTACGTGGATTGTGATTGCTTACTGATTTAAAAGAGCCTTAAACACTATTCAGAGAGAACAGACAAGGTATGGGTGAACTTCACCTCAACAGACAACACTGGTATTCATTTGAAGATGCATACATACTATCTCAGTATATTACACTCACTCTTCTTTTTTTCAAGGACTGTGATATGTATCTGCTTAGGTACACTAATAATCACATCTCAGAAAATGAATTGAAATTGCTATGTAAATAGAGATGTGAGAAAGTTAGAAGGAAGAGAGTAGGGGTGACAAAAGTATATTAGAATTTATCAAGGTTTGAGGATAAAAAATATATTTTTATTTATTCTATTTTATTTATTTATTTATTTTGCCCAGGCTGGAGTGTAGTGGCACATTCACGACCACCCTAGCATCGACCGGCTGGGCTCTGGCAATCCTTCCCCCTCAGCTTTCCAAGTAATCAGAACTACAGGTACGTGCCACCACACACTCGGCTAATTTTTTTATTTATTGTAGAGATGAGGTCTTGCCAAGTTGCCCAGGCGTGTCTCAAACACGCAGGCTCAGGGTTCAATATTCCACCATGACATTACAAGGAGGCTTGTGAGCTGTTTCTGGATCATACATGAAGGTGTTTAACGTAGTTGGGTCGGGTGGAATAGGTAGCCAGGAACATCCAGATTCACGTACTTTTTTTCCCTAATTTGTAGAAGAGTGACTTGGCCAGAATTGGCTTTGTTCAGTCTATGAGAAAAGAAGTTTGTCTTCCATCTCCAGCTTATCCATTGTTGCCTTTGTTAGGTTGTTTTCCAAATTGCTATTATCTCTGCCTGGTGCTTCCTGTATTGTTGCCTACCCTGTGTGCTTCTACTTTATTCAACTTCAACACACACACACACACACACACACACACACACACACACACACACACACACGTACACGCATGCACACACACATCCAATGTTGGTACAATGGCTGAGGAGGGAAAACAAGAGTGTCAAACAGTGGGTAAACAAATCTCAGTTACTTCTTGTATTCGTATCACATTTCATAGGACAGAGTGACATCTACATTTAGATTTAATGCTGCCCATAATCTTCTAAAAAGAAGATGATAAGTTTTTTCTGAAACTGGAATTAATAAAACGGAGGGCTGAATGACATTTAGAATGTCATTCTCATTTTAAGTAAGCGATAGAAGACATGACCAAAAGCAAAGCAAATCTCCCTTTTGTTCTGCACACTCACATTGCTCTGTGGAGTGTCCAAGTTTCCGAGTCCAGGATTTGTGCTCGAACATTCTTCTCACTTCCTCCCATCTATGTCTCAATAAATAATTGATGGTTTAAAATGGTGTTGGCCAAGTCACTTCTTCACTCAAAATCTCATCTCTGAAATAATGGCAGCGGGCAAGATGATCTATGAAGTCCCTCTGAGGCTAACATTCTAAAATTCTATTATTTTTACAACGTAGTTGGGGCAAGCACACGCATCCCCTAAGTTCTCACTCTGGGCTCATTTTCTGCGTGCCATACAGCTCCCCTTAGGCTCTGTGGAATTCCCCAAGGCAGTGATGAATGAATGTGGCAGAGAGAATGGATGATGCTCATCTTGTTCTGTCTGCATCTGACCGTGACTGATGGCCGGACACACGTTGCTTAAGAGATCTGATGCTGTGAAGGCGGGAATAACTTGGCCTCTATTAGTTAGCGATAATAGTAGATGGTCTGGAATCTCTTCAGACATGTCCAAGAGCTGCACAAAGTGAGTCATCATTTGTTCCAAACAGTTTTCTAAGGATGGTTAATATCCCTATGAGGTAAGCTTGATAGATACTGCTTTTGTGTTGGATGCTACAAATGCAATATTCTTTTTTAAAGCGAAGTTTCAAAGAATAAAACAAGTTTAGAATGTCATTCTCATTTTAAGTAAAACTCTTCAGTTCTCTTCAAATTCTGAAGGCTTGATAACAGTTTCACCATTCTTTGGATATCACTTACAAAATTATCCACGGTTCTCCATGGATATATTTCTCTCACTAAATTTGTTTCGGGGAATCGATTTGGGTGATTCAAGTGTTATTGTGTATGTGTGTGTGTGTGTGTGTGTGTGTGTGTGTATCTGTGTGTGCATGTGTTTTAATTTCCATAGCTTTAAAGGTACAAGTGGTTTTTGGTCACATGACTATGCTGTATAGTGGCACAGAAGTGTGGGCTTCAAGAGTAACCATCCTTCTCACTAGTGTACACTGTACCCAGTAGGCAATTTTTCTTCTTCTCCTTTTTTTCTCTGAGATTCCAGTGTACACTGTATCATCCTAAAATAAAAAATAAGCTGGGCTTGGTGGCTCAGCCTGTAGTCCCGCGCCTTTGGGAGGCTAAGGTGAGTGGATTGCTGAGCCCACGGGTTCGAGACCCGCCTAGGCAGTAAGACCTCATCTCTACAATAAATAAAAAAATCAGCTGGGCATGGTAGCGCATGCCTGTAATTCCGGCTAGTGGGAAGGCTGAGGCAGAAGGATCGCCGGAGCCCAGCAGGTAGAGGCTGCGGTGGCCGGGAGCGGCCACTGCACGCCAGTCTGGGCGACAGAGTGAGACTCCAACTCAAGAAAAAACAAAAAAAAATAAATAAATAAAATAAAATAAAATAAAAAATATTCAGGACAAATATTTGTATTTACCTTTTAGAACAAAATGTTTACCATTTAAAATAAAAATATTCTAAACCCCCAGTTTAGCTCCTACTTATAAATGAGAGCATATGATATTTGGTTTTCCATTACCGTATTGCTTCACTTAGGATAATGGCCTCCAATTCCATTCAAGTTGCTGCAAAATGCATTATTCTGTTATTTCTGATGGTTGAATGGTATTTCATGGTGTATACACCGTGGTGTATATGCCAGTTAATGGGCATTTAGGTTGGTTCCACATTTTTGCAATTGTGAATTGTTCTGCAATAAACATATGAATGCAAGTATCTTCTTTTCATAATGACCTCTTTTATTTGGGTAGATATCAAGAAGTGAGATTGCTGGGTGGAATGGTAAATCTACTTTTAATTCTTTGAGAAGCCTCCTTACTGTTTTTCATAGAGGCTGTATTAATCTACACTCCCATGGCCATCAACGGTGTATAAGCATTCTCTTTTCACTGCATCTGTGCCAATACCTATTGCTTTTTTTATTTTTTAATAATGACCATTCTGACTGGTGTGAGGTGGTATCTCATTTTGATTTTATTCATTCATTCATTCATTTTATTAGCTTTCTTTTTTTTAACTTCTTAATTTTCTTATTTTGAAATTGTGGGGTATGATTCAGGGTTGGGTACACAAATATTCATTGTGCAGGACCTTGTTGGGGAGGTGTGTCCCCCCCGTCCAGGCAGATTTTGACTACTGTCACTCCCACATCCCCACCCCCCACTTAACCTCACAGTTTCCCGCCACTGTCAATCCTTTTCTTCTGGTATTACGGTAGTTGTTCACGGTCCACTTATGAGTGAGAACCTATGATGCTCAGTTCTCTGTTTCTATGAAAGATCACTCAGTATTACAGACTCTAACTCCATTCAGGTTGCTGCGAAGTTCATGATTTTGTTCTTCTTTATGGCTGCATAATATTCCATCGTGTATATGTGCCACATTTTTTTATCCAGTCATCATTTCATGGGCAGCACGGTTGGTTCCATGTTCTTGCTATTGTGAACAATGCTGTGAGAAACATACGTGTGCAGGTATCGTTTTTATAGTGATTTGAGTTCTTCTGGGTATATTCCCAGTAGGGGGATTGTGGGGTCATACGGAAGGTCAATTTTTAGAACTTTTAGGAATCACCACACTGATTTCCACAGAGGCTGTACTAGTTTACACTCCCACCAACAGTGTAGAAGTGTTCCCTTTCGCCACATCCTCTCCAGCATCTGTTATTTTTGAGTTATTGATGATGGTCATTCTGACTGGTGTTAGGTGGTATCTCAGTGTAGTTTTCATTTGCATCTCCTTGATGACTAGTGAGGCTGAACATTTTTCCATGTGTCTGTTGGCTGCTCGTATGTCTTCTTTTGAGACGTGTCTATTCATATCTTTAGCCCACTTTGTAATGGGACTGTCTGTTTTTTTCTTTTCAGCACATTTGAGTTCCTCGTAGATCCTAGATGTTAGGCCTTTGTCAGACATGGAGTTGGCAAATATTTTTTCCCAGTCTGTGGGCTGTCTCCCTACTCTCTTGATGGTTTCTTTGGCTTTGTAGAAGCTTGTCGGTTTGATGAGGTCCCATTTGTCAAGCTTATCTCTTACGGCCTTGGCATTTTGGGTTTTGCTCAGGAATTGGTTGCCAGTTCCAACTTCCATAAGAGTGTCCCCTGCATCTTCTAAGGTTCTTATAGTTTGAGGTTTTACATTTATGTTTCTGATCCATTTAGAGTTAATTTTGGGGTATGGGGATAGGTAGGAATCCTGTTTCAATCTTCTGCATGTGATCAGTCAGTTTGCCCAGCACCATTTAATGAATAGGTTCTCGTCTCCCTGGTGGTAGGTGGTGGAGGCTTTGTCAAAGATGAGTTGGTTGAGAAATTGAGGTTTTGCTTCTGAAATCTCAATTCTATTCCGTTGGTCTACTTGCCTGTTCTTTTACCAGTACCAAGTTGTTTTGATTACTGTAGCTTTAAAAGTTTAAACTTGGGAGTATGATACCTCCTGCTTTGTTGTTTTGTTTGATTGTTTGTTTTGCTGAGGATTGTTTTAGCTATTCTTGGTCATTTATTTCCATATGAATTCATATATTGTTGTTTCCATGTCTGAGAAGAATGTTGCTGGTAATTTGATGGGTATTGCATTACATCTGTAGATTGCTTTAGGTAGAATGGACATCTCAACAATGTTGATTCTTCCAATTCATGAGCATGGAATATTTTTTCACTTGTTTGTGTCATCTTTGATTTCCTTGAGCAGTGTTTTGTAGTTTTCATTGTAAAGGTCTTTCATATCTCTGGTTAGGAAGATGTCAAGGTATTTCATTTTTCTTGTGGCTACTGTGATCGGAGTTTTGCTTTTTATTTGGATTTCTGTTTGTTTATTATTGCTGTATAGAAATGTGATTGTCTTTTGCACATTTATTTTATACCCTGAGACTTTGCCAAACTTCTTTCTCAGTGTAAGGAGGTTTCTGACAGATTCTGTTGGGTTTTCAAGGTATAGAATCATGTTGTCTGCAAAGAGAGATAACTTGACTTCCTCTTTTCCTATTAGGATACCCCTGATCACCTCTTCTTTGATTGCTCTAGATAGGACTTCCAAAGCTATATTGAACAGGAAAAGTGAGAGTGGGGATCCTTTTGTTCCAATTTTTAGGGGAAATGGTTCCAATTTCTGTCTGTTTAGCAGTATGCTGGCTGTGGGTTTATCGTAGATGGCTCTTGCTATTTTGAGGTATGTTCCATCTATGCCTAGATGTTCAAGGGTTTTTATCAGGAAGGGGTGCTAGATTCTATCAAAATATTTTTCTGCATCTAATGATATAATCATGTGGTTTTTGTTCCTCCATCTGTTGATGTATTTAATTATGTTTATGGTCTTACGAGTGTTGAAGCAGCCTTGCATCACAGGGATGAAGTCTACTTGGTCATGGTGGATGATTTTTGAGATGTGTTGTTGGATCCAGTTTGCTAGGATCTTGTTGAGAATTTTAGCATATATGTTCATCAAAGATATTGGCCTGTAGTTCTCTTTCTTTGTTGGGTCTTTACCAAGTTTGTGTATCACTGTGATGTTAGCTTCATAAAATGATTTGGGGAGAGTTCCATCTTTCTCAATTGCCTGGAATGCTTTCAATAGGATTGGTATCAGTTCCTCCTTGTATGTTTTGTAGAATTCTGCTGGAAAGCCATCTGGTCCAGGCTTTTTTTTTTTTTTTTTTTGTAGGTAGTTTTCTTATGGCATACTCAATTTCCTGGATTGTTATTGGTCTATTTAGGGTCTCAATTTCTTCTTGTTTCAACTTAGGGAGGTTGTGTGATGTCAGAAAGTCCTCCATTTCCTTCAGATTTTCAAGTTTGTTTCCATGCAAGTGTACATAGTAGTCTCCAATGATCTTTTGTATTTCTTCAGGGTCAGACGTGACTTCATCTTTTGTGTTTCTGATTGTGTTTATTTGGGCTTTTTCTCTCTTTTTCTTGATCAGTCTAGTTAGGGGACCATCAATCTTGTTTATCCTTTCAAAGAACCAACTTTTTGTTTAATTTATTTTTTTGTTTTATCTTTTTGTCTCCTGTCCCAAATTTGGATTTTTATTTTGGTGATCTGGATTCTTCTGCTAAAGTTAGGGTTTTGATGGTCTTGCTTTTTCAGCTTCCTTGGGTGGCTTGTTAGGCTATTAACTTGTGATCTTTCCATTTTTTTCATGTGTGTTTGTAGAGATATGAATTCCCCTCTTACTGCTGCTTTCATGGCATCCCAGAGATTTTGGTAACATGTTTTTTTCATTTTCATTTGTTTCCAAGTATCCTTTAATCTCTGCTTTGATTTTCATGTTGACCCAGGAGTTGCTTAGCATCATTCCGTTTAGTGTCCATGTCTTTGTGAGTTTTGGGGGAACTTTGTTGGTGTTGATATTTATTTTTATTCCACTGTAGTCTGAGAAGGTGCATGGCAAAATTTCAATCTTATGAAATTTGTTTATGCTTGATTTATGGTCAAGGACGTGGTCATTCTTAGAGTACATTCCATGCAGTGATGCACGGTGATGAATAGAATATATATTCTGTGGTCATTCGATGGAGTGTTCTATAGGTATCAATTAAGTCCATTTGGTCAAGACTCACATTGAGATTCCAGATCTCCTTGCTGATTTTTTGTCCAGATGATCTGTCTAGGGTTGTGAGTGGGATATTAAAGTCCCCAGCTATGATAGTGTTAGGGTCACTATCTTTTTTAGTTTGCCTAGAAGCTGCTTTATGGAATTAGGTCCTCCTATATTGGGTGCATATATGTTTAGGTGGATATTTCTTGTTGATGGATTGAACCTTTTATCATTATGTAGTGACCTTCTGTATCTTTTTAAATTTTTGATAGCTTAAAGGGTATTTTAAGGGTATATCTGAAATTAAGATTGCAATTCCTATTTGTTTTGTGTTCAGTTCACCTGAAATTTTGCTTCCCATCCTCTTACTTTGAGCCTGGGAGTGTCCTTTCTGGTGAGATGAGTCTCTTGGAGACAATATTCATTATGACTTTAATTACATTCCCCTGATGACTAATAATGCTGAGCATGTTTTTCAAATTTTTGTTAGTTCTTTGAATATTTTCTTTACAGAGTTGTCAGTTCATGTATGGCTTTTTTGTTTTTTCGGTTGGAGCCTTACTCTGTCACCCAGACTAGAGTCAGTGGCACGCTCACTCAACCTGCTGGGTTCAGTTGATCCTTCTGCTTCAGCCTTCCAAGTAACTGGAACGACAGGAGTGCATGTGTGGCTGTTTTTTAATGGGGTTATTTTTTCATATTGATTTGTTTGAGTTCCTTGTAGATTCTGAATAGTCCTTTGTCAGATGTAGAACTTAAGACATTTTCCCCCATTCTATAGGTTGTCTATTTACTCTCTTGACTATTTCTTTGGCTGTGCAGAAGGTTTTTGCTTTAATTGTCTCCCTTATTAATTTTTTTGTTTTGTTGCCTTTGCTTTTGGAGTCCTAGCCAAAAATCATTTGCCTAGACTGATGTCCAAAATGGTTTTTCCTAGTTTTCTTCTAGAATTTATGATTTCATGTCTTACATTTAAAGCTTTAATTTATTTTGAATTATTTTTTGTACATGGTGAGAGATAGGGATCCCATTTCATTCTTCTGTATGTAGCTCCAATTTTCTTGAGACCATGTATTGAACGTTTTCTTTCCCCAGTGTATGTTTTTTTCTACTTTGTATACGATGAGTTTGTTGAAAGTATTTAGCTGGGCTTGGTGGCTCAGCTTGTAATCCCGTGCTTTGGGAGGCCAAGGTGAGTGGATTGCCTGAGCCCGCGGGTTCGAGACCCACCTGGGCAACTTGGTGAGACCTCATCGTTACAATAAATCCAAAAATTAGCCGGGCATGGTAGCGTGCACCTGTAGTTCCAGCTACTTGGAAGGCTGAGGCGGAAGGATCGCCGGAGCCCAGCAGGTCAAGGCTGCGGTGGCCGGGAGCGGCCACTGCACTCCAATCTGAGTGACAGAGTGAGACTCCAACTCAAAAAGAAAAAGAAAAAAGAAAGTGTTTGGGCTTATTTCAGAATTCTTTATGCTAGTCTATTGGTTTATGCATCTACTTTTTTACCAGTGCCATTCTATTTTGTTTACTATAGCTTTGTAGTATAAATAGAAGTCAGGTAATATGCAGCCTTCAGGTCTGTTCTTCCTGATTAGGATCATTTTAGCTATTCAAGCTATTTGTTTTCATATAAATTTATAATTGTTGTTTTCTAGTTCTGTGAAAAATGACATTGGTAGTTTGAGAGGGATTGTGTTCAATTTGTAGGTTGCTTTGGGTAGTATGGGCATTTTAACAATGTAGATTCTTTCAATCCATGAGCATGAGATGCTTTTCTATTTATCTTCTACTAAATTTCTTTCATAAGAGTTTTGTAGTTCTCCTCATATAGATCTTTCACCTTCTTGGTTAAATATATTCCTAGTTATTTTATTATTTTGGTAGCTATTGTAAATGAGATTGATCTGATTCTCAGCTTGCTTGCTCTTGGTGTATAGCAGGTGCTACTGACTTGTGTGTGCTGATTTTGTAATCTGAGACTTCAATGAATTTGGATTTCAAGTTCTTTTGGAGGAGTGTCTAGGAATTTTTTTTAGGTACAAGATCATATCATAGACAAGCAGAAATAATTTGACTTCCTTTCCAATTTGGATACCCTTTATTTGTTTTTCTTTCCTGATTGATCTGGCTAGAACTTCCAGTGCTATGTTGAATGGAAGTGGTGAAAGAGGGCATCATCCTTGCCTTGTTCCAGTTCTGAGGAAGAATGCTTTCAACTTTTCTTTATGCATCATGATGTTGACTGTGGGTTTGTCATACATGGCTTTTATTTTTCTGAGTATGTTTCTTCCACACCTATTTTCTTGAGAGTGTTTTTTTTTTATCATGAAGAGAAGCTACATTTTATCAAATACTTTTTCTAATGAAACGGTTATATGATTTTTGGTTTTAATATGTAGTGGATTATGTTTATTAACTTGTATATGTGAAACCATCCTTGCATTCCTGGGATGAAACTCATTTAGCTATAGTGAATTATCTTTTAGATGCATTGCTGAGTTTTGTTTGTTAGTATTTTGTTGAAAATGTTTGCATCTATATTCACCAGGGATCTTGGTCTATGGTGTTCTTTTTTTTGTTGTGTCTTTTCCTGGTTTTGGTATCAGGGTTATACTGGCTTCATACAATAAATTATGGAGGACTTCCTCTTTCTCAATCTTATGGAATAGTTTCAGTAACTTGGTACCAGATTTTCTTTGAAAATCTGATACAACTTGGCTATGAATTTGGTTCTGGGCTTTTTTGGTGGGAGATTTTAAATTACTGATTCAGTTTTGCTACAGATTATTTATCTTTTCTGGGTTTCTATTTTTTTTTTCCTGATTCAAGCTTGGAAGCTTGTATGTTTCAAGAAATTTATCCATTTCCTCTAGATTGCATAGTTTATTTGCAAGGAGGTGTTTATGGTAATCTCAGGAAATCTTTTTTTTTCATATTTGTGGTATCAATTGCAATGTCTCCATTTTCATTTCCAAATGAGCTCATTTGAATCTTTTTTCTTATTTATTAATTAATCTAGCCAGTGCTTGATCAATTTTGTATATCATTTAAAAAGTCTACTGTTGTTTTATTGATCTTTTGTATCCTTTAAAATTTCAATTAATTCAATTCTGCTCTGATCTTTATTATTTATTTTCTTCTGCTAGCTTTTGTTGAATCTGTTGTTATTTTTCTAGTTCCTTGAAGTGTGACATTAGTCAATATATGATCTTTCTGTCTTTTTTTTTCAGTTGGATTCTCACTCTTTGCCCAGACTTGAGTGCAGTGGCACACTCATGGCCACCCAAGCATCAACCTGCTGGTCTCTGGTGATCCTTCTGCCTCAGCTTTCCAAGTAGCCAGAACTACAGGTGTGCACTACCATGCCCAGGTAATTGCTTTTGATTTATTGTAGAGATGAGGTCATGTAAAGTTGCCCAGGCTGGTCTCGAACCCATGGACTCAGGTAATCCACTTGTGTCAGTCTCCCAAAGTAGTAGGATTATAGGCTGAGCCACCAAGCCCAGCCTGTCTTTTTTACATAGACCTTACGTGTTATACATTTTTTTTTTGAGCACCATTTTTGCTGTATCCCAGAAATTTCGATAAGATTTGTCATTGTTGGCATTCATTTTGAAAAAAAAAATTTTTTCATTTTAATTTCATTGTTTATAAACAGGCCGTTGAGGAGCAGATTGCTTAATTTTCACATATTTGATTGATTTGAAGAGTTCCTCTCAGAGTTGATTTCTAGTCTTATTCCTGTGTGGTCTGAGAAGATTTTTTTTTTTTATGTGATATGATATTGATTTTTTAAAATATATTGAGACTAGTTTTGTGACTTATCACATGGTTTATCTTTAAAAATGCTCCTTATGTGGATGAGAGGAATGTATAGTCTGTAATTTGTGAGCAGAATGTTCTGTGGACGTCTGCTAGATTCATCTACTTCAGAGTCCAGTTTAAGTCCAGTGTTTCTTTGTTGACGTTCTGCCTTGATGATCAGTCTCCTGCTGTCAGGGGAGTGTTGAAGCCCCTCGCTATCACTGTATTGCTGTCTATCTCTTTCCTTAAATCTCTGGTGTGAGGTGCATATATATGTAAATTACCTTCTTTGTCTTTTTCACTTTGTTGATGTAATGTCTGTTTTGTCTGATATAAGAACAGCTACTCCTTGTCCTTTTGGTTTTCTTTGTGTGGAATTTTTTTTCCCACTCCTTCACTTTGTGTGTGTAGGAGTCATTGTGAGTCAGATGGATCTCTTGAAGGCAAAAGTTATTTGGAGTGTGTGTGTGTGTGTGTGTGTGTGTGTGTGTGTGTGCGCCGCGCGCGTGTGTTTATCCATTCTGTTAATCTATATATTTTAGGTGGGGGCATTTAGACCATTTATATTCAAAGTTAACAATGATATGTGGGAAACTCTTTCAGTTATCATGTTGATTGTTTCCAGGTTCCTTTTTTTCCTCCACCGTATTAGTGTTCTTTATGCCTTTTGAGTTTAATAATTTTCAATGTTTTTCACTGTTACATTTAGACATTTTGTTTTAATGTTTAGAACTCCTTTGAGCATTTCCTGTAAAGCTAGTCTCCTGAGTGGCTGGAGCACAGTGAACAATGATGTTCGCTGAGGTCTAGCAACAGACCTTCCCAAAAGCTGTGTTATTGTGTTAGATATTGTAATGGGTTGTTGCAGTTGACCTCTGGCCGGGAAGTAATGCACAGGAGAAAGCCAGCTGGGGTGATGCCTGTGGTCTTTCTGGTTGGCCTATATTGCCCCAGGGAAGTACTTAGATGTCTCAGACAATAACCAGGGATAAGAGTCTCCCCAAATTACGTCCTCATATTTCTCTTTTGAGATGAGAAAGATGGAAATGCTGGTTGGGGATAGCACGATCCGACAGGCCTCTGCCCCATCTCCTCGTGTGTATGTGGGCAGGTGGTAACCCAACTGAGAATGGAGAGGAAGTCTAGGCCACTGGGGCGATGTTCCAGAGTCACCACTGTTGCCCAAAGTAGCTCATGAGAGGGAGAGAGTGCCATCCGTGCCAAGATCCACTCAGCTCTCACTCCTTTGGCACAGACAGCCCATGCTCAGAATGCAAATCTACCTCTGGCCACAAGCCTTCTGCCAGAGCTTGCCCCAGACAGAACCTGCCGGCAGTGGCAGAATCGGTCCTTGGAGCAAATCGAAGCATCTGGTCCTCCTGTTCCCTCCTCAGCCTTGTAGCTGGTGATGGAACGCATCCTGCTGGGACTGGAACCACTCAGGACTGGACTGCCTGCAAAGCTCCACTAGTGTTCCGACAGAGCACTGCCAGGCAGGATCGAGGCAGTTTCTCACGTGAGCCTGGAGTGCTGCAAGGGTCAAGGGCCATTAAAGTTCATGGCAAGAGCGCAGCGCTCTGGGGGTTCCCTCATTCACCCCTTCCTCACTTCTGGAAGCCACTCGCGGTCCTCACCGGCAACTCAGTCCAGAAGCCTGCCTGGTTTCAGCCTCGTCTATTCGACTTCCCTCCTCTCTGTCTCCTGTGCGTCCTGCCACTTGTCTGGTGGGGCCCGGAGTATGCCCTTGGTCGCCTGACTTTGAGAACCGAGGTACGCTCCCTGTTTGGGTTCCTCTCCATGAGAGAGGCACCCAGTAGCTGCTTCTAGTCAGCCATCTTTGGAGTTCTCAAATACATTAAAACTTTGTTTCAAAGTCCCATTAAATAGGATACTTTTGTGGGAAAAGAAAGGAGGTATTTTTATCAGGAATATTCTCAAGTATTTTTAACATTTTAAGCAAACCAAAAGTGTGTGCATAGAATGGATAGCTTTTTTTAATTTGTAATTTTGTTTTTCATTGGCAGGTGATAATTGTACACACTGACAGAGAACAATGGGATGTTGTGATACGTGCATCCCTTGGACAATGATTAATTCAGGCGAAATAGCACATTCACCGCCTCACCTACTCATTAACTCCTTGCGGTGAAAACAGTTAAACACGATTCTGTAGCAACTTAGAAGTATGAAATACATTATTATCAATTACAGTCATCATTCTGTGCAAGAGATCACTAGATCACTGCAAGAGAGCCTCCGTCTAATTAAAACTTTTTACCCTTTGACTAGCATCACTACTTTTCAAGTCCGTCTCCTCAGCCTCCCGCTGGCCTCTGCCACTCTATTCTCTCAGCTTCAACGAGTCTGACGGCTTAGAGTCCACATGCAACTGAATCATGTGGCCTTTGCTTTTCATTGCCTGGTTTATTTCACTTAACACAATGTCCTCCAGTCCATCCACTTTGCTGCAATTTCTTCTTTTCAAGGATGATTTGTCCATTTATCCGCTGATGGGCACTTGGGTTGTTTCTGTGTCTTGGTTATTGTGACTGCAATGAACATCGGAGGGCAGATGTATCTTCAACACAATGATATTATTTCCTTTGAATGTGTACCCGGAGGTGCCATTGTTGAATCACGTGGTAGTTCTATTTTAAGTTTTTTCGAGGAAGCGCCAATACTGTTTCCCAAAATAGCTGTGCTGATTTACATTCTCACCAACAGTGTGCAAGGGTACTCTTTTCTCCATCTCCTTGCCAGCACTTCACCTCTTTGATAATAGTCATTCTAAAAGGTGTAAGATAATATCTCATCGTGGTGCTAGTTTGCATTTTCCTGATGATTAGTGATTCTGAGCATTCAAAAAATAATCCGTTGGCTCTTTGTATGTCTCCCACTAAGAAATGTCTGTTCGAGTCCTTTGACCATATTTTTTTTTTGAATTGGAGTCTCACTCTGTCGCCCAGGCTGGAATGCAGTGGCATGCTCACAGCCACCCCAGTGTCGACCTGTTGGGCTCAGGCATCCTTCCCCCTCAGCCTTCCAAATAGCTGGAACTACAGGCATGAGCCATCACGCCTGGCTAATTTTTCTTGATTTATTGTAGAGACAAGGTCTCGCCAAGTCGCCCAGGCTAGTCTCAAACCTGCTGGCACAGGCAATCTTCTCATCTCAGCCTCCCAAAGTGCTGGGATTATAAGCGTGAGCCACTGTACCTGTCCGGCCGGCCCACTTTTAAAAACCAGTGTGTCACTTTGGAAATTTACTGACTTAGAAAAAAATCAGTGTATTGGTC
Organism: Cephalopachus bancanus; assembly: GCA_027257055.1. Classification (NCBI taxonomy): domain Eukaryota; kingdom Metazoa; phylum Chordata; class Mammalia; order Primates; family Tarsiidae; genus Cephalopachus; species Cephalopachus bancanus. Next base: position 6,115,165 of record JAPVLO010000042.1, read on the forward strand.
TTTGATTATTATTATTTTTTTTTTATTGAGTTGGAGCCTCCATTGCCCAGGCTGGAGTGCAGTGGCATGCTCACGGCCACCCCAGTGTCGACCTGCTGGACTTCGACCTCAGCCTTCCAAGTAGCCAAACTACAGGCACATGCTACCACACCCAGCTAATTTTTTAAAGATTTATTGTGAGAGATGAGGTCTCGCCAAGTTGCCCGGGCTGGTCTCAAACCCACAGGCTGAGGCTATCCACTCACCTCGGCCTCCCAAAGTGCTGGGATGACAGGCTGAGCCACCGAGCCAGGCCTGACCATATTTTAATCAGATTATTTGTTTTCTTGTTATTGAGATGTTTGAGTTCTTTATATATTTTGACTATTAGCCATTTTTCAGATGAATGATTTGAAAATATTTTCTTCCAATCTGTGGGTGTCTCTTAACTCTGCTAATTATTTCTTTTGCTGCATGGAAGCTTTTTGATTGGATGCAGTTTCATTTGCTTATTTTTGTTTTTGTTGCCTATTTCATAGTTAAGAAATTATTTCCAGATCAATGTGGTGGTTCTTTTCCCCAATGTTTTCTTTTAGAATTTTTCCAAATGCAGGTCTTGCATTTAAGTCTTTAATCTAGTTTGAGTTGATTTTTGTATATGGGATGAGATGAGGGTCCAACTTCACTCTTCTGCATGTAGGTATCCAGTTTTCCTAACATTTATTGAAAAAAAAAGTCCTTTCTCTTTTGTTACACTTTTATGGAAAATCAATTGACTTTAAATGTGTAAGCTTATTTCTAGGCTCTATTTTTGATGTTTTTCTGTTGTCGATGTGTCTGTTTTCATGCCAGTTTCATGCTGTTTTGATTATTATCGCTTTGTCATATACTTCGATGCTCCCAGTTTTTCTGCATTAGCTAGTCATGATTTTTTGTGGTTCTATACAAACTGTAGAATTTTTTTTTTTATGAAGAATGACATTAGAATTTTTAAGGACTGCATTGACTCTGGGTGGTATGCACATCTTAACAATGTCAATTATTTCAATCCATAAATATAGAATACCTTCCCATTTATTTTTATCATTTTCACTTTCTTTAATCAATGTTTTGTCGTTTTACATATTCAGACCTTTCACCTTCTGGGTTAAACTTACTCCTAAGTACTATTCTGCTGATTTTTGCTATGTTATTGCAAATGAGATTCTTTTCTTCCTTTAAAAGCTATTTTAGAGACAGGGTCTCACTCTATTGCCTAGGCTGGAGTGCAGTAACATGACCATAGCTCATTATAACCTTAGACTCCTGGATTTAAGTGATCCTTCTGCCTCAGCTTCCCCAGTAGCTGGTACTATAGGCACGTGCCACCATGCCTAATTATTATTTTTTTTATTTTTGTGTTTTTAGAGGGGGCAACTTTCTATATTGCCTAAACTGGTCTTGAACTCCTGGCCTCAAACAATTCTTCACCCTCAGCCTCCTAGAGTATTGGGATTACAGGTGTGAGTCACTATGTCCAAAGTTATTTTTAATTTATTTTTCAGATAGCTCATTGCTAGTGTATAGAAATGCTGCTAATTTTTGTGCAGATTTTTAAAATTCTGCAACTTCATTAAATTTGTTTATCAGGTATCTTTTTTATAGAGTGAATTGAGTTCTTCCGGATATATTCCAAGTACGGGGATTGCGGGGTCGTATGGGAGGTTGATATTTAGAGCTTTTAGGAATCGCCACACTGCTTTCCACAGAGGTTGCACTAGTTTACACTCCCGCCAACAGTGCTCCCTTTTCTCCACACGTATGTTTATCGCAGCATTGTTCACAACAGCAAGAACCTGGAAGCAACCATGCTGCCCATCAAAAGAGGACTGGATTAAAAAATGTGGTACATAAACACAAGGGAATACTACACAGCCATAAAAAAGATCAAAATCATGAATTTCGCAGCAACCTGGCTGGAACTAGAGTCTATAATACTGAGTGACCTCTCACAAAAACAAAGGTCCGAGTATCACATGTTCTCACTCATATAATGGACCTTGAACATCCAACTTAATACTATAAGAAAATGACTGACAGTAGTGGGAAACTATGGGGGGGGAAGATGGGATTAACGGTAGTAAATATCTGTCTGGGGATGGAGAAGCACCTCTTATCAATAGGGTGCCTGAATGAAACGTATTTGTATACCTAACCCTTAACTGTACCCCACAACATCATAATAAAAAATATTGATTATAAAAAAAATTTATCAGTTCTAACAGTTTTGGTGAAGTCTATAGAATTTTCTATTTATAAAATCATGTTGTCAGCAAATGGAGACATTTTTACTTCTTCCTTTTGTATTTGGATGACTTCTATTTATTTTTCTTGCTTAATTGCCCTGGCTAAAGTGGCCATTATTATCATGAATTGAAGTGGTGAGAGTGGGTGTCCTTGTCCTGTCTTGTTCCTGATTTTAGAGAAAGAGCTATCAACTTTTCACCACTGGGCATGACACTTCCTGTGGAACTTCTTATCTGTGGTTTTCATTTTGTTGAGGAACATTCCTTTCGTACCTAATTTCCTGCGCTTTTAAAAAAAATCATAAATATTGAATTTTGTCAAATACTTTTTCTGCATCTATTTAGATGATCATATAGTTTTTGTTCTTCATTGTGTAAATATAGTGAATCACTTTTATTGAGATGTGCTTGTAAAATCATCTTTGTACCACAGGAACAAATCCAACTTGATCATAGTGAATGATTCTTTTAATGTGCTGCTGGATATAGTTTGCTAGTACTTGGTCAAGGATTTTTGCATCGATTTTCAAAAGGGATATTGACCTGTAATTTTTTATAGTGTACTTGTGTGGCTTGCTATCAAGGTAATACTTACTTCTTAAAGTGAGTTTGGAAGTAATTTTTATGTTAGAATAGTGAATTCTTTAAAAAAATATCATCTCGCTTTCTTTGCTACAAAATTTTGTTTAAGTAATAAAACATTTTCAATTTAATTGAAACTTTCCAGGACCAATCTCTATGTGACATCCTCAGAAGTAGTCACTTTTCAGAATTTGATTTGTATCCATTAATAATATATAGTCCCATATCACATTGCTGTAAGTGCAACATGAATGATGCATGCCAGCTAACAACCAGTATTGCTTAGAGCCCAGACTCTAGATTCAGGTTGACACTCACCGGCTGTATGATTTTGGATAACTTGGCTAACTTCTCTGTACCAGTAATTTCTCATTTTAATAAATGAATCTAATATCACTTTCTACTTCATAGGGCTGTTTGGAGAATCAAATGAAGAAATATCCAGTTACAAATAAAACAGTTAAAACTATGCACTTCATACCTTAAATATCAATACATTTTCTCTTTATTAAATAGTATTACATAGCATGGCTTTATCACTGAGCATAATATTTTCCAAATTTTACTCACTTGAGTTCATTCATTTTTAAGGACTATGTAGTATTTCATGATAGACTGTATTTCAATTTATCCATTCTCCTATGAAAGGCATTCACAATAAATTTCCAATTTTATAGTACTACAAATAATACCGCATGAACTTTTTGGTTCATTTTTCTGTGCATACATGCATATGAGTTACTCTAGGGTTTATACTTAGAAACAGAACTGTCAAAACTTCATCTTTGCCAGATAATGTCAAATAGTTTACCAGTTTGTTCTTCTAAGTCAGAGTTCTCAGACTTTAGCACTCTTTGGAATCACAAAAGGACTTGTGAAAACACAAATTTCTGACTACATGCCCATAGTTTCTCACTTAGTAAGTCTGAGATGAGGCTTAAGAATTTGCATGTTTAACAAGTTCCCAGGTTCTGCTGATCTGGGGACTACACCTTGAGAACAACTGTTTTAAGTGATTGTATAAATTTATATCGCTGTCTTCAATTTGTACTTTTTTACATCTGTATGAACACTTGGAATTGTCAGATTTTTAAATCATTGTGAATCTGATGAGAGTTAATTGATAAATCTTTATGGTCTTCATTCCTGATCATTGGTGAAACGGTGCACACTTTTATTTAATCATTGGTCATTCATGCGTGCCTTCTGTGAATTGTTACTAGTACATTGTTGACTAGAAGTGAGGATAGTAGCATCCCATCATCACTTAAAAACTTAGCTAAGGAAAAAAAATTAAAAAGTAAATACAATTTTGATAGTTATGAAACAAGCCAAAGCTCTTTTTATTTGTTGATACTGAAATCCAGTAAGGTTACTTTTTAACCAGGAACGGTGGCAAACATTTGTCAACCCAGCTACTCCAGAGGCTGAGATGGGAAGATCATTTTCAGACAGGAGTTCATGGCTACAGTGCACTATAATCACACCTATGAATAGCAACTACACTTCAGTCTGGACAACATAGAAAAAACCCATTTCTTAGAAAAAAATAAAATAAAATAAGCAAATCTAAAGGAATTAACAGACAAACTAAGAATTCAGCTAGGTTGTTCAATAAAAGATCTACCTAAAAATATTAATAGTCACTATAAAACACTATAAAATAATTAGAGAATGCAAATAAATATAAGATTTCATACAGAATAAACAACAAACATTATACGATACTAAAGTTAATAAAAGATGTATAAATTTTTGATGGAAAAGATTATAAAATTCAACCATTAAGTACAATGTTTTCAGAGCAGTTTAGTAAATATACCTCTTTAATAAAGATCCATTTTTAAGAATTTTGACATATCATTTATAAATATGCTCATAAGATTTTCTCTAGATAACTATTATTTATGTTTTACAGTTTCTGATGTTGAACCATCCTCACATTCTTAGCATATCTCTTTTTGTTAACTAGAAAATATATGTAAATACTATTTAATTCAATTTTTTTGTATTTTAGTTATAATTTTGCATCCTTGCTTTAAAAAATAGCATATGAAGCCGGGCTCGGTGGCTCAGCCTGTCATCCCGCGCCTTTGGGAGGCTGAGGTGAGTGGATTGCCTGAGCCCGCGGGTTTGAGACCTGCCTGGGCAGCGAGACCTCATCTCTACGATAAATCAAAAAATCAGCCGGGCGTGGTAGCGCATGCCTGTAATTCCAGCTACTTGGAAGGCTGAGGTGGAAGGATCGCCGGAGCCCAGCAGGCGAGGCTGCGGTGGCCGGGAGCGGCCACTGCACTCCAGTCTGGGTGACAGAGTGAGACTCCAACTCAAAAAACAAAAATAGCGTATGATAATGTTGATTGTGTTGTCTTGGACAGTTTTTAAAATCAGTGCTATTCTGGGTAATTCTTTATTTCTGAAATAATTATTCCTGATTTTGTTAGGGAATTGGTAAATGAGTTTATAAAAGTTTCTTGCTAGTGTCTTTCAGAGAAGTCATTTGATTATCAATTATATGCCTTTAATTGCTATTGGTGTATTTTATTTTTTATATTCTTGTTTGGTTGGGATCAGTCAATTATATTCCAGAAAATATTCAATTTTATTTAAAATTTGCAAATTTACTTGTATATATTGTCACTAAGATTCTCAACATTATTTTTTTAAAACTATACTGTGTCTACTTTTATTTCTAATATTTTTGTGTTTGTTTCTCTTTTGATCATTCTTGCTCACTTCATTTCTTTTTAGTGTCTTTCTTTTAATTTTGTTGCTAATCTCTGCAATCTCTGTTTTATATGTTACTGAAATATTCATTTTTATTATTTTCTTTCTTGCACTTTCTATGGGAGAGACAATGACTGAAAACAACCCTTAGCCCTGATTCTCACCTTTTCGAATAAGAGAATCGTCTGCATCTCGGTCAGGCCTTGCGACTGTGCCCTGATTAGCACATCTGAGCAGAAACAATAAAGTGCATAACTAGACCTTTTGATATGTCAGAGAGTTATTTTCATTCAATTCTAAACATTGTCTAACTTTCAATGTGACCATTTGTCCCCCGAAAATAAGACTTTCAGATACTATTCACTTAAGCCACATTCATTATTTGCATTAGAAATATGTATATTGTTTTTCAATCCAGTTATATTTCTTGAGTTTTTTCCTTGTGTTGATATTTTAGCTATCATTTTAAATGTTTGGAGAAGAAAGTTGAATATAAAAAAGTTCAGAGTCATCGTAACATCATTACATATAATAGTCTCATTAATGAATTTCTTATTAATAAAAGATTAGTTTATGTTAATAAAGATGACCTTAGCACCTAGTATATGCTGGATATACCATCAACTTGATAATAATATTATGTTCATGTTCTCAATGCTTTACACATATTCATACGTACCATTCTCATAAAATTATATGAAGAAAATTATTTTATTAGTGCTATTTTAAGATGAAGAAGTTGAATCAGAGAGAGGTTAATAACTTGCCCTAAATATTAGGGTATAGACTTAGAAAATTTAGTTCAAGAATGTGTATTACTCATTGTTTTTCTAAATTGCGTAACACATATTTATTAAATGAGTGTATTGGTTTCTGTGTGCGGCTGTAAAAAGTACCACAAATTGAGTATCTTAAAACAATGGACATGCATTATTTTATAGTTCTGGAGGATAGAAGTACAGCAGGTATGCATTAGCAGGCCCATTTTCTCCCTGAAGGATGTTAGACAGAATCTGTCCAATGCTTTTCTCTTAGCTTCTGGCATTTGGTGGCCATCTTTTGAACGCTTGGCTTGCAGCTGCATAATTCCAACCTGTCTCTGTCATTACATCATATTCTTTCCTCTCAGTAAGTCTATGTCTCTTTTTATTTTCTTACAAGGACACCAGTCATAAGTTCAGGTCATCTTAGACAAGCCTGATCTCATCTTAACTTGATTATATATGTATGTGTGTGTGTATATATATATATATATACATATATATCACCATTTTTCCATATAAAGTAACATTTATAGGTATTGGGGTTAGAACTCAAACATAACCTTCTGGAGGAAACAATTGGACTCAAAACAGTAAGATTCAAATAAGATAAATCTACTCACAATTTTTTAACATCATCGCTTTTTAGTGGAATACGCTTGACTTCTTAGATTGCTCTGGGTTTCATTCAAGCTTCATCATTTTTTAGTCATGTGAGTGATATAAGTTATTGCAACATTCTAAACCTCAATTTCCTTATAGGCAAACTCACATATGAGAAAATATGATAATATTCCTTGATGTTAGTGACACCCTCAGGTACCTACCCTAAAGAGTTGTCACAAATATTAAATGGAAAACACATGGGTGAGAAAGAAATAAGCCACTTCAGGATAGCGGTTCCAAAAGAAAAATGGAAACAGCACAGGGAGATGATGACATCAGAGCCTCCACTGTATCTGTAATGTTTGATTCATTTCTGTCTGTTTATGTATTTATTCATAAAGAATACAAAGTTCTATAGCCAATATGACAAATGTTAAGATGAGTTAAGATGACAAATATTAGGTCTGTGGTAATACATGGCTTTTTTTTTTTTTTTTTACTTTTTCTTTTCACTTTTCTGTGTACCTTAAATATTTAAGTTATTTAAAGAAAGGAAAAAATTTAAATATGTAGTAAAGAAAGTTATTGTTGCATTAATGTTCCAAGACAACCAAAACTTATCTTCATAACATCTGGGTATTTGAAAAACTAGTAAGCCACTTTTTAACCACTATTTTTAAATCATAGAAGTAATGTGTTCAGGATTACAACTCAAGCACAAAAGTATAAAATGAAAATTAGATTTTCTTACTCTCTAATTTTTGCCATGTTTATACAATTGCCTAAGTGTACTACAGTTAAAATAAAGTATCTTACATCCCATAAAATAGTTATACATACATACATACATACCCCTTTTTATACAAATGCAATTGTAATTCATAGATCTTGGTTGCATTTTAAAATCATCTCATAAAGACCTACTCTGCTCATTGTAGATACTGTGTGACATTTTACTGTATGAACATGCTATAATTTATTCAACCTGACCCCTATTAGTTAGTGGTTATATTGATTCTAGTTTTCTCCAGTTATCATTGATGATAAAGTGAATACCTTTGTAAACATATCTTCTATCTGTGGGACAGGGAGGGAAACTTAAAGCCTGAATCATTAGACAAACATATATGTCCATTTTAAACTTCAATAAAGCATTGGTTACCATATTATGAGGGCATATTTTACATACTGAGTTGCTTAGACAAAAAGAGAAGCACAATTTTAAAAATATTTTTGATCTCCCTTTGAAAGAGTTCAAAATAAATGCCATTAATGTTTGAGCACCTGTTCTGTGCCAGACTTTCTAGTTAGATTTTCTAATCTAACCCTTGCAATAATTATCAACATTACCTAGAGCAGGAGTCCCCCTGTCTCCCACCCCCTGTCCCTCCATGGAAAACCTGTCTTCCACGAAACCGGTCCCTGACGCCCAAAGGTTGGGGATCGCTGGCTAGATGACGCTATGACTTACAGAGGTGGAGGGAACTGGACAATGTGAGACAAGCAGAGAGGTGGAACCAGAATGCAGACCCAAGTGTGTCTCATTTCAGAGCCCGAGTACTTTCCACTACTTCTCAGCGCAGCTATGAGGGGAACACAGGAATTCAAGAAAGTGGCTTTCTCTAAAGACTTGTGGATTTCTCCTCTTTTCCCTTTTCTAAACTTAGAGACCAGCTTCGCTTCATCTCTTTTTCCCATGGACTGGACCAGTTCCAGGCCCCAGGCCCCTTTTGTTCCTAGAAAGAGAAATAGAGCCTTCTGGTAGCTTAGCAGATGGGTACTGAGTCCGCGTTTTCTCAATCAGATGTCTTATAAAAAAGGGCTAATCCACTTTATTTTCCAGATCGCCAGGGTTACTCTGATGTTGGTTCTTATTTTCCCAGTCACTGGTTTTCTTACTTGACTATCACTCTACAAATTCATGCCCAGCGTCCTGCTTCCTAAGGACGAGAGTTCTTGTCACCAAGTGGCTTCTATGCTTCTCCCGCCTGATCCAGCCTCACGTCCCTCCCTGGCACGTGGGGCTGGCCTTGCTTCTGTAATTTACAACTTGAATTTAGATTCAGATTTCCCTACTTGTTAATTTAATAAAATAAAGAGGACACTATCCACTCACGGCCCAGTTGTTCAGAGACAGATCCAAATTTCAATAATATTTTATTTCTTCCAGACTGTGTTACTCACTTTCTCTTATGATGTGTTAAAGATAAGATGAATGATCCTAATTCTTTGCCTTTAAAACAAGTGGATATTTAATAATGTTGAACCCAAGGTTGCTTGTAGAGCAGGAATTTTAGACATATGTCTGGAGATGGTTTCCAGTTCCTGAAAGGTTTCAGAAGACACTTTTTAATAAATTGTTACAGAGTTGTCATTCACCACTTGCTCCAGCCAACAGATAACTCCGGATTTTCTATACATGAAACTTAGAGACAGGAGGAAGAAAGGAAACTTATCTTGAAATTGTATTTTCACAGTAAAGTTTGCTTAGATTTTATTTCGAAGATCAATAACAAAGTTTTGTAAATGCACTTCTAATCACACTTTCTGTATGATTAAGAAATGCCAAGTGGCAGTGCCACTATTATTATCAATACTGTTGTTAACAGTAAGATGGAAATTTTGGGGAAATTCAAGCCCCATTCTCCAGTCATTCTTTGGTAGATCACGAAGACCACTATATTTTTTTGCTAAAATGCAGCCAAAGAACGGTCTCGGCAGTTATTTTGTAGCACTGTGTCAAATTGTTACAGTCTGGAACCTAATAACTCCAATTATTTATTAGATTTATTCATATGTGTAATTGTGGAAGGCCTGGAAACCTGCCTTTCTAAAGAACTTCTGGCATGACATTTACTGGACATTCCAAGCTTGTGAGATAAGTAAAATACTTGTCACAAAAGCAAGGAAAAATCAATGTTGCCCAGACTTTAGGCAAGAAAGAAAGTACAAGATTGGTGATCTCAATATGCAACAGTAATTATTGTCATGACTTAGCCTAAGAGACAAGCAGGTAAAAATAGAAAAAACTCAGAGCCCCCCGCCATTCCCTTCCTCCATTCTCTATTTATCAAATTTTCTTGATTTTTCCTAAATCCTATGGACTGAAAATAAGTGCCATTTTTCTAATTAATAATAATGAGAAAATATTTATATAATACTTAACATACAAGCTGCGACTCTTTTGAGAGCTTTACATTCATAAATCACTTCATCCTCCCCCAAAATTTATTGCTAGGCTATTATTTTCATTTGCATCATCATTTAAAGGAAATAGGAGCACAGAGCGATCGATATCTTCCCCCAAGACATACAGCTGTTAATTGCAGAGACAGAAAGTGAAGCTAAATAATCTGGGTCCAAAACTGTGTATTTGCTCACTATTTTGCTGCATCTCGCTAGAAATGCAAGACAGAATAGACAATGCTGGCTTTCTAGGTATACCTTTATCATTAGGCTCTAAACAGGAGTAGTCTTTTCAATCAAAGACACAAACTGTGTAAATACACTGCTAAGCACTAGAGTGAAAAACAAACAAACACCATTTTGTCTTCGGTAAGCGTATGGGGGGAATTCACTTCCCTAAAACTAGGTGAGCTATGACATGAATCATATTGTATTAAGGGCTATGAGAAGAGTGCTGGAAATACGGAGATACCGAGGCACCATTCCTTACCAGAAAAAAAATTATTATTTCATCTTAAATTGGTCTTTTTATTCATATGAGAGTGGTTGGTTATATTTTTATGTATGAGTCATTTTCATTTTATTTTCAGTGATATATCTGTGGCCTGTTTTTTTGCTTATTTAAAAACTGAATGGGTATGTTTCTTATTTTTGATAGTTTTTATATTTTAGGGATGCTAACTTTCCATCTGTACTGTTGTAAATACTGTGCCCCAGCCTGTCGTTTTTAAAAATTTTACTTTGAGCCAGGCTCGGTGGCTCAGCCTATAATCCCGCGCCTTTGAGAGGCTGAGGTGAGTGGATTGCCAGAGCCCGCGGGCTCGAGACCCGCCTGGGCAGGCGAGACCTCATCTCTACAATAAATCAAAAAATTAGCCGGGTGTGGTAGTGCGCGCCTGTAATTCCGGCTACTCGGAAGGCTGAGGCGGAAGGATTGCCGAGCCCAGCAGGTCGAGGCTGCGGGAGCCGGGAGCAGCCACTGCACTCCAGTCTGGGCGACGGAGTGAGACTCCAACTCAAAAAAATAAATAAAATAAAATAAAATAAAAAAATAAAAATTTTACTTTGCATATGGAATATTTTTCTCATGATTAGGAAAGAATTTTGTCTTTGTATGTAGAGGAATTCAGCTATTGCTTTCTGATTGTACTTGTAATGGTTTAATTATTTTACCTTTAAATATCTAATCCACTTGAAATTTATCCTGGTGTGCAGTGTGAGAAATGAATCCAATTTGATATCTTTAATTCGAACCTTTGTTTATCTCAAAATGACTTATTATTAAATCTGTAATGTTAATGCATTGATTCAGAGGCTAACTTTATTGCATTCTAGACTTCTACAAGGGGGTACCCATAAAAAGCCAGAATTTATTTATAAAAAAGTGTGTATTTATTCTTTCATGTTTAAACTTATGCACCTTCAAAGGACTCTCCATTTGGTGCAATACACCCATCGAGATGCTTTTTCCACTGCTCAAAATAGCTTTTGAACTTGTTGATTTGATGGCTTTTAGTGCTTCTGCCATTTTTCCCCCACTCCTCTACATCAGTAAAACATTTCCCTTTGAGGACTCCTTCTATTCAGGGAAACAAACAAACAAACAAAATCACTCAGGGCAAGATCTGGTAAATAGGGAGAGTGGGACGTGGAGGGCATGCAATTTGGGGTCAAAAACTGCTGAAAACTTAGTGTGGTGTGGACAGGTTGTTTATGAAAATTTCCCATCATGAAATGGGCAAATGCTTTCAAAGAAACTCCAAAAACAAAAAGAAACCCAAATTTACTGAAGTCGAACACAGCCTCACATAACAAGGCTAGCTGGAAAACTGAGGCTGACAGGTTCCTAGAACACACACCTAGTTGGGGAAGCCTGTACTACAAGAGACTCCCTTTCCAAAAAAATAACTCCAGGTTTTTTTTCATCCTTCCCTTGTATACATAAGTGGGTCTAATTTTTTTGTATTTTTTAAATATCCCCTTGGTTTGTCTATCTAGTCTCGTACCAGCTTTAAATATGAGAGAGATATTTTAATGCATGGCAGAATTCTTGTCTCATTCTTCTTTATCATGTTTTAAAAATTAATATTTTGTGTGTATGCTTGCAAAAATTTTTTCTTCTTTCATTTCGCACATCCTAATTTTTATTCAAAGTCCTTGTACTTCAGGAATGCTGTGGTGATTTCTATGTTTTAGGGTTGATATAGGGGTAGGTACTGTGGCGCCTCTGTCTCTGAGTCATCTGTATAAACAAGAACACTGTGAGACCTGCATTTTTCTGTTTCTGTTCTTCAGCTATTGATCCACACAGGTCACTTTTTAGATAATCCATGGTCCTGTCCACAGGTCCCTTCAATTGGTTGTCATCTCTTGGCTATGACCAGGAAAGACCCCAAAGACAGATATTCTTTGCTCTCACTGATGGGTTTTCTCTCTCCACCCTCCTGAGTCTCCTGTTGTGCAATCAGGTTCCAGGTCTCGCTTTCTCAATGACCCTACAATTTCCCTATTCATCACTCTCAACCATGTCTCTCCCTTTACTCTCCACCCATGAAATTATTTTTTTATTATGGTTGGGAGTAGGCATAGAATACCACTTTCTTTCTTCTGCTTCTTTTAATTATTTTATCAAACATCTTCTAAATTAATCAAATAAATTAAAATTTTTGGAACACAACAGTTAAAACGTTTAGGCTCCACTCATTTTTTTGTTTTGTCACATACCTTTGCTAAAATGATTATTACAAAGTGATGATTTTTGTTTTGTTCTGTTCTGTTTTTAGAGTGAAAGAAAAGAGAGAAAAAAACCTATGCAGTTATCATTTCTGGTAGAAATGGGTAAGGGTGATGCTGTGGTTATATACCATATATACTGGTTTCCATCCATGGTTCTTAGCTCATAACTTCCATACCCACGGTCACAGTATTTTGTTATAATGTTGAGGTACTTTAGGTCCCTGAAGCAGGAGTCAGGAAACAGAATTTCTTCTCTCTCTGACCTTATTTTGTCCTCCTTTCACCTGCCCATGGCAAGACTCTAATCTAATTGCAGGTCACAAGACCCTCATTTCAGCTAAGGTGGTTTCCCATAACCTGGAGGAAGGAATACTGCAAAGAGAGGTAAAAAAAATCTAAATACACACACCCTGCTGAGTTTAGATTGCGTGCCGTTTTGTGCAATCGCATCTTGACATGGTTGTCCATGCTTTAATCATGAACGATGAACGAATTGTCCATAAAAGGCACAAAGGAAAAGATGTAAGGAGCTTCTGGAAGGCTGAACACATAGATGTTGGTGAGAAGGTTAAGAAGTACTCGTCCATGTGCCAGAAGAGTAGTGTACCCCAACTCCACAGGGACAGAAGCCCCTGTACTCAGGGCAACTTTACTCTATGTATCAATTAATCTGGCTGTTTGTTTCTATCCACTAAAATATCCTTCTAATAAACTGGTAAAGGCAAGTAAGTATTTCCCTCAATTCTATGAGCTGCTCTACCAATTTAATCGAACCCAAATAGGGGGTTGTGGGAACCTCAACTTGAAGAAGTTCAAGAGGCCAGGACTTGTGACTGGTGAGAAAGGAAGGGGAAGCCTTGGGAAATCTAATGCTATCTCCATGTATATAGCTTTGTAATTGAATTAGAGGATGCCCAGCTGGTTTTCATTCATTGGTGGTGGGGAGAAACCCCCACATTTGGACACATAAGTCTTCTTCTGTACTGATGATCGTTGATGATTGTAGTGATTGCAGAGGTAAAAGCACAGCTTGAGATAGTTTTCTCAAAGCAGTAAGTGTGATCCCTACAAAGGAATAAAAGCAGGATGCAAAAATGGCCTTTAAGAGGGTATAGATGGTGGACTTAGCTTACAAAGATCTTCAAAGAACTAGAGAAACTATGTCCCAATAAGTAACAGAAGGTAGCTTGATAATGTCTTACTAAATAGACACTAACAGTAAAAATATTGATTATTTTTAAAATTTAATTTTAAAAGTTGAAGAGTGTGATAATTGAAATAAATCAGACAATTCTATAGGCCCAACAATGAATTTGAACTGGCAGAAGAGAAACTATCATAGAACTTAAAAATACACTGATAGAGATTATACAGTCTGAAACACAGAGAGAAAAGAAGAATCAAGAAAAATAAAGATAACTTTGTAAAAATTGGGGACAACATTAAACTTATCAACATACATGTAAAGTTAGAACAAGAAGAAAGGAGAGAGAAACATAAAAATATTTTTAAAATAAATAATGGCAAAAAAACCTTCCCATATTTGATTAAATTAAACAAACTCTAAGTAAAACTAATTCAGAGAGACACACATTCAGACACATTGCAGTAAATATTCTCAAAGAAAAATTTTTAAAAACTGTGTAAACTGCAAGAAAAAATGAGTCAGCACATATAAAGGACCCCTTAATAGGATTGATAGCTAATTTCTCACCAGAAACAATGAAGAACAGGGTTCAGTGGAATAACATTCAAAGTGCTGATAGGGTTATTTATTCACTTTAATTCATTGAAATTGTATTCTGAAATTATGGGATACAATTTCAATATACAAAATTAATTATACTTCCATGAAAAATTAATTGCATTTATATACACTAGCAGTGAACAATCTAAAAATAAATTTAAAAAATAATTCTCTTTAAAATAGTATGAAAATTGAAATACTTAGAAATAGGTTTAAGAAAGTGTCAAGCTTATACTCTGAAAACTCTTAAACATCACTGAAAGTAATTGAAGAAGACTTAAATAAATGAAAATATATTGATGTTAATGCCTTAGACATGTGAATTAAGATAGATATAGATGGCTAACATGAGGCAGCTAAAGTGAGGTTACCCTACAGATTAAACAAAATTAGAGCTTCCTCAGTGCCCAGAGAGGAATGGATCTCACAGCATGCCCCACAAGTCTCCAAAGGAGGGATAATAACCATGTAGAGCAAAGAAGAAGAAGAGAAATCCACCCACCTGGGCTGGAACTTGCCAGAATCTTGCTTGCACCAACACAGTCTACCACAGCCTCCAGATGCAATGGGGAAGGTGAGTGAGGGGAATTCAGGAGTTCTGTGTTTCTGCCATAAACCTGCAGGGCCTCCTATGCCTTTTGAGTCCACAGTCCCTCTTGGGAAATTGCCCTCCCCACAATCATGCTTGGCCATGGAGTGGTGGAGGGAAGAAGCCTTGAGCAGCACCAGCCACCATTTCTGAAGAATCCAGCCCTTGCAGGGTGGAGTGGCTGCTTTCCAGTTGGCTTGGTAGGAAACAGACCCCAAGGGCAAACTCCAGGGCTGCAACAGTTCCTGGCTGGGTGAGCTGCCTCAGAACACCTGAGGCCCTGAGGCTGGCTGTACCTGAGAACTGATCCCAGACTCCTGCTGACTCCCCTATCCAAGCCTCCCCAGTCAATCGAGACACCTTGAGCTGGTGCAGGTGCCCAACACAGACACAGCTAGCAACTGAGGAACTCATCACACCAAAGCTACTTATAACCAAGGGACCCCCAATAGTGCCTATATCAGTTCCCTGTCAAACTCAGATAAGAAGAAATCATCTGCCCAATGAGAGTCAACCAGAAAAATAACTGACAATATGAAAAAAACCGGAGTTCTCCAACACCCTCAAAACACCACACCTACTCTTTAGCAATGACATAACCAAAATGAAAATTTTCAAGTTCCAGACATAGAATTTAAATGTTGATTATAAAACTAATCAATGAACTTCAGGAAGAAATTGAAAAACAACATAAATGAATTCTAAAACAAAAAACAAAACAAAAAAACTATTCAGAACATGAATAAAAATTTCTTCAAAGGGATTGACACATTAAAGAAATAAGGAAAAATTCTGGAACATGAAGAAACATTTAGTGATGTATAAAATGGAGTGGAAAGTTTTAACAGTAGACTAGAATAAGCAGAAGAAAGGTTCTCAGAACTTGAAGACAAAGCATTTGAATTAACCCAGTCAGACAACAATAAGATAAAAGGAATCAAAAGAGTGAAACAGAGTCTTCAAGAAACGTGTAATTAAGGAAAACATCCAAACCTAAGAATCATAGGTGTTTCTGAGGAAGAAGAGAAGGCAGCAAATTTGGAAAACCTATTTGAGGGAATAATGGAGTAAAACTTTCTTGGACTTGCCAGAGATCTAAACATCCAGATACAAGAAGCCTAAAGAATTCCCAGAAGATTCACTGCAAAAAAAAAGGTCATCCTCAAGGCATATAATCATCTGGCTGTGCACAGTTAATGTGGCAGAAAGAATTTTAAGAGCAGTGAGATAAAAGCATTCAATAACTTACAAAGACAAATCTTCTCAGAAGAAATCCTATGAGCCAGAAGGGATTGGGGCCCCATCTTCAACCTCCTCAAACAGAATAACTCTCAGGCAAGGATTCTGAATCCTGCAAAACTAAGTTTCCCAAATGAAGGAGAAATGAAGTCTTTCACAGGCAAGCAAACACTAAGGAAATTTGTCAACACTAGATTGGAATTACAAGAAATACTCAAAGGTGTTTTAGATCCTGAAACAAACCAGTTGAAATTACACCAGTAGAAAAATGCTGGAAACCATAAAGTTTACAGGCCTTATGGAAAACCAACACAATAGAATAAATAAATAAATAAGCCAACCAGATATCAACCAGTATGATGAATAGAATAGCACACTACATAAAATTATTAACTCTGGATGTAAATGGTCTCAATGCCCCCCTCAAAAAATATAGACTGGCAGAATGGATTAAAAAACCACAACCCAAGCATCAGCTGCCTTCAAGAAACCCACTTAGCTCACAAAGACTCTTACAGACATCAGGTAAAGGGGTATAGGGGAGGGGAGACATTCCATGCAAATAGAAACCAAAAACAGGCAGAAGTAGCCATTCTTATATCAGATAAAATAGACTTTAAATTAACAACAGTAAAAAAAAAGATAATGTTCATTATATAATGATAAAAGGATCAATCTGACAAGAAGATATAACAATTTTAAATATATATGTGTCTAGCACCAAAGCTCCCAGCTTTATAAAACAAATTCTACTAGACATAAAAAAAGAGATAGACAGCAATAAAATAATAGGGGGAGACTTTAACACTCCACTAGCAGCAATAAGCAGATTGTCGAGGCAGAAAGTCAACAAAGAAACACTGGACTTACACAGGACTCCAGAGGAAATGGAACTAACAGACATCTACAGAACATTCCATCACAAAACTACTACATTTTTCTTATCAGTGTAAGAACATTCTTCAAGATAGACCATGTGATAGGCCACAAATCAAGTCTCAATGAGTCAAAAAATAACCGAAATGATATCAAGTACCTTTGCAGATCATGGGGAATAAAACTAGACGTTAACTCCAAGAAGAATTCATGAAACTAAACAAAACATGAAAGTTAAATCAATTTGCTCCTAAATTATCCCTGGGTTGACAATGAAATCAAGTTGGAAATTTAAAGATTTCTTGAAACAAATGACAACAACAAAACAAGTTATTAAAACCTTGGGGACACAGCCAAGGCTGTGCTCGGAAGACAATTTGCAGCACTTAAGGCCTACATTATTAAGACTGAAAGATTGCATGTCGACAACTTGACATCACACCTCAAAGAACCTGAAAAACATGAACAAACCAAACCCAAAGTTAGCAGAAGAAAATAAGTAATGAAGAAAAGAGGAGAATTAAATGAAATTGAAATTTTAAAAAAATGCAATTCAGTACAGGGGGCTCTCCTCCTTCCTGGGAAGAGGTTGCCAAGGCAGCAGTGGCCATTGGGCATGTCCATTCCTTGTTTCACTGGGACTCTGGTTCCCCCTGTCATGTCTCAATCAAAGCCTCTCCCACGTGGGACCTGCACAAGCATGCTGATTGCTGAACTATTCACAATAGAAAAAACATAAGAAAACCTACTGCCCATCAAAAGTGGATTGGACAAAGAAAATGTGGCATATACACGTGATGGAGTATTACACTGCCATAAAGAAAAAAAATCATGGACTTCGAAGCAAGCTGAGTGGAGGTGGAGACCATTATACTTGGTGATCTATTACAGAAGTAAAGAAATGAATACTGTATGTTCTCACTCATAGTAGGACCTGAACATTATTAAGCACAGTAGCACAACAGAGGGTTCATCAGTTGCTGGGCACTGCCAGGAGAGGGAGGGAGTAAGAGAGTCATGTAAGCAACACAAAGGGTACCTGGTCCCGAACCAGGGGAAGTGAGGGTCTGTTGGCCCTCCTTGTGTGCTTAATCCTTACCTATACTCCACATCTCTGTAATAAAATGAGGTAAAATAAAATAAAAACAATATAAAACATCAACGAAACAAAAAATTTGGTTCTTTGAAAGATAAACAAATTGATAGACCCCTAGCTAGATTAATAAAGAAATAAAGAAAGCAAACACAAATTGTCTCTATCAGAAATGAAAATAGACACATTATCACTGATACAATGGAAATTCAAAAGGTCATCCAAAATTATTATGAAGACCCCTATGCAAAGAAACTAGACAACCTAGAGAAAATGGGTACATTCTTAGAACCATAAAATCCTCAACCTTGAGTCAGGAATAAATAGAATCCCTGAACAGACCAATAGCTAGTAGTGAGATTAAAACAATAATTAGCAATCTCCCAAGAAAAATAATAGTCAAAGACCTGTTGGAGTCACAGCTGAATTCCACCAGACCTTTAAAGAAAAACTGGCATACAAATTTTACTGAAGTTATTCCACAAGATTGAAGAGGAAGAAATCCTCCCTAACTTATTCTATGAGACCAGTATCACTCTGATACCAAAGCCGGAAAAAGGATGAAGAAGGAAGAAGGAAAGAAGGAAGGAAGGAAGGAAGAAAGGAAAGAGGAAGAAAAAGAACTACAGACCAATACAGACTCTTACAAGCATAGGTGCAAAAGTCCTCAACAAAATATTAGCAAACCTAACTCAACAACACTTAAAAAAAATACACCACAACCAAATGTTTTTTTTTTTTTAAAACCTGGAATGCAAGCATAATTCAACATACACAAAGCAATAAATGTGAGCCATTACAAAAACATAATTAAAAGCAAAAATCTTATGATTATTTTAATAATCACAGAAAGAGCATTTGATAAAATTCAGCACACTTTCATGATAGAAACTCTCAGCAAAATAGGCAAAACAGGGAACATTCCTCCAAATAATAAAAGCTATGTTTGACCAACCCGCAGTCAATTTCACACTGAACGAAGAAAAGAGGAACACATTTCCCCTCAGAACTGAAACAACGTAAGTACGACTGCTCCCACCACTACTATTCAACATAGTACTGGAAGAGCAACCAGATGAGAAAATAAATAAAAGGTTTCCAAAATTTGAAAAGGAGAAATCATACTGTCTCTGTATGTCGATAATATGATTCTATAACTGGAGTATGCTAAAGACTCCTCCAAAAGACTCCTGGACATGATAAATGAATTCAGTAGAGTTTCAGGACACAAAAAACAACACACACAAATCAGTAGCACTGCTGAACACCAATAGCAACCAAGTAGAGAATCAAATCAAGAACTCAATTTTATTTACAATTGCAATCAAAAAGCTAAAATACCTAGGAATATATTTAACCAAGGAAGTGAAAAATCTCTACAAGGAGAACTAAAAAACTGATGAAGAAATTGCAGAGGACACAAACAAATGGAGAAACATCTCATGTTCATGGATTAGAAGAAACAACATTATTAAAATGGCCATACTACCCAAAGTATTCTACAGGTTTGATGCAATTTCTATCAAATAATGGGAATTGCATAATTTGCTACAGAATTTTTTTTTAAATCCTAAAATACATAAAGAACAACAACAAAAAGAGCCAGAATAATCAAAACAACCCTAAACAAAAACAACAAAGATGGAAAGCATCACATTCCTGACTTCAAATCATACTTCAAGGCTGTAGTAATCAAAACAGCATGGTACTGGCACAAGAGCAGATTGTGGAACAATGAAATAGAATAGAGAATCCAGAAATAAACCCAAATACCTACAACTAACTGATCTCTGACAATGCAGACAAAAACATACATTGGGCAAGGACACCCTATTCAACAAGTGGTGCTGGAAAAAGTTGGATAGCTAAATGCTGAAAGATGAAACATAATCACTGTCTGTCCCCATATAAATAAAACTAACTCGAGATGCATCAAAGACTTAAATGTCAGACTTGAAGCCATGAAAATCTTAGAAAAAAACCTATGGAAAACTCTTATGGACATCAACCTAGGCAAAGAACTTATGGTTAGAACCACAAAAGCAAATGCAACTAAAACAAAAATAAATAAGTCAGGCTTCATTAGACTAAAAAACTTCTGCACAGCCAAGAGAAATATCCAACGGAGCATATAGGCAACTTATGGAATGGGAGAAGATATTCACAAACTATGCATCTGACAAAGGACTAATAACCAGGATCTAAAACTAACTCAAACAAATCAGCAAGGAAAATGCAAATAACCCTATTAAAAAGTGGGCAAACAACATGAAAAAAAATTTCTCAAAAGAAGATACACAAATGTCCAACAGACATATGAAAAAATGTTCAGTATCACTCATAAGCATAGAAATGCAAATTAAAACCACAATGAGATACCACCTTATACCGTCAGAATGGTCATTTTTAAAAAAACAAAGACCGATAGATGCTGGCATGGATACAGAGAAAAGGGAACACATACTGTTGGTGGGAGTGTAAATCAGTATCACCTCCATGGAAAGTGCTATGGAGAATACTCAGAAAACTAAAAGTAGACCTATTTTTTGATCCAACAGTCCCACTACGAGGTATCTACCCTAAGGAACAAAGATCATTATATAAATAAGACACCTGCATCCACTTGTTCATTGCAACACAATTCACAATTGCAAAGATGTGGAATCAACCAAATGCCCCTCAAAAATCAGTGGATAACAAAAATGTAGTATATATACACCATGGAATACGACCACACAGTCACAAGAAAGAATGAAATCTTGTTCCTTGCAGCAGCGTGGGTTGAGCTGGAGATGATCATCCTATGTAAACTGACTCAGAAACAGAAGCTCAAACACCACATGTTCTCCCTTATACGTAGGAGCTAAGATGAAAATAACAGACACTGGAGACACCAATAAGGAGGAAGAGGGGAGAGAGGGTAGGGTTCAGAAACTACCTATGGGGCACAGTTTTCACTCTTTGGGGATGGGCTACCGGAAACTCCAACTCCACCAATACAAAATATGTCCATGTAACTAATACACATGTTTCTCTTGAATCTAAAATTGTAAAAATATTTTTTAAATAAAAAAAATTTCTCAGACACTTCATATTGTTAAGATGCTAAAACTACCCAAAATGACCTATACATGTAATACAATTTCTACTCAAATCCAGCTGACAGTGTTTGGGCAAACATTGACAAATTTATTCTAAAATATTATATACAAAGTTAACGGATCACACAGAATAGCCAAAGCAAACCTGAGAGAGTAGAATAGTGTTGAAAATCTCCCTTTCAAGCTAGTGTGGCTCTGACGAAAGGATAGACATATGACGCAGTGACCTAGAATTAATATCTCAGAAATAAGCCCATATATTTATAGTGGAACAATTTTTAATGCAGGTGCCAAGAAAATTCAATGGGGAAAAAGTAGTCTCTTCAACAAACTTTGTTGGTACAATTGGATACTTACATGCAAACACACGAATTTCAAAATTTGCAGCCCCCTTGTCACATCATGCAAAAAAATTTAACCCAATCTAATATAAAAGCTATAAATATAAAGCACTTACATGAAAAATATAGAAGTTAATCTTCATGGCCACGGGTTAGGCTATGATATGACATAGAAAGTACAAGCAATGAATGAAAAGATAGATAAACTGGACTTCATTCATATTAAACACTTTTGTGTTTCAAAGGATACCACCAAGAAAGTGGAAAGACAATTCACAGAATGGAAGAAGATAACTGGAAGTCCTATATTTGATAAAAGACTTGTATCTAGAATATATAAACAATTCAAAACAATAATAAAAAATAAATAATTTTATTAAAAATTGGCAATGTTAGCTCTGCCAAGCTAAAAAAAAATTTGGCAGTGGATTCTATTAGGTGTTTCTCCCAGGAAGACATATAAATGGCCAATAAGCACATGAACATCATTAGCTGCCAGGGAACTAAAACTCAAAATATAAATAGATACCATTTCATCTCCACTAGAATGTCTGCAATTAAAAGGGATTAACAGAGCAAGACACTCCGGAATGATGCCTCATGAGTTCAGAGGTTAAAGAAGCACAGTAAGTATACATGATATGCAAGTATCTATGTCGACTTTGTGTTTGTATTATATGCACATGTATATATGTATGTAGAAGAATTATATACATAAAAGGGTACAAAAAAGTATCTAGTACATAAGAATTCTCAACTATGAAAAACTCTCATTTGACAATGGAGGGCCAGAAAAATGTATGCAAATGTTTATAGCAGTATTATCATTAACAAGCAAAAAGTAGAAACAATACAAACATCTCATCAGTGGATTAAATGGATAAACCAAATGTGACATGTCCATGCAATGGAATACTATTCATTTGTAAAAAGGAACAAGCTACTAATGCATGCTAAACTAAGGATGGACCTCAAAAACAGGCAAAACAAAAGAAGCCAAACACAACAAACTATATAATCTATGATTCTATTTATATAAAATGCTCAGATAAGGCACAACTAGAGAGAGAGTAGATGAATGGCTTTGTGGGCTTGGAGCTGGGAATGGGTATTAACTGCAAACCCACATGATAAATCTTTTGGGGCTAATGAGAATGTTCTAAGATGACTGTACAAGTCTATAAATTTGCTAAAAACATTATTTAATTTCAAATAGGTGAATTTTATGGCATGTAAATTATAAAGTCAAAGGGGGGGCAATAGATGTTCATCCAAATGCCAATCAGCACTGAGTATTCTGGAGTTGGCTTGGGAGTCCAGCTAACTGATGTAATGCAGCTGTGTTGGGCTGCTGTACTTTCTTAAATTGGGCTCCACTCCCTAAGTGTTCCTGCCAACACACACCATCTTCTCACCTGTTGGACCGCAGTGAGTGACAGATGCTGACTCATTCTCTCTCCAATAGACTAATCAATGTTGAAGGTGAGCAATTATACCGCATTAGGCTCTCAACTTTGCTCTTCAAGGCTGTGGTAGCTCTAATCTTTTTTGCAGCTATGAGGTGGGACTTTTTCATAAGCATCATTTTACTTTCAGAGAAGTTTTGTCAATGGCTCCTACACATCAAGGATAGGACAAAGTCACCAGAAAGAATTCCTGGACAAGGTATATCACCAGAGATAGAAGTCATATCTATACATTAAAACAACTGTAAATGTATGTTTACTGGTGAGTATATCTGATTCTATTTCTCAGCTTTCTCCTTCTGATTTTTATAATGAACGACTTCTCGGGGTGCCTGAATTTATCATCTCTGCATTATGCTGGCTGCACAATCTCTGAAAGGTAGTTATGAAATGAGTCTCTGTGAAAACTCCTACTGGAGAATAAAAGAAAAAGAAGAATTTTCCTCATTTTTTCAAGAGAAGGAGAGATTTAAGGAGGGCATTTAAGGAATAGGAAAGACGAATCGTTACCCACATACACCAAGGATGGACTCAAGAGTTTCTGAAATTGAGTTAGATACTTCTGGTGATGACTTTTTACATTTGTAATGTCCATGAGGACCAGGACTTTGTCAAGCTCAAAACTGTACTCCTAGGACCCACCAGAGTGTCAAGCACATAGTATTATACTAGATTATATTTTTATTATTTGATTGAGTAAAAAACTGATGCTTTCAAAGATATGTGAAAAGCTAAGAAAAAGCTCCTAAACCAGATGACATATCAGAGCTTAAGGTGTTTGCAAAGGCAAGTGCCAGAGTCCTTATAGCCAATAATAAGGAAGAAAAGATCCACAACATCTTTCTAGCAATTATGAATGTTTAAGAATAATACTTTAGAGGGTGACCAGAAACCACATGAATGCTTCAAATTTTAAGGTTCCTGATGTCTCTTCTTTTAGGGGTCCTAAGATACTCTGTAGGATATAATTCTGTGCTGGGTATCAGGGTAGCTAGACTTTGTGTGAGGAAGAGGCTGGAGCCAAGTGAAATTTGATGTCCTCTCCTAAAAGGATACTTGGGTTCTTCATAATCTGGACATCTGTAGAGCAGAAAGTAAAGCCTAGAACACTAATGACTCGCAAGTGACTTTCCAGGACAAATCTTGTTCGCTCATCACAAAAATCCTAAATGGTGAATAGGAAAGGTGTTATCCTCATTTTACAATTAAGGAAACTGAAACCAAAAGAGATTTGGAAACTCTTCCAGGAAGCAGGAAAGCCAGAAGTTGAAACTGGATCTCCTAATTCCAAGCGCAGTGTAAATTCTTTCTTATGATACACCCTAATGGGGATACATGCTACAAGGGCTCACCAGCCTCGGCCACTTCCATTAAAGTAGACTTGCTGTTTGTTTTCTTTTGTTTGTTTTGCTTGAAGTGTTTTTAGATCTTTCAAAGAAGCAGACCTTCAAAGTGCCACAAACTGTGATGCGGCCATCAACATCCCAGAATGATAAACATTCTGAAAACAAGAGCAAGAACAGACATGAAGTTCCCTGGGCCCAGGATCCTTACTGTACAAGTGGGGAAACAACAGCCTAATGAGCCCATGACAGACATGGCTAAAGCCAATATTAACCTCAGGGGTCAACCATAATGATCACTGATCCTCCCAGTGTTCCTGCCACAGGTCAGCACAATCTTTTAATCTAAAAGGCAGCAGCATAGGCTCTCACAAGGGAAATAAGATAGAGCATTTCACTGTCATCTTTACATTATCATCTTCTATTGCTTTTCCTATGACTGTCAGTCTGAGGTGTCATGACTGCACTATACTCTTTTAGGATAAAGCCTAAGTGGAATGCCTCATTCACTTACCCCAGAAATCACTAGTGTAGATGCAAAATGTTAGTGAGAACTTCACAAACAAATCAAAACCTTCACTACACATGAGTAGGGTTAAGGGAAATACTAACAAAGTACACAGTCATTAAAAATTGAAATGGCGGCTGGGCTCAGTGACTCAACCTGTCATCCCAGGACTTTGGGAGGCCAAGGCGAGTGAATTGCCTGAGCCCGTGGGTTCGAGAGCCGCCTGGGCAACTTGGCGAGACTTCATCTCTACAATAAATCAAAAATTAGCCAAGTATAATAGCACATACCTGTAGTTCTGGCTACTTGGAAGGCTGAGGCGGAAGGATCGCCGGAGCCCAGCAGGTCGAGGCTGCAGTGACTGGAAGCGTGCCACTGCCCTCCAGCTTGGGTGACATAATGAGATTCCAACTCAAAAAATAAAAATAAAAATTGAAATGGAGCATTGCAATATTAAAAATATCATACAAGTGCTGCCAAAAGTAATATTGAAAATAAAGTCATTTTTGAGGAAAATGAAAGCTTGAAATCTACTTTTCTAATCTTAAAAATTTTAGTTGGTATAAACCCTAAAGAACCAAGGCTCTGCAAGGGCTAGCAATGCTTAAACTCTCAGAAACTGCACTGCAACATTGAACTTGACTTCCTTAAACTCTCTCCAGCTTTCACTGGCAGTAAGAAATGGGCAGATCTTTTGTTGTTTGTTTTTACTTCCTGTGATTCTTCCTTTTTCTGCTGAACCAAACTTTCTTCTTTTTTTTTTTTTTTTTATTAAACATATTTTTTAACCTTAGAAAATGAAGGACATACCCTCATGGAAATTGGAACTGGCATCCAGTTCCTGAACAAAACCCAAAACCCACAGGCCATAAGAGATAAGATAGACAAGTGGGACCTCATTAAACTGACAAGCTTCTGCAAAGCCAAAGAAACCATCAAGAGGGCAGGGAGACAGCCTACAGACTGGGAAAAAGTATTTGCCAACTCCAGGTCCCACAAAGGCTTAACATCTTGGATCTACAAGGAACACAAATGTGCTGAAAAGAAAAAAAACAAACAACCCCATTATAAAATGGGCAAAAGATGTGAACAGACACTTCACAAAGGAAGACATCCGAGCAGCCAACAGACACATGAAGAAATGTTCAACCTCACTAATCATCAGGAAGATGCAAATGAAAACCACACTGTGATACCACCTAACTCCAATCAGAATGGCAATTATCAATAACAAAAAATAACAGTTGCTGGAGAGGGTGTGGCAAAAAGGGAACACTTCTACACTGTTGGTGGGAGTGTAAACTAGTGCGACTTCTGTGGAAAACAATGTGGCGATTCCTAAAATCTCTAAATATCAACCTCCCATATGACCCCGCAATCCCCCTACTGGGAATGTACCCTGAAGAACTCAAATCACTCTATCAAAAAGATACCTGAACACGAATGTTTATCGCAGCATTGTTCACAATAGCAAGAACCTGGAAGCAACCATGCTGTCCATCAAAAGAGGACTGGATTAAAAAATGTGGTACATATACACGATGGAATACTATGCAGCCATAAAAAAGAACAAAATCATGAATTTCGCAGCAAACTTGATAGAACTAGAGTCAATAATACTGAGTGATCTCTCACAGAAACAAAGATCTATCACATGTTCTCACTCATGTAGTGGACCTTGAACATCCACCGTAATACTATAAAACAAAAAAAAGACTGACAGTGGTGGGAAACTATGGGGGTGAAGGGAGGTGGGATTAACAGTAGTCCATATCTGTCTGGGAACTGGGAGACACCCCTTACCAACAATATCAAATATCAAAATAAAAAATATTGATAAAAAAGCATTTTTTTATTATAAAATTGTGGGGTACAGTTAAGGGTTAGGTATACATATGTGCATCATTCAGTCACCTTTGTTAATAAGGGGTGTCTCCCCATCCCCAGACCAATATTGACTACTGTTAGTCCCACCTCCCTTCCCCTCCCTACCCCCCATAGTTTCCCACCACTGTCAGTGCTTTTTTTTTTTTTTAAGTATTATGGTAGATGTTCAAGGTCCACTATATAAGTGAGAGCATGTGATACTCAGATCTTTGTTTTTGTGAGAGATCACTCAGTATTAATAACTCTGGCTCCATCCAGGTTGCTGCGAAATTCATGGTGTTGTTCTTTTTTATGACTGCGTAGTATTCCATTGTGTATATGTACCACATTTTAAAAATCCAGTCCTCTTTTGATGGGCAGCATGGTTGCTTCCAGGTTCTTGCTATTGTGAACATTGCTGCAATAAACATTCGTGTGCAGGTATCTTTTTCATAGAGTGATCTGAGTTCTTCCGGGTATATTCCCAGTAGGGGGATTGCAGGGTCATATGGAAGGTCAATTTTTAGAACTTTTAGGAATCGCCACACTGATTTCCACAGAAGCTGAACTAGTTTGCACTCCCACCAACAGAGGAGGAGTTTTCCCTTTTCCCCAGAACCTCTCCAGCAACTGTTATTTTTTGAGTTATTGATAATGGCCATTCTAACTGGAGTTAGGTGGTATCTCAGTGTGGTTTTCATTTGTATCTCCTTGATGATTAGTGCGGTTGAACATTTCTTCATGTGTCTGTTGGCTGCTCGGATGTCTTCCTTTGTGAAGTGTCTGTTCATATCTTTTGCACACTTTATAATGGGGTTGTTTGTTTTTTTTCTTTTCAGCACATTTGAGATCCTTGTAAATCCAAGATGTTAAGCCTTTGTCGGACCTGGAGTTGGCAAATACTTTTTCCCAGTCTGTAGGCTGTCTCCCTGCCCTCTTGATGGTTTCTTTGGCTTTGCAGAAGCTTGTCAGTTTAATGAGGTCCCACTTGTCTGTCTTATCTCTTATGGCCTGTGGGTTTTGGGTTTTGTTCAGGAATTGGATGCCAGTTCCAATTTCCTTAAGGCTATGTCCTGCATATCCTAAGGTTCTCATGGTTTGAGGTTTTACATTTAGGTCTCTGACCCATTTAGAGTTAATTTTTATGTATGGGGACAGATAGGGGTCTTGTTTGAGTCTTCTGCATGTGGTCAGCCAGTTTTCCAGCACCATTTACTGAATATGTTCTCCTCTCCCCAGTGGTAGGTGGTGGAGGCTTTGTCGAAGATGAGTTAGTTGAGAAATTGAGGTTTAACTTCTGGAATCTCAATTCTATTCCATTGGTCTATATGCCTGTTTTTGTACCAATACCAAGCTGTTTTGATGATTGTAGCTTTATAGTAAAGCTTGAAGTCTGGTAATGTGATACTGCCTGCTTTGTTTTTTTTGCTGAGGATTGTTCTGGCTATTCTTGCTCATTTGTGTTTCCATATGAATTCCTGTGTTGTTTTCTCTAGGTCTGGGAAGAATGTTGCTGGCAATTTGGTGGGTATTGCATGAAATCTGTAGATTGCCTTAGGTAGGATGGACATCTTCACAATGTTGATTCTTCCAATCCATGAGCATGGGATATTTTTCTACTTGTTTGTGTCATTTTTGATTTCTTTGAGAAGTGTTTTGTAGTTTTCATTGTAAAGGTGTTTCACGTCTCTGGTTAGGAAGATGACAAGGTATTTCATTTTTTGTGGCTATTGTGAATGGAATTTTTATTCTTTTTATTTGGGTTTCTGTTTGATTATTATTGGTGTAAAGAAATGCGATTATCTTTTGTACATTTATTTTATATCCCAAGACTTTGCCAAAGTCCTTTATCAGTGTAAGGAGGTTTTTGACAGATTCTCTTGGGTTTTTAAGGTACACGATCATGTCATCTGCAAAGAGAGAGAACTTGACTTCCACTTTTCCTATTGGGATATCCCTGATTGCCTTCTCTTCTCTGATTGCTCTAGCCAGAACTTCCAATACTATATTGAATAGGAGGGTTGAGAGTGGGCATCTTTGTCTTATTCCAGTTTTCAGGGAAAATGGTTCCAATTTTTGTCCATTTAGGAATATCCTGGCTGTGGGTTTCTCGTAGATGGCTTTTACTATTTTGAGGTATGTTCCCTGTATGCCTAGATGTTCGAGGGTTTTTATCAAGAAGGGTTGCTGGATTTTATCAAAAGCTTTTTCTGCATCTAATGATATAATCATGTGGTTCTTGTTTTGACATCTGTTAATGTATTTAATTACATTTATGGTTTTACAAATGTTGAACCAGCCTTGCATCCCAGGAATGAAGCCGACTTGGTCATGATGGATGATTTTTGAGATGTGTTGTTGAATCCGGTTTGCTAGGATGTTGTTGAGAATTTTAGCATATATGTTCATCAAAGATATTGGCCTGTAGTTCTCTTTCTTTGTTGGGTCTTTACCTGGTTTGGGTATCAATGTGATGTTAGCTTCATAAAATGATTTGGGGAGAATGCCATCTTTTTCAATTGCTTGCAATACCTTCAGTAGGATTGGTATCAGCCCCTCCTTAAATGTCTTGTGGAATTCTGCTGGAAAGTCATCTGGACCAGGGATTTTTTTTTTGTAGGTAATTTTCTTATTATGTAGTCAATTTCCTTGATTGTTATTGGTCTATTTAGGGGCTCAATTTCTTCTTGTTTAAACCTAGGCAGGCTGTGTGATGACAGAAAGTCCTCCATTTTCCTTAGGTTTTCAATTTTTTTTTCCATACAAGTGTACATAGTAGTCTGTAATAATCTTTTGTATTTCTTCAGGGTCAGATGTGACTTCATCTTTTGTGTTTCTGATTGTGTTTATTTGGGCTTTTTCTCCCTTTTTCTTGGTCAGTCTAGCTAGGGGACCATCGATCTTGTTTATCCTTTTGAAGAACCAGCTTTTTGTTTCATTGATTTTTTTGTATTGTCTTTTTGTCTTCTGTGTCCTGGATTTGGGCTTTTATTTTGATGATCTGGAATCTTCTACTGAAATTAGGGTTTTGCTGGCCTTGCTTTTCCAGCTTCCTTAGGTGGCTTGTTAGGATATTGATTTGTGATCCTTCCATTTTCTTCATGTGTGTTTGTAGGGATATAAATTCCCCTCTTACTACAGCTTTCATGGCATCCCAGAGAATTTGGTAAGATGTTTCTTCATTTTCATTTGTTTCCAGGTAACTTTTAATCTCTGTTTTGATTTCATCATTGACCCAGGAGTAGTTTAGCATCATTCTGTTTAGTGTCCATGTCTTTGTGGGTTTTAGGGGGACCTTGTTGGTGTTAATGTTTATATTTCACTGTGACCCGAGAAGGTACATGGTAAAATTTCAGTTCTTTTAAATTTGCTTATACTTAATTTATAGCCAAGTATGTGGTTGATCGTAGAGTACGTCCCATGCGGTGATGAGTAGAATGTATATTCTGTGGTCTTTCGATGGAGTGTTGTAGGTATCAATTAAGTCCATTTGGTCAAGAGTCACATTGAGGTTTTGGATCTTGTTGCTGATTTTTTGTCTTGATGGTCTGTCTAGGGTTGTGAGTGGGGTGTTGAATTTCCCAGCTATGATGGTGTTGGAGTCGATATCTTTTTTTAGTTTACCTAGAAGCTGCTTTATGAAAGTTGACACTCCTATGTTGGGTGTATGTTTATGTTTAAGATGGATATGTCTTGTTGATGGATTGAACCTACTATCATTATGTAGTGGCCTTCTGTATCTTTTTCAATTTTAAATAGCTTGAAGGGTGTTTTGTCTAAAATTAAGATTGCTACTCCTCCTTTCTTTTGTGTTCTGTTCACCTGAAAGTTTGTTTCCCATCCTCTTACTTTGAGTCTATGAGTGTCCTTTCTAGTGAGGTGAGTCTCTTGAAGGCAATAGATTGTTTCCTGGTGATACTTTATCCATTTTGCCATTCTATGTCTTTTCAGTGGTGCATTTAGTTCATTCACATTTAGGCTAATAATTGAAACGCAAGAGTTGATCCCTGTCATAAGGTGCTTACAGAGTTGTTCCATTTTGTTTGGTGTCTTTCCTTTGGTTTTGGAGTTGGTTCATGTGTGTGTTTAATCTTTTGCCTGTACTCTTGTGAAGAATGTTGCTGTTCTTTTTTCCTTTTCTTCTGTGTTCAGTACTTCCTTTTTTTTTTTTTTTTTTTGGAGTCTTACTCTGTCGCCCAGACTGGAGTGCAGTGCGGCCACCGCAGCCTCGACCTGCTGGGCTCCGGCGATCCTTCCACCTCAGTCTTCCAAGTAGCCAGAATTACAGGCATGCGCAACCATGCCCAGCTGATTTTTTAATTTATTGTAGAGATGAGGTCTCACTGCCCAGGCGGGTCTCGAACCCGCGGGCTCAGGCAATCCACTCATCTCAGCCTCCCAAAGGCACAGGATTACAGGCTGAGCCACTGAGCCTGGCCAGTACTTTCTTAAGTGTTTCTTGTAGAGGTGGTCTGGTGGCAGCATAGGTTCTTAGGGATTGGATATCTGGAAAAGATTTCAATTCTCCTCACTAATGAAGCTTAGCTTGGCTGGATAGGTTATTCTTGGTTGAAAATGTTTATCTTTTAGAGCTTTGAAGATAGGGCTCCAAGCTCTCCTAGCCTGGAGAGTTTCTGTAGATAAATCTGCTGCTATTCTAATTGGTCTTCCCTGGTAGGTAGTCTGGCCTTTTTCTCTTGCTGCCTTTAGAATTTTTTTCTTTTATGGCTACTTTGTTTAGGCGAGTTATTATGTGTCTGGGAGTTGGTCTTCTCATTTGTTGTCTTGCAGGGGTTCTCTGAATCTCTTGTGCTTGAATTTTTGCATCAGTGATGAGATGAGGGAAGTTTTCTTGAATGATTTCATGAAATGTTTGTTGGAGTGTGACCTCTGACTCTCTCTCTGCCTCAGGAAGGTCAACTACTCTTAGGTTCAGTCTCTTGAAGCAATCATTCATCTCCTGAATTTTTGTTCTGACTTTTTAAGCTTCTTTTCTATGTTTTTGACAGTTTGGGTTAGTTCTGTATTTTTGTCTTCAAGTTCTGAGATTTTTTTTCTTCTGCTTGGCTAATTCTGCTTTCCATACTAGTTAGTTTGCTATTTATTTCCATCACAGTATTCCTTACTGCTGTTATTTCTGTCATCAGCTCCTTCCTATTTTCTTCTAGTGTCTCCTCAATTTTTTTTAATTCTCTCTATTAATGCCTTTGATATCTGGTTTTTTTGTGTGTTTTTTTTTTTTGAGTTGGAGTCTCACTCTGTCACCCAGACTGGAGTGCAGTGGCTGCTCCTGGCTACCACAGCCTTGACCTGCTGGGCTCCAGCAATCCTTCCACCTCAGCCTTCCAAGTAGCCAGAATTACAGGCATGCACTACCATGCCCGGCTGATTTTTTGATTTCTTGTAGAGATGAGGTCTCACTGCCCAGGTGGGTCTCAAACCCATGGGCTCAGGCCATCCACTCACCCCAGTCTCCCAAAGGCACAGGATTACAGACTGAGCCACTGAGCCTGGCTGATGTCTGGATTTTTTGCTTGTGACCAGTCATTCTGGGAGCTCTTCATTGTGCTCCAAAGTCTGTTTTCTCAGTGTTTGACCTCCCAGGGGTCTGTGTGAGCCCTGTACTCTTTTTTTGGTTTTTCTTCATTTGTGCAGATTTTTCCTCCCTACTTTTCCCTTCCCTCCACTTCCCCGTCATCTTTAATTCTGTTATTCAGGGGTGGAGGGGTTGCTTTTACTTCTGTTTGTTCAATCTCCTATTCTTCCTAATGTATTTCCTCTTGCTTTGTTCAGTTCTGGATTTGGACTGTGGACTGAGGGCAGTCCTTTTTGTAGTTTTGGGATTTAATTAAGAGGGTAGCTGTGATTCAAAATCTCTCTGCAGATCCTGGTATCCACCAACGGTGTATGGATAGTCTGAAACCCGCTTCCCACTGCCTTGGAGTCTGTCCATGCAGTGGGGTTGTAGGTTTACTCCCTGAAAGCAAAATGAGGTTAACAGAGGGAAGAGAATGGAGCAGGCAGTAGGGGCAGAAGGGAGTGGAAAGAGAGAGGAATGAGAGGGAAAACAGATGAGTGTACTGACTGGTAAGTGAAAAGAGACGCAAAGACCAAAACAAATATAAAGAAAAACAATAACCATGACTGAAAACTAACCAACAACCATATAAAAAGCGAAAACATACAATGATGCTAACATACACACTGACCAACCTCCTAAGTGGTGTGTTATTCCTTTATACAAAGATGGGATTTACAGAGAAATAAGAAAAAAGGAAAAAGAAGAAAAAAGGGAAAAGGGATAGATTAAAGTCAGTAGACTAACAGAACCAGTCAAGCAAACTCTGAGACTTTTCCTTTAAGTCCAATGTCCTTTCAGCTCTGATTTCTGGCTGTCTTTGCAGGCTGGTAGAACTGTTCACAGTTAGGGTCAGTTGCCCCTGGCCTGCTGTGAAGAGCAGTTCAGATCTGGGCCCCTGCCCAGTCTATTCCTGAGATCTGGCCTTTTCTGTTTATCAAGAGGGATGAGCCTCTGCCGTTCCCGTTTTGATGTTGTTACCTTGGCTCCCCAGCAGGTGGTGCTATCTCGCGGCTGCAGTCCAGAGGGGAGTGAGCTGGTTACGGATCCGTGACCTGCCAAGACGAGCTTCCCCGTACACAGGGGGAGCTCCACAGGCCTGTCTCCGGGCTAGGGGCGTGGTGTGGCAGCGCCGATCTCAGAAGATCCTGCCTGCGGGGGCTTCACGGTCTGAAGTCGTGGGTCACTTCAGGCGTGAGCCGGGAATGACCGCAGCGGCTGCATCCGCGACTGCAGGAGCAGCCCGGACCGCCGTGGTATCTGAGTGGCGACGGCGGGTGACGGTGGCAGCTGAGCTCCCTGCGAAGAGCAGGCTGCCGAAGATGGGCGCTGCAGCCCTAGGGAGAGAGCTCGGGTCTTTATGAGTGTTCTCTTTCGCAGAGGGTCTCGCAAACCGCGCCCACCCCACTGCCATCTTGCCGGAAGTCCCCCAAACTTTCACTTTCCGAAAACCACCTCTGCATATTCGGTGCCACTAATTGGCAATTTTAAGAAAGAAATGGAATTGTTGGGGGAGGGATAGCCAGAGAGGAAGGGAAGCATTTCATAAGTCACAACTCGTTACAAACCAAAATGAATAAGTCTGCAAAATGAGGGCATGGCCCTGGATACTGTAAAGCACACTCCAATTCTCATGTTCCAAAGACTGTGACTGAAATAAACATTGACTCAATCAAGTGATAGCATTCATTAGACTTAATAACAAATACCAAGCAAAAATCCACAGCTGAGCTGACTACAGATTTTATTTTAAAAATGAAACTGCTACACTCTCAGATAATCTTATTTTAATTTGTTTCAAGGCTGGGTGACTAACAAGCCTCAAAATACAACCTTATTTTACTCATAGAAGCCAATGCAATTGTTGTCTGAATTTGATTATTTGCCGTCAGAGTCTGGTAATTTCTTATGCTTGGGCCACAGCAAAAGTTCCCTTTGATACCTTGCACACACGTCAAGATTCAAAATCTTGACAAGGAAAAAAGAATAAACTAAAGACAAAGAAAGAGAGAAAACTTTCCCTCCAAAAAGGTATACAATAATATCCATTATGTTTTATGTCACTATATAAAGAATGACTTGTGTATTGATCTTACTCTGTTGTTGCATTGATTAGGATCAAAGTCGGCCTGGCAGCAATGAAATCAAGTTCTGTAAGCACCAGCCTCCATCATAAGCTATATGAATTTACAGAAAAATGCAATGGCTCGTGTAAAACGCACATATCTCTGTTTAATAGGACCAGGCCTAATGTAAGTCTTAATCCTATCAAGTTTCAAGTATAAATTCATCATGTAATTAAAGTAATTAACACTTAAATCACATTTGCTGTGCCCTGAGCCCTGTTCTTGCTTTGCACATATTAAGTCTTGCAGCAACCCTAGGACTTAATGTAATTTTTATCTCTATTTTACTCATTTTAAAAAAAACTTAGAATTTTAGGGACTGTACTGGGATAAATTGTGTACCCTTACATTTGTATCCACCCAGAACCTGAATAATTCTAATTGCAAACCAGGCATTATCCCTGTAGTTGCACCCTCAGTGATGCTGATGAAGTTTAGACTCTGGTTTTTGAAGAATAAACTTCCCTCATCCCTAGCCTGAATCAACTTCACAGGTAAAGGTGAACATTTCTACAAAACATGCATTTTTTTCTCTAGATATTAGAAATAGCATTTAAACAAGCTAAAACTGAGCTTTAAAAATTGTCTTTGTGAAAGTGAATATTGAAATGTCTTCTGGGAAGATAATGAGATGGATGGGCTAATGAGAAAATCTGTTTCCCATGTCTTGTGAAATATGAGTTGAATATTATTTTTTATTTTTCCCAGCACTGCTACTTACCTTCCTATGTCAATGTGCCCTTATGGATTAGTTCTTTTATTTATTTTTAATTTTGCATATACATTTGGATAAATGGCTGTGTAGGTGGTGAGATGAACGGTTAATTAGAGGGGTTGTTGCTGATAACCAGGAAGTGTAAAACTTTTAATCTCTGTCAGGGATATAAGGCAATTTTGCTGTAGGAGTGCCATTATAATGAACATTTAGCATTGCTATGCAAATACCTAAATCAGTTATACAGGAAATAGTTTTCTTTAACCCCACCTGGAATTTTAAAGAATATTGCACACACACAAAATCCGGTCGTAGGCAAGAAGGGAGGTCTTCGGGATCCTTGGAAATCCTTCAAGACCCTTTGTGGTGTCTGTGGGTGTGCTGGAAGGCTTAAAGCTCAGGCAGCCAAATGGAAAACAATAGAATCAGGATATTAAAGACATGGAAGAAGAAAATGAAAATGTTCTAATTATGTGTGGTCTTTACCAAATATTTCTAGTTCCTTTTCTGGGTTCATGATAGGACTGTACTTTCTAGGCAGTTGGGCAGCTCACATACGGACTTCTGACTGGATGATGCACGTGGAATTCCTGTGTGCCATTTCCAGGTTACAGCAACTAATTTGAATGTGAACCCTTCTAGAACTCTTTTTTTCACTTCTTCATGGCCACCAGCAAGGTCGATAGCAAAAGAAATCACTGGGTGAAGAAGTCTACAGTACTGTGAGTTTTCCTTACAAGATTTTTGGCTTCAGAACATGAGCATGTAAGCCAATGCTATATGAGACAAGTAAATTTCCATTGTTCTTAGTCATTGGATTTGGAAGTTGTTTGATGCAAAGCATAATATTTCAGTTCACCCTTATTCCACAGGACATCATAACAAAAATAAATGTCATAATTTTTAAAATTGAAAAGAAACTCTTGGCCAAGAGGTGACTTGGGGTTTGGAGAAAGCTTTAATGCACCCTCCCCAACCCCCCTAGGTTCATCAGCACAACCTGTCACCCACCACCACTTCTTTAATGTGGAAATTATTGTTTCTACATAAGGGCTCCATAAGAGCTAGGCAAGAACAGAAATGATTTTCTTGGCTAGGCACATTGGCTCACGTCAGCACTTTGGGAGGCTGAGGCGAGATAATTGCTTGAGCCCAGGAGTTCAAGATCAAAAGACTTCAACTCAAAAAATAAAGTAAAGAAAAATAATTTTCTCAACCCTTTTTCTAATCCAATTGTTAGCCTTAAACACCTCCCAAATAGACAGCAGGAGTGTACCAACAACATTCACATCAGTATCATACACACAACTAGGGATTGCCTTCTCCTGATCTTTGTTCTCGCCTTCCCTCTTGACACAAGTTAAATTCTCTCAAAACAGATGCCATAAACAAAGTTTTACAGTGAGATATTTGTTAGAGATCAGCATCTGTGAATGAAAAGGGGTGAGCAGAACTGAGCAGAAAGAAAAGTTGAACTTTCACAGAGGACCCTACAAAGCCTCACCCTCCCATCTAGAAGCCCTGGAGCAAGTATTGTTCATCAGGATGGTCAGCATCAAACAGAAATGCCCAAGCCTTATATACTGCCTCACTTAGTTCCAAGAAGCCATGCCCCAAGACAAAGTAACTCCCCACCACCGAGGCAGACCCTGACCATGCTGAGAGCTAAAGGTTGCCTGCTGACCCTACTCCTTGAAGGTAAGCATCAAGTCCTTCCTTGAAGCGAGATCTGGGCAGAGCATCTCTATGTCAAACACACCTCTTTCATTAAAAAAAAGTGGATCAGAAATTAACTCTCATTTCTCTGAGTCATGAGATCCTAACTGATTTCATTATTACATGTGGGAACTCCATGGTAATCAGGCTCTAAAGCATCTCTTAAGTACGTGGATCAGCCTCACACTTAAGAATTTTCTGTGGTAAAAGAATAAAGGTACAAGCATTATCTAGTCTTGTCATTAAATCACTGAAAGAAAGCACAACCTTATTTTGGTTTCAGTCAAATCAAACACTCATTTCTGTTAGTTAAGAAAATACCTCAAGAGACTTTCAAGTACAGAAAAATAGGGAAATAATAAATTAGATGAGACCATTATCTTTCTTCTGGGACTCTGAAAAAGGGAATAATCTTAGACCAAAGTGTCAATCAATCTTCAACTATTTACTGAAATCCACTTGATAATCATCAAAAATCTATGATCATCAAAACCTTTAAGCAGAATACCAAATAAATTGTCAGTCTCCAGCCTTAAAAAACCTTGCAATCTAGTTTGGCAGGAAAAAAAAATGACCATATGTGACAAGAGTGATTGCAAGCATACCTCACTTTATTGTCTTTTCTTTATTGCACTTATCAGATAATGCATTTTCCACAAATTTAAGGTTTGTGGCAAGTTGATCGGTGGAAAGTTCATAAAGTAAGTCCATCAGTGCCATTTTTCCAACAGCACGCGCTCACTTCATGTCTCTGTATCACATTTTGGTAATTCTTGTAATAGGACAAACCTTTTTATTACGCAATATCTGCTATGGTGATCTATGATCAGTGATCTTTGATGTTGCTATTGTAATTGTTTTGGAGCACAACAGACTGTACCCCTATAAGATGGCAAATTTAATTGATAGATGTGCATGTTCTGACTGCTCCACCGACTGGCCCTTTCTCCATCTCACTCCTTCTCTCCTCAGATCTTGCTATTCCTGATGCACAACAACACTGAAACAAGACCAGTTAACACCCCTAAGATGTCAAAGCGATCAAGCAAACGGAAGAGTTGCACATGTCTCACTTTAATTAAAAACCTATACATAATTAAACTTAGTGAGGAAATCATGTCAAAGCTGAGATAAGCTGAAAGCTAAACCTGTTGTGCCAAACGGTTAGCCAAGCTGTAAATACAAAAGGAAAGCTTTTAAAGAAAATAAAAAGTGCTATTCCAGTCAACACACAAATGATAAGAAAGCAAGATAGCCTGATTGCTGATATGGGGCAAATTTGAGTGATCTGGATAGAAGATCAAATTGGCTGCAACATTCTCTTAAGCTGAAGTCTAATCCTGATCAGGAGCCTAACTCTCTTCAATTATAAAAAGGCTGAGGGAGATAAGGAAGTTGCAGAGGAAAAGTCTGAAGCTTGCAGAGTTTGGTTCATAAAGTTTAAGAAATAAGCCATCTATGTGTCATGAAAGTACATCAGCAAGTGCTGCTGTAAAAGCTGCAGCAAATTCTTCTGAAGATCCAGCTAAGATAATTGGTAAAGGTGGCTACACTAAACAGATTCTAGTGTAGATGAAACAGCCTTATATTGGAAGCAAACACTATCTAGAGTTCTCACAGCTAGAGAGG
Organism: Cephalopachus bancanus; assembly: GCA_027257055.1. Taxonomy (NCBI): domain Eukaryota; kingdom Metazoa; phylum Chordata; class Mammalia; order Primates; family Tarsiidae; genus Cephalopachus; species Cephalopachus bancanus. The sequence continues at coordinate 6,153,960 of JAPVLO010000042.1, forward strand.
AGAAGTCAGTGTCTGGCTTCAAAGCTTCAATGAACAATAGCTGGTGACTTTAAGTTGAAGCCAATGCTCATTTACACATTTAAAAAACCCCACGGCCCTAAAAAAATGCTAAATCTATTGTCTGTGCTCTATAAGTGAAACAACAAAGTGAAACAAAATAACATGACAGCAAATCTGATTACAGCATAATTTGCTGAATATTTTAAGACTACTGTTGAAACCTACCGCTCAGAAAAAAAATATTCCTTTAAAAAATTTCTGTTCATTGATAGGCACCTAATCAACCAAGAACTCTGATGCAAATATACATGGAGATTAACATGGTTTTCATGCCTGATAAAACAACCCTCATTTTGCAGCCTACGGATCAGGGAGTAATTTTAACTTTCAGGTCTTATTATTTAAGAAATAATTTCTCTGATGGACGTGAGAAAAGTAAATTGAAAATCTCCTGGAAAAGAATCACAATTCTAGATACCATTAAGAGCATTCATGATTCATGAGAGAAGGTCAAAATATTGACATCGTTAGATGTTTGGAAGAAGTTGGCTCCAACCCTCATGGATGGCTTTGAGATATTCAGGAATTCAGAGGAGGAAGTGACTGAAGATGCAATGCAGTCGCAAGAGAACTAGAATTAGAAGTGGAGCCTGAAAATGTGAGTGAATGGCGGCAATCTCATGATAAAACTCGACTGATGAAGATGTGTTTCTAATGGATGAGCAAAGAAAGCGCTTCCTTGAAAGGAAATCTACTCCTGGTGAATACTGTCAAAATGACAACAAATAATTCAGACTGTCACATAAACTTTGTTAATAAAGCAACAAATTTGAGAGAACTGCCTCCAACCTTGAAAAAAGTTCTACTGTGTGTAAAATGCCATCAAGCAGCATTACATGTTGCTGAGAAATTTCTCTCGAAGAATCCATCAGTGTGGCAAATCCCATTTTCTCCTTATTTTAAGAAATTGCCACAGCTACCCCAACTTTTAGCGACCACCCACCACCCTGATCAGTCCGCATCGAGGCAAGACCCTCCACCAGTAAAACTGTTACAACTCACTGAAGACTCAGATGATTGTTAACTTAGATATAATGTTATTGCACACTTAGTAGATTAGACAGTATAAACATGACTTTCATATACATTGAAAAAAAATAGTGTGATTCGCTTTATTGCAATATTTACTGTGGTGGTCTGAGCTTGAGTCAAAAATCTCAGAAGTCAGCCTGCATAAGGCAGCATGGAATTAAGTTCTATATTGTGGAAATTCCCTGAGTTTGACTGCAATCCTTACCTGTATCTAGTGAATGACCTCAGGCATTAACAAATACTTCTAGACCTCATTTGCAAAATGTGGATAACAGTACCTACCCAATAGAATATTGGGAGGGTCAAACGAAATAATTTAATTAAACTGAAGTGCTGGCACATTGTAAGAGCCTAATGAAAGTTCTCTGTTCTCATCATCACCATTATCACTGCCATATTAGTTATATATGCCAGTGTGTGTTCAGACTCATGAGCTAACGTAGCCAGGCAAGGATTCCTTAAAAAGGTTGAACTGAGTTCTACCTAGAAAATTCAAGTTGCAGAGTTGTAGTCTGGCACACGGGATCACATCTGTAGTTCCAACTACTTAGAAAACTGAGGCTGGAGAATCACTTGAGGCCCAGGAGTTTGAGACCAGCTGGGCAACATGACAAGACTCTATCTCTGAAAAAAGGGACGGTGGAGGGGAAATGAAAGTAGACAGGTTGGATATTGGGAGAGAATTGAGGGCAGAGGTGAGACTTTTACAAGTAAGAACAAAAACATAACAAATTTAGGTAGACAGAACCAACTGAGAAGCCTGCACAAAGCTAGCCTTTGACAATGACTTCTTGAAGCATAGGTGACTCAAGTTGTGTACACTCTTCTTTGGCTGGTGGACAGTCTATAAATTTACCTGGTTTTGAGCGCCACCATACCATGGATGAAAAACATGACAAAGTGTAGCATATCCTAGGGGCCCTTGTTCTATTGTATTTTAGAATTTAGCCACAAATTTTGGCAGTGAAAAATTTGCCTCATTTACTGGAGACATATAAGGAATTGTTTGATAAAGACTGGTTGTTCTGAAAAACAGTACACTGTGCTGTATGTATGTTTGGTAACATTAGGAATATCTAAGAGTTATTGCACAAAACTCATGTCTTTTTTTGTAATGACCTTTTTACTTGAAAGGTTGGCTGTATCATTATGCTATTGATTAAATTAAACTTTTTTTATTTTAAAGATGTTGGGTACAATTCAGGGTTAGGTATACAAATGGTCACTGTGTAAGTAAAATCTGGGCCTCTCTTTGGTCACCACTTCACCTGGTTTGAAGTCAGGTACCCTTATTGATGAGGTGTACCACCCCATTTGCAGTTTCCCACTACTGCCAATCCCTTTCCTATAGTATTATAATAATTATTCAGGGCCTGCTTATGAGTGAGAACATGTGGTACTCAGTTCTTTGTTTCTGTGATAGATCACTCAGGATTATAGATTCTAAGTCCATACAAGTTGCTGCAAAGTTCATGATTTTGTTCTTCTTTATGGCTGTGTAATAACCCAACAATGTGTACAGTTGACTCCATGTTTTCCTTATGGTGAATAATGCTACAATAAACATGCATGGGCAGTTATCTTTTTCATAGAGTGACTTGAGTTCCTCCAGGTATATTCCCAGAAGGGGGATTGTGGGGTTGTATGGAAGGTCAATTTTTAGATATTTTAGGAATTGCCAAATTGTTTTCCACAGAGATTTACTAGTTTACACTCCCACCAACTGTGCCGAGGTATTCCCCTTTCCCCGCATCCTCTCCAGCATCTGTTGTTCTTTGAGTTATTGATCATGGCCAACCTGGATGGAGTTAGGTGGTATCTCAGTGTGGCTTTAATTTACATTTCTTTGATGATTAGTGAGACTGAGCATTTTTTAAATATATCTGTTGGCTACTCGTATGTCTTCTTTTGGGAAAAGTCTATTCATGTCTTTTGCCCACTTTTTAATAGGGCTATTTGTTTTTTTCTTTTTGGCACATTTGATCCTTGTAGATTCTGGATGTTAGGCCTTTGTCAGATACACAGTTGGCAAATATTTTTTCCCATTCTGTAGGCTATCTCTCTACTCTCTTGATGGTTTCTTTTGCTTTGCAGAAGTTTTTCAGTTTGATGAGATCCCATTTATCTATCTTATCTCTTACAGCATGGGCATTCAGGGTTATGATCAGGAACTGGTTGCCAGTTCCAATTTCCGCAAGAGTTTCTCCTGCATTTTCTAAGATTCTTACAGTTTGAGGTTTTGCATTTAGGTCTTTGATTCATTTGGAGTTGATTTTTGTGTATGGTGATAGGTAGAGGTCTTGTTTTAATCTTCTGCATGTGGTCAGCCAGTTTTCCTAGCACCATTTGCTGAACAGGTTCTCCTCTGTCCAGTGGTTGGTGGTGGAGGCTTTGAGTTGGGTGAGAAATTGAAATTTTGCTTCTAGGAATCTCTATCCTGTTCCATTGATCTTTATGCAGACTGTTTTGATTATTGCAGCCTGACAATAAAGTTTAAAGTCTGGAAGTGTGATACCTCCTGCTTTGTTTCTTTTGCTGAGGATTGTTTTGACTATTCATGCTTGTTTATGTTTCCATATGAATTTCTATATTGTTTCCAGGTCTGAGAAGAATGCTGCTGGTAATTTAATGGGTATTGCATTAAATCTGTAGATTGCCTTGGGTAGGATGGACATCTTAACAATGTTGATTCTTCCAATCCATGAGCATGGAATATTTTTCCATTTGTATGTGTCATCTTTGATTTCTTTGAGCAGTGTTTTGTAGTTTTCATTGCAAAGGTCTTTCACTTCTCTGGTCTGGAAGATGCCATGGTATTCCATTTTTTTGTGGCAATTGTGAATGGGATTGTGCTTTTTATTTGGGTTTCTGTTTTTTTATTGTTGGTGTAAAAAAATGTGCCTGTCTTTTGCATGTTTGTTTTATACCCTGAGACTTTGCCAAAGAGCTTTATCAGTGCAAGAAGGTTTTTGACAGACTATCTTGGATTTTCACGGTATAGGATCATGCAGTCTGCAAAGAGGGATAACTTAACTTCCTCTTTTCCTATTTGGACACTCCTAGTCTCCTTCTCTTGTCTGATTGCTCTAGCTAGGAATTTCAACACTACATTGAACAGGAGGGGTGAAAATGGGCAGCCTTATTTTGTTCCAGTTTTCAGGGGAAATGTTTCCAATTTCTGTCTGTTCAGCAGTTTGTTGGTTGTGGGCTTATTGTAAATGACTCTTGCTATTTTGAAGTGTGTTCCACTTATGCCTAGGTGGCTTAGATGTTCAAGGTATTTTTTTAATAAAGAGGGATACTGGATTTTATTAAAAGCTTTTTCTTCATCTAATGATATAATCATGTGGTTCTTGTTTTTACATCTGCTGTGTATTTAATTATGTATATCATCTTGCAAATGTTGAAGCAGTTCTGCATCTTGGATATAAAACCTGCTTGGTCATGATGAATAATTTTTGAGATGTGTTGTTGGTTCTGGTTTGCTGGAATCTTGTTGGAAATTTTAGCATCTATGTTCATCAAGGATATTTCTCTGTAGTTTTCTTTCTTTGTTGAATCTTTACCCAGTTTGGATATCAATGTGATGTTAGCTTCATAAAATGATTTGGGGTGGGTTCCGTCTTTCTTAGATTACCTGAAATAATTCCAGTAGGATTGGTATCAGCTCCTCCTTGTATTTTTGTAAAATTCTGTTGGAAATCCATGTGGTCCAGGGCTTTGTTTTTGTAGGTAGTTTTCTTGTATCAAAGTCAATTTCTGGGTTGTATTGGTCTATTTATGGTCTCGATGTCTTCTTGTTTCAACCTTGGGAAGTTGCCTGAGATCAGAAAGTCCTACATTTCATTTAGGTTTCGAGTTTGTTTCCATACAGGTGTACATAGTAATCTCTGATAATCTTTTGTATTTCTTCTGGGTCAGTTGTGAATTGATCTTTTGCATTTCTGATTGTGTTTTGAGGCTTTTTCTCTCTTTTCCTTTGTCAGTCTGGCTAGGGGTCTATCAGTCTTGCTTATCCTTTTAAAGAACCAGCTTTTTGTTTCATTAATATTTTTCTGTTATATTTTTGTCTTCTACATCCCTTATTTGGACTCTCATTTTGGTGACCTGGATTCTTCTGCTGAAGTTAGAGTTTTGTGGTCTTGCCTTTCCAGCTCCCTTAGGTGACTTGTTAGGCTGTTAACTTGTGGTCTTTCCATTTTCATCATATGTGTTTGTGGCTATATGAGTTACCCTCTTAGTACTGTTTTCATGGCATCCCAGAGATTTGGTAAGATGCTTCTTTGTTTTCATTTGTTTCCAAGACTGTTTTCCTTTGTTTTTATTTCTGTGTTGACCCAGGAGTTGTTCAACATCATGCTGTTTAGTGTCCATGTCTTTGTGAGTTTTAAGAAAACTTTGTTGGTGTTGATATTTATTTTTATTCCATTGTGGTTTGAGAAGGTGCATGGCAGTTTTTCAATCTTACGAATTTGTCTATGCTTGCTTTATGGCTGAGAATGTGGTCGATCTTAGAGTATGTTCCATGTAGTGATGAGTAGAATGTATATTCCATGGTTGATGGGAGAAGAGTTTTGTAGTTATCTATTATAATAGTACATTTGGTCAAGCATCAAGTTGTGGTTCTAGATCTCCTTGTTGATTTTTTGCCTCAATCTGTCTAGTGTTGTTAGTGGGGTATTTAAGTCACCAGATATGATTGTGTTAGAGTCCATATTTTTTTTAGCTTACCTAGTAGCTGCTTTATAAAATTTGGTGCTCCTATGTTGGGTGCATATATGTTTAGGATGGATGTTTCTTGTTGATAGATTGAACCTTTTATTATTATGTAGTAACCTTCCATATCTTTTTAAAATTTTGATAGTTTAAAGGATATTTTGTCTTATATTAAGATCACAATTCATGCTTTCTTTTGTGTTCAGTTCATTTGAAAATTTGTTCCATCCTCTTACTTTGAGTCTGTGAGGGTCCCTTCTGGTGAGTTGAGTCTTCTGGAGACAGCATATTGCTTCATTGTGTTGTTTTTTTTTTTCTCTCTTTTATCTGGTTTTTCATTCTATGTTTTTTCAGTCATGGATTTAGTCCTTTCACATTTAGGCTAATTATTGAGATGTGAGAGCTTATCCCTGTCATAAGGTTCTTATAGAGTTTGTAGTTGTTGCTGCTGTTTGTTTGTTTGTTGTCTTTCTTTTGATTTTTGGGTTGATTTATGTGTGTTTTTAATCTTTTTCCTGCATACTTGGGAAGGGCATGGTCATTCTTTTTTCTTCTTCTTCTTCTTCTGTGTTTAATACTTTCTTTAGAGTTTCTTGTAGAGCTGGTCTGGAAGTGGTATAAATTTCTAGGAACTGAATGTCTGAGAAGGATTTTAATTCTCCATTGCAGATGAAGCTTAGCTTAGCTGGGCAGAGAATTCTTGGTTGAAATTGTTTATCTTTGAGAACTTTGAAAATTGGTCTCCAGTCTCTTCTAGCCTGTAGTATTTCTATAGATAAGTCTGCTGCTATTCTAATTGATCTTCCTTCGTAGATAGTCTGACCTTTCTCTCTTGCTGTCTTTAGGATTTTTTCTTTTAAACCTACTTTGTGTAAGTGAATGACTTTGTGTCGTTTCATTTGATGTCTTGCAGGGCTTCTCTGAATCTCTTGTGTTTGAATGGTCACATCTTTGATGAGATGAGGGAAATTTTCTTGGATAATTTCATGGAATGTTTGTTCCATGGTGGTCTCTGTCTTTCTATCTGCCTCAGGGATTCCAATTAATATTAGGTTTGGCTTCCTGATATAATTGCTCATCTCTTGGAGGCTTTGTTCCATCTTTTTAAGCTTCTTTTCCATTTTTAACAGTTTGGGTTATATCCATATTTTGATTCTCAAATTCTGAGATTCTTTCTTCTGCTTGGTTAGTTCTGTTTTCCATGTCTATCAGTTTGTTATTTATTTTGTTCACCATATTCTTCATTGTTTTCATCTCAGTTATCAAGTCCTTCATTCTTTCTTCTTGTCTCTCCTCTTTTCTATTTATTCTTTCTGTGAATATCTTGATATCTGGGTTTGTGGTTTGAGGATAGTCATTCTGGGGGCTTTTCATTGTCTGAGTTCCAAAGTCTGTATTCTCAGTAGCTGTCTTCCCAGTGGTCTGTAAGGGACCTGTGTTCTTCCACTCATTCTTCTTCACTTGGGAAGGTTTTCCTCCCCCATGCATCCCCCTTAAATTCTGTTGCTCAGTGATGAGGGTATAGCTTTCATTTCTTTTTTTTTTTGAGTTGGAGTTTCACTCCATTGCCCAGACTGGAGTGCAGCCTTGACCCACTGGGCTCCGGCGATCCTTCCACCTCAGCCTTCCGAATAGCTGGAATTACAGGCACACACTACCACGCCTGGCTGATTTTTTATTTAGTGCAGAGATGAGATCTTGCCAAGTTGCCCGGGCAGGTCTCGAAGCTCAGTCCCCAACCCTTCATCAGGCAGATCATCTGGATTTCTTCAGTTTTGAAGCTAGACTGGGGTTGGGGGACTGTGCTTTTTGCAGTGTTGAGATTTGACTGAGGGGGGACGGTGATTCAGAAGCTACCTGCAGACCACAGCTTCCACCAACAGGTGGGTGGGCCCCCTGGAACCCCTTCTTGCAATCTGTGCATGAGATGAGGGTGTGTGTTTGCCCCCTGAAGGCAAAATGAGATGAGAAAAAAGAAAAGAACAGAAAAAGGAGGAAGGTGGCTAAAGGACGCTGAAGAACATGAAAAAGAGGGAAAACAGGCACATCAGCTAAGTAATAGACAAAGAAGCAGACAAAAACATGAAAAAAACCCAAAACATACAAATAATCATACAAACAAACAAAAACCCCTGTTGATGTACTCACCCTCGAAAATGCTCATATGCAAACAGAAAAATCTAAAAAATAATGTTGGGAGCCAGCCATGGAGGCCCACTGAGCATTAGGGATCAGGAAGGGCCATTGAATCCGAGACCCCTAGGTTGTGTTCAGGAACTGTTGACCCCATTTCCTCTCCCTTTTCTGCCTAGCACTACAGCCAGAAAAAACTCCTGCAAGCTCAAGCATATAACTCTGAGACCAGATGAACACAAACTAACTGCAGAAGCTCATTGTTCCCATTTTTCCACAGACTGTGGTTTTGGTTTTCATACTACTTACAGTTCAAAGTCAGGTCACATCGAGGAGACTTAGTGTTGGCAACAGGCTTTTTGTATGTGATCTTAAGATGATAGCAGTACAAGTTTTGGAAAATAGGTTGTAGAGATAAGTTTTTAGGTAGCCATTTTGTTAAAAGAATGCAGTCAGCCTAATGCAGGTTGGGCCCACCCTGAACTTTGGACTGGGCCACATTCCAAACATTCTGGGTTAGGCTGCCTCAGGTTGTAAGTGTGATCATTTAAGTTTCAATAGGATTAGTATAAATTAGCATAGAATGAAAAAGGTTTATAGGGTAGGTTAGTCATAGATTAAGGTTAGTGCTTGAAATGGGTTTTTTAGGTTATCGATTACAGAAACATTGTGCTTTAGGAAGGCATTGTTTCATTGCCTTTGAGGAACATTAATCAAGCATAAGGAGCAGAAAGACAATTTTGGGTTTGTTCTTCTTCATGCCTGAAGGAACATCTGGTGAGTGGGGGACGCCCCTCATGCACCTGGCATTGTGTTCACGTGACAGACATGTGAGAATGACTTTGCAGAATTGGGGGATAAAAGCCCACTGTAAACCTTCAAGAAATGGCTTCTGCTCATCCTGAACAGTAGTCCAGTCCCTTTCTTTCTCCCCAGTCCCTTTCTTTCTTCTCCTTAGTTGCCTACTTGTCTCACCTCCAGGAACCTCTGAACCTTGCAGGAGCTGGACTCCCGCCAAATAACAATAGAAAAACAAAAACAAGGCAAGTATGGAAACATAAACAGAAACAGAAAGGGAGAGAAAACACTCCCTCCGCAGCCATTTTTGGAACTTCAGTTCCCTTTCCCAAGCACAGCTGCTGTTTTTGGCTGCCACCACATTAGGGTGCTCTTGGCATGGGCCAGAGGCCCCAGAGGACTGCTGTGGCAGGAAGGTGAACCCGGTCCAGACTCACTCACCTTGTCTGCTGCTGCTGCGCCGCCAGGTCTGCCACTCAGCGCAGATGCGTCCAGGCCAGGTCCAGCGTGGGGGAGTGGCGTCCGTCCTCCCTGTCCCATGGTCAATCCCAGAAGGGTGCAGAGACGGCCTGTGAACCTCAGGTTGGAGGCTGGGCAGAGCTGGGCAGGGCAGTGCAGGCCTCTGCCCATCCCGGGACAGAGCAGATGGCAGCAGGCAGGGTCTCCTCGCTGGCGATGGGGCTCAGTTCCAGATGTCCCCGCCCCACCTTCTCCACGATTCCCGCTGTGAGCACCAGCCCACTGCCACTGTGGTGGTGGGGACCAGGTCCCAGGTGCCCAGGAGCAACTGCTCTCTGCGGCCTCCTCCCAAGAGATGCTGGAGAACGATAGCTGATGCTGTGTACCTAGGGCTCTGGTCTCAGGGCGGTGGTGGGTTGCAGGCACCTCCGGAGGGCGGCCCTGGGTGCTTGAACCCAAGTCTCCCCTCAGACAGACTTTATCTCACCCACTGGCCCACATCCACTTGTGCAGGGCAGTCTTTACAGACACTTGCTTTTGCAGAGACTCTCACTCTCCAACCAGCTCCATCACCATCTTGCCCATCTCTCTGGTTAAATTAGACTTTAAAGAAAAATGATCAAATAATGAATTTTTCGTTTTATGGCTTTTTAGTAAGAAATATTTCCAGTGCTTCATTTGGGGGCCACTGGCTCACTAATGTAGATTTTTCTGGGCTCAAGTGCTCTCCCACCTCAGCTTCCCAAGTAGCTGGGATTTACAGGCACAAACCACTGTGCACATCATCAGTACCAGATAGTGTCTTTACTGTAAGTCTTAGAATCAGGTAGGGCAAGTCCTTTACTTTTATTATTTTTTTCAAAAATTGTTTTGGCCTGTAGAGGTCCTTTGCAGTTCCATATGCTTTTGAGCCCAACAGTTTGATACCAACCTGGGCAACATTATCAAGACCCTTTCTCATAAGATAGATAAGTGGGACCTCATCAAATTAATGAGCTTCTGCAAAGCAAAAGAAACCATCAAGAGAGCAGGGAGAAGCCCACAGAAAGGGAAAAAATATATGCCAACTGTATATCTGACAAAGGCCTAAACATCTAGGCTCTACAAAGAACTCAAACACGCCAAAAGGGAAAAAACAAGCAGCCCCTTTAAAGAGTGGGCAAAAGACATGACTAGACACTTCTCAAAAGAAGATATACAGGCAGCCAACAGACACATAAAAAGTGCTCAGCCTCACTCATCGTCAGAGAAATGCAAATCAAAACCACATTGAGATACCACCTAACCTCTGTAAGAATGACCATCATTAATAAAACAGACAACAGCAGATGCTGGTGAGGATGTGAAGAAAAAGGAATGCTTCTACACTGCTGGTGGGAATGCAAACTTGTACAACCTCTTTGGAAGACAGTGTGGTGATTTCTGAAAGAACCAGGAATTGACCTTCCATATGACCCAGCAATTTCCCTATTGGGAATATACCCAGAGGAACTCAAATTATTCTACAAAAAGGATACCTGCACATGTATGTTTGTTGCAGCTCTATTCACAATAGCAAAAACATGAAATCAACCATGTTGCCCACCGAAGCTGGACTGGATAAAAAAAATATGGTACATATACACAATGGAATATTATGCAGCTATAAAGAAGGACAAATATATGGACTTTGCAGCAACTTGGATGGATATGGAGTTGATCATACTCAGTGATTTATCACAAAAACAAATAACAGAGCTCCATATGTTCTCACTCATAAGCGGAACTTGAACAATTATAATGCTATAAGAAAATGATTGGCAGTAATGGGAAACTGTCAGGGGGGACAGGGGATTGGCAGTTGAGGGAAACTGCTAGGGGAGGGAGGGGCATACCTCATCAACAAGGGTACCTGCATGATCAATGTTTATATACCTAGACCTGAATTGTACCCCACATGTTTATAATAAAATTTAAAATATATACATATTTTAAAAAAGGAAAAAAAAATAAATAAATTTTTCTGCCTTGTCATGGAGTAAATTTCCTTGAAGAGGACATGCTATTAATTTTTTTTTTAATTATTAGCTTCTCGCCTTTTTCTAACTTGTTTCAGTCAAAATCCTTATTGTTTATGTCTCACCAATAAAATAATCTAGTGACTCTATAGATAGCAGATTGAATTTTTTTTAAAAAGGAAACATTTGGTTACTACCACAGAATTCTACCATTTCTTCCAAGTAAAATAAAAAATATTTGAAATTCGAAAGCAGGGAGTCATTCCAGGACAAGGGCTAATGGCAACTAAATAAAATATTCTACACCAAGAGCATTGTGGAAATTAAAGTTCTTGACCTTGACTGTTGAATGATATTAACTACATTTTTCTTCTTGCCACTGGAGAGGAGAAAAGGAGCTTTGTAAATATTTCAGCTCATTTTCTTTTACAGAATACTTTCTGAGTCCCTACTGTGTGTCATGTACTGTTCTGGGTTCTAAGGATGCAGCCACGCCAGGAGAAAGATAAAGTTCTTGTTGTCATTGAGCTTAAATTCTGAGTCAGCTAGCCAGCATAGATGTACGTATCAGGTAGTCATAAGTTATACGAAGGTATATAAAGATGGTAGGAGGGAAGTGAGAGTGTAGCATAAATGGGAAAGTGTCCTCATTTACACCGTGTGGTCAACAAAGATCTGTCAGATAAAGGAATATTTGACCAGAGAGTACAGGCTCTGTGGATACCAAGAGAGACAGACAAAAAAAGCACACTCCACCACTCACATATGCTTGCACATGCCTGTAAATCAACAGCTTGGATAAAGAGATTTAGAAAAGCTTCCCACTCATCAAAATTCTCTAAACTTGTAGTGCTAACCAGAACAGGGTTCCGTGTCTTTGAAATGTTAATAAATGAGCGCCTGCTTAATTTCCACTCGAAGGAGAGACCGTAAATCTGAGAGGTGGCCGTACATCATGCATATTGCAGAAATTAGCAGGCTCGAACTGCCCAGAAGGCTGAACAAAAGTGGGATTTACGCTCCTCCCTCACTGATCTTTCACACACGAATCAAATGATATATTCCCAACGAAGAATTAGAAACCGACACGCTCTGTGCTAGCATGCAGATAAGGTTGGGACCTGTGTCTATCGATGGCTACACTCGGATCTCTTGAGTCTCTCTGCCATATGGAGATTAACCTGGTTCAAGCCCCGCTGATAGTTGGAATTAATAATCATCCTTACACAATACCGGCCGGTCACCACAGACACGTGCTCCCGAATGGAGCCGAGTCATCAAGCACAACCCAACCATCACCTGCTCCCAACTCCCCTCTTTGTTAACCTTCAAATTAAACACAGTCGCAAAACACTCATGGAGAGAATGGATTTCCACAGCCCTTAGGAATCCTGGAAGCAGCTTCCACAGGCCCCAGCACTCAATGCAGGTCCTACTCTTCCGTCCAGTCCTAGGGATGGCACTTCACAACAAAAAGTTCGAGGAGCTTGCCTATCTGGATTTTCGGCTCCCAGCAAATTGGAATCCGCGAGCTAGGAGAAACACCAAAAGGAGACGCATAATATAAGTAAATAATAAAAATCGACGACTTGGCAGAGAGAGAATACAGGACAAACCTAAAGATGCAGCAATAGGCATAGGCGTGGTATTTTTACTTTGCCTTGGTCCTCTGAGCCCCAGTGCAGAGCAATACGATGAGGGCCAGGTGGTCCTTGCACACTAGAAGGTTGCATCATAGGAGAGGATCCCAAGTTTTTCTGGGAACGAATTATTTTATAATAGCCAGTAATCCTGCCTGAACTTTGCACCAGAGAGAGACATTATCCTGCAGTGAATTATGGCACAGAAGAAAAGTGGGTGCTGATTCTAACTAGGTCTGGTATCCCCTACCTTTGTGAGTCAGAGCAAATTTTCTACGATCTCTGTGCCTCCTGACCTCAGCTGAAAACGGAATTAATGGTAACCCCTTGTGAGGAGTTCCCTCGTTATACTGCAGGCAAGCTCAGACAGTGAGTATACCTGTCTTGTGGAGACTACTGCTTTTCGCTCTAAAGGCAGTTTTTTTGTCCTCATCAAGATTATGCTTTCCAGGAAGTAACGTGAAAAAAATCCAGCCACTCAGCATTTTTTTTAACTATTCCAGTTCACACTGGAGGTTTTGCTATTTAGCAAACTGGATGTTAAAAATTGTTTTTCGCCAGGTTCGGTGGCTCAACCTGTAATCCTGCGCCTTTGGGAGACTGAGGTGAGTGGATTGCCTGAGCCCGCGGGTTCGAGACCCGCCTGGGTAGGCGAGACCTCATCTCTACAATAAATCAAAAAATCAGTCGGGCATGGTAGCACGCACCTGTAATTCCGGCTACTGGGAAGGCTGAGGCGGAAGGATTGCCGGAGCCCAGCGGGTCGAGGCTGCGGTGGCCGGAAGCAGCCACTGCCCTCCAGTCTGGGCGACCGAGTGAGACTCCAACTCAAAAAAAAAAAAATTGTTTTTCATTAGTGAAATTAGTGGATCAGTTAGCAAAATGGATGCTATGCATGAGTTTTCATTTGTTAAAATTAGTGTTATTTATGATGGAGATTGGCTAACATATCGCAAAGACACATTCCGTCACGCCATGGACGAGATATAAAATCCTAGAATTTTTTACTCTTAGAAGTAGTGTCCTGAGCTTGATTTCTAAATAAACGTGTATTCAGCTACTGGCTCTGAAGATTTAAACACCCGAGTTTTACTAGACGAGTTTAGTCTAGTTAAGATTTAACCACCCGAGTTTAACCACCCGAGTTTAACTAGACTTCCTACTCCAGAGGGTTTCACGTTTGCTCTAAGAATCCTTTATGCAAGTATCAGTACGATCTCCTTGGACCATGGTGATCTTACAGAACAGATCATGACTATTATTTTGTACTGGCACAGTAATAAATGTCCCTGGTATTTAATCATCTACTTAAGATGACACAAGAACTTGCTATATATATATATTTCTGGCATGTTTTTTACCACAAATATTTTTTTTTCAAATTTTGGCATTTGCAAGTATAAGCTTCAGTTATATGAAAATTTCACCTATATGAAACATTACTTTCAGTGAAATTTCTATTTGTAGACATTGCTTTTCTACTGGGTTGTTATTTTAATTTTGAGAGGTAACTTTCCATTGGTCTCTTACATTTATGCATATGTTGTATTCGTAAGATCTACTAAGTTTTGTTTTAGACTCTCTTTTAAAGATGTATAGTGAACAACCTTGGGGATAGAGAGAGACTTTCCCTCTGTAGCCAAAGGAAGGTTTATTTATCGTCCAGTTTATAAAGATAATGTCTCCCTCTGGTGCAAAGTCAAGGCAGGATTACTGGCTATTATAAAATAATTAGTTCCCAGAAAACTTGGGATACTCTCCTATGATGCAACCTGGCCACCTGGCCCTCATCGTATTGCTCTGAACTGGGGCTCAGAGGACCAAAGCGAAGTAAAAATAACACGCCTATGCCTATTGCTGTGAATAGTAAAGTGTTATTTATCATTTGTCTAAGAATTTTGTGTCTTCTGCCAGCATCCATGAAACTGTGAAACACTAACTTGTTAACTTGCAAATAGGGTAGAGTCTCAGACTGTTCACAGTTTTTGACATACATCAACTCTGAATTATTTTCTTTTCAAATAAACAATCGTGATGAATACCGTGGAATCCAAATATGAGCAGGAATACTGGGTGATCTCAAGAATTCTCAATCTAGACAGAACGGAGAAAACAATTAGCATTCTATTTCAGACAGGGGCTTGACTGAAAGCTGCCAAGTATTAACGTAAGAATTGATTGCAAAAGAAGAGTTAGAATATTTCAGAGAGTCAACTATTTTCAAGTGCCTTCAAGCTGATTGGATTTGTCTGTGTGCAAATAATGGGAATTTTAAATACAAATTATTCTTACAAGGCATGGTGGTGCTACTAGGAGGCTGAGGTGGAAAGATTGCCTGAGCCCAGGAGTTTGAGACCGCAGTGAGCTATGACCATACCACTGCACTCTAGACTGGATGTCAGAGCCAGACCTGGTCTTTAAAAATAAAATCTGCAAATATAAGTTTTATTTTCAGTCATTAAAGAAATATCGTCTTAAGATTTTCAAACATTGTTTTTCCTTGTTTTGAAAAACTCTTTTAAATGAAAAATTTGACCTTGCTTTTCTTTATTGTACTTAACAACACAAGTAATACATAGTCACAACAGAAATTGTAGAAAATCGCGTGAAATTCTGAAGTACAATGTAGTAAAAATGCACTCGCTGGAAAGGAGTGTGAAGAGTTCGGTGGCTGCACTTCCTATTAAACTAACCATAAGTAATGGAAATTGTTTTTTAAAACCACCATCTAAAGTCTCTGAAAATTTCTGTAATTCAGTTATGACAATGGTATTGTCCAAAGGATAATAAGTAAATACGTATTCACAAAAATCTATTGAGTTCTGCTAGTAACAGCTAGGGTCTGTAGTACTTGCTCCACACACACACCCCTTCGCCTCCTTTCAGCTAAACATGGCGGAAGCTCACTTTGCCTGGGTGTGACCAAGGAAAGAGAGATCCGGATCCCTTCAGCTCTTCGTCAAGAGATACAGTGTTTCAACAGGAAGGCAAGCCACCAGCGTTTCTCTTCGCTTGTCCCCCAGCTACCTCCAAGTTTCAGAAGCTAAGTTCCTGGCGAGTGTGGCTGAGGGGTGAGGCACTCTTCTTCCCCCTTGCCGCCATTCATACCCTAGAAGGGGTTTACCACAGACTCAGAAGACAACTAATATTTAGACCCTGATCTCCCTCATCCTAGTGCATGTAATCCAGTAGAGGCAAATCAGAAAGACTCTCGGCCATCACCTAGCATCTTCTTTTCAAAGCAGGCATGGACAAGAAGCAGCCACTTGAGAGTGCCCCCACCCCCACTTGAGAGTGACTCAGAGATTCTGACCAGAGAAGAACTCATAGGTGAACCCTGAACAATTATCGTCATACTGTAAGAAAAGGATTGCAGTAGTGGGAAACTGCCAGGCCAGGGAGGGGGGCACACTTCATCAATAAGGGTACCTGATCCCAAACCAGGTGAAGTGGGAACCAAAGGGAGGCCCAAACTTTACCTATTTGTACACCTAACCCTGAATTGTACCCCACATCTTTCAAATTAAAAAAAAAAAGAAATACAAAAAGAAGTCCATAAGAACAAAGAAGTTTGAATAACTACCTCAAAAAGCCTGACTTTGTTTGAGGAAAAAAAATGCATAGAGAAGTTTAAAGCTAAGAATGTGCTCCAAAAATAAAAACAAAAGAAGAAAAACAAAGAAAAAATAAGTCGATTTGGGTAGCATACAATCAAGAAGTTGATAGCTTCATGAGAACAATATCCTAAAGCATCGGCCTACTTACCAGAAAGAATCAGGGAAAGAGAGCACTAAGAAGAGATCTCCTAGGACAGAACCAACCTTAAAGTCTGAAATAAAAAGAATTTAAAAAGAAAACACTCCTGAAAATATCTCCAGCTCAACTAGAATAGGCTATTTCTTAAGTGGTATGGGAATAACGAGTATCTAAAACCTGACATAATTCCCGGGTGTTCTGCGTACACACTAGTGTTCTGAACGCCTGGCATGACGCAGTCTTATTTTACAAGAGATTGCCAGAAGTAGGTCATTATCTGCACTAATCCCTTCTCGTCCACCATCGGTGTACCTGATACCTTCCTTGTGATTTGGGAAGAAGGAAAATTTTACATTCTCTTTGATTCATTTTCAAAGAACCAGACTTCAGACTAAGCATCTGACTTGAGGGTTTCCCCAATTACATTCTGAAAGAGATCCCCACTTTTATTTATTCCACATGGAAATGCCTATGCATATCTGACCTTAATGAAAGGACTAATTCGATAGCAATTCTGTGGAAAATAAGCCAGTCTTTAAACATTCAGCCTCATTCTCTCTCCTTCACAATTTGTGTGTTGCAAATAGTACCAGTTCTATAAATAACACGCAAGCAATAGTGTGAGTAATCTGAGTCCTTAATTAGATGAATATATCTGAGGCTAAATGAGGGAACTTGTGATATCAAGTTGCTACTTATGTTTTCAATGCAGAATTTCTAACAGATGTCCTCACCTGGGGCTGAGGTGGGGGAGGCAGATGCTGAGTTGAGGGTGGATAAAAGGAGAAAGTTACCGTGGGTTTTACCAATAAGACAAGCTCAGATGCCGCAGTCACAAGCCCTTTGAGGTACTGTGGCCAACTTATGGTTGTCCTTTCCTGACTTCCTGAGATTCCTGACTTCAAACTGTGGCCCTGACTCATGAGGTGGTGGTCAATAAACACCTTTACCATAAATCTAAGGGATGCCTAATGAGTCTCTAAAAAAGATTTCTAGTGGATCATCTAATTTATAACTCAATTATGTTTAATTCAGAAACTCACCCTCTTCTTTAGCTATATTGCTTTATCACAATCATATTGTTGGTTCTGTATTAAAACACACTGAGCCACATTTTTCTTTTGAATTCTACTGTAGTATTTAATATATCACTAGCCAAGTGCATAGTAGATACCGAAAGAGTGCTTTTTTTTTTTGAATTAAGTTGAGCATATGGTTCTTTAGAGTCTAAAACAGCAGTTCCAATTTTCCTTGGAGGTTAAATTCCATTTTGCTTAGCAAATGGAGCAGGAAAAAAAGAAAATTACATATATGCAAAGCCAGCATACTCATAAAACAATAGATAATAAAATGTCAGAATGTTGTTTCCTTGGAGATCATTTGGTACACTACTGAGAACCTCAGCGGCAAGGTTACTTGGTCAAGCCATACAGCTAATCGGGATCTTAGACCTTTCTCCGCTCCCGTCATTCCAACTGTCACATAATTATTTTTAGCAAGATCTTGATCTGGCTCTGTAACCCTCCCCCACCTCCTACTCCAATGAGGACACTTTTAGCAGGTGCTCAGAAAAACCTGACTTTCTCCATTCATTTGTCTCACTTTTCCTTTTCCCGTTATATCAAGTCATTCTCTGAATGACATTTTCCTTGACATTTGAAGCAACAGTTCTCCCTGCTCTTGTCCTACCTAAATAAGCCTAATAACTATGAAACTTTCCCACTGATAGTGTTCACCAGAATGGATTCTCAGCAGTAGTGCCAGAATGAGCAAACCTAGAGAATCACTGCTTTATTAAAAGTTTCTATTATAGTGGGGCTAAGCATCTATCTGGGATCAGATAAGCCGTGGAAGTATCAATCTTCCATCAACCAAATAAATACTAGGAGGCAAGGTAAGGAGACTTTCCATCAACAAGGAAATGCATTTGTATAGGAAGACAGAGAGGCTGAAAATGACAGAGCCATTAGGTAAAAGCCTGGCAACCTTAGTCTTCCCAGAGGTTAGGGATTTCCAAGAATGTTCATTTTTCAACACAGAGTCTATGAAGCCTTTAAAAAGGAGAAGATGTCTAGTCGTGGCAGTTTTGGTAGCTCTGAGATGAGATTTTTTCAATGGAAATAGATCCTTTTTCACTCTCTGATGCATCATGAGATTTCCACACTGTATAGCAACCCTCCCTGTCCAGGTTTGACACTGTGTTCTGATGAGACATTAATTTCATTCTGCTTTCAGGCTTCAATTAGTGGATCATAATGTTGGCTCACCAGAGAAACATATGTTTACACAGCATTAAAAATAGTGGGAGTCTGAGCATGCATCTTGATTACACATAGTCTGGGAACCCCAGTTAGCCCTCCTTGTCATTAAGAACCCCCTTCCTGGTCGAACTTGGTAATCCCAGCACTCTGGATTGCCTCAGCCTGTGGGTTTGAGACCAGCCCGGGCAACCTGGTGATACCTCATCTCTACAATAAATAAAAAATTAGCCAGGCGTGGTAGTGCACGCCTGTAGTTCCAGCTACGTGGAAGACTGAGGCAGAAAGATCACGGAGCAGGTCAACACTAGGGTGGTGGTGAGTATGCCACGGCACGCCAGCCTGGGTGACAGAGTGAGACTCCAACTCAAAAAAATAAAAAAATAAAAGAGAAACCCTTTCCTAAGTAGAGGAAAATGGAGTGTAGAGTTTGGGGGCAGGCAAATGGATTATGGCAGAATTTGCAGACAGCAAATGGAATGGTAGTATATTTGCACAGATTTCAGCTGAAGAGAAAAAGAGAAAGAGAGAAAAGTGATTCATCTTGGGTGCTATATAACTTAATTTGGTCTCACAGTGCTGGCATTTGTCTCAGTGTTGTTATTAGTTTCTTCCTTCAAACTCAAGCAAAGCAGGAGTAGAATTTTTATTTAATATGTTCTTAAAATTGAATGTTACAACCAGCTCCTAAAGAAGAATATGAAATGAATGTGGAGAATAATTGTCCTCAGATGACAATTTCAGATGACATTTCAGCACCGGGTTATCAGGATGTGGTGCTCTGGATTCGTGCTGAATTGCCAATATGGAAGAGCTGTTCAATAATCTTAATTTAGGTTCATTGACTTGATTCCCTAAATGTGAGTCTTCTCACCGTCATTATTGGCGTGTGACTCTGGGAAATCAGGGTCACGTGAACTTTCAGAAACGAAACAGATTTACTTTTCAGCCTTAGTGTAGAACTAAACACAGGTCATCCCAAATCAACAGCTTATTCAAATATGCCCAAGAGAAAACTTTACAAAGACTCCACTTGCAATGGCATCTGGACAATCTCTGGCCCTGTGAGAAAGTATTTCCACTCCCCGCTGGCTCTTAGAACAGCTCTGTTTCTTAGGCGGTTCAGACGATGCTTTGAGTCCTGCCCCCATCTGACCAGTCAACTCAGACATTGTATCCAGGCTGTGTACTGGGCTGATTCCTACTGTTTTCTACTTTGTTTTTTTCCCAGAAATAACTTCCTGGGACTAAAACCTCCCTACTCATTAACTTTGAAGTACACTGTAACCAAAGTGCTCACTTTCCGGCTCGTTATTTTTCCTCTCTAATTCCAGATATCTTCAGATTCCACTGTTGATTTCACCTTGGTAGGTCCTTTTGGGAGCTACATTCCTTAACCTCTCTATGTGTACCCTATCCTGAGTTTGGAAGTGTGCAGTCAGAAGAATATAGTACTCCATAAATACTCAATAAGAGAATGAACAAAAGAAATGAAGAATGTATGAATGCCAAGAACATAGGCCTTGAGGTAAAGAGTCCTAGATTCAAGTCTTAGCTTAGCCACAATCTGGCTGTGTGATCTTTGCCTGTGTTTAATTCTTTGAACCTCAGGGTTTTTTTTACTAGTAAAATGGACATACGTATCTCCTCTACCTACCTCCATGGGCTTATGAGTTGACAATGAGCTTTTCAAACAAAAGTGCTACATGAATACGATTATGATTAAATCATTTACATTTTAATCCATATTTAATTAGTATTCATTAAATACGTCTTTGGGTTCTTAGGACCAAAGGTGAATAAGAGGTAGTCTGAAACTTCTAAAGTATTTAGTTTACTGAGGAAACCCACATGAAAACAAGAAACTATAGTAAGTCATTTTGTTTAGGAATATCCTGGAAACAAAAATCGATTTCAAGATTCACAGAAAAATCTGCCAGCCAGAGCCTGGAATGATGTGCTTCTCTATTTGACACACTGTTCTCTTCTTATTCCATCATGCTTTTTCCTCCAATTCCTCTACGCTCATATCTAGAAAGTTTTGACTTACCTTTTCAACTCCCAGCCCAAACACCCACCTTCTGAGGGTGTTCGTGTTCCAGTAACACAAGGTATGTGTGGAGAATAGTGGAAGTGAAAGCTAAAAATGTGATTCCTTAGTGCCAAATGTACCTACCACCTAGGGACATAATATAACTAACACATTGCCACTGTGCAGTTAGTAGAAGTAAGACATTCATTCATTCAATAAAAAAGATACTTGCTATCTTCTGAGAGATGTGCTAGACACAAAGAAGCTTTGCATCCTGTTAGAAGGTGTCAGACTGTTAGTAAGTTTACAAACTAAGCATATATTGGGTCAGAACTACACCAAATGGGATATGTAAGAGTTATATTTGAAATCTATGTCTTGTGAAAATATCGCTTAGGAAATTGTTGTCAGATTGGAATGCATGACCTGAAGAGGTATTCAGTGGGATTAGATCCCAGTCTAACCCGGAGATGCAATCAACCTATAATGTAGCTGAATTACCATACTCAGATAATCAACAGATATTTATTTGCAACCTTTTATTTGTTGGACACAGCGCAAAACACAGGGTTGTGGGGTGGGAGGTGAAGATGCAAACATGCTTTTTACCACCATGGAGCTTGCAGTCTAATGAAACAAAGCCCAGATTTTGACGTCAAGGACTAGAATAGTCTTTAAAGAATAATTGAGATTTTCTGTCACTATCATTCCATAAAGTAAAGCAACCTTGAACAGCAAAATTAAAAAGCATATCAAGATTTTAAAATATGAATCAAGAGCTTTCTGAAAAACCGTCTACACTGTTCTAATTCTTTTGGTTTCCTTGCTGGCCTGGAGAATTTTGTCACCAACTGACTTCAGCTTCCGTCATTTGAGGTGGAAAACATTGTTCTAGCAAATATCAGGTTGTCTGGATTCCTGCTCCCAAGACTCAAGTAAGTGTGGAAGAAGGGGAAAAAAACAAACTTATTTCCTCCCATTACTTTTAGTGTAGTGATCCAGAAAAATAAAAGCTTTGAAAATATCAAAGTGTATTTCAGATCCCTTCTGTTCACCTCCCTTTCTGCGTCTTTGGTGCGCTTCAGCTGATGTAAGGCCCATTCCCAAAGTAGTCTTTGTTCTCAAATGACTTATTTTACCCTTCCCACCCCAAATCTCCCCCGCTCTGTGCAATTGAACTCAATTCTTTCAAGAAAAGCAATTAAGGTTGAAACAACCCTCCCAGATATATTTGCAGTTGCAAAATAACTTTTATTGCTTTTTTCTAATTATAAAAGTAATTCATGCTTACTGCAGAAAACATAAGAAATATAAAACAGTATTAAGAAAACCAAAACAAAAATTCTCAAAGCCTGTAGGGTATTTGCATTTCTAAGAGAGAATGTTTGTTGACAGATGTACTTAGTCGATGTAGCTATATTGAGGGTCTGGGTGTTAGCTGGGGATTACGGTTGGAAGTTTGAGAAAATAAAAGTGAGAGGGAACCAGATTTTATCCTCAAGTAACCTAGAGTGCATTGTCCAGGTTATTCCATTATTGATGAATTAAAAGTCAGCAAATGCTATACACTTTCAACAGAGAGTGAAACTCTAGCTTTGCTGAATTCTACTTTAAAGTGTCAGAAATGAAAGTTAAGTTTTAAAGTTGAGCTCATTGAAGGAAACTTCCAAAACGAGTGTCAAGCTTCCTTTATGGGATTTGCCCTCCTTGGAAAGCATGAAACAAGCAGAGAAAGAAAATGGACAATTATAAATTATATTTTCCTAAGTCGAGCAGCTTATTTTTCTTTCTAATTGCCTTTACTTTGGAATTTTTACAGTAAAGTGAAGTCATTTAATATGAGGTCCAAATTTCCCTCCTTTGACATTTCTCATTTCCTATTTTTGGTAACTTATTTTAAATTTGTATACAGTAAATTTCACTCTTTATGATCTTAGTTCTATGAGTTTTAACACATGCATACGGTTGCTTTAAGCACCAAAACAGTCAAGGTATGAACAGTTCGATCAATACCCCGCTTGCCTCTCTCCCACACAAAGTACTTCATGCTACCTTTGTCAATCAAACTTTCCCTCCACCACTCTGCGACCTTTGACAACCAATAATCTGTTCTCTCTTCCTAACATTTTGTCTTTTAAGATGCCATATAAATGAGTCTGACTTTTTTACTTTGTCATAAGGCACTTGAGATGCAACTATGTTGTTGACTATCTTGGTAGTTAGGCTTGTTACTCATAGACACCTTCAGCAGAAGCCAAGATAGAGGGGAAATTGTCCAGAATACATCTATGAAGTAGCCTGTCATCTAATGGAGTAAATCCCCCATGACATATATGGAAAACTGGCAAAGTTTTTGAGAGTTTTATACAATCAGAGACACTGCCAGCTCGGATCGAAAGGGACCGAGAAGGCAAAATAAAAGAAGGCTGACATTCTGCTTGTTGAAATTTCTACATGCAGGAAAACAAGCTGATAAAACCACGCAGATGAAAACAACGTGCTACCCTTCCTATGAAGTAAAGAATGACACTATGGGTGAGGCTTTGAGCTCAGAGGACAGAGCCTTAAGACACAGAGGTTATTCACAGGACTTGACACCTAATGGAGTTTGCCCAGTTTTCATTCAAAATTTCCTAGTACCAATGACTCATTTTTCTCCTTCAGTTTTCTCTCTTTTGAAAGGGAATGTCTGAAACTGCTATTCTATTACTGCCCCACTCCCCATAGCATTTTGGAAGCAGAAACGTTGTTTTCCAGTGTTATAGTTCTAGTGATAGAGATCTATTTTGCCCTAAGATAGATTATACTCAGAGTCTCACCCTTTCCTGATTTAGCTTATTTAGTTGCTGAGATTTGAGGCTTTGAAACGGTAAATTTAAATGAAAATATGGACATTAAGTTGATGCTGCAATGGGTAGAGATTTTGCAGAAGCCTGCAATGGCGTGAATGCATTTGACACGTGAGATGAATGTGAATCTTTTAGAGTCAGAGGACAGATTATGGTAGACAGCGTAACAACTTCCCAAAGATGTTCATGTCCTAATTCTCAGAATCTGTGAATATGTTACTTTATATGGAAAACAAACAAACCAAAAACCGCTCTGCAGATAGAACTAAGAATATTGAAATGGAGAGATTATCCATGTGGGCCCAATTTAATCACAAAGGTCCTTATAAAAGGACTTCAGGAAAGTCAGAGCCAGGAGCGATGGGAAAATGGAAGCAGAAGTCACAGCGATGTGTCCAGAAGCCAATGAATGCAGCAGCTGCCGAATGCTGGAAAAGACAAGGCTCATAAACTCCAGAAGGGATGCAGCTCTGGAAATTGTAGCTGGCCTTTTCTAATCTTCCTACTTGCTAATTATTATAAAGATGTTTGCCTGTGTATTGTTTTGGTAGCATGCACGGTTTTATTTGAAGTTTACATTCATATCACTGTGTCATTTATCAGAGTGTATGGTGTGAAAAACAAATCTATATTTTTCAAGTGACTAGTTAATTGTCCCAATATCTTACATTGAAAAGTCTACTCTCAATTGATTTGAAGAGATATATTTATGACACACAAAAATTTCAAATGTATTTTGTCAATTTTTAGAATTTTGATTCTGTACCCCTGGCTTTGTATCTGTTCATGAACCAAAATCGTGACATTTTAATTTTGACATTTTAATATTTGGTATGTCTAGAACATAGATATTGCTTTTATTTCAGTGTTTATTAGTTCTTTTGGATGTCTATTTTTTCCATTCTAACTTTACAAATAACCCATCTTCATTGAAAAACTGATTGTGCTAACATTTTACACTAACTTAGAGATACTTGACGTTGTTATGATGTTGATTCTCCTAGTCCCAGGACATTTTCATTCACATATCATTTCTCATTTTATGTCAATTTGTACTGATTTAGAGTGTCTACAAGTGTTCAGATAATACCGCTGCCTGCAAGAATGGCTAACCCTATGACGAAGGGAAAAAAGCATCTTTCTTCCTGGCAGATTCATCAAGTTATAAAGGAATTCTTATTTTTTCTTTTTATTTTAATCTTTGTCTTCAAAAGATAAATGCCTTGACTTTTATATCCGTTAGTGTCAGGGTGCTTCTGCTTTGAAAATGTAGGTGCTGATTAATTAGGAGGTTTAGATATATAAATATCTTTTATTAGGTGAGAGACCTCATCCAGGCTCTGTTAATTCACATATTTTCAAGTGTAACCACTGTGTCCTTTCTCCTTCAACAGTAAGCGACTCCCTGTTTTCCTTAAGGCCACTATATCTATATCCTCTCAGCCCCATCATTGTCTGGTTTCTCTCCAAAGATACCAGCGTAGAGTTTGTCAGACACTTAATTTGCCCAACTACTGCGTACAATAATCATTCTTGAGATTCTGTCATTGATAATGTGGCATCCAGTGTCACAGAGCCATGTTAACAGACCAAGTTATTTACCAGCTACAAACGCCAAAGTCGAGGCTTTGATTCTTGTCTGGTTAGAGACATCCCCACCTAACAGTTTCCCACCATTATCGTAATAAAGACTCACACCTATCCTTGTTCCTCGCCCCTTTCACCTCCTGACTGACCCTGGTGCTTCCTCATGGGGACTTGCATGGCCTGGTGGGCTTCCTCATTTTGGGAACCGTAAACAAGGTACTCTTTTTGTCAAAAGCAGCCAGCTTGTGCCATCTTACTGAGTCTGATTAAAACAAGTCATTTTAAACCGTTGGAACCTCTGCCTCCTTTTGCTCTGGGAACTCTTCTTTCATTCATCTCGAATATCGTCCCCCATTGCCTTGCCTGTAGCTTTAACGGCAGTGGAGCTATCTGTTCACATGCTGGTGTTGACATAGATTTTCTTTGTTCTGTTTTTGTTTCGCTGTTGCTATTTATAATTTATAAATCCGTCACTGCAATCCCTGATCCCAGGTACGGACACATCCATCCAAGAGGCAAACAAATTTCTTCTTATAAACAGCCACATGATTTTTATGCCCCCTAACGACAGAGTAATTTTGGTATTATCATAGTGTCTTCTTTTTCCCTGGGTACGTCGGTGCTTCTAAGAGGCCCAAGCTAATACTTCCTGCTCTTCCTGGCGCTTTAGGGCAACCTGCTCCCCTTTAGTCACATCCAGGCCTCCTGCTTAGTCTGACCCATGAGGCCCCACACATCCTGTAGTTCCTGTGACTTTTTCCTTCGTGGAATCTCATCCACCTGTAATCTAACTTTCACGATCACTATCCTCTCGGGTTCAGAAAATTTATTTGTTGATGTCTGAAGCTTAATTATTAATAAGATTGAAGTTATCTTACAATGGGACTTATAGAGCTTTATAGGCTAGAAACTACTAGGCATTGAAGCTTACTAACTCCATGTAAGAGTGTATTCTAGTCTCACTTCTTACCCAGTTGGAGCCTGTACCTCCTAACCATTCATCTTATTCCATTTTCAAAATATATTCATGTTATAATTTCACTGGCCTGAGTAGACTTACAACAGATATATGTACATGCATAAAAAATGTGGACTCAAATTATTCTACTAAAAATGGCAAAGGTATCTTCTTATTATGAGGTTAAAAACAAAATTGCTTAAGGCAAGAGGTGAGCTTTTCATTTTTTTTTTCCTGTTAAAGGTCATGACTTTGGAATCAACTAGGGGATATAAGACATGAACAGCTGGCTGTAGGTATGGTATCAAAATAAATAATATGCTTTTTTTAAAGATCATGACTTATGACGCCAACATGAAATGCTCCTGGCAAAGAATAGAGCTTATCTCATGGGACCTGAGAAGAATATGTTTTCTAGGAGAATGGCCAACAGGATAAATAGAGTTTTCTATTGAA
This sequence comes from Cephalopachus bancanus, assembly GCA_027257055.1. NCBI lineage: Eukaryota > Metazoa > Chordata > Mammalia > Primates > Tarsiidae > Cephalopachus > Cephalopachus bancanus. The sequence continues at coordinate 6,180,691 of JAPVLO010000042.1, forward strand.
ACTTGAGAGATGAGGGGGAGAATGCATACCTTGCACTATGAAACACTGACCTTGGAGGTTATCAGGTATGAATTAGGGGGAAAAAGTAAGCAGTGGAGGAGATGCCAAGCAATTCATAAAAGGAAATAACAGAGAAGAGAATCAAAGAGTCAATCTGACAACGTCAGAATGTCTACAGCAATGAAAGAAGTGTGGGTAACAAACCTGGGACATTTAACCCAATGAAATTCATGTAAGGTCATGAATGTCACTGGGACTTTGGCAGGATTGTTGAAAAATGATGGTAGGAAGAGAACATACTCTGCTTGAAGGAGAACACAAGCCGCATGGAAAGGGGGTGTTGGGGAAGGGGCAGCTCTGCATTTTAAGAAAGTCTAGACCTAACTGGGAGTTCGGGGAGTTGGGTCAGAAACATACTGTCAAGCGTTTGGAGGGAGATGCAGGAAAGCCCGATAGACATGGTATTGTGATGGCACTGGCCAGAGGTAGGAGCCAGGGCATGGGGGAAAGAGGACCTTCACGGGGTTCAGGAGACACCACTGTCACTAACGAGCGACTTATTCTTTCAGGAGGCCAAACAAGTCACCAGAAGGTTTTTCAACCAGGATGAGTAGAGGAGGAAGGACGAGTCAGGAAAGTGGTTGGGGAGTCGTATCGGTCCGAAGGTTCAAAGAAGAGGGCACGCTGATAAGGAACGACCCTTGCTTTTGCCCAATGCCGCACCCCTGACCACACCCCATGCCTCAGCTCTGCTGTCGACGTTCCCAGCGCCCTCCTCCTGACTATGGTCTTGGTGATTCTGAACGCTACTTCCAGTCTGGCCCTTCCTCGTCATGACTGTTTTATGTAGATCCAAGCAGATGAGTTCCATATTAACTCATCCCAAGTCTTTCCAGACTAGCAAACTAGAATTTTTCTTTTTTTTAAATTTTATTTTGAAGTCATAGGGTACAATTCAGAGTTGGGTGTGCAAATGTTCATTGGGCAAGTACCCTTCCTGATGAGGTGTGGCCCTCCCTTCCCCAGGTGGATACCGACTCCCGTCAATCCCAGCTATCCCCCCCACCTCCCTCCCCACAGTTTCCCGCTACTGTCATTCCCTTTCCTTCAGTAATATGGTAGTTGTTCTAGGTCCACTTAGGAGTGAGAACATGTGATACTCAGATCTTTGTTTCTGTGAGAGATCACTCAGTATTATAAGCTCCAATTCTATCCACGTTGCTGCGAAGTTCACGATTTTGTTCTTCTTCATGGCTGCGTAGTATTCCATCATGTATATGTACCACATTTTTTTTATCCAGTCCTCTTTCGATGGGCAGCACGGTTGGTTCCATGTTCTTGCTCTTGTGAACAATGCTACGATAAACATATGTGTATCTCTTTTATAGTGACCTGAGTTCTTCCGGGTTCAATCACATCACAGTCCCAGCTTCAAATGGTAACTCAAAAACTCAAGCTATGTCTTGCGCTCTGCAACCTACCATCCCCAAGGTCACCCTGGTATCATCTAGTCAGTGGATGATGAACAGAGAGATGGGCAAACCCCAGACCTTACAAACCCCAGGCCCGAAATGACAGGTGTCTTTTGCTTATGCGACATTGGCAAAATCTAGTGACATAGTCTCATCTAGGCGCAAAGGGCACCAGAGACTGTAGGCGCTGGCTGGGAAGCTGCTTCTCAGGAACAGCTCTACCCAATGGAAGAAGGACAAATGTGTGACGGTCATCTAGTTACTCTGTATCACCAGAGAAGTCCGCAGGGTGTCACAAAGCATTGAAGTCACTTGGGCTCTACACTCTTGGGTGAACAGAAAGTCAATGACTGAAGTGCTGACCATATATACACAAAGAAGGATCCTTTAAAAGAAAACAAAAATTTAAACAAATATTGAACTCTAGCAGAGGTTTGCTTGCTCACATAATTAAGAAGAGTAGTGATGTCTGTAATTTACTTAGAAATCATCAAAAAGCAAGATGAATGAACAAATAAATATGGAGATTGATAGGCGATTAGATATGTAATTAGTATAGTCAAATGCTAGTAATATGGGTGGTGAATTTATGGAAATTTGTAGAATTTATTAAAATTCTACAAACATCTATATGTTAGAAATGTTTTATAATAGTATGTTAGAAGAGAAGGAAGAAGTTTTATTAGATATTGCTAAAAAGTTTCCTGAGGCTTATAGGTATGTACATATTACATATGTACACTTAATCCAATTATTCTTTTTATAAGTTTTATCTCTTCTCCTCAGTAAAATTAGCAAGAGCGCTTTTCTTTGGAGGAACTTATATTCTTCTTCATAGAGATTTTATAGTTTTACTTTTCTTCAGAATGAAACTGCTATAAGGGAGAGTGACTAGAAATTCTATACATGTAATGACATGTACAAGGCCAGCAACTCTTGAATGGTTTTTCTCTAACTGCTTCAGAATGTGTGAGAGAAGACATGCTACACATGCATGGAAGACCATTTTGTGGTGTGATTTAGCTGCTTGGTCTTATACAGTAAAACACACCCTTTGAGAACCACAGGCTAGGAATGAGCAAAACTTTATTTTTATGCTTTCATTACTATTTCTGTCCTCATTTATTTCTTAATGTTATTATACCAAACTGATATCCTCTTACACACACACACACGCACACACACACACACACACACACACACACACACACACGCACGTACACACACACTTTTGTAGGCACTTGTTCTAGGGGAAAGATCTCTCATCTTCAGCAGGTCCTCAAAGAGGGTGCATGATATAAAAGTCTGCGAACTCCTTTATAAGCCTTTATCTGATAACATTTGGCTTTATGTAAATAATGTCGCAGCGATTAGTCATATGGGTCAGTGTTGGGAGCTTTTAATCATGAGAGCAGGTAGTGGTAAAAGAGAGGAGATAGAAATGCTTGCCCTTCTCAAGATTGCTTGTAGTTAGTCCGAGATCCTATACAAAGCCAATCTAATCAAACTCAGACCCTCTGTTTGGGAGAAAATTGCTAAGAGTTCCTTGAGTACCAGAAGAAAAAGGAGAAAGGAGTGCTACTTTAAAACTGCTGCTGTTTCTTCTTCGTGTGTGTGTGCACGTCAGGTGGTTTGCAGGACATGGGGACAGAGAAAGTGGCAACTGTGAAGGAAGATGTTGTTTTCAGAGAAGGCCCCACAGGGTTCTGGTCCAGGTAGACCAGTAGACAGACTTCCTTTTCTGGTTCAGGTTGACGACCGAGCACTTTGAAAGCTGGTGGCTGAGAAAGTAGAATTTTAACTGTTTCACACAATAATAGCAAGGTTCTTTTTTCATTTGGAAAGTGACTATGTTACAGACTATGTTGATTTACAAAGCCATTTTTTCTTTCTTTATTCTGCATTTAGACTGTGCAGTTCCTCAGAGCCATTGTCTGGAGTGTGTGTGTGTGTGTGTGTGTGTGTGTGTGTGTGTGTGTGTGTGTGTGTGTCAAAGACTTCTCTCAGAGACTGGATCTTGAGGGAGGAAGGTGGTAGGAAGAAGTGACATGTTGAACTCACACTGGGAGAAGTACTTACCCAATGATGATTGGACCTCGAGATTCAAAGCTCAATAAAAGGTGCCATCAGAGGTCTCCCCTATGTGAAGATTTAAGAATCTAGAAAATGTTCTGCAGTGATTTGCTGTATCCATAAAATAGTGGAAGGAATAACTGAGTGTAGGACCAATTTAAAGGATAAAAGGGCTTTCCTGAAGGGTGTAAAATTAACACAGGGAAACTTAAAGATTGCAAATCTGAAGATAAATTACAATTGAAAATGAAAATGTCCCAGAAGAAAGATGGCTATTTTAGAAAAAAAAATACAGGAAAACCAGGTGTATAGTAGGCTTTGCCATCTAGATTTGTAGACGTTCACTATTATGAAATCACCTAAGGATGCATTTCTATAACATATCCTGGTCATTAAGTGATGCATGATTATTCAGATTTGAATTCCGGATTAATAATAAAATTCTTAGTATGCGTATATATCAAGCAACGTTTGAGACATACAAAACATATTTGTTGTTTATCGGAAATTCACACTTATCTGGGCATTCTACATTTTATTTGGCAAATGTACCATGAGAAAACTCTTATTATTATTTTCTCTTTGACTTTGGAAATGGTTGTCCTAGATATCATTTATCTTCACCTTTCAGTCACCCTGCTTAATTTGCTCAAGACATGTCCACAGGCCAGGCTCAGCCTGTAATCCCAGCATTTTCGGAGGCTGAGGCGAGAAGTTTGCCTGAGCCGCGGGTTCGAGACCCACCCGGGCAACTTGGCGAAACTTCTTCTCCACAATAAATCAAAAGATTCGCCCGGCGTGGTAGTGTGCACCTGTTGTTCCGGCTACTTGGGAGGCTGGGGTGGAAGGGTCGCCAAAACCCAGCAGGGCGAGGCTGTGGCGGTTGAGAGCGTGCCACTGCACTCCAGTCTGGGCGATAGAGTGAGATCCCAACTCAATAAATAAATAATAAATAAACAAACAAACAAATTAATGTTTTTAAAAAGACCTGTCCACACTGTTGGTGAAGTACACTAGACCTCCAAGTCATCTGCCGGTGTTGCTGGGGAATCAGTTAAGAAGACGGATGGGCTGAGCAGACCCTGAGTTGAAGCAGAGTGAACAGGGCAGTGCCTGCTGCACTCTCCTCTGTGAAGGTCATCAAGTCTCTGAGGACAGCATGGAAGGACCCCAGAGAAGCAAGCAGCACTCGAAGGCAGAGCTCAGGCCACGTCTGGGGTCAGATGACAGTGGATAAGCAAACGAGAATCCTCCAAAGAGAGTAAATTCTAGCTTCTGCTATTATGTGGCTAGAGCCACTAGGTACCAGGCAACTCAGTCAAACTCAGCATTTCAATGAATAATGTACCTTCTTTTCTACGCTAGAAAGAAAGTTTTAATCTGTTAGACATGCTGCTGAGAAGGTCTTCTTTCCATGCAATGGAAGTTTGTTTCTAGCTGACTATTGTACACCTGTGTTGTCCAGTGCAGTAGCTCCTAGCCACATGCGATTATCGAAGGCTCAAGTTGCTAGCTAGAATTAAGATAGCCTCCAAATGTAAAATAGATAATAAAAGTACTTCAAAATCCTTATTTATGATTTCATGTTAGTGAGATGTTGGAAAAATAACATTTTGAATATGTATGCTGATTTAAGTAATGTAAGTGTTCTTAAAATTAATTTCACCTCTTCCTTTTTACTTTTTTTTTTTTGGTGGGAAAGTAGGAATTTATTGAGAAGACAGGAAAACTCCTGGCAGCGGGAAGAGTCCCAAAGGGTTGTCCTCTTTTTGCTTTTTTAAACACAGCTACTAAAAATGTTCAATCGTAGTTGTAGATCACAAAATGTCTTTGGATTGGACAAAACTGTTGCAGATTCTGTTTCTAGGATGGCAGACTAAGAGAGAAGTGATCCAAAAAATGATCTAGTTTAGTTCTGCAATTTATCAGGTGGGAAAAATGAGGCTCAGAAGGTGGAATGCCTGGCCAAGATCATCCAGCTAGCTAGGGAAAAAAGACTAGAACCGAGGTCATGACATTCCAGTGTGTTCCAATTTTCTACATTATTTTCCTGGGGTTCAGTACAGTCACAAGCAGCATAACAGTGTTCCAGTCAAAGAAGGATTGCATATTTGAGGGTGCCTTCAAAAGATTATAATGAGCTGAAAAGTACCTATCACTTTGTGACATTTCAGTTATTGTAAAATAGTACATGTACTAAATTCTTTTTTTTTTTTTGAGTTAGAGTCTCACTCTGTCACCCAAACTGGAGTGCAGTTTGGGTGCACTCTCCTGGCCCCCGCAACCTTGACCTGCTGGGCTTGGGCGATCCTTCCGCCTCAGCCTTCCAAGTAGCTGGAACTACAGGCGCGCACTACCACGCCCAGCTAATTTTTTTATTTGTTGTAGAGATGAGGTCTCATCAAGTTGCCCAGGCGGGTCTCGAACCCGCAGGCTCAGGCAATCCACTCACCTCAGCCTCAGAAGGCGCGGGATTACAGGTTGAGCCACCGAGCCCGGCCGTACTAAATTCTTAAAAGTAACTTCAGTGTAACCTAAGTGTACAGTGTTCACAAAGTCTACAGTAGTGAACAGCAATGTCCTATGCCTTCACGTTCACTGACTCACTCAGAGCAACTTTTAGGCCTGCAAGTTCCATGCATGCTAAGTGGCCTATGCAAATGCATCATTTTTCACCTTTTCTACTGTCTCTTTTCTATGTTTAGACACACAAATACTGTGATGGTACGGTTGCCTACAGTCTTTAGCACAGCAGCATTCTTTATAGGTTTTAGTCTAGGGGTAACAGGCTCTACCGTACAGCCCAGGTGTGTAGTAGGTTAGATTTGGGGAAATTCATGATGATGTTCACTGCCGGAGACCAACTCCAGCCGGGTTCAGGGTACCCCAAAGGTGGAGATGGCGTCGGCGATTGGGGGGAAGAAGAGAGAGAGAAAGAGAGAGAGAGAGAGAGAGAGAGAGAGAAAGAAAGAGACTGGACTCCAATCTAGTGCAGAAGCCATTTATTGGGAATTACAACGGGTCTTTTAGACACAGTCGGGTGTGTGAGGGGCATTCCCCACCCACCCAATGTTCTTTCAGGTATAATCCCATAACCTAATCCATGAAACCTTAATCCATGACTGCCTTTAAACCCTTTTCGTACTGCCTATAAACCCTTTTCATATTGCCTATAAGCCCTTTTTGTACTAATACCAAGTTAAACAATTCTATAGAGACTTAAGTACTTACTTTACAAACTAAAGGGGCCCATCCCAGAATGTTTGGAATGGGGCCCAGTCCAAAGTTCACAGTGGGCTACCTGCAAGTAACCCAGCCACATTCTTTCAACAAAATGGCTGTCTTCTAAAACTATATTCTACAATTTACACCTTATTCAACTTCAATAAATCCTAAGATTATGACCCAGAAGCCTGTGACCAATACTAAGGCTCTTAGATGTGACCCGAGTTTGAATTGTAAGTTGTGTGAAAGCCAAAACTGCAGTTTGCGGAAGAATGGGAGCAATGAACTTCTAAAGTTAGCTTGTGTTCATCCCGGTCTCAGAGTTTTTATGTTTTGAGCTCACAGGAGCTTAATCTGGTTAGTGCTGAGTAGAAAGGGGGAGGAAATGGGGTCAATAGCTCCCAAATGCATCCTAGTGGTCTTGGGGTCAATGGCCCTTCCTGATCCCTAACGCTCAGTGGGCCTCCGTGGCCGGCTCCCAACAGTTCACAAAATGATGAAATCACCTAATGATGAATTTCTGAGAACGTATCCCTGCCATTAAATGATGAATGATAATCTCAATGTATTAAAATGATTAATTTTTTGCAAAAATTTAAAGTTTATAAGAACCTTTTAAGATCAGGGCAATTACCCAGCATGATGCAGAAAATTTAACTCGATAAAAATTGTATTTTTTCCTGTTCAAATAAAAGAAGCATCAGTGACAAACAACTTTTTAAAAAACCACTTAAATTTACTTCTGATAGTGATCATTTTATTGTGAATAAAGCTGCTTTATAAAAGGTATGAAAACATCATAGGGAGCACTTGAACTTTGTGCTAGAATAGCTTTTATACGTGGCTCACAGTAAGGGTAAACAGGGATGATCCCATCCACAAACATACAAGGTTGGGGATGGTCCATGGAGACAATTCCCCTTAGTTCATACCCATGTCTTGTAGCAATGGCCATTTCAAAACCTCACAGCACTCATACACACCCTCTCTGTGTATATTTTCCTCTCTTTCTGTGTACATCTTCCTCATTCTTGATGTCATATTAAAATAAGAAATAATCTGATATCAGTCACTCATGCTTGCTGGTTGATCAATTAGAAGTCATTCATATAATATGTAATAACAGCATGTGTTCTAAATCTTTTCTCTTTAGTTATGAAATTTTTTGCAGTGATCCCGATAGAATGCAAGCAAAATTATCCTTTCACACAGATTCCAAGCAAGAAAAAAAAAAAAAAAAAAAAAAAATATATATATATATATATATATATATAAAAGAGTCAAAAAGCAAGCCACTCCTTTCCTCACTGCCTGTATACTCACTTACTCACTTAGAGCTTCTCCTCTGCCCACTTCCCACAACCTGTTTCTTCAGTGGGGCCTATATCCATATGGATCAGCATGTGGACTTACAAGGCACCCAGTGCTAGAAGGCGCTGACCATTCTTAACTGGATAAGTCAGGTGCAGTCTGTTCCTTAAGGTGCTAACCTTCTGTGGCTGCACCCTGATTTCCTTACCTACTTAAATGCAATGCTCTCGCTTCCTTCTGTTCTTACTTTGACCTCAAGACCCTGAGAACCATTTCTTGACAGATTGATCCTCGTCTCTAGGTGTTGCATTTGTTTCTTCCAAATGAATGTGTTCTGATGGCTTGGCCCAAAGCCCATTTACTGTTCTGTGATCACCTTTGGGTCACTGGCACTCAGCTATCAGAGCAAGATGAAAGACTTTCTTCCACATCCCATGTCAGACGATCTCTAAAATCTAGGCCGAGCTCTCTCCTTGCTGTTAGGTCAGGGGAACCTCTGCCCATTGTTACAAACTAAGCTTTCCAGTATCTGTGATTCTGGCCCCATCGCAAGGGCACTAGCTGTGCCTTCCTGCATGCCTTTTTAATATCCACTTCCTCCATTTGCCTGAGCACCAGGACATCTCATACCGTATCCACCCTTATCTTAGCAAACCCCTGTCTGCCTTGAGACGACGACACATATCTTATGTTGACACTACAGTTGACATTATTTCAGCTCACACTGAATGATTTCTTTACACCACAGTGCTTTCTTCCTCGGCTACCACCCAAGCACAGGTCCTTATGTCTTCTGTGTCGGGGAATAAGGTTTTGAAGAAATACAAATTTAGTCAGAGTGCATCATTTTTTATAACAGAGGTATTACCCAATTACAGACTCGGGGCTTTTAGAGGTTTCGTTTCAACCCAATATCTGCTCTTTAATTAAAACGATCCCATGGGCATTCTCTCACTTAAAAGTGTAACACGAAATATTAATGACTTATATCGAAGTAAACAACCGAACGATAATAAATTTACAAATTCAATTACCACCCAAACTGTCAAATCTCTTTTTGTTTAATTGCTAAGGATTCCCTTTAGACACCACCACGGAATTAATAGAACGTTCTGGTAATCAATAGAAATTGATTCATTGATTAATCAACAGGACATGGTAAAATTCTCTGACCTCCAGGCGTTATTATTTATGCCCAAACAGTGCCAGAGAAAGTACCTAGCAAACAGATATGAGAGGCGCACAACCCGGATAGAGGGAGGACGTTTGGCCTTCATCCAAAGTTCAGTGTGGGGCGATGTGCCTTTTGCATAGATATGGAGCATGTCACCCTTGAAGGGTAAGCATAATGCTGCTCGTTAATATATTATCAAGGTCTCTTCGTAAGTGAAAGGAACATCGTCATCCTTCACGGATGAGCTGCTGCGTTTATTCCCGAGGATTTATTAAAAATTAACATTCTATCACTTTACATTTTTGGTACCCGACAGGGCCTAAATCACAGTGTTAGGTTTGGGCACAAGACTTTTTAAAATGTTCTGAATGTGTGAATATTATCAAAGTAAACATGACCCTCCCCCCTCCTCCATAAAGCCTCCTCTTTCAGTCCGTCCTCTGGGGCTCCCTCCAGCTCTTGGCTTACCGCCGGGACATTCGTTACGGCCCATGTGGGACCCACAAGCTCTTGGAAAGCAGAATCTATTTTTTCTTAAGTTTATTTGAAAAACAGGTCAGAGAAAAGGGGCAGATCCACCTCTCCAAGGTGGTAGAGGGGGCCAGACACTGAAGGAGCATTTGGCCTGGATCTACTTTTGAGGCAGGAAAGTATTAATGTCATCATGACAAAGGGTCTCCATTTCGAGTTTACTGGGCAGGGGGACTGCTCTGCCCCATGTGCGGTGGCTTTCCTCTGTAGACGCGAGTTGTGAATTCCTGGGTCTGCAGAACAAGGCCAGGAGTCTATGACAAGAAGGTGGCAGTGGGCCCACAGCTCTCTGTCTGACCTGGGGTCTCGAAGTCCGGGACTGTGATCCTGTATATCTCTAGTTTAGGATGACATGTATTTCCAAGAGCAGCAATGTTCCCTCAGATCGTCCCCTTTTTAAAAACAAACTGCAATGAATGGGAGGCTCTTTTATCATCTAAACCTCTCAGGAGCAATTGGCAGTTCTATCCTATAATTATTAGAGCAAAACCTACACTATCCGTAATGCTGTATGAATAACAATAGCTATTCTTGTTGCTGCCAATCACTCAACAGGTCCTTGGTATACTTCTGTCACATGCATGCCTCCCTGCTCACATTATGTCAGCCAGGCAACTCTCTTCTCCAGTCATTAGGGACTCCGGTCACCCACTCTGTCTCCAGGTGGAACACCCTGATGCTTCCTTAGCCAATGTTTTTCTCTTCTTCAGGTTTTGAATTAATATCTCCAGATAAATCTTTGCAAGTTATACTAAATTCGTTACTCATACGCATACATTTGCACGGTTCTTTCTATCTTTCCTTCAATGTATTTTATCTGTTATTTAAAAGAAATTATATGCATAATTATCTGATATCGTTTTTTCCCTGGGATTACAAACTTCGTGAGGGCAGGGAAATGTCTTATTTACCATTTGATCTCTACTGCTAAAGCACATAGGTGCCCAAGCAATAATTATAAGAACGCTTCCTAATATTTATAATATGATATATTTTACAACAACAATATTTTTGTTTTATTTAGGTATAATTAACAAATAAAATTTGGATATAGTTAAGGTGCACAACTTGCTGTTTTGATGTATGCATATGTTGTGGAATGAACACAAATTCAAGCTCATTAACATATCCATCACCTCACATAGTTATCATGTTCCCTTTCTGTGATGAGAACACGTAACAGCAAGTTTCAGATACGCAGTAAAGTTTTTGTTCACTCTAGTCACATCGCTGTCCATTAGAGCTCCAGAACTTATTCTTGCTGCATAACTGAAGTTTTTAACTTTCTACCAGGATCTTCCTATTTCCTCTTCCCCCTCAGACCCCGGAAGCTACAATTCTACTCTTTACTTCTGTAAGTTTGACTCTTGGAGATTCGACATGTAGTGCTTGTCTTTCTGTGTCCATCTTATTTCACTAAGAATCATGTCCTCCAAGTTTACCCATGCTGTCACAAATGGCAAGATTTCCTTCACTTTTTTATGCTGACTATAGTTCATTTTGTGTGTATACGCATGAATCAATATAGATAGATAGATAGATATACACAACAGGTTTTCTTTGTCCAGTCTTCAAATCCTCATGGGAGGGCCCTCTGAGGTGGGCAAGGTAGAATCTCTGATAACCACCCTTCACTTAAGCATCCACATTGGTGATGCTCTCAGCTTCAAGTCATAGAAAATCTCAGTTAAACAATATAAACAATAAAAATAGTTTAAACAATAAAACAATAGAACGGTATAAACAATAGAAACATAAACAATAGCATAAACAATAAATACATTGCTTTTTTCACCTATCAAACAGCCCAGAGTTATGGTGAGTTCCAGAGTTGGCTGACTGCAGCATAGAGTGGCATTAAAATCTCTCATTTTATATGATATCATCTCACGTGGCCAAGCTCTGCGTGTCAGCTTTGCCATTGGGCTGGCTTCAATTAGGGTCTCACAATGACTGTTTCAGGTCCTACATCTAGGTGGGTCAGTTTAGAAGACAACTACTCAAACAGAAAGGCAAAAATGAGCAGAAGGTATCAGGGTCACTTTGTCAGTAGATAGTCATTCACTAATAAGTAAACAATCTTTAGACAAATTCATCTGATTCTACACCAAAGGGGTCTCAAAGAGTAACACAGCCTGTCTTAGTCAGTTTGGGTCTCTATAAAAAAATACCATAGATTGAGTTTAAATTATAGGATTTATTTCTCACATTTCTTTGGGCTGCGAAGGCCAAGATCAAGGTGTGGTCCAATTCAGTTCCTGGTGAGGGCCCACTTCCAGGTTTGCAGACGGCCTGCTTCTGGCTGTGTCTTCACATCGGGGAGAAAGAGGGCTCTGGTCCCTTCATCCCCTTAGCACAGCACCAGCCCCATCATGGGGGCTCTATCCCCTTGACCTCGTCCGAGCCGAGTTCTCTCCCAAAGACCCAGCCTCCACAGGCCCATCAAATCAGGGATTGAGGCATCACCATCTACATTTGGGAGAGACCCAAACATTCAGTCCTTACCACAGTTCAGAGCAGGCCACCTGCCATCCCCCGAATAAGACTACATCTCTACCTCTGACATTAAATGACATAAGACGTATGAGTGTGAACTCTGTTCTTGGTGTTCTCACTCACAAGCGGACCTTGAACAAGATAATACTATAAGAAAGGAATTGGCAGCAGGGGGAAACTGTCTGGGGTGGGGAGTGGGACTGGCAGTTGAAGGAAACTTCCCAGGGAGGGAGGGGCACACCTCATCCACAAGGGGACCTGCCTAATCAACATTTGGATACCTAACCCTGAATTGTACCCCACATCTTCATCATATCAATAAATAACTAAATAAACAACACAAGACTTCCGATAACGCAAAAGTAGTACTTCCCCAGGAAAGTCAAGATACCTCTGAGCTCGGAGGAGAATGCAAGTTGATTACCTGCCTCTGCCAGATGAGAGCTCAGGAACGGAAATGCCGTCTCCAGGGAAAGCAACACTGGACCTAAGCTGCTGCTGAGGGCGGACTTGCAGGAGCCACAGGTACAGGGCTGCCGGGTGAGAAGGTAGAGCAAGAGGCAGGAGGGGTAGGCTGCATGGAAAGGCTCACGCTTGCCAGAGGTTTGCTGCAAACCCTCTGCAGAGGCTCACTGGTTAGCAAGATCCTCTCAGAAACGACTTTTTCTCTCCTCATTGTGTGGGGAAGGAAGTGCTGGTCTGCTAAGGACAGCAGCTGCTGGATATCTTGATTCTATGAAAGGGCTGAGATTACTGGACCTCTCGCAGTGGCTCACATTCCCTTTAAAAGTAGACAGAGCCACCCGGGCTCGGTGGCTCAGCCTGTCATCCCGCGCCTTTGGGAGGCTGAGGTGAGTGGATGGCCTGAGCCCGTGGGTTCGAGACCCGCCTGGGCAGTGAGACCTCATCTCTACGATAAATCAAAAAATCAGTTGGGCGTGGTAGCGCATGCCTGTCATTCCGGCTACTTGGAAGGCTGAGGCGGAAGGATTGCCGGAGCCCAGTGGGGCGAGGCTGCGGTGACCAGGAGCGGCCACTGCACTCCAGTCTGGGTGACAGAGTGAGACTCCAACTCAAAAAAAAAAAAAAAGTAGACAGAGCCAATAAGGTTGGTAGAAGTACAATATTTCACGAAGTCAAAAGTGACAGTTATGCTCTATTTTAAGCAACTGTGAAAATGCAATAAGTTAAAAAGGATATCCCCTCTGGCTAAGTCAGAGACACCCTATTTCTTTTTCTAATGGCAAGAAATTAATATTTTGAGCATCGACTGCTATCTGTGCTCCCGCCAGTGTTGGAAAATAGACATGCATCTTCAGAAAGCAAACAGTCTAAGGATTGACTAAGCACCTGCTGAGTGCGTACACTGCAACAGGGTCTGTGAAAGTCGCACACAAACACGCGCTCTCCAATTCTCAAGAAAAACAAGTTTGAGTCATTAAAAAGCAATTTTAAAATAGCCACTATGAAACGAGATGAGGCAGTATTAAATTGCAGGGAATGGCTTCATAGAAAGGTGGAACTTCAAGAGTGAGTATGGTTAGGATCAGAGAAGCATCTTATGTTCTGGCTGCTTCTCCCTCATCAGAAGTCTCTCTCTGTACACAATGGGAGCTTTGGTGAGCTCAGAGTCATGTCCATTTTTGAAATAGAAAACTAATGTGCATCTTTCATCTCTCCCAATCAGAATATTTTAAAATTCCCAAAACCAAAGTACTCTTGAGATGAAAAAAGCAAACAAGAAAAGAAAACAGGAAATGTTGCTTAAAGTTAATAGAAACAAGCTCATCTCCAACTCATAAATAAATGAACACTTTTGTACTCTATGCCTTAGAAAGAAAGAGGTGCTCAAGAGGGGGAGGGAAATCAGCGCTCTAGACTTCTCCTTCAGCTTGTAAAGACTCAGCAGACTTTGTTGCAAACTCGTTGCTCTGTTTAATAAGCGCACCACGTGTAAATGTACTAAACACATAAATACAGCAAAGTCATAATCACTAGGTTCAATGCCAAGCACCATTTAAACACACTGATTAAATCAATTTGATGATAGTAAGCCTTTTTTATTAGGATCCCTGTCCGAAAGAGAAAGCAAAGCTTAGGGGGAAACTGTACTTTTTCTTTGAAGGAAATGATATACATGAATTCCATTAATGGTTTAACTACTGTTCTTTACAAGGGACCTTGAGCAATCTAACACTTTCCCACTTATAGTAAATAATCTCTCCTTTTTCCCCCCATTCTAGAGAGTCAAGGCATGGACTGGGTGAGTTTCCTGAACACCTGCCTGAGTGATAAGAGTAAGTATTCATTCTTTCATTATGCCAGAGCCCACGTCCGATATCTGAACTGTATTTGTGATGTAACTTCAGAGTACTAGGTGTTACGTAAGAAATTTCTGAGGTCCTCCTGTGAGATTCTAGGTCAACCTGGACTACCTCAACTTTGTCTTCTTACATGCCTAACCTTGGGCTTCAGCAAATCCACATTCCCTGACAACTTGGGAATGAGGACATGCGTATCTCTGTAGAGTGTCAGCTTTGAGGCAGCATCAGTCAATGCCCTCTGGTTGCATCAGTAACATGCGGTGGTAATAGTGAGAAGGACTCAGGAAAGAAAAAGACAAAGTAGTCCATTAAATTCTCATTATCCATGGGTTTTCAATAAGTTTAGAGGGATAAGGGATATCTACATAACAGAGTATGCTGTACAAGGGCTACATATGTTTACTTCAAAAGTCAGAATGCAAGCTATCAGCATTCAAATAAGAGAACAATCAAAGTGAGATGAGAGGGCATGGAAGACTTTTTGAATAAAATATCCAATCTGAACCTTAAACAATGAGTAGGATTTTGACTCAGAGAAGCGAACAGAGTACAGAATCTAGAGAAACAAAAGGCAGGAGATGTAATGTTTGTTTGCTTCTGTATGGACATGGGTATAGATTATGTAAGCAGATTCTACAGGCTCTGCACCATGTTTTGGCTTCTCTTCCTCCTCCCACTGACAGCAGGTCTGTGTTTCCATAGTCATTTGTTGAATGATGCTGTAAAGAATGTTTATTCAGACCCTGTTGTCTGCAGGCTCTGTGCTAGTTTCTATAAGTTGGATGAAACAGGAAAATTTATTCCTATCTGAAGTTTAGAATATAGGGAATTTTATTGAGCAATAAAACCTCATTTTCATACCTGGATCTTAGCTTGAAGTATTGTCACTATAATTGTCTTTTCTTTACAAAACAAATTTTATGTGCTGCATTTTCTTATTGCAAAAGCAATAAAAACATCACTTAATGCCACAGGATGGACTGCCCTGATGAGAATCCCATCTCACTACTACTAACACATAGAAATGCTGGCTAACATGCATTTATAATTTTCATACAGTAACAGTCACTCTTTTGGAGGTGTGGTTTTATGAGTTTTACTACGTGGATATACACAGTAACTACTACCACAAGGATATCTAGGTCAGTTATCTGTAAACAATTCCATCAACCCCAAAATCTGACTCATTCTGTCATATTTTTATTCAAACATTTCCCCAGTCCAACCACTAGCAATCAATTTTCTTAAGGTTCCTGTAGTTTTCTCCACAATGTTGGATAGGTGGGGTCATACCACATGCAACTTTTTGAGACTGCTTGTTTCACTCAACATAATGCCTTTGAGATTGTCCATGTTGCTGTGTATATCAGTAGTCCATGCCTTCTTATTGCTGAGAATTAAACTGTTATATAGATGAGCTACAGTTGGTTTATTCATTCACTCACTGAAGGACATTTGGATTGTTTCCAGTTTGAAATGACTAGAATGTTTTAAGTTTTGCCTAAACTTTCTGAGTAAATAGATTTTTCAGTTATCTAGGGTGAATACCTAAGAATGGGACCATACGATCATAGGCTAAATGTGTGCTTAACTTTATAAGAAATTATCACACCATTTTCCAAAATAGCTTTTGCACTTCTAAAAGCAGCAATATGTGAAGTTTTTAGTTGTTCCACATTCTTGTAAGCATTTGGTATTATTTTTTAAAAAATCCAATTGTGTACGTGCATCTTGGCACTAATGACACAGACCTTGCTACTTTGTGTTTATTTGCCTCCTGAATACTTCTTTAGTGAAGTGTTTATTTACAACTTTTGCCCAACTTTGTATTAGGTTGTTTGGTTTTTGTCATTAAGTTCTGAGAGTTCTTTGTATATTTATATTCTGGATATAAATTCTTAATCAGACATGTAATTGTGAATATATGCTTTCAGTCTATAACTGTCTTTTCATTCTCTTAACTGTCTTTTCTAGAACAAAAGTTTTTAATTTTGATGAAGTCTAATTTATCAGCATTTTATGGACCATGCTTTTGGCATTATTTCTAAGAACTTTTTGCTTAGTTCAAGGCCACAAAGTTTTCCTCTTAGTTTTATTCTAGGCTTTGAGTTTCACATTTCAGTCTATGATTCATTTTCAGTTAATTTTTGTAGAAGAGGTGACTGTTGATTTTTTTTGCATATGGATATCTAGTAGTTCCAGCACTGTCTATTGACAACATGATTTTTCTTCACTGAATTATTTTTTGTACCTCTATGAAAAAAAAACCAACAATTGAACATGTGTGCATGTTTATTTCTGGACTTTCTCTTGTTGTTCCATTGAACTATATGTCTGTACTTTCACCAGTGCCAAACTGTATTGATTGTTGTAGCTTCATAGTAATCAAAATCCGGGCACTAATGTCTTCTACATCTATTGTTTTCAAAAATCTTTTTGGATAAGTTAGCTTTTTCAAAAATTTTAATATAAATTTTAGAATCAGGTTTTTATGTCTAAAAAATATATACTTTTAGGTGTTTGATTTACATTTTGTTATAATTATAGATTAACTTGAAAATATGGCATCATTACTATATTGAGACCCTAATGCATAAAAATGAAATATCTCATCATTTATCTAAGGTCATTTTTTATTTGTTTTATTATCATTAGTTATCAGTATAAAAATTGTGCACATATTTGTTAAATTATTACCTAAATATTTCAGTTATCGTAAAGCTATTATTAACTGCACCATTGTTTTAGTTTCAGTTTCCAATAGTTTATTGCTATAGTATAGGCATATAGTTGATATTTGTATATTAATGTGTATCATAAAGTATTCCAAAAAATTGCTATAATCATTTATTACGTGATATATTTGTGGATTCCATAGCATTTTTTGCAGATAATCCTGCTGTCTATGAATAGGGATAGTTTTTCCTCTTTCACTTAAATCTATATACCTTTTAATCCTTTTTCTTGATTTATTGCATTGACTAGGACTCAAAATATTAGAAGAGTGGTGAGAGAAAACATTCTTGCCTTGTTCCCATCTTTAGGGGAAAGCTTGCATTTTTTTCCAATTAAGTATGACTGTAGCTATAAATTTTTATAAATGATTCTTCAGATTAAGAAAAGTTATGATAAACAGTGGGAAGAAGAAGTCACAAAAAGGAATAAGATATTTATAATGTTCACAGTCACAAATAATTAATACCCTGAAGTATAAACAATTCATACAATTGAAATAGAAAAAAAGCCAACAACTTAGGTGAAAGAGGCATTCAAAACTTTTACATAGGAGGGATATTCAATAATCATCTGAAAAGATGCCAAGTTTCAGTTTCAAAGTTAAGCAAGGTTTTATGTTTTATTTAAATTTTTATATTATTGAAGGTAACTTCTTTATAATTAAATTTTTGTTGAAGAAAGAAAGTTTATTCAGGAAGTTATCTAAAAATACAGGCATTGTTTTGATGTTTCATAGTTTTGGAAAACATTGTGACTAAATTTCGTAAACTTAGTTGTAAATTTTAAAATAAGTCCCATTTATGAAATATCATTAACTCTTATACCAGTTATGATTCATGACTTTTCATAATTTTAAGCATGACTCAAAAAACGTTTCACAGTACTTGTGAGTAAAACATGAACATCAAAAGACGCTTGTCTCTACGTTGGCTGGAAGTAAAAAGCTCATACAAGAAATTTGTCAACTATAATCTCAGTCAAGTTTTCTGTTTCACTATGTGTCAGTCTTACTTATCAGGCACGTTCTTTGTTTAGCTCTCTGAGTCATAAATGATTCTGTAACCTTGGCATTTCTTATCAACGGTGAGAAACAATTTACAACATAGATCTTTCAACAAAATATACATAGGTCTAACTGATTTATTTTGGAGTTTCCTATTAATGAACATTGATTAATTTAAAGAGACATTTTTCTTGCTTCACTTAATGCCCGAAAATTAGGGGACTTATTTTATTTTCACATTCATTATCAAGTTTATGTGAATTTTAGCAATGACGTGTCATCTTATTCTTGAGGACTAGCAAATAGAAAAAAATAAGTTTGATTCTCTCAAGTATTGGCAACTATATGGAAAAATGAGTATTTTACATGCTTCTGTGTAAAACAACTACTCCCTGTGGAAGTAATTTGTTTACTTTCAGTTCATCAGCCCACTTTCACAATTCTAGACCATTTTGGGTAGACACCGTAGAAGAGAAGAAGGCCACTGGACATCAGATCTAAATTCCCACTCGAACACTGATTCTTAGAAATTGTATGATCATAGGCAAGTCAAAGTCCAAGTTGGAATTAAGATGTTAAATATATTGACAGAGAAATGATACAAATATATTATAAATGATCTACTGTTTGAATTGGTTCTATCGTTGTCTCTGTATTAAAAATAACATAAAGTACATTCATGGAGAGTTTACCAAGTACTGGTCATTATTCTTAATGTTTTTCATGCGTTTTAAAAATGTAATTCTCTCAAATATTTATGAAATAGATACTATATTACATATGGTACAGCTAGGAATTCAGGTTTAAAAGGAACTTGGTCACAGTCGTGATAGAGCCACGACTGAACCCCAAAGCTCTTACTGTCTTCAACGTGTCATCCTGTTTCTGTTACTATGACAACTGAAGTTTGGTCTAACCAGCCACTAGATTCAGTGAACCCAATTTTTCCAGTGCAGCTATGATGAACACTATAGATAATGCCAAAGCAAATTTCAAATCTTTTGCTTCTATTTTTTTCTTTCACATCCAAGTTGTCAATAGCAACAACAGGTTGTTGGGCTGGAAAAATAAATGAAATGGAACAAATTTTCAGCTGCCTCCCTCCATTTCCCTGCTGATTGACTAGTAGACTAACTAGCTCTGGAAAATGACTTCTTTGCAGCTTCAAGCAGAGCTTGACAATTGCCCTTTGACCTTCCATGGCATATTCCCAATGAAAGCTCTGATCATTTCACTCTGATTTGCAAATGTGATTATTCTCTGCGTAATGGAAACTTGCATTACCCTTATTCAGGATTACAACTCTGGAAGAATGTCAATCATTTTTCTAAGCAAGAAACCAACATTGACATCCAATGTTCACCATGACCCTCGTTGCTTCACTTGACCCGGGGCAGCATTTCAAGGAGTTTGGAAAAGCCAAGGCAGAAGACGTTATGCAGCTCTTTTTATGCCTAGACCAGAGACTTTCCACAGAAAATCAGTCATGACATAGGAATGCACGTTGGCCAGGCTTGTTCTTTTGCCCCTGAGTTTGAGACTCAAACCTAAACACAGAAAACAGCCTTTGGTGGACTGGGGAGAGAAAGGAGGAAGGCTTTATTGCCATAGTTATGTATCTACACAGTTTGTTTGTTTGTTTGTTTGTTTTAATTTCCAGAGAGCTCTGGCCACTGCCGTCCAGGGCCTGACACCAGAGCCCCTGCATGCCTGTAGTTTGCCAGCTTATATAGGCATAGCTGACTTCCACTTGACCTTGCAGGCAGCTTTGATGTCCAGTTGCTTTAGCACTCATGACAATAGGATGTTCTTTAGGGGATCAGTCAGGATTATTGACTTGTGTTGGTACATCTGCTCAACTTACCCTGACCCATTTTGTTTGGAGAAAAAGAACCCCCTTTTAGGTGTGCATTTAGGTGTTAACCAAAACCCTAGTGGAAAGTTATGATCAGGGGGTATAGAAGATAAAAGCACCTTTACCTCTAAAATATAGAGAATGGTTTTATACTTTAAAGACTAAGCAATTAAATCATACTTCAACAGCAAACTTAAGGATATGAGAGGGTGGAGCAGAGTGGGTATAGCTCTTGTAACATTAAAAAAATCACATGATTAAGAATCAATTGTCCTCAATACACTCACCTTATCTAATCACTTTCAAACTTATCAAATTTAGAACATCATACTTTAAAATAATCTACAACTGTGGGGCTGGGATACTCAAATCACTGCCGGGAGAAGATGTATTACAGTGTTGTCCTTGGGGTCTATGGTAGGGAACAGTTCTCAAAATTGCATCTAGGCAAAAGGTGTGGCTTCTGTTCTTTAAGCTTGTGCCTGCCAGAAAGTATTATCTTTTGGACAGGAGTAATTTTGCCATATGAACATAGACTTTTTGTCCTGTGCTGCATTTTTTTTGTTTGTTTGCTTGCTATGGAATAAATCACACTGACATAAATGGATGCCCAGGAAATAATCATGTGTCTGTTTCTCCCTACCTCTGTCTCTGATCCCAACACCACCCTGTGGATGGGGATTGCTTAAAAGACAAAGTGTTTAACCCACAGTGGGCTTTCAGTAAATAGTAAATGAATGACAACGTGAAGAAATGGCAGAGCTGCTAAATAATGGTTTAAATTAAGAAAATGTCATCTGGATATAAAATCTCTTTACGCATATGACTAGATATTATTCTTCCTGGAAAACAACAAAAATGTGTTCCTTTGCTTATTCTTAGAAAGATTTTATTTTCAATTATTTATACTCGCCAGAACAGTGCCACACAACTAATCGATAATAAAAATGTGAATGACTGAAGATGTCACAAAGCCTTAAGGAAAGTTATAAAAGATAGGCCACCCCCATCACAAGGAGGCATGAAGTGAAGTCAAATGTCTAAGTCCACCAAATCCAAGTTACCATTCACTCATTGTCAATGTAACAAATATTTATTAAACTCTATTATATGATGGGTAATGTTCAAGGTACCTGGGGTATATCAGTGAAGAAAACAGCCAATGATATCTGCTAGCAGAGAGTTTGCAAATTAGCTAGAAGGAAATAAGCAATAAGTGATAAACATACAAAATAAGTAAACGATGCAGCATATTGGCAGTGTTGTGTGCTGAGGGACAAAAAGAATAAGTACGACAAAATAAAAAATAATTGGGTAGTAGGAAGGGGCAGTCGCAGTTTTAAAGAATAGTTGGTACGCTACCTTGAAAGGGAACATTTGGGCAACAAATTAAAAGAAGTGGATATTGGAAAGATCAGTGATCCAGCAGTGGGAAGTCAGAGGACTAGAGATGAAGTGTTCTTGACATGTTTAAGAAATGACAAGGGGGGAATTCCAGCAAGATGGTGACTAGAAAAGTCAGACTGTGACTTTTCCGCAAAAGTGAGTGTCCGTGAAGACTCTCCGTGTGAGGGGGTGTGTGCGGGTGGGTGAGTGAATGTCTCACGAGGGGGAGACTAAGGTTCATGCACCCAAGGCTTTCCTCCAGAGGTGACTGCAACCCCCACGACCCTGTGATTGAAGCCACCGGAGGGGCAGGATTTCTGCAGTTATCTGGTTCTCCTGAGAAAAGCCTGCCTGTACAGCTGATCCTCATCACCTGGAGACCGGCCCACACCATCCCCTGTGGCAGCATCGCAGGTGGAGCCCTGACTGTGGAGATAGCAGCTGGGGAGAGCTGGAGAAGAGCCCCACCACTGGTGAGGAACAGCTGGCTGGAGCCATTTTCTCTGTCCTGGGACCTGGTCGAGACCTGCATCACCCCGCCCAGCTCTGCCCCAGCCTCCAGCCTGGGACCTAGAGCTTATCTCATCAAACATCCCTCCCAAACTCTGGAGCAGGCACAGGCATGTCAGATCTGGGGGGGGAGACTTGACAGCAGTAGATGGGTGAGTCCAGATGTGATCCACCCTCCTCCCACAATTGTCCATGGGGCATGTGAAACCTGCTGAGAGTAACCCTATCAGCCTGTGCTGAGAGCGGAGGGGAGAGGCTGAAGACCAGAGCTGAAGGGAAGTTGAAGTTGCAGGAACTGCCTCAGAGTGAGTTGGGGTTTTTTTGTATAGTTTTGTTTTGTTTGTTTGTTTTGCTTTGTGTTTGTTTGCTTGCTTTAGTTTTGTGTTTTTTCCTTTTCCTCTTCTCTTTCTGTTTTTGATTATGTTTTTGTACTTGCTATGTTTCTGTTACTTTATTGGGTTTTTTTTTAGACTTTCCATTTGTGTATGGGCATTTTTCAGGGAGAGTACCTCAATAGGTTTTTGGTTGTTGTTGTTGGTTTGTGTGTTTGTATGATTGACTGTATGTTTTTAAAAAATCTTTTCTGTCTTTGTTTGTGTCTCTATTCTTTTGTTAGTTGGCATGCCTGTCTGTTTTCCCTCTTCTTCTTATCTGCCCCTGCCTTCCTCTTAACCCCCTCCTTCCTTTTTCTATTCTTTTCCTTTTTCTTACCTTATTTTGCTTTCAGGGGCAAATCCATACCCCCACTGCATGGACATATTGTAAGGCAGTGGGAAGTGGGCTGCAGGGGGCCCACATAGCTGTCAGCATATGCCAGGATCTGATAACAACTGTTTCTGAATAACAACTCCTCCCTCAATTAAATCTCAGAACTGCAGAAAGTATAGCCCCCAACCCACAGTCCAGCTTCAGAATCAAATAAAGCCAGAGGATCCACATAAGGAAGAATAGGTGATTGAGCAAACAGAAGTAAAAGCTACACCCCCCCCATCCCTGAACAACAGAATTAAAGAAAAGGTTAAAAAAGGGTGGGGGGCGTGGAGGAAAATCTGCACAAATGAAGAAAAACTAAAAGAAGAATATGGGTCTCACACAGACACCTGGGAGGTCAGATACTGAGAATACAGACTTCGAAATGCAGGCAATGAAGAGCCCCCAAAATGACTGGTCTCAAACCACAAACCCAGATATCAAGACATTAATAGAGAGAATAAATAGAATTGAGGAGTGGCAAGAAGAAAGAATGAAGAAGTTGATAACTGAAATAACAGAAATACAGAATACAGTGAATGAAAGAAATAACAAACTGATAAGCATGGAAAGCAGACTTAGCCATGCAGAAGAAAGAATCTCAGAGCTTGAGGACCAAAATATGGAACTAACCCAAACTGTTAAAAGCACAGAAAAGAAGCTTAAAAAGACAGGAAAAAAGCTTCAAGAGATGAACAATTACCTCAAGAAGATGAACCTAAGATTAATTGAAATTCTTGAGGTAGATAGAGAAACAGAGCAAACATTCCACGAAATTATCTAAGAAAACTTCCCTCGTCTCATCAGTGAAGTGACCATTCAAACACAAGAGATTCAGAGAACCCTTGCAAGACAATAAATGAGAAGACCAACTCCTAGAAACATAGTAATTTGTTTACACAAAGAAGGTATAAAAGAGAAAATTCTAAAGGCAGCAAGAGAGAAAGGTCAGACTACTTACCAGGGAAAACCAAATAGAATAGCAGCAGACTTATCTACAGAAACACTTCAGCTAGGAGAGACTGGAATCCAATCTTCAAAGTTCTCAAAGATAAACAATTTCAACAAATAATTACCTGCCTAGCCAAGCTAATCATCAGTGATGGAGAATTAAAATCTTTCCCAGAACGCTATCCCTAAGAACTTATGCTGCCACAAAACCACCACTATAAGAAACACTTAAACACAAAAGAATGAAAAAAAAGAACAACGCCCTTAACAAGAATTCAGAAAAGAGATTACAAACACACATGAATCAATTCAAAAAACAAAAGAACGAGAGCAAACAAACAGCAGCAAGAATAGCAAAACACTATAAGAGCATCATGACAGGAGTAAACACTCACATCTCAATAATTAGCCTGAATGTGAATGGTTTAAATGTACCACAGAAAAGACATACAATGGCAAAATTGATAAAATATCGTGAGGCAACAATGTATTGTCTCCAAGAGACTCATCTCACCAGAAAGGACACTCTCAGACTAAAGTAAGAGGATGGGAAACAAAATTATAGGTAAACAAAACACAAAAGAAAGCAGAAGTCACAATCTTAATATCAGACAAAATACCCTTTAAGCTATCCA
The DNA here is from genome assembly GCA_027257055.1 of Cephalopachus bancanus. NCBI lineage: Eukaryota > Metazoa > Chordata > Mammalia > Primates > Tarsiidae > Cephalopachus > Cephalopachus bancanus. The sequence continues at coordinate 6,205,123 of JAPVLO010000042.1, forward strand.
AAATTTAAAAAGATATAAAAGGTCACTACATAATGATAAAAGGTCTAATACATCAAAAGGAAATATCCATCCTAAACATATATGCAGCCAACATAGGAGCACCAACTTTCATAAAGCAGCTTCTAGGTAGACTTACAAAAGATATTGACTCTAACACTATCATAGCAGGGGACTTAAATACCTCACTCACAACCCAAGCTAGATCATCAAGACAAAAAAAAAAAACAAGGAGTTAAGAACCTCAATGTGACACTTGACCAAATGCGCTTAATTGATACCTACAGAACACTCCACCCAACAACCACACAGTATACATTCTGCTCATCACCACATTGAATGTACTCTAAGATTGACCACATCCTCAGCCATAAATCAAGAATAACCAAATTCCATAAGATTGAAACACTGCCATGCACCTTCTCAGGCGACAATGGAATAAAAATAAATATCAACACCAACAAAGTTCCCCCAAACCCACAAAGACATGGCTCTAAACAGCATGATGCTGAACAACTCCTGGGTCAACACAGGAATCAAAACAGAAATTAAAATATTCCTGGAAACAAGTGAAAACAAAGAGACATCTTACTAAAACCTTTCAATGCCATGAAAATTGTACTAAGAGGGGAATTCATATCTGTACAAACACACATGAGGAAAATGGAAAAGTCACAAGTTAACAGCCTAACAAATCACCTAAAGAAGCTAGAAAAATAAGACCACCAAAACCCTAACTTCAGCAGAAGAATCCAGATCACCAAAATAAAGGTCCAAATTCAGGACATAGAAGACAAAAATATAGTACAAAAAAATCAGCAAAACAAAAAGTTGATTCTTTGAAAGGATAAACAAGATTGATGGTCCCCTGACTAGACTGACCAAGAAAAAGAAGGGAAAAAGATCAAATAAACACAATCAGAAATGCAAAAGATCAATCACAACTGATCCTGAAGAAATACAAAAGCTTATCAGAGACTACTATGCAAACTTGTATGGAAACAAACTCGAAAATATAAATGAAATGGAGGGCTTTCTTACATCATACAACCTCCCCAGGTTGAAACAAGAAGAAATCGAGATCCTAAACAGACCAATAACAATCCAGGAAATTGACTATGTGTTAAGAAAACTACCAAAAAAAAAAAAAAAAGCCCTGGACCAGATGGCTTTCCATCAGAATTCTAAAAAATGTACAAGGAGGAACTGATACCAATCCTAGAAAGTATTCCAGGAAATTGAGAAACATGGAAATCTCCCCAATTAATTTTATGAAATTAACATCACATTGATACCCCAAACGGGTAAAGAGCCAACAAAGAAAGAGAACTACAGGTCAATATCCTTGAAGAACATTGAAGCTAAAATTTGCAACAAAATCTCAGCAAACTGGATTCAACAACAAAACCCAAAGTGCCCATGCCATAAAAGATAAGATAGCAAGTGGGACCTCATCAAACTAACAAGTTTCTGCAAAGCAAAAGAAATCCTCAAGAGAGCAGGGAGACAGTTCACAGAATGGAAAAAAATATTTGCCAACTGTATGTCTGACAAAGGCCTAACATCTAGGATCTACAAGGAACTCAAACGTGCTGAAAAGAAAAAAAAAAAGCCCCATTACAAAGTGGGCAAAAGATATGAATAATACTTCTCAAAAGAAGACATTCAAGCAGGCAACAGATACATGAAAAAATGCTCAGCCCCACTAGTCATCAAAGAAATGAAAATTAAAACTACAATGAGATACCACCTAACTCCAGTCAGAATGGCCATCATCAATATTTCAAAAACCAGATGCTGGAGAGGATGCGTGAAAAGGGAACATTTCTACATTGTTGGTGGGAGTGTAAACCAGCACAGGCTCTGTGGAAACAGTGTGGCGATTCCTAAAAGATCTAAAAGTTGACCTTTCACATGACCTTGCAATCTCCCTACTGGCAATAATCTGGAGGAACTCAAACCACTCTATGAAAGAGATACCTGCACACACATGTTTATTACAGAATTGTTCACAATAGCAAGAATATGGAGCCAATTGTGTTGCCCATTGAAAGAGGAGTGAATTTTTTAAAAATGTGGTACATATACACAATGGAATACTATGCAGCCACAAAGAAGGACAAAATCATGAACTTTAGAGCAGAGTCTATAATACTGAGTGATCTTTCACAGAAACAAAGAACTGAGTATCACTTTTTCTCACTCATAAGCAGACCCTGAATAACTATCGTAATACTATAAGAAAAAGATTGTCCGTAGTGGAAGACTGCCAGGGGTGGGGATGCTGGATTGGCAGTAGTGAGAATCTGCCGGGGGAGAGGAGAGCACACCTCATCAACAGGGGTACCTGCATAATGAATATTTGTATACCTAACCCTGAATTGAACCCACATCTTTAAAATATAAAAATTAAAAGTAAATTAAACCCTAAGAATAGAAAAAGAAATAACAAGGAAGTCAACGTGGCCGCAGTGGAATAAAGGAGAAGATTTGAGGTATTTAAAGCAGAGGGAGTTGAATTTATAGGATTACATATTTAAGCAGGTTATATAGGGCTGTGGTCCCCTGCCAAGACATTGACTTTTTTTTCTGACCACATTAAGTCACTACAATAGTCTGTAGAGATGACACAATTTAATTTTTTTTAATCACACTTTCATGTTGATAATAGACTATGAACAAATATAGAAATGGGTAGAGCATTTAGCAAGCTACAACCAGAGGAGATATCCAAGTGTTGAAACCCGAGTGTGGTCTCAGTGAAGGTGGTGGGAAGTGGTCAGCTTGTGGGTACTTTGAAGATAAACGCCAACAGGATACCTTGATAGAGCGGACATCAGTAGTAAGAGAAAGAGAATTGGGGATGACTCTGATTTTTTTGAAGGACAAGTTGTATCAGTTAAGATGGGGCAGATCAAGTTTCTGGAAAGTAGATCAGGACTGCACTTCTGATGTTGTTGAATGTGAGATATCCACTAGGCACACATGAGGAGATACAAACTATTCAGCACAAGCATAGAATCTGACGAAGAGGACCGGACTAGACTTAGAAGTTTGGAGTCAACAGCATTTGGATAAAACTTAAAGCCAAAAGACTAAGATGAAATCAGCAAGGAAATGAGCATAAATATAGAAGACGGTATGTGTTTGCTTGTTCTTAAAACGAGAGAAATAACTGATTTTTGTTTCCTGATCGGGATGGTCCATGGCACAGGGTAAAAAATGGTGTTGCAGGAGAGAGAGGGAAGGATCAGGCACCAAAGTTCTAGAGCAGCTAAAACGAAGGGGACCAAGTATGCCTGCAGAGAGGCAGAGCTTAGAGAGGAGCTTGGCACAGAGCGGGAAGAAATGACATAGTTGTATGAGTCTGTGAGAGTTATCTTCAGATTGCTTCCATGTTTTTTTTTTTGGAAAATGGAAAAAAAGGACACAAGATCATCAGCTAGTTAACGCTGGAGGAGAAACTGTGTTTCTTTCTTTAGCTTTATTCAGTTGCATGGGAGTAGCCACAGGGTAGACTGAGAGTGGAGGTTAATGATGGATAGAGTTTTAAAGTCCAATACAAAGAAGCAAGAATGGAGAAGGGAGTTGTACAAAGAAGTTAATATGATTAATTTAAACTGGATTAGAAGGAAGAGGGAATCAAAAGAAAGTAGATTAACGGATTAGGGCTTCCAGGTTGGGGCGGGGGGAAGGAGAGTGAAGGTTGTCGGTACAAGGATCTGCTGTGGCCATGAGAAATCGCCTCTCAGATCTCCAAGTACAGGGAGTACCATTGCCCGGTGACCCCAGCTTCTGTGTTCTGAAATCTGTCATTATGCTTTTGCTGTGGCCAAACTTTCCAAGATCACCTCCCTGACAGTGACCAAGTGCAGGAGGAATATTAAGGTAGATCTCTTACCAGGCAACGTTGGCTAATGGACTCCCAATCAACTATGCCAAAACTTTCTTAGAACTGCACTGAAATCAAAGACTTTTCTTATCCAATCTGCTGTCCTTTCCTTTCTCCTGCACAGGGCCTACACAGCAATCTGAATGTTCTCCCAATGTCTACCACCTCCCTTCCTATTTTTCTTCATTGACATTTTTCCAAATGAATCTCCAGTACTTCTAATCCTGTCTCATGGTGTGTTTCTCAGATGACCAGAACTAATTTAGGGAACTAGAACAAATGGGTTGGAAAGATTAGAGAAAACAAGAAGCATGAACTTGAACTTGTGGATAGAGGACTTACAGGAATTAGTGATTACAACATCAAGGATGTGTCCATGGGGAAAAAGGCTAGAATAGAGTGAAGGACAAGATTGCTGGAAGAAAGAAGGCCAAGAAACAGAGGGCCAAAGTGTTGGAATAATAATAATAATAATAATAATAATAATAATTGAGTTGGAGTCTCACTCTGTCACCCAGGCTGGAGTGCAATGGCACGCTCACAGCTACCGCAGCCTTGACCTGCTGGGCTCAAGTGATCCTTCTGCCTCAGCCTTCCAAGCAGCTGGAACTACAGGCATATGCCTCCACGTTCGGCTAATTTTTTGATTTATTGTAGAGATGAGGTCCCGCGGAGTTGCCCAGGCTGGTCTCACACCCATGGGCTCAGGCAATCCTCTCACCTCAGTCTTCCAAAGTACTGGGATTATAGGCACGAGCCACTGCGCCCAGCCTGAAAGAATTATTTTTTTGTGTTTTTAAATTGCAAATAATTAAGACAGTAAGCCAGGAGATGAAATAATCAAAATATGATGGAAGGATGATATGAAGTGAGGAAACGAAACCACAATGGAGGGCAGAGGGTGCTGTAATCGAATGGCCTGATATTTCAAGCTGTGATGTTTGTGAGGTAGGGAGAGATGGAAGGAGAATGGTCTGACGTGTCAATAAATAGCACAGTAGTTACCTACCTCAACTCAGTTAGTAGGAGAGCAAAGGGAAGAGGCAAAGCCAGTCACACCTTAAAAGCGTTTCCAGGAAAGTTGTATCCCTCGATGCTTTCTGTGAGGAAATGTCATTAGCATAGTGGTATTTAGTGGGGGATAATATTGCACCCCTGAAGCTCCCTTCCCCCTAAGACATTTGGCCATGTTTGGAAACTGGGGTGGAGGAGCAATGGGCATCTAGGGAACGAAGATCAGAGATACTGTAGAATATCCTACAGTGCACAAGACAGCCTCTCTCAACAAATAATTATCAAGTCCCAAATGGCAGTAGTGCTGAAGTTGAGCAACCCTTTATTAGCAACACTAGGTGGAAGGAATTTTTGAGAAGAAGCTGGAGAGAAGTCATGACTTTGAATTCCAAAGGAGACAGTAGAAAGGGTTCAAGAGTTGAGGCGGAGAAAAATAGGAAAGCAATACGGGGAATGCACATATGCTCATGGGAAGAGAGTCTGGAGTTGAAGGAGGACCAGGATGCCTGGGGTTTCTGGTGATAACTGATCTGAGTGAGATGATACACATGGGTTGGAGAAGGCTGCTGAGGCTGCCTTGAGTTCCTGCGGCTCTCTGTGAACTCTTGTTGATGACAGCGAAGTGCTAGGAGGTGTAGCTTGTGGTCTCAGGTCCAGTTCCTTGGATGAATCTGGACTCCTGCCTGGAAAGGCAAATATATACCTAGAGCGTGTGTCCTGGTTCATGTCGACACTTCATCTTTTCTTTTCTGTGACTTTCTTTTTTTATTGTCACCCAAAGCTCTCTACCTGTCACCTACAAGTCCTTCTCTTTTGCTCCGAAGCTCTGCCAGAATTTAATAACATTCCTGATTTTTTTTAAATCAACACCTTTTCCCTCCTGAGTGATACCTCTCTACCCACACACACATTCCTATCAAAACAGGCCCACTAGTAATTCCTCTCCCCACCCTAGGGCTCTGATAAATGAGCAGTTGGGCTATTATTTCCAGATTAATATGTTAGACCTCCTAGATAGTAATGACTCTGAACAAAGGATCTGAATGTTTTAAGAAAGCATTACCATTGGGATTTCAGACACAGAGGCAGAGCTACTGTTAGACCCTACAAATCATACTACCCAGGCTGCCAATTGTGTTTCAGAAAGAGTCCTTACAGAGGGTACAAATCTTTAATTAATGTAGTTTCTTCCTCGTGACTGAAAGACTTCCCAAAGACAAATCCCAGAAGACATTATTCAGATACACACTGAGAAGAGGCATATCTCCTACATCACTCTCTCCTTTTATTCCTATTTAACTATTTACCCAGATTAGAAGCTGTTGCTACCATGGCTTGGTTTGAGTAACCTCTTTTCTGTCTCGGTTCTTATTGGCTTCTTTACCTCACAATACACTCTGCTACCAAACTACCCAGCCCTTACCTTCCTTCTTCTCCACCAGCTGGGTCAGATGCCTCTTCTCAGTGCTCCCAAAGCACCCGGGGCATTCACCACACTACATTCTTCTTCATTTACTTACCAGTCTCTGCTCCTCACCCCCTTTTCTTGAGTGGGGGTCTCATTCTATCTTCCAGACTAGAGTGCAGTGGCATGATCATTACTCATCACAGCCTAGAACTCCTGGGCTCAGGCAATCATCCCTCCTTCACCTTTCAAGGAGCTGGCACATACCACTATGCCTGGCTAATTTTATTTTAATTTAATTTAATTTAATTTAATTTTAATTTTTTCTGTAGATACAGGATCTCACTATGCTGCCCAGACTGGTCTCGAACTCCTGGGCTCAAGCAACCCTTCTGCCTCTACTTCCCAAAGTACTGGGATTGCACGTGTGAGCCACCATGTCCCTGCAGTTTCCCGAACTTAACTGTAATTCTTGGTTTACTTGCTTTTTGCTCCCATGATAGACCCTGAGCACCACAGAAGCAGGGACTGCATGCAGGGACTCCATCCACCTTCATAGGTGTAGAATCGTAACAATGCCTGACCCTTAAATGTTTCCTGGATTAGTGAATGGAGGAATGAATAGATAAGTGTGTGAATAAGTTTAGCTTCCTAAAAGGTGTGTGGTATTCTAACAGCGTGGTCCTTCCATGAAGGACACTAAACTACTGGAGTTTTGAGTTATCTTTGCATCGCTTTTTTTCCTTGCATCTTTTACTGTCATGCAACCAATCCTTGCCACTGACCACCATGATAATTTCTACCAGTGCTTTCTACAGTTTCACTGTCTCAGTGGTTTCTTTCTATTCTGCTGTGGGACAGGAAAGCCCTGGAAACGAAGCAAGTGGCAAAGGTAAACGCAAGTAGGTAAGTACTGAGTTTGGGCATGAAAAATACTTTATGAAAAAAGAAGATATGGTCTTCAGGGTGGGCAATTTTTATAAGTTATTTTTGTCTTTCAGAAACCGTTCTGTGTCTCACATGGTACTAAGGTGTGCTCTGGATAGTCGAGGCCCTGAGATAAAGGAAAGTTTGTCATATCACATCTCTGTTGGTTGTGGGTTGAAGTGCTATTGCCCTGTCCGGTAATGTTACCTCAAAGATAGGAACCTGTCTAAATTCCACGACAAACTCACAAGTGCCTCATACATTTCTCTTGCATTTTTTTAACTCTCCAATAAAAGCCCTTGTCTGCAAGTATTTTATAGGACTGCTTCCACTTAGTCAGAAAAACTTAATATACAGTGAAAAATTTTTGATGTCTTATGTCTCATTTTTTTTCTCATTCTTGTTTGTTTTTGTTTTCTTTTACCATAAAGCAAGACAAATTGTTAAAACGCAACTTTTAAGGGAAATAGTCTAGTTTCACTTCCAGCTTCAGTTTTATCACTTAACTAGGAAAACAGACATGAGGGGGGAAAAAGACTCAACTTTTGAGACTCGGCTTCCTCATTTACAAAAATGGAGAATGCTTCATTCCCAGGATTGAGATGAGAACCAAATGTCTCAATACATAAGAAAAATGTTTTGTCAGTCAAAAAGAACTCATTGCTATGTTAGAACTGGAGGAGAGAATAAAGAGACAAGTCAGCAACCTGTGTGCAGAGAAAAACAGAAAGAAAAAGCTGTTGTGTGGGGAATAGGGGAAAACAGAATACGTGTTTCCTAAACTCTAAGAATAGACAATCTACTTACAGAAACAAGATTTTTTTTTTTTTTTTGAGTTGGAGTCTCACTCTGTCGCCCAGACTGGAGTGCAGTGGCCGCTCCTGGCCACCACAGCCTCAACCTGCTGGGCTCCGGCGATCCTTCCTCCTCAGCCTTCCGAGTAGTCGGAATTATAGGCGTGCGCTACCACACCCGGCTGATTTTTTGATTTATTGTAGAGATGAGGTCTCGCTGCCCAGGCGGGTCTCGAACCCGCGGGCTCAGGCAATCCACTCACCTCAGCCTCCCAACGGCGCGGGATTACAGGCTGAGCCACCGAGCCCGGCTAGAAACAAGATTTTTCTACAAGAAACAATTAGTGAACACCGCCAAACAATATACGTAATCAACTGAGAAACTCTGTGGTAAGGAATATTAGCTACTTGAGGGCTTAAGTGAAGGGCACCATATGTGAACTGAAGAAAGACGCCTTAAAGACAAAATCTTAATTTAAAAAAATATATATAGTACAGAAGGGGATCCAAGATGGCCACCTAGAAGTAACCCACCAGGATATCTTTAGAGGACCAGAAAAAGGAGAGCCCCAGCAGCCAGGGACCCCCAGAAGCTTGAGCAGGCTGAGATAGAGGATGTACCCTACCTCTGGCAGAGGACACTTGGGACACACAAGCAGGGGAGAGAGTGGTTGGCAGGCTTTGGAGCCAGGAGGGCCTCCATCCCTACCAGGCACCAGGCTGGCAAGGGAACTGCAGTCCTGCCTTATGTAGGAGAGGGAATGAGTGCTACTAACGAGGTCTGCAATGATTCCCCTGCCCACCAGCCTCGTGGCACTCTAGCCTCACGGTACTCTAGCCTCACCTGGGAGGCAGTGTGATTACAGCTCAGCTGTGTGTTTCCAGAGCCCATGTGGAGCTGGAAACCCTTCAGAGCTCTGAACATGCCGAAGGCCAATCAATCTCTGAGAGCCCCTACCCCATGAGCAGCGCTTGGTGGCCACCCCCAGAGTGGGAAATGTCACCTCCTGGCTTCCACTGGCCCCAAGGGCAGCGCCCCATCACCATAGCAACAAGTGGGACCTCATCAAACTGAAAAGCTGTTGCCCAGCAAAATAAACAAGAGTGCAAAGAGACAATCCAAGGAATGAAAAACATATTTGCAGGCTGTGCATCTGTCAAAGGCCTAACATCCAGAATCTATAAGAAACTCAAATTAATTGCTAGGGAAAAAACAAAACAAAAAATAATCCCCTTGAAAAGTGGGCAAAAGACATGAACAGACACTTCTCAAAGGAAGACATTTAAGCACCCAACAGACAGAGGAAGAAATGGTCAGCCTCACTCATCATCAGAGAATAGCACATCAACATTACAGAGAAATAACACCTAACACCGGTAAGGATGGCTATCATTAAAAAGTCAAAAAACAACAGGTGCTGGTGCAGCTGTGGAGAAAAGGGAACACTTCTACACCATGGGGGGTGGGGGAAGGAGGGGTTGTAAGCTAGTTCAACCTTTGGGGAAAACAGTGTGGCAATTTCTCAAAGAACTAAAGATTCGCCCTCCATTTGACCCAGCAATCCCTCTTCTGGGAATATAACCAGAAGAGCATAAATCGCTCTACCAAAAAGACACCTGCACACATATGTTCACTGCAGCATTTTTCACAAAAGCAAAAACATATGCAGATGTTCATGGAAAGAACGTTGGATAAAGAAAATGTGGCACATCTACATGATGGAATATTACACAACCATAAGGAGGAACAAAATCCTGGCCTTTGCAGCAATGAGTTTGCAGCTGGAGACCATCAGACCAAGTGAACTAGCATAGAAACAGAGAACTGAATACTGCATGTTTTCTCATAAGGGCCCCTGATCACTGATCACATGAGCACAAAGGTAGGATAGGTAGGTTCTGGGCACTGCCAGGAAAGGGAAGAGAGAGGGGGCACGTGGCAACACACTAGGTACCAGGTCTACTACAAGTGGGGGGTCAGCTGCAAGCCCAAGCGTCACCTGCATGCAACTTACTTATGTGTTCGATCCTCACCTGTACCCAACTATCAAATCAAATCAAATCTTGGCATTTTAAACAATCTCTAGTTCCAACTCCATCATTTCAGTAATGGAGAATGTAAGGGTTCATCCCATTTCCTTCAAGAAAAATGCAGTCCTCAAGAGTTAAATGATTTGGTCACTATCTGACAGATATGCCCCTCATAATCTAGGACCTTTCCTCCCACCTTCCACTTGGTAGAAGTGGCAAAAAATAGGAGAGAATATAAATTTAAGAAGATATCATAGCCAGCTCGGTGGCTCAGCCTGTAATCCCGCGCCTTTGGGAGGCCGAGGTGAGTGGATTGCCTGAGCCCGCGGGTTCGAGACCCGCCTGGGCGGCGAGACCTCATCTCTACAATAAATCAGCCAGGCGTGGCAGCGCGCGCCTGTAATTCCGGCTACTGGGAAAGCTGAGGCAAAGAGTGAGACTCCAACTCAAAAAAAAAAAAAAAAAGAAGATACCATGACAAACCATTGTTTAAGGTCAGTGTAAGAGACCAGGGCAACTAGGAAGCTAATGTTGGAACCCCATGGGCCAGTGATTCGTTTCAGAGGCCAAGGGCACTTTCTAGTTAAGAGATTTATGATCTTCACAGTGACTTCCGGAAACACCGTCACCTCAACTTTCTCTTTCACAAAAGAAAAAGACAAGTGAGTTCTCTGGTATTGTACGGACACCATCATCTTTGTTAGTTTTTCCTGATGAAGAACATGTAATATCATACATGTGAAATCCAGATATCACATAAAATATAATAGGCAGTCTGATTTCAGACAGATCAGTTTCAAAGGGCGATTCATTTTGATTCAGCAGATCCTCCCTGAAGGCCAAGCACTGTGACAGGAGCTGAGAATGCAAATATGGAAACGTGACTCCATTCGAAAGGGATTCACTCTCTAGCAGGAGCGATAGGTAAGAAAATTAAGGAGTTGGTTTTAATGCAAGGCACTGAGCACTGCAGTGGAGAAAAGCACGAGGAGGAGGGAGACTCTCAGATCCAGTCCAAGTCTGTGGCTCAGCCTAGGCTGTAACCCTGTAACCTCGCCCGGTAGAAGGCAGAGTCCAGGGACGACCTCATCAAGTTCTGGTGCCAGAACTACGGAGTACAAAATGGTCCGTAAAACCAAACCCGTCGGTGCAAAGTGATGCAAGGAAGACAGTATCGGGACCATTTGGGGAATGACCCGCAGCACCAGAAACTTAGAGTCCCGTTTCTTCCCCCTCTGAGATCGCTATCAGTGGAGAAGTAAGGCCTAAGTGATAAGCAGATGGGCCATCGTGTCATCGTTCCTGATAATGCTGGTTCAACAATATGGCTGTATATCCGAGGGTGGCTTGCTGCTGAAAAGACTCCTCGCCTTTTATGGGAAGACGTGAGAGCCCGGAGGGAAGTTGGGTATGGTCTTCTTATGCTTTTTCCTCCTGGAACATGTGGGGTGAGTGCACATTTCAAAAGTGTTTGATGCGTGAATGGAATACAAGTCAACGTTCAATACAAGTGTCTACCGGCTGAGCTTTCTAAGATGGAAGCGTGGCCACACTTCCTGGTGAAAAACTGCTCTGGTGATATGAGCATGACTGCCTTGTTGTATGAAATAAAAGGCAAGATATAGTTACATAGCGCGATAGGTGTGGCCACAAGTCAAAGGAAAACATTCCGTTTTTGTCTAATAATGGTTTTTATGAAGCGCCCAGAAGTTTTTATCTTGTTTCTTTTTTTTTTTTTTGAGTCGGAGTCTCACTCGGTCGCCCAGACTGGAGGGCAGTGGCCGCTCCCGGCCCCCGCAGCCTCGACCCGCCGGGCTCCGGCGATCCTTCCGCCTCGGCCTTCCGAGTAGCCGGAATTACAGGCGCGCACTACCACGCCCGGCTGATTTTTTGATTTATTATAGGGATGAGGTCTCGCTGCCCAGGCGGGTCTCGAACCCGCGGGCTCAGGCCATCCACTCACCTCAGCCTCCCAAAGGCGCGGGATGACAGGCTGAGCCACCGAGCCCGGCTTTATCTTGCTTCTTTTTGGCAGTGCCAGTGCATTCTGGCTCAGACTATTTCTTTTGACTGCCGTGGCTTGGAAGGAAATGCTTCTGCCTCCTCCCTTCCTTTCCATGTATCTTTCAGATCACTGTTCCTTTTGCCCGCTTCAGGCGCCAGACCAGAGCTGTCACTCACACAACCATGGGTTTGACACAGTCCCACATCACATGCCAGTCGAGAGGAAACTATAATGAATATTAATGTAGAACCCATGTCCTCGTTTTAGCCAATGAAATGTTCCACTGCACTAAATCCCTTTTGCCTCAGGAAAAGGTGATCTTTCTTCATCTTCGTCTACCCAAGTATTCAAATGTGTAATGCTCTACATGGGGCAAGACATTTCCCCCTGATTTCTTCACAGCAATCACTTTGTGCTCTGAAGCATGAGATTCAATTACCCATATCATTGTCTTGGCCTGTATAACTACAACCGTTATTAATGATCATAAAATTACCTACTTCTTTAATAAAAATTCAGTCACAGTTATGCAGTTCCAATCATGCATTAACCAAGTACATTAAAATATATATTTTTTTCAAGTTTCTAGGGAATAAATGTCCCTTAGCAAAATTTGCATGTTATTTAAGACAAATTTCCAAAACACATTTACAAAAATTAAGTAACTCTAAAAAGCCTAGCAGTGATTTCAATTAGGAAAATGTTTCAGGGAGAAAAGAAGGTGACTCAATAAACCGTAATTTATTTTCTCTAATGTGTATTTAATTCATATTTCCATTTCGGGTAATAGCTGCGAATTATTTTTAATAGACATTTTTGGACTTGCATTCGATCTTTCCATTTAACAGATGGGAATTGTGCCTTGTGGCAGAAGTCAAAGGACATCAAAATTGAGTCAGCATGGCAAGAACTGCGCTTCACCTATTGGCGTGTTAGCGAAATTGCAGGCAAAGTCTGGGGAGCCTTGGGAAGTCTTCCTTTTCAGCCCCAGAAGCTTCCCTACTGAAATCCTTACATGTCAAGGCACTTTGTATCCTCTCTTTATGATATTCTGGAACTGCAAAACAGAGTTATACACACTCTTTTTCTTTTCTTTTTTTTTTTTTTTTTGAGTTGGAGTCTCACTCTGTTGCCCAGACTGGAGTGCAGTGGCCGCTCCCGGCCACCGCAGCCTCGACCTGCTGGGCTCTGGCGATCCTTCCGCCTCAGCCTTCCAAGTAGCCGGAATTACAGGCGTGCACTACCACGCCCAGCTGATTTTTTGATTTATTGTAGAGATGAGGTCTCACTGCCCAGGTGGGTCTCGAACCCGCGGGCTCAGGCAATCAATTCACCTCAGCCTCCCAAAGGCACGGGATTACAGGCTGAGCCACTGAGCCCAGCAGTTATACACACTCTTAATTTCAGGGATCAAATTTTTATTTAATTTTTTAGTATGTATCTCCAAAGATAAAGGATCTTTTTCTCTTTTTTAGCATGACCACAATACTCTTATAAAAATAACAATAATTTCTTAATGCCATCAAATATCTTGTAAATGTCCAAAATTTTAATTGCATTTGAAATACCAAATTTTTGGTAATGTTTGATTGAATCAGGATAAGAATAAGGTCTGCCTATTGATTAGTAAGGTTTTCAAGTCTCTCTTTAAAAAAAAATTTTTATACAGATATAATTTACATGCCATAATGTTTAGTAACTGTAAGTGTACAAGTCCGTGATCTAGGTAACTCATACTTTCTCTTTTTTTTTTTTTGAGTTGGAATCTCACTCGGTCGCCCAGAATGGAGTGCAGCGGCCGCTCCCGGCCACCGCAGCCTCGCCTGCTGGGCTCCGGCGATCCTTCCACCTCAGCCTTCCGAGAAGCCGGAATTACAGGCACGCGCTACCACACCCGGCTGATTTTTTGATTCATTGTAGAGATGAGGTCTCGCTGCCCAGGCGGGTCTCGAACCCGCGGGCTCAGGCAATCCACTCACCTCAGCCTCCCAAAGGCGCGGGATTACAGGCTGAGCCACCGAGCCCGGCTCCATACTATCTCTTTTAATCTATAGGTTTCCTTTCCAGCTCACTGTGTTTTCTTTTAGCTCACTGGATGAAGAAATTGGTTCATTTGTTCCACAGAGTTTTCCAGATTTTTTATTTTACTGAATTCATTCTCCATACATTTTTATTTTTTAAAACTATTTATTTGGTTTTTAAATAAATATTTAAATAACTGTATAATTTATAAATTTTGTAAAATAATGTCATAGTTTTTACAAATGTACTAATTATTTTCTATTTATTGGTAGTTGGTATAAATTAGTATAAATTACTTTTAGCTAGAATATTTTATAGATGTTCATGTGTATTTCATCAGGATATATCCTCTTGTAATGTCAGCAGATGCTAATGATGAATGCCTAACTGTATTAATTCAATGGGGGTTGGAAAAGATAATATTCTAAATCAATCATTTCTTTTTCACTTTTTAGCAGAATAAAGAATTATTCTTCTATTCCCTTTTTTATGCTAGCTTTTAAAGTAATGAGTTGGTTTCTTAGCATCCTCTGATAGTGAACAATATGTTTTTGTCTGTATTATTATGAACTTGTGGATTTAAATATATTTAAACTTTTTGATCTCTTGAAGTTGTCATCGTTATTATTTCTCAAGCTGATCCATTTCTTGCCAATGGCAACCTCATCATGTTGGCTTCTGAGTCCTATGACCCAACATGGAATGATGAGATGAACTGTTCCTTACCTAGACCCACAATTGAAACATTTCTAAATGTCAGTTCCTTGTGCTCATTTGTGTGCTGTGACCCTCATCTCAACTAACCACTGTGGTCTCTGATTGACATCTCTCTTCTCTTCCCCCAGCACACTGCCTGTGTTTTCATCTCCTGAATAGGCTATAATAGGTGCTGTCGCCAAAGTTAGTCTGGGAGTTCTTCAGTCACTTTTTATTAATTCATTCAATAAACATTTATGTAATGTGACAGTCAGGGTTGGATCAGGCAAACAGCAACTCTATGACTGATACAAAATAGGGGACTTATAAAAATTATATTTTATGTTATAACGGGAATTAGTGGAGAAGTCTATGCAAGGCTGTCACCTCTGGGTCTAGTTTAGGCTAGAGCCACTACAGGCTAACTAGGTCAGCAGTCAGAAAGGATGTGGAAAAAAAAAACAAGCATTAATCAGGACTCACAAGTTCAAACAAACTGGAATCCATGAGGACCAAGTGGAACTTGCATCAGCATCTCACTGCTTCTCACTGTTGAGATGTGAAAGATCTTAGGAACAGTTTGACGTCCTTCCCTATGGGTACACACACACACACACACACACACACACACACACACACACACACACACACCCCTGACCCAGAAGTCTGAGTAACTGAAGGAGGAATGTATGCCAGGAACTGGACAAGTTGCAGGTCTGGGTGATAGAGCACACGGATTAAGTAAACCAGCGGATCAGCGACAAAATGCACGATCTGCCCTAGTTCCCAGTGTCTCACACCAACTTTCAGAGCACACCCCCTAAAAAGGTTGCTGCTTCATGTTTGTTTTCCAAATAGTGAACAAACTTTACCTTATCCAAACTCAATCCAGTAGCATGCAGAGAAGGGAATTGTGAAAAAGCTAGTTCTAACCTAACTACTTTGAAATAATACACAGCCACCAGAGTTCACTCCCACTCCTTACTACTTTGACATCTATTTGCTTCCTTTCTAATAATACTTAATTTCCAAATAAAGAAAATAGAAAAATCATGCTAGCCGGGCTCAGTGGCTCAGCCTGTAATCCCGTGCCTTTGGGAGGCTGAGGTGAGTGGACTGCCTGAGCCCGCGGGTTCGAGACCCGCCTGGGCAGCAAGACCTCATCTCTACAATAAATCAAAAAAATCAGCCGGGCGTGGTAGCGCGTGCCTGTAATTCCGGCTACTGGGAAGGCTGAGGCGGAAGGATCGCCGGAGCCCAGCAGGTTGAGGCTGCGGTGGCCGGGAGCGGCCACTGCACTCCAGTCTGGGCGACGGAGTGAGACTCCGACTCAAAAAAAAGAAAAATCATGCTTTACTTAATTTTTTGCAACTATTCCTCATAAAACCAAAAACATTTTTTTTTTTTTTGAGTTGGAGTCTCACTCTGTCGCCCAGACTGGAGTGCAGTGGCCGCTTCTTCCCCCAAAGCAGATTCAAAGCCATTTACTCATCTCTAGGTGATGTTCATTCCTCAGCTATCTTTGGCATACCGCTTACCCACCTTTGATATGGCTGTAACAAATTTGGGAGATATAGAAACATACAATACAGAAAAATCTTTTACATACTAAAGGGGCAGGCATATTAACATCAAAGCAAAAAAGATGTAACGCCAGTCATTGTAGCCCTCATTTCTGTGAGTGGTCACATGGGCTCAGTAGGGGTTTGCAGATCACTTTTTTCTACTACTTATTCCACATTCCTTTTCTCCTCAGCAAACCACCTTAGTCACTTGTGGTTTCTTTCTTGATTGGGTGATGCAAACCTTCACTCCTGAAGAGTCTGGGTCACCAGTGGCCCTGCCTCTACCGGGTTGTAGTAATTTTTTATTGACTTTTATCAGAGGAAACGAGAGAATTAATAGTCCCTGTAGAGGATTTCCTCAATTTTGGAACTAAACAATTTCCATTGCACAGTGCTTACGACATTTCTCTGTATGGTCAGATAAATCTGACAGCTAGAACAGTGACCTACTTCTTTGATTTACTGGAGTATGAAGACCAACCATGGGCCCAAGTGATATTTTCAGTTTCTAGCTTAGTGGAGGCATTGCTGTGCCCTTTGGTATCTGCATTTCTTCTTTGGGAATTAAGACTTTTAAGCCGATAGGCCCCAGTGTAGTGGAAACGTGCTTGCACATGTTAAGGAATAATAGTGAGGAGATACTTTGCTTTATTTTAGTTTCAGACACATTAATACTGGCCCTGGGAGACACAGACATGCTGATTTGGAGCCAAATCACATCCTGAAGGATGCTATTTTATCCCAAGAAGGTGTTTCCACCCAGATGGCACCATGACTGAGTCTTCAGAAGGTTATTCTACCATTGTACGAGACCAGCTGCTTCAGGATGAAGAAGAATGTGGTAAGGGTGTTGGATTCCACAAGCATGAACTCACCATTGGACTTCATATAATGTGAAATGAGTTCCATAGTCAGAAGCAGTACTCTTAAGAATACTGTGCTATGAATAGGACATTCTGAAAACCTGTGGTTGGTTTGGGCAGAAGCATTGAGGACACAGAAGGAAAATCCATACCCAGAGTAAATCCCTTTTATAGTGAGAACAAATTGTTGCTTCTTCATTATGGAAACTGCATACTATAATCAATCTGCCACCAGATGACTAGCTGACCCACCTGGAGCTGACCCATAGTGTTGGTCTCTGGTGCTGGCAGGTTGAGTATTTAGCAAAGACTGTGACCAGATCAGCTTCGGTGAATGAAAGTTCATGTTGCTGAGTTCATGCAAAACCTTCCCCTCTTGCCATCCTGGCTACTTTGTTCATGAGTCCATTAGGTAAGGATAGAGGTAGTTAGGGAGAGAGATTGATGGATGTTGACAGAATTGGTTATTTTGTCCACTACATTATTCTTGTTTTTTGTTTACATGCGAACTATTTGCTTTTTTGTGTAAATATTTACATAAGACAAATATCTTCACAAATGCCACTGACTTGGAAAGGGGTATCAGCATAACTTTTATCTGGGCTTTCTTGTCACCAATTTCCAATTGTGCTTCTTCTAAATCTCTGACCATTTGATATGTTATATAAGTCGATATAGATCCCTACCTCTGACTGTGTCTCCTTCTAGGCAAAACCCAGATACACTGATTAATGTTATGTTCACTGGAAAAAATTTGTTTCCCCACTGTCATTTTTTTCTTCCTTAATCAACTGATCATAGAGAAATTCCCCTGAGGCCATAAGTACATGTTGAAAGGAGGAGGAGATGTCATGTAACTCTGGAAAGTGGGCATCTACGCTTACCTGGGTCTTCAGGATCTGTTTAAGTTCAATATCACCTATATATCTTCTACTTTATGATAAAGTGTTTCTGCATATGCTTAAATGTTGGGAGCTGCCCACAGAGGCCCACTGAGTGTTACAGATCAGGAAGGGCCGTTGACCCCGAGACCACCAGGATGTGTTCGGGAGCTATTGACCCCATTTCCTCCCCCTTTCTACTCAGTACTAACCAGATTAAGTCCTGTGAGCTCAAAACATAAAAACTCTGAGACTGGGACGAACACAAGCTCACTTTAGAAGCTCATTGCTCCCATTCTTCCACAAACTGCAGTTTTGGCTTTCACACAACTTATAATTCAAACTCGGGTCACATCTAAGAGCCTTAGTATTGGTCACAGGCTTCTGGGTCATGATCTTAGGATTTATTGAAGGTGTAAATTGTAGAATATAGTTTTAGAAGACAGCCATTTTGTTGAAAGAATGCGGCTGTGTTACTTGCAGGTAGCCCACTGTGAACTTTGGACTGGGCCACATTCCAAACATTCTGGGATGGGCCACTTTCTTTGTAAAGTAAATACTTAAGCTTCTATGGAATTGTTTAACTTGGCATAAATCAATCAGTTTAGGATGAAAAAGGTTTATAGAATATGTCAGTCACGGATTAGGTTATCCTTTGTTATGGGATTTTAAGATTATCATATGAAAAGGGTTTAAAGGCAATCATTGATTAAGTTTTCATGGATTAAGGTTTCTGGTGGGTGGGGAACGCCCCTCCCACATCTGACTTTGTGTATAAAAGACCCGTTGTAATTCCCAATAACTCATTCGCTTCTGCACTAGACTGGAGTCCAGTCTCTTTCTTTCTCTCTTTTTCCCCCCAATCGCCAATGCTGTCTCAACCTTTGGGGTACCCTGAACCCGGCTGAGGCTGGTCTCCAGCACTTAAATTTTTACATGGTGGTACAAACAATAGTCATTTTTTTAAATGGGCATCACAGGTAACATGAAAATTTCATGGTCCATATTCAAGTGTTCAGTCTCTCCTAGGGCCCCGTAACAAGCCAGAAGTTTCTTAAAACAATAACCATGATCTGAAAAGATTCGCATAGTTGTGTTCTAAAATCCTGAGCGTCTTCAATGCGATTTGCACATGACTCTTCCAATGGCCTCCCTCATCTGATATTGCAAGCACCATTGGGTGAGCTAAAGCATATAATCCAAGAAGCAGAGTACCTTACAAAACAGACTGGACTTATTGCAGAACTTTATTTTTCTTGTCTAGACCCAATTAAAAACTGACAGCTTTTCACATTTCTCAACAAATGTTTGCAGTAACATGCCCAAATGAGGTACACACTTCCTCCAAAATACAAAGAGTTTCGTCAATTATTATGCATATTTCTTATTGGTAGGAATGGGCCAGATGCAGCAATTTGTCTTTCACTTTGAAAAAGACCTACTGACTGCCTCAGACCAAAGGATTATGAAACGTTCTATTGATGCAGGTGATAGAGAAAATGAAGCTGTCCACTAAAAATGCACACACTCCACCACCTCCCCAAATCTATAAATATGCTACCTTACATATAAAGAATGACTTTGCAGGTAGGATTAAGTACCTTGAGATGGGAACATGATACAGTATCACTCAGGTGGGACCAATATAATCACAAAGCCTCTTAAAAAAGGGAGATGAGACGGTCTGTGTCTGAGATGGAAGCACATGTCAGAGAGAGAGAAAGAGACAGAGATGTTTGCCCACGCTGTGCCGTAGACTGTGAAGATGAAGAAGAATCATGAGATGATGAATTCAGGCCGTCTCTTGAAGCAGGAAAAGGCAAAGAAACACATTTCCCCCCAGAGCCATTAGAAGACATGCAGCCCTGACAACACCTTAATTATAGCACTTCCAATTTCCAGAAGAGTGAGACAATATATTTGTATTTTGCAGTATCTTAGCTTGTTATGATTTGTTACAACAGCAATAGCAAATGAATATTAGGTGACATGAAATGAATTTTTGTGGAATTTATTTCCCACTCTCTAAATCAGATAACTAGAGTTTTTTTTTTTTACTTCCTGTTCATGAGATCCACTTATTATGATATAATCAATATAAGATAAGAGTATGATATCTTGTGGTCTAGAGAGGTGAGGACGTTTCTTGTGGACTCTATTATGATGTAGCACTACAGCGTTGATACATCCCCAAGAAAGACAGTAAAAATGTATTGCTGGCTCTGCCCGCTGAAAGAAAATTACTTCTGATGATCTTGATGAATAGGTGCAGAGGAAAAAGTATTTGCCCGATACATAGCCGCATACCAGGGACCAGGGAATATGTTGATTTGCCATAGCGATAAAATCACATCTGGACCAACAGGTATGATTGGAGTTATCTCATTAAATTGATAATCATCTACTGCCAGTCTTCAATATCCATCTGTTTACATCACAGGCCAAAAAGGTTAAGAGAATGGGGCCGTCATAGGAATCACCACCCTTGCAACATTCAAATTCTTGATGCTGGCAATAATTCTGCAATTTCCTTAGGAATGTTGCATTGCTATTATTCTACTGTTTTGGTAGGAAAAGGAGATTATAGTGACCTTCCCTTGAACTTTCATACCTGTGTTAGTTTCTTATTGCTGCTTAACAAATTGCTATAAGCTTAGTGGCTTAAAACAACACCCCTTTATTAGCTTGCGATACTATAGGTGAGAAGTCTAGCACAGCATGGCTGGGTTCGCTGCTCCAGGGGAAACCGATGTCTTGGCCAGCTGCCTTCCCATGCTAAGCTCTGGGTCCTCTTCGAGGCTCATTTCTGTAACTGGCAGAATTTAAATCCTTACGGCTGTAGGACTGAAGTCCCTACTCTCTTGCAGGTGGTTAGTCAGGAGCTGCTCTCAGCTCCCAGTGTCAGCCTGCATCACTTGTCATTTGCCCCCCCCAATGTCCAAGCCAACAGCCCTGTTCCTTTCTTGCTTAAAATTTCTCTGAGGCCGGGCGCGGTGGCTCAGCCTGTCATCCCAGCACTTTGGGAGGCCGAGGCGAGAGGATTGCCTGAGTCCAGGGGTTCGAGACCAGCCTGGGCAACTTGGTGAGACCTCCTTTCTATAATAAATCACACAAAAACTGGCCGGGTGTGGTGGCGTGTATCTGTACTTCCGGCTACCTGAAAGGCTGAGGCAGAAGGATCACCTGAGCCCAGCAGATTGAGGCTGCAGTGGCTGTGTGTGTCACTGCACTCCAGTCTGGGCGACAAGAGTGAGATTCCAACTCAAAAAAAAATTTTTTTTCTCTGACTTTACCTTCTGTCATCAGCTGGAGAAAACTTAGTTTTGAACGGGACCACGTGAATAGATGAGGCCCACCCAGACAATCTCTCTGTAGCTTAAGTTCAATTAATTTGGAATAGTTATACCTTAAAATTCCCTTTACAGCAGAGCCTATAATAGTCTTTTATTTAAAAACCAGGTGATAATCTCGGGGAAAATCTTTAGATTTATGGCCACACACTATCGTAATAGTCCTCATTTCATAAGTCAGAAAACCGATGAATGGATTCTTCCAAGTTGTGAGCATTTTTATTTCAACTCTGCATTTCAGAAATAAGGAAATGAGTGCAGTTTGTTTGCAACTTGACTTAACTGTGAAATGGACCCAAGTAAAAAAAATCCATTGATTTTCTGCTCTCCAAAATTTTCTTCTCTAATGGGTGGGCCACAATAAAACGTTGGGTCTCCAAGAATTAGTGTCGGTTCTAAAAGTGTATGTAGCTATTCCAAAAGACATTATTTTCCCTTCACCAATGCCAAGTCCACCAGATAAATAGCTTCAAGTTCCTTTAATGAAGCCTAGGAGTATTTGCAGATTTAATTTTGGCTATTAGGAGAGGCATTCCTTAAAGGGGACCTTAACCTCCCCTCACACAATAAGTTCTAAACCTTTGAATTGGCTTAATTCCAGAAATTTGTTGAAAGTCCAGAATTTACTGTTGATAAAATCCAAGTTAAACATGTATTCTCTAGTTTTAGAGGTTTTCATTTGTACAAATCAAGTACAATTTTAATAGGCTACCTATCTATTTCAGTTCTTGGAACACTATGCTGAATTCACCAACACCAATGATTTCTGCAGGCAGATAATCCAAATTACTGTTTTGGCTCTGCTGGCTGTTACCATTACTAAGTCCACCTTGTCATTGACGATTAAATCCTGCCATTTGGACCCTACCACTGTCAACTGTATCAGCCCATTGAATTCATGGAGAGAGCTGGATAGCAATAGGTCCCTCTTTCATTCTTGGCTTACAGAGAATAACCATCAAAGATCTCTTAAAAGATACTTCCTTCACATCTGTTTCTATCATAGCCTTGGTTATAGAATTGTCTTCTGGATCTTCTCAGGGAACATAATTAGAGAATGGATAAACAGGGCTTACATGAAGAATATATTGTAACATTCAAATCACCTTGAGCTTTTGAGCATCTTACTTTACCAAGGAAATGTTGGCATTTCAACTTAGTACAGGAAACTTTGAGGGACATATTTATACCAAACAACTGAGGAAACTATTAGAGACTCTTATTTACTAAACTAACATACTGAATCCAGAATTGCTATTAGCCATTCCAATAAACCCATCCCAACTAAACATTTCACTCCTTCCACAAACACACTTAGAATCCATTCCTGTACTTGTCCCTCAGTATTGACAATTCCTTGGAATTCTTCAATTGTATAATGCACTTCCTCACACTTTGTGCCTTACCCTCTCAATAACTGTCAGAACTTGAGTTTGAGTGTAGGTCTAGAAGCAATGGAAGATTCCCATGTAGAATTTGAGGAGGAACAACAGTCCTCTGTAGGGAGCATACCTCAGGGAAGACCATTTCAGGTTCTTCAGGCAAGGCAATACTAACCTCAGATGGGAATAGAAGGGCTGCTTCTACTGGCAAAAATATTTAGTAACATTTATGCCTTCAAGATTCTTAGCTTCACTGGAATCTGCACATATGAACCTAGTTTTCGAAATCCTTTTTCTTCCAAACAAATGCCCTAACATTAGCATTAAGAGATCCTGTACAATTGGTAATTTGATTTGTATAGTAATTGCCACATGCGGGTTTAGACTTTGTATTTCATATTCAGAAATATCAGCCACGAGGCTATGGGAGATAGAGGTTTCCTTTAGGGCAGTCTTAGAGATTCCCGGTTGCTTCTCAGATATTGTGCTGGAAATTGAAAGCCCTGAGCTTATAATTTTCTTTGTGCAGGTTCTCCACCACACTTAGAACAATTAACTTTATTATACTCCTTACTTTAACTAAGTTATTCCATGAGATATTCTTGGCCACCCAAAGTCTTGCTTCTAGAGGAATCTGATTCTAATGCACTGCCACATACTAATAAGGTAAGCCAGAAGATCATCAGTCATGTGTGAACTGCCACAGTTCATTTACAGCCTTCAAAGAATACAAAATATGTCTGCAGCTTCACTTCCACCTTCCAGATGTCATGCCAATCTCTCCTGTGACCGACCCTAACGTGGATCCATAAAGACCAGAAAATTCATGGAAACATCGCTCCATCCAAAGTAAGCTAGCAAAGCTTCCACTTAAAACACCTTCTTGTGCCAGCCAGTTCCAACCAGCAACCGAAATTCTGAATACGGAACGTTAAATGCCCCGTTTTCTCTGGAGAAGGTATTTCTGAATCAAATATAGTTGACAGACATTTTAAAAAGGCATAGTATTAGGTGTTCTGTGGGAGACCAAAGAAGAAACACTAGCATTTTCTCCCTTCCTCAATCTAACATAAAATAAATCAACAAAAGTAGTCAGTGATTCATTGAACCCTAAGAACTCTACATCACATTCCAAGTTTTTGAAAATCGTTGGGTTTTGAGGATTCTCTGCATGCAGTATTTCTTCCACCTGTGTTTCCCTTTGGATTCTCACTGCTGACACAGTGACACCTCTAAGACTTCATTATAGATAATCATGTGTCCTCCTGGCTGGTTTTGCTGTCCTCGATCTCCTATTGTGGCTTAGTCTGCATATACCGGCAGGTCCATTTTGTTTTCATTTTGTCATTTTTTCCTGCTCAAAATCTGTGAATAACCCCTCTGACCCCCATGTCCCAGGAAAAGGATAATATCATTACTTAACGCAGGACCCTTTCCAACTTTTATCCAAAAACTCCGCTATATAAAAATATCATGCACTTCAATAGATGCTAAAGAGCAAGATCTAATAAGAGTGGCCAGGATTCTAGGAAAGACAGAATTTTGGTTCTGCAGGAAGAGTCATGAAAAGTTCCGTAAGTCAAACAGACTGCAGGTCAGGCCCTGCGGTTGTCGACATACCGCAAATGATCAAGTGGGTAAGTAAGTTCAAGCAGGTCGGAGTTTGTGTCTATAGAAGTTCACGAATGCAAGAAGAATGAAGAAAACCAGCTCTAAGAAGGCAACGTCCAAACAGGAGGTCAGATTGTCAGAGATAATTACACTGGAGCAAACGCATTGAGCCAAACCCTGAAAATTAGCTAAAGCTTATTTTTGTTTCTTACGTTTTACACAGCCGAATACAGGGAAGCCAGACCTAATCAACAACCTTCATAGCCAGAACCAACTTAAGAATAGTAGGGTCGGCCGGGCTCGGTGGCTCAGCCTGTCATCCCAGCACTTTGGGAGGCCGAGGCGAGTGGATTGCCTGAGTCCACGGGTTGGTGACCAGCCCAGGCAACTTGGCGAGACCTCGTCACTACAATAAATAAAAAATTAGCTGGGTGTGGTAGTGCGCGCCTGTAGTTCCAGCTACTTGGAAGGGTGAGGCAGAAGGATGGCTGGAGCCCCGCAGGTGAGTGTGCCACTGCCCTCCAACCGGGGCGACAGAGTTAGACTCCAACTCAAAAGTTAAATAAATAAATAAAAGAAAAGGAGGGTCCCTCTACTGACTGAGTGAGGGACATAACTGGGGTGACCACAAGTCGCATTTGCCTCGAACGCATTCGTGCCTGGTGTCCAAGCATTATGGTCAACCAGCAGCCTCTTCCTTTCACTCTCGGTTTAAAAAAATAAAGTTTACACTCTCCTTGCAGGTGCTTACATGTTCATCTTATATAATATCTGAGCTCATGCCAGAATGATCTAGTTTAGGATATCTCTGCTTTCAAATTCTGATTCCTATGCACGTGAATGTCTCTCCCTAATTTACTTCACCTTTCGGATGCTTGATATCCTTTATGTACCAATACACATCTCTCTGTGAGTGCCCTTCTCTGGTGTCCTAGGATGCTGCTACTCTGATTTCAGTTCTAAGTTTTGTTACCAGCTGTGTGACCTCATATAAGTTGCTTAACCTCTCCATGTATTAATTTCCTCATCTATTAAGCGGACATAATAGGTGTCTATTCTTGGGTTTATTGTGAAATTTAAAATGGGTTTATACATGTAAAGTGCCCAACTAGTGTGCCCCAAAATATGTGCTATATACATGTTTGTTGATTTTACTAGTTGCGGTAATATTAATGGTCTCTCTTTTTAACTAAACTCACATGACATCCTCCTTTGGCACTTGGATTGTTAGTTAAATAGTTCTTGTGGCTATTCTGCTTCTCAATTAAATTTCGATCCTTCATGACCTGGATGACTTCATATTTTTGTATTCTCCAAGCACCTACCACAAAATCTTATAAAAAAAATAAAAGCTCAGTGGGTAAAGTTAATATCCTTTAAAAACAAAATCTCTCAAAAGTAATTTACTGTCGATGAAGAGAGCACATAATAAGCACAATAAGTTCTTCATTTCATGTGTGACACTGTGCTTCAAGGCCTCCACCTTCCGTATGAATTTCTTACAGGCTGAGACCCTGGGTGTGGAAGGAGACTGTCGGGCCATGAGCTGGCTTACGGGCTGCCAAGTGAAAGCAAGAGGTCTGGGTTTTAAAGGAAATATTTGAATATTATTTAAATATTGCTCATCTTTGACTGTTTCTCTTCAGTGTAGCCTGCTGCTTTGGATGATCAAATGCTTTACCTGGGCTCTCTGTAAAATCTAGGCAATAAACATTTAGTCATGACTTTATTAAATGTATAGAAATGGGACTGGGCCCCATGCTTAGCATTGTGCTAGAACAGGCATAGAATAAATTTTTTTTAAGACGCCGAAAGATGTTATTCCTAATTTTGAGGTATTTACAGTCAAAAGGAAATATTAGCAGATACCATATGTGCACTTC
Organism: Cephalopachus bancanus; assembly: GCA_027257055.1. Classification (NCBI taxonomy): domain Eukaryota; kingdom Metazoa; phylum Chordata; class Mammalia; order Primates; family Tarsiidae; genus Cephalopachus; species Cephalopachus bancanus. Next base: position 6,231,441 of record JAPVLO010000042.1, read on the forward strand.
TAGACTTAAGTAATAAAACCTGGAAGCATGAACATACAAAATGTGAGTGAGTGAATAAATGTATATATAAACTTAGTTCTAGGGAGATTACAACTATATTAAAAGCTACTATTCTGATTTGTTGCACTATACAATTAATTCCAAATTACATGCAAATTTTATAGTTTTATGTTCTAAATCAGAACACAAATCTATCATGGACAAAAACTCAATAGATCCTTCTTTTCCATATTCCAAAAGCCAAACTAACTAAGCAGCATTGGAGGTTCTTTAAAAGATCAATCACTACATTGAAAACAAAGTCAAGATTTCTTATAGTGCTTTAAAATGTTATGGCTGGAATCAACAGTTAGAGTGACTTTTGCTGTATCCAAGAAAGGAAAAACAAGCATTCTTTCCTCAGTTCAAGATAATCTGATTGGGTTTTATATTCGTTGAACTAATAAGAAATGAAGTCATAGTCTCTTGATTACAAACTTAATGTAAACTCAGTTTGATTTCCTATAACACACATATAACAAGTAAACATATTTCCTACAGAGTAAAGGGAAGCAAGCACCACCATCTCAAAATTTAAAATTATATGAGTTCTGACAACTAAGTTTGAGAACTCATCCTAGAGAAAAGTGCTACATACCCCATTGCTGAATATCACTATGGTCACCTTGGAAGTACTCCTCTTTGAAGTACTTCCCCTTGGGAAGGTATGCACCGATGACAGCACCTAGTCTACCCGTCAAAATGATTTTGGAACTCTTTCAGGAATGGCCATCAGAGTTGTTGCCATATTACCCCTGATGTCCTGAATGTCATTAAAATGTCCTTCTTTTGATATTTCCCTTATCTTTGGGTAAAGAAAAACGTCATTGGAGGCCAGGTCAGGTGAGTAGGGAGGGTGTTCCCCGTTTTTCCAGCTCACCTTCTCTATGCAATAGACAGTCACGCACACACTTGGATGCCAGCTGATAGAGATGGGAACAAAATATCACTATGATGAAGGAAAAAGAATAATTTGTAAACGTTTATGTGAGATCCACAAAGGCAGAAATCTTCTCAACCAAAATTTAGTGAGATTACAGTTTTCTTAATAGCTCATTCTTAACAGCTCATTCTTAAGTTCTCAGAGAACTTAAACAGCGTTTAGAAGAACGCTTTTACATTGTTAAAATTTGTGTTTATTTTTAAACATGTCGAGTCTTCTCCTTCAAAACTCAAAAGCCATGAGAAATATGAGGAGGGGGCTGGCACTCGCAGGTAGGAAGTACCTTCAGGAAACCCATTTGAATGGCAGAGGTTGCTCTGTTCTCAAGGGTCATTTATTTGGTGGCATGAGGAATAAAGGAAGCTGCTGATGTGAGACGCTTTACAGACTCAAAGTCTGTCCTACTCCCTACCTCACCTCCTTAAAGTGCTGGCTTGGTCAGAGCAGGTGAGAAATGTGGTTTCCCTTGATTAATGTTGCTTTGAGAATCATCCCCATGCATCGATCATCCATTCCCTCATACCTGTCTGGACTAATTAGTTCAGCCTTTGGGACAACTCAATCAGCAACAAGAAAATATAGGCTCAAAAGAGAATCCATGAGAGTTATGTAAGCGTAGCACACTCTTTGTTGTGTACTGTTTGGGCTTGACTGAGTTACTGAAGAGATGCTGCAGAGCATAGAATGTGAATATACAGCCATGGAAATTTACATCTGTTTCATCAACTGGTAATTATTTTACCTACATATTTATTATTGATTACTTTTAAAAATGTGAAATTATCTCTTCCTCAGACTCTCTCTTGTCTTTTCAAATACTGGGGTGCATTACAAATCCCTTGAGAATAGTAACTATGCATTATATTTAATATCCAAACAGCTGGAAGGAAACATAAAGGTCAACTACTATGATTATTCATATAAAATGTAATTACAGAGCACTCTGGCATGCAGTCATAACGTCTGATGAAAGACATTCATATACCGATCACACACTACCGCAAAAAGCCATTCAATCTGTTTGAACATTCCAGAAGTCAGAAAATATTATCCTGGACTTCCTCAGCGAAATATCAAAGGAAGTATATCTAGGGATAAATAGCTAACTGTGACTACATTTAAAAGCATAATTAAGTCAAACAAAAATGTCCTTGCGTCAGTAATAAACAATTCCCAAATTTGAGTAGTTCAATACAATAAAGGTTTTATTTTGTTTACATGTTTTGTAGGTAGAAAGGTTCCATTCATCTGAGTTACTTTGAGAACCAGGCTGACATTGTCTCCATCTCTATACAGGCTGCCAACGATCAGCACAGAAAAGAATATTGTTCTCTTGCTGTTGAAGCATTTGCCCATAAGTGACATAATATTCACTCTTACTCACATTATTGGCCAAAGGAAGTCTTATGACTGTGTTTGACTTCAAACGAAGCAAGAAAATGCAGATATTTAGAAATATTTGGGGGACAAAACTGACTCTACATTTCTGAGTATAAAAGCAAAATACTGTAGACAGGATTAAATGGAAGAGGACAAACAAGATAATAATACTTACAGTATAGATGTCACAAAGATTTACAATCTTTTATGTATGGTAAACATTTACAATTCAATGGGAAAGAAAAAATTTAAAGAAGAGCTACAAGTTTTTAAATAAATATAGTCAAATGTTCAACCTTAAGGCCAATGAAAGACTAATACTTGTTGTAATAAAAATAATAATTACTTGCAATTATATTGTGCCTCACTTTGTGCTTATGATTTATATATAAGTGGGGATCCCCCCCAAAAAATCCAGAATTGTCTTTTGGACAGGAAGCCCTTTGTGCTGCACTCAAAATTTGTTCCTCCATATCAGTCAACCAAAGTTTTTATCTGAAAGTTTTGGAAGGTTGCATAACGATTTGTGGAAGAAACATCCCAAGCTGTGGCAAACAGGTGGCTGGTTTTTCCATCTTGACCATGCAGCTGCCCACACCGTGCTGGGCGTTCAAGAGTTTTTGATCAAAAAGCCATGTCCCAACTCCCTATTCACTCGATCTCACCCCCAGCAACATTTTTTTGTCTCCCCAGATGAAAAAAGTCTTCAAAAGGAAACGTTTTGCTATATGAAAGAGTTGAAACAAAAAAAGGCAGAAGCACTGAAAAGGTATCAAAATTGATGAGTACAAAACTGCTTTGAGCAGTGGAAAAACTGTCTGGATAGGTGTAGTCTATCAAACGGAGAGTACTTTGAGGGCGACTGAAGTTTAAACATGTAGGAATAAATACACAATTTGTATAAATAAATTCTGGTTTTTTTCTGGGTCCCCCCTTGTACCTTTTCTGAAGGTTTTCCCAATCCTGCTATGAGTATAACTTATTCATTCTACTTTAGAGATAAGGCTCAGAGTCTCTAAGTCATATTTCTTAAATAGAAATAAAAATTATTTTATAATTTTCACTCATAAAAAATAAAAAAATACAATGTCAACATTTATAAAGAAAATGAAGTCTGGAGGAAGTACAAAACCCTTCTAGAGAGTATTCAAACTATATATATCTAAAAGGACTTTGATGTGCATACTCTTTGACGTGTCAGTTTTACTTGTAATGATCTATCTTAAGAAAATAATCAAGATTGGGACCAATGGCTTATATATAAATGGAACTCATGGAAGTAGAGGGAAGAATTGTGGTTACTAGAAACTGGGGAGAGGTGAAAGAGGAAGTGGAGAGATGTTAGTCCAAAAGTGCAGGGCTTCAGTGAGACAGGAAAACGACACTTTTGCGATCTTGCTTAAGAATAATATGTCATATATTTAAAAATAGCTAATAGAGTACATTTAAAGCATCTTACCACAAAAAATAAGTGAGGAGATAAATATGTTAATTAGTTTGATTTACTCTTTCCATATTGCATATATGTGTCAAGCATCACATTGCACCCCCTAAATGCCTACAGTTGTGTTTTGTCAACTCAACCTAATTTTATTTTTAAAAACGAGAAATAAGACTGTCAACATTAGTTATAATCAAGAAAAAAAATAGAACCAAAGTTTTCAACAACACAGAATTAGTTAAATATATGTATTCATCTGATAAAATACTGTATCTGTACATTATACTGTAGATGAAGAATATTTTTTAGGAGAAAATACTGATAATTGGATGCAAAATATAAAAAGCAGGATAAATATTAATATGGACGGTGTGATTCCATTTATTGAACCAACTCTATGAACACAAACATCACAAGCACACTCACACAAACACACATATGAAGGGCACCCCCAAAAAACCAGAATGATTTTCTGGAGGGCAGAGGTGAGACTTCCTCTGCTAGGCAAGTGTTTTGGGAACCCATCTGAATTATTGCACCAGCTAGCGCTGTTTTAAGAGGCTGTATTTGGCTTCAGTGGATTTTTTTTTTTTTTGAGATTCTTTCAACATTTTCACCCATTTCATGATGGGTTATTTACAAGGTACAAGGGCGGACTCAAAAAAAATGGAATCATCTTTTTGAGGGCGAGCCCCTCATAGTCCAGGTTGCCCTCGCTGGGTAAGTGTTCTAGGAACCCATCAGCATCAGAGGACTAGCTAGCATTCGGCTTCACTTCAGTGATTTTTTTTGGAGACTCCTTCAAAGCATTTGCCCATTTCATGATGGGGGATTGATGAGCACACCTGCCCACAGCACACTGATCGTTCAGCAGTGTTTGACCAAAAATGACATGCCCCGTCCTCCTTGTTCACCCAGTCTCTCGCAACCGACTTTTTTTGTTTCCTGGGATGACAAAAGTTCTCAAAGGGAAACGTTTTGTCCCTGTGCAAGGAATGAAACCAAAAACAGCAGAAGCACTAAAAGGTATCAAAATTGACAAGTTCAAAAACTGTTTTGGGCAGTGGAAGAAGCATCTCGGTAGCTATACTGCATCAAACAGAGAGTTCCTTTAAGGTGACTAAAGTTAAACATGTAAGAATAAACACACAATTTTTAAATAAATTAATTCCAGGGTTTTTGAGGTTCCCCCTTGTATATTCATCTGTCCTCATACCCATAAACCCATATACACAGTTACCACACCCCAAATAGATCACACACTCATAGATAAACATACAATCAGAGGCAGACACATTCACATATGCATTCACTCACATACACCCACACTGCTCACAACTAAGGCCCTTGAAATTCAGCCAGATTGTCTGGTAGGCACTGCTGAGTTAAATATTCTGCATTTTCTATCTTAAGTTATATCAGGATAGTCACAGAGATTAGGTCTGTTGCTCTGAGGATGCAGAGAAAAAAGAATGCTTCTACACTGCTGGTGGGAATGCAAACTAGTGCAACCTCTTTGGAAGACAGTGTGGCGATTTCTGAAAAAACTAGAAATTGACCTTCCATATGACCCAGCAATTCCCTATTGGGAACATACCCGGAGGAACTCAAGTCATTCTACCAAAAAGATATCTGCACATGCATGTTTGTTGCAGCTCTATTCACAATAGCAAACACACGGAACCAACCATGCTGCCCATCGAAGCTGGACTGGATTAAAAAAAAAATGTGGTACCTATACACAATGGAATATTATGCAGCCATAAAGAAGGACAAGCATATGGACTTCGCAGCAACTTGGATGGATTTAGAGTCTATCATACTCAGTGATCTATCACAGAAACAAAGAACAGAGTACCATGTGTTCTCACTCATAAGCAGACCTTGAACAATTATCATAATACTATAAGAAAAGGATCGGTAGGACTGGGAAACTGCCAGGGGAGGGGTGGGTGGGATTGGCAGTTGAGGGAAACTGCTAGGGGAGGGAGGGGCATCCCTCATCAACGAGGGGACCTGCATGATCAATGTTTGTATACCTAACCCTGTATTGTACCCTACATCTTTATAACAAAAAAACAAAATAAGTTAAAAAAGATAAAAAATAAAAGATATGTGAAGTTGAAGTCTTTTTCACAGCCTCCAATTATTAACCAAGACATTTATTAGCACAACCGTTTACTAGCAATTGATCTTGAGCAAATTATATAACCATCTTCATCCTTGGTTTTCTCATCTGTAAAATGGAGACACTGTATCTCCCCAGCTTTCTATCACTAGACCCGGGTTACGGAATGCAGCATTGACTTTGGAACCAAGTTGCCGAGTTCAAAGTCTGGGTCTGCCACTCACACGTTCTTCAACTTTGGGCTAATTTAATAACCTCTTAGTGGCTCAGTTTCATCAGCTTTGAAACAGTATCTGCCTCACAGAATTGTTTCAGAATTAAATGAGTTGACCTATATGAAGCATTAAGCAGACCGCCTGACCCATAGAAAGCACAACAGGGGAAGGGGTAGAACCAGTGTGGATGGACAGTGGTCTTCGCACCCACTGGGAGTAACCTTTCAGTGGTGTTTGCAGACCTCTTTAATCATTCATTCCAGCCGCATTGTCTGAGGGCCTATTCTGTGAGCAGGGGCCATGGGATTTCTGCCCCAGTACTTGCAATCTTGCAGTCATAATAAAAACGTGAAAGCCACTGTCCCCATTAGGAGGATTCTGGCGTAAAAGAGCACCCAGTGAACCACATCTGAATTCAAACTGGATTCTCTGTACTTATTAACATTCTAATAAACTGACTTACTTTTCTTGTGTGACTTCCTCTCACTTTTCTGAACACTATACTGCAGGAATGTGGTCACGCTTGTCCGAATCCCACCACACTTACGGAGCATCCTGTGGAAAGGGGTGATGAAAACTGGACGAGCACAGCTTCTCTTTTCAAGATGCTTAGCCGGCTGGAGACACGTTTGACAAAATAGGGTAAAAATACTCTGATGCTGGTGTAGCAAGAGAAGGAGAAGGCATCGGCTCCATTTTCAAGGAAGACTTTCTGGAGGACAAGACAAATGACTCATTTGGGAGCATCTAGTTGAGATAAGGATAAATTTGAATCAGCCAGGTAAGAAAGGACAATAGCAATCCAGGCAAGGAAGCAGAATAAACAAAACCTTGGAGGTAAGAAATGATATTCTAGGAGCTATCTGTGTCACGTGTTATCTGTCACATGTCTCTCTGTGGGAGTTACTCTGAAACTCTCAGTGCCAAACTTTGGAGGAGAAAGCCAATAGGAATGCTTTGTTATCTCTAGACTTTTAGTGTAATTACCATTCAGTGGAAGGCAATAAAATTGTCGTTTCACGATCTTTTATTCTTTTTGCCATTGACTCAAATTTAGTACACCACCATGCATATTGACTTGGGATTTGCACTTGCTATACAGAAAGAAAAAGGAAGACTGGATATGTGAGGCGACGAATCAAAAGCTATTAGAATATCCTGCGTGCTCCTAATGGGCAAAAGCAGGTCCTTTTTAAAATGCGAATGTTGTTTACTCATATGATAAATGGGCTTTGAGCTTTTCATTGGTTAGCATCAAAGTTTGGTTTCAAAGGAACATTGCTTCCCCGTGAGACTTACTCCAGGTATGAAGGTTGCCAGGTCTGTGAGAGGCTTGCTGGGTTTTTACTCTAACATGTGGTGTTTCCCGAAAGCATTGTTGTATTCATCAAGAGCATATCATGTGTAAGAGAAAGGTAGCATGGATCTTAAGGTGTCAAAAGCAACATGAATTCTAAAAGTTTACCCAAGACAACGACAAACTTGTGGGGAAAAAAATCACACACTTGGAAAATAACACCACACGGTGAAGATGTTTCTGCCGTTTCATATCTCTCTTTGTGGAATCCCATAAAAGCTTATGTAAAGTTGCAGATCAACATGGGAGAATGCAGACAGACATTCACAATTATTGTTAACTTTTAATCTTGAGAGAATCACATATTCACACACAGTTGGAAGAAATAGTATAGAGAGATCCCAAGTGCCCACTACACTGTTGCCTCTAATGATAACATTTTTCACAACCGGAATATCCATAGTGAGGCAGTCCAGACAAAGAACATATTTGTCACATAATTTCTGACAACCACTGACATGTCCTTCATTTTAACAGTTTTTCCATTAAAGAAAAGTTATATAAATGGAATTATATTTTATATATGCTTTCAGGACTGACTTTTCTTGCTTATTGTGTTTCTTTGGAGATTCATCCAAGTAAGTGTGTGTGTTAATAATGGGTTCCTTTTTATCAGTGAGTAATATTTTATAATAGGGCTTAATCATGTCACAGTTTGCTTTGCCACTGACTCACTGAGGCACAACTGAGCTGATTTCAGTTTCTGGCTATTATAAAAAAGCTATGAGTAACTTTTATCCGTTTTTGTGTAAATACAAATTTTTATTTTTCTGGAATAAAGGCACAGGAGTGCAATTACTGGGTCATATGGTAGTTGTATGTCTAGTTTTCTTAAGAAGTGGCCGAATTGTTTTCTAGAGTGGCTGTATCCTTTTACATCCCACCAGCAATGTATGGGTTATACAGTTTCTCTGCATTCTCACCAACCCTTGGTGTTGCCACTATTTTTTTATTTTAGCCATTCTGATAAATATGCATTGATGTCTCATCGTGGTTTTTATTTGCTTTTCCCTAATAGCTAGTGATAGTAAATATATTTTCTTGTGCTTACTTGTCATATGTGTATCTTCTTTGGTGCTATGTCTCTTCATATTTTTTCCCGGCATTCTAGTTTATTTGCTTTAGTTTTTTGTTTGTCTTTTACGACTGGGTTTTGAGAGTTCTTTATAAATTTCAGATACTAGTTATTTATAATGATCTGCACATATTTCCTGCCATCCTGGAGTTTATATTCGTCTTTTTGTTTGATTTTCATCTGTTTTACAGAGAAAAAGTTGCTAATTTGATGAAGTTCCATAAATCAATTTTTCTTTTTATGCGGGGGGAGGGGCTGTCTCAGGTGTCAAGTCCAAGAGCTCTTTGTCTAGCTCTAGACTCTGGAAATGTTTCTCCTACTTTTTCAAGAATGTTTATAATTTTACATCATAAAGTTCGTGATACATTTTGTGTGTTTGTTAGTGATATATTTTGTGTGTTTACTTAGTAAGATGTTAAGCGTTTTTTTGTTGTTTGTTTTTGCTTATGGATGCCCAACTGTCCTAATATAATTTATTCAAAATGCTATTTATCTTTTCTTTATCGAATTGCTTTTGCGCTTCATCAAAAATCCATTGGGTATATTTGTGTGGTTCTGTTTCTGGGTTCTCTATTCTGCTTTCATTTATTTAGTTGTCTACCCCCTCGAGTTGTATAGTAAGTACTGAAATCATGTAGACTGGTTCCTTTTGATTGATTCTTCCTTTTCTTTTCTTTTCTTTTTTTTCTTTTTCTTTTTTGAGTTGGAGTCTCATTCTTTCGCCCAGGCTGGAGGGCAGGGGCATGCTCCCAGCCACTGCAGCCTCTACCTGCTTGGCTCAGGGGATCCTTCCACCTCAGTTTTCCAAGTAGCCAGAACTACAGGCGTGTGCTACCACGCCCAGCTAATTTTTTGAGTTATGAGCCGAAGTCTCATCATGTTGCCCAGACTGGTCTCGAACCTGCCTGCTCAGGCAATCCTCTCGCCTCGACCTCCCAAAGTGCTGGAATGACAGGCTAAGCCACCAAGCCCAGTCTGATTCTTCCTTTTCAACATCAATTTAACTATTTTAATTTCTTGTCTTTCCATATAAATTTTAGAATTTTTTTCTACAATCCCTCACAAATCTTCCTGGGATTTTGAAAGTAATTTTATTAAATCTCTATGCTAATTTGAAAAGAATTGGCATTTTCACTACATTGAGTTTTTCTGTCTATGAACACACTCTATCTCTCCATCCATTTTTTAGACATACTTTGATTTCTTTCATCAGCAATTTTTAGTTTTGAATTTACAACTCCTATTCCTATTTTGTTAGAACACCAAGATATTTCCTTATTACTTCTTTTTTTTTAGTGATTATAAAAGGGATGATATTTTTAATTCTATGGTCAACATGTTCATTGCTATTATATAGAAATACGATTACTTTTGTATGTTTATCTTATCTGTTGTGTATGTTTATCTGCACCTTATAACTTTGCTGAACTCATTCATTAGTTCTACTAGTTTGTTTTGTTATGTTTTGTTGGTAGATTCCTTAGGATTTTCTACATTGAATTATCATGTTACCTGCCATTAAGGATAGTTTCTTCTTCTTTCAAACCTGTATGTCTGTGATCTTCTTTTCTTGCCTTGTTGCAATAGCTAGAACTTCCAGCACTAATTTGAATAGTAGGGATGAGAGCAGACAACCTTGCCTTATTCCTGATTTTAGAGAAGAATGTTTTTATCACTTGGCATAATTCCCTCATGATGTATACAACTTCTTGAGAAAAATACTTTTTAAAAAAAATTTTACTCTTAAATATGAAGTTCGCATTAAGCTTTTTGTAGATGCTTTCTTTCAGGTTAAGGGATTCTCCCTCTATTCTTATTATAATGATAATTTTTATCATAAGTGGATATTGAGTTTTGTGAAATGCTTTTTTTGTTTAAATTAATAGAATAATGCATTTTTTGTTTGTTGACTTGGTGAATTGCATTATTGGTTTTTAAACACTGAACCAATCTTACATTCCTGGAATAAGTCTTATTTGGTCATGGGGTACAATTGTTTTCTACAGTTTGGGGTTGAGTTTGCTAATATTAGTTGAGAATTTTTCTGAGTCCATGAGAGATATTAGTTTCTAGCTTTCTTTATCCCTTCCCCTCTTTTTTGTGCTGTCTTTGTCTGGTTTTATGCCAGGGAACTAACAGTTTCATAAAATCAATCGAAAAGTGTAGTCTTCTATGTTCTGGTAGACATTGTACAGAATTACTGTCGAGTTTTTACATGCTTGATATAATTATCCACTGGAAACATATAGGGTGGCAGATTAATTCCTTATAACTTTATTAATTATGAATTACATTTCCTTAGTCATTTTAGTGCCATTCAAATTTTCTACTTAACATTAAATGAGTTGTGACAGTTTGCGTAGACCAAGAAATGGGTCTGCATTCCTTCCTGTTTCAAGTCATGTGTGCAACTTCGTCTGTAGTCGTCCTTTATTATCCTTTGATATCTGCGAGGTATGTAGAGAATATCCTCAATTTCATGACTTTTTAAAAAATTTTTGTATTTTAAAGATGTGGGGTACAATTCCGATTCAGGTATACAAGTGGTCATCGTACAGGTGAAGTCTGGGCATCACTTTGGTCTCCACTTCACCTGGTTTGAGAGCAGGTGCCCTCATTGATGCTACGTGCTTCCCTCCTTCCTCCCCTGGCAATGTCCTGCTCCTGCCAATCCCTTCCCTATTGTCTTAGGGTAAACGTCCAGGGTCCATTTAAAAGGGAGAACACTTTCATTTCTAATATTGGCAATTTGTTCTTTCTCTCTTTTTTACTTTTGTCAGCCTTGTTATAGGCTTGCCAACTTCATTGATCTTTTCCAAGAATTTGCTTTCATTTCAGTGAATTTCTTTATTGTCTTTCTGATTTTTTTTTTTAAATTGCATTGAGTTCTGCTCTTACCCTATTCTTTTGTTTCCTCTGCTTTGGATTTAGTTTGTTCTTCGGTTTTTGAGGAAAGCTCAGATTATTTGATTGCAAAATTTTATCTTGTCTAATGTAAGCATTTATCTTTCAACTCTGATTCACCTGTGTTCCCATAATTTTGATGTTGTGGTTTCACTTTCATTTAGTTCAATGTATATATTTTTTATTTCCCTCAAGACTTTCTCTTTGACCCATGAATCATAGAGATATGTGTTACTTAGTTTCTAAGTATTTGAAGTTTTCTTATTATCTTGTTGTTTTCTATTACTGATTTCTACTTTAATTATGTTGTTGTCAGAAATGCACTCTATATGATTTCAAATTTGAGATTTGTTTTATGGCCCAGGATGTAATCCATCCTGGCATGTGTTTTGTAGACACTTGATAAGAATGTGTATTCTGCTTTTGACTTAGTATGATCTATAAACATTTATTAAATCCTGTTGGTTGATGATGTTATTGAATTCTTCCTTATTCTTGCTATTTTTTGTCTAGTTGTTTTATCATTTCTTGAAATAGGTGCTGAAATCTTTATCTATGATCATGGATATATATCTACAAGTATTTTTACTTTTAGTTACACCAGTTTTTGCTTTATATGTTTTAAAATTCTGTTGTTTGGAGTCTACACAATTAGGATTGCTCTGTCCTCTTGGTTGACTGGTTCTTTTATCATCATTTACTAATCTCTCTTTGTCTCTGATAATTTCTCTTGTTCTCAGTTCAACTTTATCTAACATTAATATAGTCACTTCTGCTTTTTTTCTTAGTGTCTTTTTGACTAATAATATGTTTTTTTAATCCTTTTACTTTCTACATACCTATACCACTATATTTGACTTGAGTTTCTTTTATATAACATACACTTGGGGCATGTTTATTAATGAACTTTTTCAATTTATATTCAATTTGATGTAATTTAATGTAGTAAAATTTACAATTAAACATTTAATGTAATGACTAATATGCTATGACTTAAGTCTCCTATTTTATTTTTTCATTTCATTTTGGGTTTGTTCTCACTGCTTTTCTTTTATTTATTTTGGTTTCTCTAACTTCATATATAGAATTCCATTTTATCTATACTCTTTTGGGGTGTAATTATTGTATAATTGCTCTAAATATTTTTTCTACATACATTTAAAACAACATAAGATAGTATTATTATTTTTGCCTCAGCTGTCAAACATGATTTGGAAACTCAAGATGAGAAGAAAAATGTATTGAATCTATCCATATTTTTAATCTTTCTTCTTTCTTCCTTCCAAGATTCCTTGGTTTATCACTTTCTTTTTCTTTTAGAGAATTTTTTTAAATCATTTCTGGGGGTAGTTCTGCTAGTAATGGAGCCTTTGGTTTTCCTACACTTGAGAATTACTATTTCTCTTTTATTCTTGAAAAATATTTTTTCGGGATACAAAATTCTAAGTTGACAGATATTTTCTTTCAGATCTTAAAAAGTGCTGTGCCACTTCCTTTGAGTTTTCATGATTTCTGCTGAGAAAACTGTTGTCACTGAATTTTTTTTCCTCTATTGGTAAAATTTTGGTTCTTTCTTAGTGCTTTGAAGATTTGTTTTGTTTGTTTATTTTCAGCAGTTTGCTGTTTACTCATCTTGTTGAAGCTTCTTAAACTTACTCTGTCTGAAGCTTGCTCAACTTATTGAATCTCAGGTAGCCTTTTGCAAAATTTAGAAAGTTTCCAACCATTATTTTTTTACATTAATTCTCAGTCCTGATGCCTTTCTACTATTCTTCAAAGGTTATCAATAAACAAATATTAGTTATTTTCTTATAATCTCACAAACCTCTGAGGCTTTGTTCTTTTTACTTATCCAGTATAATTTCTCTTTGTTTTTAAGGTTGGCTAATTACTATTACAAGGTCACTTTCTTCTGCTCCCTCTATTCTGCTATTGAAATCCTCCATTGGGTCTTTATTTCAGTTATTGCATTTTTCAGTTCTGAAATTTGTATTTCCTTCACATTTTCTATTTTTTTGTTGTCTTTCTATTTTTCTATTTGTTTCAAGCATGTTCAGAATTGCTTCATGAAGCATGCATTAAAATGTTTGCCAACCTCTTGCCATCTCATTGCTGATGTCTGTTTGATTGCCAGTTTTCATTCTAATTGAAATTTTCATGTTGTCTGCAAAGAGGGATAACTTGACTTCCTCTTTTCCTATCTGGATATCCCTGATCTCTTTCTTTTGTCTGATTGCTGTAGCTAGGACTTTCAAAATTATGTTGAAAAAGAGAGGTGAGAGTGGGCATCCTTGTCTTGCTCTGGTTTTCAGGGGAAATGGTTCCAATTTTTGTCTGTTTAGCAATATGCTGACTATGGGTTTCTTGTAGCTGGCTCTTATTATTTTGAGGTATGTTTCACGTATGCCCAGATGTTCGAGGGTTTTTATCAAGAAGGGGTGTTGGATTTTATCCAAAGCTGTTTCTGCATCTAATGATAAAATCATGTGGTTCTTGTTTTTACTTCTGTTACTGTATTTAATTACGTTTATGGTCTTACGAATGTTGAACCAGCCCTGCATCCCAGGGAATATACCCAGAAGAATCCAAAACACTCTATAAAAAAGATACCTGCACACGTATGTTCTTCACAGCATTGTTCACCATAGCAAGAACATGGAACCAACCATGCTGTCCATCAAAAGAGGACTGGATTTAAAAAATGGGTGAATAGAGGGCAAGCAAAAACATGTATTTTGAAAGGTAGAAAGGAGAAAACAGACCAGTTAGGGAACTTGGGAATGGAAGAATGGTATGGTGAGTTCCCCAATTTTTTTGTTTTGTTTTGTTTCTCTGCCTCATATATCACAGACATGCAGCTAAAGAAAAGGGCAATTTGGAAACGCAATGAATAGATGCATACCAAAAAAAACCCAAGCCAAAGTCCTCTCTTTCTAGTTGAAAGACTCCAAAGGGGGTAGCTTGATGAGAGAAACCAACATGTAGACAATAGATACTAGAGCATAGCCAGCAACCACAGAAAAAAAAAAGCACACATAGCAGTAAAATCTGAATGGGGAACCTAGACTTCCATTCTCACCAGGTTGTAATGAAGCATCCCAACTCACCTGTGATGGCAAAGAAGGTCAAGCAGAGCGAAGGGACTGTCATTCTTGCTGGATGATAACATGCCCCCACATCGCTTTCTGTGCTAGGGGAGACCATGGGTGGCCCTGGACTTCCACCCACCCCCATTCAGCAGTAACAAGGAAAATAGCCTGATTCCAGTCTGGGAGGTATCAGTGAAGGACGAATGAGGGGGCCAGAGCAATTCCCACCCAGCAGTGCAAGCGAAAGGGAGAAATGCCAAAATGGGGTCACCTCGGCCATTGCAGGCAGGCAGCTGGCCGTTGGCTCATATTTTTTGTTTTGTTATAACTACCAATTAGTGGTATACCTCAGTCAATAATATTTTATTATGCAATCGGCTCTGTTAATTCTCTTGCTCTGAAAGAAGTTTAATTAACTCTACTGTTTAAAGTCACCAGTGAGTACGACTAGTAAGACTGTCACCTCCCCCAGTAAAGGGCATTAGGGTTTTATAATTAACATCTTGCTCCAAGGATGAGTTTCTAGCTCTCTTGCATGACAAATCATTAGGACACTGTGATAAAAGAAACGAACTGTTATAATGACTCCAGCCCTCCTACAATCTTCCCATGAACATTGCTCTCTCAGCTAAATAACTTTGTGTTCCCTAAATCCAAGGACATTTGAAGCTTATCGTCTGTGCCTTGAAAGTTTGCTCTACAGACCTCAGGCTACTCTCCCTGCCTAGGTAATCAACAGCCTGGCTACTGTCCGCATAACAACACTCCCCGCTCCTACCACTGTTACATTTCACAGGAATGCTCTTGTTCCCAGACTTCTCTAGGAAGCCTTATAACCACCCAACTTCAAACATCAGCACCAAACACTTCTTCAGTGCCCAGCCCTCTCTTCAATCTTGAGGAGGTAGATAAGTAAACAATACCAACCATCGTCCCCATAGTAGCAACTTTTAAAAATGTAAACTAACAGCACAAACAAATAAAAAGAAAAGAGACTGCCCTCACAGATGAGGAAGAACCAGTGAAAAACACCAGCAATCCCCAAAGCCATAATGATTTGACACCTACAAGGTGTCTTCTCAGATCCCAAGTAATGGAACCAGTTCAGAATGACCTGACCCTGATGACAGGCATAGAATTCAGATTATGGATGGCCAAGAGATTCAGTGAGACCCAGGGGTAAATGGACACCCAAATCAAGCAGGCCACAAAAACAGTACAAGAAGTGAAAGTTGATCTGGCCATTCTAAGAAATAACTGAACTTCTGGAAATAAAGAATTTTCTCCTGGAATTTAGAAACGCAATAACAGGCCTTAACAACAGAATTGGCCAGGCACAGGAAAGAATCCCAGAGAAAAAACAAGGAGAAAAGAATTTAAAGAAGAAAAAAAGCAAAGCTTAGGAGAGGCCTGGCATTATGTAAAGAGACCAGATCTATGGCTGGCTGGTATTCCTGAGAGTGAAAGGGAAACTGAGAAACCCTTAGAACAAGACTTCCAAGATGTCATCCAAGAAAACCTTCCCTATCTTGCTAGAGAGGTTGCCATGCAGACACAAGAATTTTTAGAGAACTCCTGTGAGGCATTTCACAAAAGACCATCCCCAAGGCACACAATAATCAGACTAGTCAAGGTGAATATGAAAGAAAAAAACTCCTAGAAACAGCTAAAGAGAAGGGACAGACCACTCTGAAGAGAACCCATCAGAATCACAGCAAACCTCTCAGCAGAAACCTTACAAACCAGGAGAGAATGGGGACCCATTGTGAATATTGTCAAAAACAAGCACTTTCAGGGAAGAATGTCTTACCTGGCCAAACTAAGCTTCATTAAAATCTTTCCCAGACATGGAAAATTCAAGAGAATATGCCACCTCCAGACCAGCCCTTCAGGAGATGCTTAAGAAAGTTCTAAACACAGACACGAAAGAACAGCTCCATCCATCACAAAAGCGTAGTAAGCACAGAGTTTAAACCATACAAATCAACCACAAAGCCTAGACAACAAAGCAGCTTCTTCATAACAATATGACAGGAACACATATCAATAATTAACTTAAATGTTCACAGGCTGAACACACCACACAACAGGCACAGACTGGCAAATTAGATAAAAAACACGATCCATCCTTCTGCTGCCTTCAGGAAACCCATCTCACAGCAAATGACACCTACAGGCTCAAGGTAAAGGGTTGGAGAAAGATCTTCCAGGAAAATGAGAAACAAAAAAGAGAAAGAGTAACTATCCTTATAGCAGATAAAACAGACTTTAAACCAATCAAAGTTAAACATGACACTAAAGGAAACTACATAGTGATGAAAGACTCGATTCATCAGTAAGAAATATTCATCTTGAATGTATACACACCCAACATAGAACGACCCAGATCATAAAACAATTGCTAATCAATCTAAGAGAGGACAGAGATAGGCAACAGCTTAAGACAGATTTCTAGACAGAAAATTAAAAATGAAATCTGGAACTTTTAACGTATCCTTGGATCTGGTGAACATCTACAGAACGCTTCACCCAACAGTCACAGAATATACATTCTTCTCACCAGCACAAGGAACATACTCCAAGATTGACCACATACTTGAACATAAATCAAGCATAAACAAATTTCAAATCATACCAAGTGCCTCCTCAGACCACAGCAGTATAAAAATAAATATCATCACTAAAAGGAACCCCAAAACACATGGAAAGTAAACATGCTTCTGAATTGTTTTTGAGTTAACAGAGAAATCAAGATAGAAATAAAAAGATTCCTAGAAACAAATCTGGAATAAAACTACAGACCTATAATCAACTCATCTTTGACAAAACCTACCAAAACATACACTGGGGAAAGGAAACTATATTTTGCAAATGGTGTTGGAAAAACTGGCTAACCACATGCAGAAGAATGAAACTGGACCACTACCTATCAACATATATAAAAATAACTCAAAAGGATTAAGGACCTAAATGCGAAACCTCAAATTATAAAAATCTCAAAAGAAAACTTAGAGAACACGCTTCTAAGCATCAACCTAGGCAATGCATTCAAGGCCAAGTCCTCAAAAGCAAATGCTGCAAAAACTAAAATTGACAGCCTTATCAAGCTAAAAAGTCTTCTGCACAACAAAAGAAGCCATGGAGAGAGTAAAGAGACAACCCACAGAATGGGGAAAAAAATATTTGCAAGCTATGCATCTAACAAAGGTCTAAAATCCAGGAATTACAAGGAACTCAAATGAATTGACAGGAAAAAAACAACAACAAATAACCACTTTAAAAAGTGAGCAAAGGACATGAACAGATATTTCTCAAAGGAAGACATACAATCAGCCAACAAACAATTGTAAAAATCTCACCATCATTAAGCATCAGATAAATGCAAATCAAAACTTCAATGAGATACCATCTCACATTAGTCAAAAAAAAAAAAATAGAGAGACATGTTTGCAAGGCTGTGGAGGAAAGGAGATACTCACACACTGTTGGTGGGAATGTAAGGCAGTTCAACATTTGTGGAAAACAGTTTGGAAATTTCTCAAGGAACTGAAAATAGAACTACCATTTGACCCAGCAATCCCACTCTGGGGATAAACCCAAAGGAACACAAATCACCCTACTAAAAAGACACATGCCCTTGTAGGTTTGCTGCGGCATTATTCTCAACAGCAAAAACATGGAACCATCTCAGATACCCATCAAGTACATAAAACTGGTTAAAGAAAATTAGGTATATATACACTATGGAATACTACTCAGTCATAAATAGCATAATCATGTCCTTTGCAGCAACATAGCTGCAGCTGGAGACCATCATTCTAAGTGAATTATCACAAAAACAAAAAAATTAAATACTGCATGCTCTCACTCAGAAGTTGGCAATTAACATTGGGCACACATGGGCACAGGACGGGACAACAGACGCTGGGCACAGCTAAGGGGAGGGAGGAGAAGGAATAAGAGATACAAAACCACGCATTGTGTAGCATCCCCACTACTCATGGGGTGGGATGCTTGTCAGAAGCTCAAACCTTGCCTTCACACGATATACTTATGTAACAAATCCTCACAAGTACCCCAGGATTCTAATATTTTTAAAAATAATAGGAAAGGAAATATTTGACTTACAGATTGTGTACACCCCAGTCAAGTTGAACATGTAATTGTTTATCTCAGTCCTGAGAACCAAGTGCTCTGCATGGCAGGAAGCACATGCTTCATATATGTATCTTGAATACTGGCAAATTGAAAAGGAGTGACTTGTCTTCTCTTCTTCCAACTGTCCTTCTTGTGGAGCCTGATTAATTTTAGAAAAAAAAATAAACATTGACATATTTTTTTTTTTTTTTTGAGTTGGAGTCTCACTCGGTCACCCGGACTGAAGTACAGTGGCCGCTCCCGGCCACCGCAGCCTCGACTTGCTGGGCTCCGTCGATCCTTCCGCCTCAGCCTTCTAAGTAGCCGGAATTACAGGCACGTGCTACCACGCCCGGCTGATTTTTTGATTTATTGTAGAGATGAGGTCTCGCTGCCCAGGCGGGTCTCGAACCCGTGTGCTCAGGCCATCCATTCACTTCAGCCTCCCAAAGGCACGGGATGACAGGCTGAGCCACCGAGCCAGGCAACACTGACACTTTAAAGACTTTTGGAGATTTAATCCTATTCTTGATTTTAACATACTATATTCTTTTTTAAGAATACCAAAACTGCTCTTACCTAATTCAATATGTGACTATACATAGCACCTTAACCTCTGTCAAAGTACAAAATATGTAGTTTTAATTAAGTAGGTATAGCATCCCAATTGCAGCTTTTTACTTTCCAAAGTATATTTTTAGCCATCATTACTGGATATCATTTTCACTATAACCTATGCAATAAATACGGCAGATATAAATCACCCTTATTTTACAATGGGGAAACAGGCATGAAGAGTTGAACGAAATGCCAAGAGGGCACAAATGACTGATTGCAGACAGAACCCCAGCCTGCTGACTCTGTACCTGGAGTTTTACACCTCTAGATTCTTAGTCTCTTAACTGAGAGAAGAGAGAGCTCCTGAAAAGGTCATAGCCATTTTGAGAGACGTTGAGGAACCCATACACATATGTACTGAACACTGTCTGGGGACCTAGTAAACATCGTGTGCATATATGTACGACCATTCTCCAATGTATAGAAAGATGAAATCATAAAGTCAAAGGAACTGAAAATCTGAGCTCTCTAGTGAATTTTTTTCATGTCAAAAGCAGCATGGAAATTGCTGCTTTACATTGTAGTGTTCTTAAAACAATGAATCTAGTAAGGGAGCTTAGTATAACACTCTGCCTCCCTCACACTGTATATACTCTACAAAGTTAAAAAAAAAAAAAGGATGGATAGAAAAAGGATTGTACAAAGAGAAAAAGGACTGTACAACTCATCTCTAAATTAGTTCCCCCCAGAAAACACAAAAGAAGGAGTTCCCCTGGCTTGTTTTCAGCTTATTGAATCCTGAAATATGTTGATAAATTAAGTAGCTTTTCATCTACAAATCTGCTTTACAAAAATAAAATGTTCAGGCTGAAAACTATGCCCAGCAATAACAGGAAAGCAGTCATAAGACAAGCAATCGCAACAATCATGATACATTTTAAATGTGTGCCCCTATAAAACCAAGGAAAAAGCTAAGGACAATTCTAAATGACCCGTTAATATTTTTCACATTGCCACGTAGCACGTTTCTCTTGTGCTTAAAACATACACGAAGATCAACAATGATGACTGCACCTTAAATGTAGTGGCATCATTTAATTGCAGGTGTGGGCAATAGCAGAGGATTTAAGTCACCCCATCTCGAGTGAATTACAAAATAGAGGGGGCACCCTGCCTGGGCTTTGTGTTCATAGCAATCAGTTTTAACTGTCTGGAGGCAGACTTCAGATGATTTTATAGCCTGTGCTCGATCCCCGTCATTTACCATTTGTGCCCTTCCCATTTTTATGGAAACCAGAATCTCATTCTGGAGGCCCCTGCCTGTCAGGGCTGCAGGTGAAGGCCAGCTGGGGCCAAGGCATTTTGTGTGAATATTAGCATCTGAAGAGGGTCTCAGGAGGCCTTGCCTCTTTGGGGACTTAGAGCTAGTGTCAGAGGCGATAGCCCTGCCTCTGGGTTCCCTTGCTAGCAAACCTGTCTCTTTAGGAAATGGGCAGTCTGGACTTGTGGTCTGAGCATTCTGAGGGCAAAAGAAAGCGGGGCAGGGAGGTTGTTGGGGCAGAGAGGACTGAAGAGTGGTTGGGGTTTGGGACTGCGGCACGAGGAAGGGGATGCTGGGACAAGGCAGGATGTCTGAGGCTGTGTGCTCTGTCAGAGAGACTGAAGTTCATGAGCAATTATTTCCAGGTCCCCGTGGCTATGTATTGATGGTTTCTTATTAACACATCTGCTGCCCTTGATTAATGGGTGTGACAGTACCTCCATGATGGGAAATGCTAGCTTGTAGGAAATCACAGAAGAACCGTTTGCCAAAAAGGTATTTGTAAAATCTCTCCTGTCAAATAGTAGTGTTAACTACACAGAGAGAAGTCGAGGACTCATTTCTGAATTGAAGGAGAAAGGAAAGTTAATCCAGTTTCCAGTATCCTGAACCCTGCGATCCTTATGAAGAGTCTCAAAAATTATACATGTAAAAAGTATTCAGATTCAGCCAAGGCTTTTTACAGGAAGAAAAAGTTAGCATGCTCCTGTTTCCACCCACCTACTTACACAAAGAAGTGTTTCTTGACCTTTATTTCTACCACATACCTGCGAATCAGTAAATCTATTTAAGAGTCTACCTAATTGAAGTCTAAGGATCACAAATAAGTAATTAAATACCTCAGTTAATTGAAAAGAAGCCAAGAAGTCTGCATTTGACAGACTCGAATATAGTTATAAAATTAAAGAATCTTATTTATGTAAGAAACCCTGGTGACCGTAAAAACATTATCTCCCTATCTTGCAGAGATCAAACTGAAGGCTTAAGTGCAGAGGCAACTTTAAAATACCCAGATTGCCCCGATGATTGTTTGCTAGCTGATACTTGATTAGAGAAGGAAAGAAGGTGATTGAATATGTTTTGGGTGTTATACAGGTTGAACATTTCTGCTTTCTTAAGTTAATAATAGATAGGTTAACAGTAGAAGTTCGAAAAAAGAGATTTCATAAAAACACTAATCAGAAGAGAGCTGGTTAATTAATATGAGACAAAGTAGACTTCAGAACAAGAAATATCCAGAGAATAGAAACGTTACAAAATCATAAAGGGATTAATTTCCCAAAAAGATAACAAAAATCTTAAGTGTGTATGCATCTAACAATAGAATTTTTAAATATACAAAGTAAAACTTGAATATTGAAAGGTCATATAATAATTAGTATATATAAATAATATAAAGTATGAAATTGACCACAAAGAAATGAAACTAGAAATCAGTTACAGAAAGATATCTGGAAAATCCCCAAATATCTGGAAATTAGACAACATACTGTTTTACTGCTGCTTCCAGTAATGATGAATTTTTCTACTGAAAATAACTATAAAATAATGAACATAATATAAAAACAACTGCCTGAAGGCACTGGAGAGTCAACAGAGGCATACAGTTTTTGATGCAGTCTCAGAGGTGGGAAAGAAGGAAGCTGTACAAATATGCCCCCAGTTTTTTGGAAACGTGGTTAGGTGCGAGCTATCTGGTGTGTGCAGTGACGTCAAGGCTAAATGCAAAGCCTCGATCTCTTCGGCTGAACGAACCAGAAGAGGCTAATCGTGACTGCTGAACAAAGTCAAAGTCTCCCAGAAGGGAAGAGCAGAACCGAAGAGGGAAACCCCCACATTCTTTCTACCCATATTTCTGGTAATCCCCTGAACGACACATGCGTGGAACAGACTCAAAACAGCTCAGCTAAAGACTTTGGTCATATTTTTATCAGCATGTGACCACATATCGACCCAGGAATCAAATTGAGTACAAATCTTGGCTCACCATTAACTAGCTTGAGTAAATAATCTTAGCTTCCTTCTGCCTCACTTTCTCCATCTTTAAAATAGGGATAGTTACTGTCTCTTCCTCATAGGATCGATGTGAATATTAAATGAGTAAATATGTAAAGTGACTAATACAGTTCATGGCCGTAGTGGAAACTCAATAAATACTAGTTCTTTGTATGATTAGATGTAGAAATGGCAGTGGGCATCCTTGAATTGTTGGAGAATATAATAGAAATGCATCTAATATTTCAATTACTTATGACACAATGTGTTGATTCACCACAGGGATATGTCTCAGTTAAGAATACTTCCAGCAACACAAATTCCAAATATGGCAGTTTGAACAAACATACAGCTTATTGGCTACCACCTGCAACCAGGACGGGGATGCATTACCTTGGTAACCGATACCTGCCTTCAGGTTAGTCCCTGATATCATTCATGGTCTGCTTTCTATCATTTGTTTCCCCTCTCGTCAAATGAACTCTCTAGGCAACAATTCAAGAAGGAAAATCACTGCATCTCAGCTAAGGGTGAAAACCTTTCCTCTCCTCAAGCTTCTTAATTACACGACTTACAGATGAGCTATAAAGAGAGAAACATCATGTACACATTTTGTTCACATATTGACAGAGGAGTTGGCTGATGACTCGAGAGCCAAATACATCCTCTGTAAGAATTTGTGAGATTTCACATGTGATGATTCTCAACAGAGCAATCCTAGAAATAATATTGACCTCTCAAGGTAGAACATGTCATCTAAAGGAGAGGAATGTTGTGCTTACATTTTGATATTTGCAATACTATTTTAAATATCCATAAATCAGAGAGTGAGAACAATGCAATGACATATTTTGTCTAATACTCTCATGTCTAGTTCTATGTGCATTTCATGCTGCGAATGGAATCTGTTTCAATTTGGACAGCCTTGGCTAATGGCTTAGAAGTGAGCTGCAAGCTGATCAAAATCTTTCTCTTAGTGTGTTCTACGTGTTTCTCTAATATGTGGTCTTCACTTTTGCAAATGCTCAGTCTCTGTCTTGTTAAGTAATCCAGCAACGATCATCCAATAGAAAGAAGAGAAGCATTTGCTATTTACAGAAGTAGAAAATGCCACTACCAGAAACTTGATGCATGTGCAATCAGTGGCATGGATCTGGATTAATCATGTCCCCAGAAGGTAAGAGTCTATCCTTCAGCTCAGGCTGGAGAATGAATGCAAAATTGGAGGTCAAAGGGAGCTGAAATGGAGACCTAACTATTGGAATAAAAAGTAAGGTGACTTGGGTTGACAGAGTTTCACTATTAGCTCAGGAATTTTTTTGCATACCAATATACCTGAGCAAATAGTTTTCTCTGGTAAAACAAACATACAAACACATAGTCATTAGGTCAATGGTTTGCTCAGAAGAACTTGTCTGAAGACCCTTGCCCACCGTGTCCAGCAGTTCTAAATTACAATGTATCAAACCTTGCCTAATCCCCCAGCTTCTTTCTTGCTTTGAAAGACCCACATAAGATGAATTGGTTGAGAAATTGAGGTTTTGATTCTGGAATCTCTATCCTGTTCCATTGGTCTATAAGCCTGTTCTTGTACCAATACCAGGCTGTTTTGATTATTATAGCTTTATAAAAAAGTTTAAAGTCTAGGAGTGTGATACCTCCAGCTATGTTTTTTGTCTTTTGTTTTTTGTTTGCTGAGGATTGTTTTGGCAATTTGTGGTCATTTATGCTTCCATATGAACTCCTGTATTGTCATTTCCAGGTCTGAGAAGAATGTTGCTGGTAATTTAATGGGTATTGCGTTAAATCGGTAGATTGCCTTGGGTAGGATGGACATCTTAACAATGTTGCTTCTTCCAGTCCATAAGCATGAAATATTTTTCCATTTGTTTGTGTCATCTATGATTTCTCAACCACTGGGGAGAGGAGAACCTAATCAGTAAATGGTGCTGAGAAAACTGGCTGACCACATGCAGAGGAAGATTAAAACAAGACCCCTACTTATCACCATACACAAAAATTAACTCTAAATGGATCAAAGGCCTAAACGTAAAATCTCAAACTATAAGAACCTTAGAAAATGCAGGAGACACCCTTATGGAAATTGGAACTGGCTGCCAAATCCTGATGAAAACCCAAAGTGCCCATGCCATAAAATATAAGATAGACAAGTGGGACCTCATCAAACTGAACAAGCTTCTGTAAAGCCAAAGAAACCATCAAGGGAACAGGGAGACTGCCCACAGACTGGGAAGAAAAATTTGCCAACTATATGTCTGACAAAGGCGTGACATCCAGGATCTACAAGGAACTCAAATGTGCCGAAAATAAAAAAAAACAAATAGCCCCATTACTAAGTGGACAAAAGATATGAATAGACACTTCTCAAAAGAAGACATACAAGCAACCAACAGATACATGAAAAAATGCTCAGCCTCACTAGTCATCAAAGAGTTGCGAAATAAAACCACACTGAGATGCCACCTAACTCCAGTCAGGATGGACATCATCAATAACTCAAAACACAGCAGATGCTGGAGAGGATGCAGGGAAAAGGGAGCACTTCTACGCTGTTAGTGGGAGTGTAAACTAGTGCAGCCTCTGTGGAAAAGTGTGGCAATCCCTAAAAGCTCTAAAAATCGACCTTCCATATGAACCCGCAATCCCTCTACTGGGAATATACCTGGAGGAACTCAAATCACTTTATGAAAAAGATACCTGCACACCCATGCTTATTGCAGCATTGTTCACAGTAGCAAGAACATGAAACCAATCGTGCTGCCCATCGGAAAAGGATTGGATAAAAAAAAAATGTGGCACATCCACACAATAGAATATTACACAGCCATAAAGGACAAAGTTATGAACTTAAAAGCAACTTGGATGGACTTAGAGACTTAGTACTGAGTGATCTTTCACAGAAACAAAGAACTGAGTTGCACATGCTCTCACTTATAAGTGGACCTTGAACAATTATTGTAGTACTATAAGAAAAGGATTGACAGTAGTGGGAAACTGTAGGAGGTGGCACGGGGAAGGGGTGGGATTCGCAGTAGAGGGAATCTGCTGGGGAAGGGAGGGGGCACACCTCATCAACAAGGCTACCTGCATCATGAACATTTGTATACCTAACCCTAAATGGCACTCCACATCTTTAAAATTAAAAATTAAAAAAACTAGAAGACCCACATAAATCATTAAGCCCAGACTTCAAAGTCCTATCAATATCCTTTCCTTACTTCCTCCTTTTGAAGTATCACTAAGACTTCGTAAAGGTGACATTCTCCCTTGCAGCTTGCAGTTTAATATTTTCAGATTGGCATAATAGACAGGTTTGCCTGGAAGAATCTGAAATGCCCATTTTTCTTATGAGTTACTGTTTTTCTCTAAATGATTTGTGATTCCTTCTATATTCTGGAGAGCAATAGGTTTAAAAAATCTTCCAGTTTTTATCATATCCTTTTATTTTTTAAATGGCTTCCCCTGATAAGCTGAAGTTTTTCATTTCGAATGGAGATGATGCTCATAGGGTAGTTTCAAATACTGAACAAGAAGATGCATGTAAATTATTATTTCAGTAAGCTCCCACAGTGTAAGTCCTCGAATTTCTCATACAAATTTGGGGGGAAGGAAATACTTGTTTGGACCAGTAAGAAATACTTAGTGGTTTTGTGCTGCCCTGGCTGAACCTAAGATTTCAAAGCCAGATTCTGATGTTTCCTACCGGCAAAAACTCTCCTCTGTCCAATCACAGCAGTTTTACGGGGATTTCCAACACAAGCCTGCAACTCCTTTGATGAGGAAATTCATGCATCCGTATCAACACACCAGGAGGTCTTCAGAAGCCTGATTTTCATTCTCCAGGCAGCGTAGTCCTTCTGAACTGTTTCCTCGTCTGTAAAGTAGGGGTGGCATCTCATTTACTTGCACGGACAGTATTGCGAGGGGTCAAATGAGTTCATTAGAGAATTATTATAATCACGCTTGCTTATTAACGAGGCCCAAGAGGTGATGGTAATGTTCCACTCAATCAGGGTAGAAATTACTTAACTAAAAATTTTTTATAACATGTGGATATGTCAAGCAGTTTGGCCAGATACTGAGGCATGCTTATGGAAGGCTTAGTTTCCAATCGTTCATCAATAAAGAGTCATGTGTTTGGAAGGGGCCCTAAGAGGCTACCTGACCAGCTACATTGTCACCTCCCATTCTACATGTAATGCAGGAATCTCTTCTGTAGCAGTTCTGATTCACTCTGATGATTTTCTGGAGACTTCTTGATAATTCCCTAAGTGTGAAATTCACTGTTATAAAGGCCAGGCCATTCGGGTATTAGATAGCTCTAATTGTTGGCCCCTGGTCCTAATTTGGCCTTCCTAAGCACTCCAGGGGCGTCTGTATGCTCCAGACCCTCCTGCAAGCTCTAGTTCTTCAGACATGCCTCCACCTCTCTCTCTCTTTAACCTGTTTTAGCTAAATATTCTTAGCACCTTCTCTGGTTATGGGAAATGGCCTCCAGATACCTCACCATCATTCCCCCTATTCTAGAAGCTGTTTGGTATCCTTTTTTCCCCCAACACTTAGTAACTTTATACAAAGAAAGAATCTTATCCCAGCCATAAGAAGATCTGCTCCACTTACTAATCGCCTCCATTTGCTCATCACCACTAAAAGGACGCTTTTCATTTAGGAAGACCTCACCAGACTTATCAGAAGGACTGAAAAGCAGCCCTAACTTTAAGCTTCTCTGAGGCAATTACGACATCTTTCTCAAGACCTTCCTATCTGGAAACCATGAATTAAAGGCAGTAGAGAGCTGGGGCATCCCGACGATTCAGTTATAAGCCTACAGTATGTGCACGCCATATGGATCACTAACTGCAGAGAAGGAGCTCAGTGGCACAGTCCTGTTAACTAACTTGACAAAACAGAGAGGGAAAAGGCAACTTCAACAGTCACATTCTGCCTCTTGATCCTTTTCAAATAAGTGCATTTATGTAGCCTTCAGCTCACTTGAGAATTTCCCTAATGTATAGCCATTGTTCAAGTGAGAGCAATTAGAAACTCATCATCTGGCTTAAAAACTCTCTTCCAGCTTCATGACTCAGTGGTTTTGTGGTAAGCTCTCTCCAAGCAGATTTTCAAGTTCCTTACACTCCCACTCCCTCACCCTGATTACTTCTCTTTTGGAATTTTTGGGAGCAAACTATTTTTTACCCTGCTTTTCAAGCCTGAGGCACAGTGACACGTCTCTATAGATCACTTTATAATACTGTGTTGCAATAGTAGGTCTGCTTGCCGTCTTCCCCATTCAACTAAAATTCTCTGAGTCTGGGGCCTTATCTCATTCATTGTTCACTCCAGCACACTGTCTGACACCTATGGGGCCTCACAGGTATTTCGTAATGACTGCTAAATGATTGAATGAATACGGAAAAATTAAGAAAACCCATTGATGTGTTGCTGTCGTTGATGCTTCTTTTGTCATTTCAGGACCTCTTCCACCACATTCACACCATCAGTGCGTATTGAGCATCTGAAAGGCACTGTGTTAGATTCTGTAAACTGCACAAAGACCGTTATCATTGCCTAGGACATGGTGCTCTTAAGGCCCTCTGCCCCTAAATCTCCCTTTGGTGGAACTGACCATGGGTGCTCTGTTACCCATGAGTCACCATGATTTGGTCTTGCATAATCCTACCTTCTGGGTCATCATCGAAGAGAGAGACAGAAGCTGAGTCATCACAACAGCAAAACACGGTCATCAGGGAAGAGGTGCTGGCTTATTGCGAAGGGGCCAGCAGGACAGCACATCAGGCCTGTGTCCTGAAGAACAGGATTTCAGGAGGCCACTGGGAGTATTTTCTATCTCCTCGCTTCTCTGTGTATGATTGCAATTAACCCCATTATCTGAGCCAGTCAGAGTAGGGTTCTTCTTCTCACCCTTAGAAAGAGCCTAATTAACTCACTAGTACAGCGAATGGCCTTCAAGGAGCTCAGATATCAGAGTCCAGTGGAAAGATAGTCACAGCGATGAATTAATGCACTAATGTTCATCAGTCGCAAGCTAGAAATATTCAAGCTGGGTATACCATGGAACCTGAGCTATTGTCTATAGAGGAAGAGGCAAAGTAAGGAAACACTTCATATGAGCAAAAGACTCCAACTGAGTTAAAAAAAAAAAAAAGCAAAAGCTATCTGCGAAAAAGAAGAATCAGCCTCAGCAGAAGATCTGAAGGCTGAAATGATACAGGATATTTAGGGAATCAGGTGACCCTCACTGTATCCTGAGAGGTGTCTTTTATTTTTCACTCTCAAACATGTCGGCATGTGACCTCTGGTGCAAAGATTCTAAACAAAAAATCCAATCAGCATCGCATCTCAGCTTCCTGACTTTCCCATTTCCATCAGTGGCTATGAGCAGATGCTTTGGAGTCAGCAACCTTGGGTTCAAGTCCGTGGTCTGTGACATACTTCTTTTAGTGACTTGCTTCCGGTTCTTCCCCTGTGAAAAGGGGCTTATAGAAACAGCGTTTCCATCAGAGGTCTTTTGTGAAGATTAAATGAGTCAAAACAGGTGAATGGCCGAAATTAGCATCTGCCACAAAGACATTGTAGGCGTTGGCTCTTTTTATCCAGACCCTGATTATCTTCATGCCCTCAAGAGACCTGAAAAATCGCCATTCCCCACAATCACTCGCTCAACTACTTTTCATCCAATCCCTCTGTGAGTGGCTGACAGTCAAAACGTTCACTCCTGAGTTTGGCTGGTGAGGCCCTCTCGGAGCTGTTCCTTGCTTCCCGTGGGCCCTGACCTTGTGCTCATCACCCACAATCAGAAATAACCTCTTCAGGCACCGGAGTGTTTCCTGCCTGAAGATAAGTTTTCAGGGTTGTGAAGAAAGGTCCGTTTCCTCCCTCCCTCTCTCTCTCTGTGAATGCCAATTTGTAAAATTCTGCCCTTAGAGAGCACACCTTCCTCATCCCTTCCCTCACAGCTTCTTACTAAAATTAAGAGTTCCAAGGAGGGATGTTATGAGGTAATTATAACCCTGTTCAAGGCTTGATTTGCTGACGGTAAAGATGAATTTGAAGAAGAGGAAGGTGAAGAGAGCTCTAAAGACCCACCATGGAGACATGATGATTTTCCCTTCTAGATAAAGCTTGCAATTTTAACACAACCCAGGGTACTTTGGTATCGTTCACCTCTGTCTAAATCTTCTATCGACACTGCTGATTTACACATATGCTGTATATACTGTTTTATGGTTTGCTTTTCTCATTACAAATGCTTTTTATGTATCTTTTGCTACTGGCAGATGCTTAGGTTACTTTCAATTTTTCATTATTGCAAACGATAAAGCAAAGACTGTCCTACTTCACACAGGC
Source organism: Cephalopachus bancanus (assembly GCA_027257055.1). Taxonomy (NCBI): domain Eukaryota; kingdom Metazoa; phylum Chordata; class Mammalia; order Primates; family Tarsiidae; genus Cephalopachus; species Cephalopachus bancanus. Next base: position 6,261,412 of record JAPVLO010000042.1, read on the forward strand.
AAGAGTTTTCTGCCATATAGATAGATCCTTGGACTGTGCTACAGCTGGGTCTGAAAGGACGCGTATTTTAAATACTGACATTGTAAATTTTCCCTTAAAAATGTATTCTGTATTTCCACTTCCACCAGCAGTGGATGAAAGTGCCAGTAACTTCACATCATTGTCAAAATTGTAAATTTTTCCAAGTCTGATGGCTACAAAGTAACTCATTGTTGTTTTACTTGCTGTATTTCTGCTTAAAGATGAAGTGAGGCATTTTTCTGTCTTCATAAGTGAATTGCCAGTTTAAAACTTCTGTCATTTTCTGAGGAAAAAAGAAATTCACGCAATTTGGATAATGTGGAATTATCTTCTGTAATGTGTGTGGCCTCATCTAATCAGTTAAAGGTCTTAATGGAAAAAGATTGGCCTTTCCTGAGGAGGAGAAAATTCTGCCAGTTAACTGCCTGCAGACTTAAACTGCAACATCAACTCTTCCTGGATCGCCAGCCTGCCAACCTGCCACGCATATTATGGACTGGCCGGTCATCACAATCAAGTGAACTAATTCAGAGAGAGAGAGAGAGAGACACAACACACACACACACACACACACACACACACACACACACACACACACACAGAGACAGAGACAGAGAGAGAGAGAGAGAGAGAGAGAGAGAGAGAGAGATGGGGGGGATCCTATTAATTATTATTTTCTGGAGGACCCTGATTAATAAACACCTCTCCTCTTTAGGTTCTTATTTTTACTCTCCAGTCAGATGCCTGTTTCTATCATTATCTATTCGTTGAAATTGGTTTTCTAATTAAGTACATTAATAGATTGATAAATAAGCATATAATTCATTTCTTGTTATATAAATTGTATTATTCAATTTCTTTCTGTAATTTTTTTTACATGAATTAAGATCTTTAGCATGCTTTATAGCAATCAGGTGGACATTCTTACCATTTCAATAAGATTTATTCTGTTTCAACATTATGTATTTTGCTTATGCTTTATTGATAGTTATACTTTATCAGCCTAAAATTTTCTTTCTATTCTTAAATACTAAATGGTTTTTAAAATCTATGAATGGAGCCGGGCTCGGTGGCTCAGCGCCACTGAGTGTAATCCCGCGCCTTTGGGAGGTTGAGGTGAGTGGATTGCCTGAGCCCGCGGGTTCGAGACCCGCCTGGGCAGCGAGACCTCATCTCTACAATGAATCAAAAAATCAGCCGGGCGTGGTAGCGCATGCCTGTAATTCCAGCTACTCGGAAGGCTGAGGCGGAAGGATCGCTGGAGCCCAGCAGGCGAGGCTGCGGTGGCCGGGAGCGGCCACTGCACTCCAGTCTGGGCGACAGAGTGAGACTCCAACTCAAAAAAAAAAAAATCTATGAATGTTAGAATTTATAATTTGGAGTATTTATTATTAGCCCGTTTGTGAGCAATTTTATTTCTGATGTGAGTCACATTTGCATTTTTCCTTAAGCCCTAATTGATTGTAATGCAATTCTCTTTTAGCACAATTTTAGCTCTGATTTGCTAATATTTCACTTTGGATTTTTTTTTTCCCCAGGCTGATTTTCAAACTCCAGGTTTCAAGCCATCCTCAGGTTCCTGAGTAGCTGGGACTTCAGGTGCAAGTCACTGCAGCTGTTTTCACTTTTTTCATAAATAAGATTTGATTCAGTGTTCCGCTTCTCCCAGTGGGTGTATACTCTTTTTTATCTGACTTGTGGACAATTAAGTAACTATAAATCATTTTCTATGCTCTGAAATAGTACATTGATTGTAGTTTTTAATTATTATGGAAGTTTGGTAGAATATAGCCACAAAATTAATTTGACTTAGTGCATTTTTATAAGTGGTTTCGACTGCCTTTTCATTTTTTGTCATTGTTGTTTATCTGACTAGTATTTCTATTTTTTCCAGAAGTAATTTAAGCAAATAATACTTTTTAAACATGGAGTTGTATATATTATTCACTAATTGTTTTAAAATTCCTCTGAATCTGTATTTATGACTATATGTGTACTTATTCTCACATCTAATATTAATTTTTACTTGATCAAACTTAGCAGTGTATTTCTCTTCTATTGATGATTACATGAGCTAGATTTTTTAACTGATAGAATTTACTGATTTACTACTCTCCATTTCATTATTTCTAATGCAGACATATTGGTTAATTCTTTTCTTTCAGACTGTTTATGCTTATGCTATAATTGTTTATTTCTTTCATTGAAGGCTTAACTCATTTAATTTTGAACTCTCTTGTTTCTAATATATTTAAATGTTAAGAATTTGGGAGCACCCTTTCCCCCTCATCCGTGTACAGTATTTTTCTCTGTATTTCTGTTATTTGGGGTGATTTCAAAACAGAGGAAAGGGTAGATGTATCTGACATCTTGACACAATCTCTTCTCCTATTTTCTTTTTGGTTTCACACGTATATTTTTGTCTCCCCACCATTTTGTTTACCTTATTAAAATATTTGTGAGCTTCCATTTTAATTAGGTACCAGTTACCAACTACGTACCTAGTTCTTAGCCAGTGCAATTTGTAGAGATCACTTATAACAAGCGACTTAGAGGGTGCTATAGTAGTCTTTGTTTTTGCTCATTAAATATTTCTGTGCCCCCTGCTTTCTTGATACCGCCCTTTAAATTTAAGCCTGGCCATATGATGTGTCAGGCTAATAAAATGTGGGCAGACGTGACTTGTGTTGATGTCAATAGTGCATAAACTTTAAGAGTCTTGATCCCCCTTCCTTCTACTGTGGCGATGAGAGAAATAGGAGTCAAGACACAGCGTTACTCAGCCAGGGCCCCTGATGTACCTGCTCACCTTGTGTGAACGTTTAACACAAACACAAATACACTTTGTGGCACTCAGCTCTTGAGAGTTTGGAGTGTTTGCTCCTGTTGCAGGGACTATGCAATGCAACTCCTTTTCATCGTCAGGGTTCTAGAATCCACCTTCACCAGAGATACAACTTCCACAATAAATGAGCAGGCGTCTTCCCCCACCACAGAGTCACAAAGAGTCAAGACACAGGCATGCTTCCCAGAGATGGTTGGCTAGTTTTACTTCTGGGTTGTAAGAGATAAATGCAGAAACGTATATCTTATTAGAAGAAAATGAGAGCGCACACAGTGTCGGTGGCCACTTCAGTGTGTCTACGTTTACTCTTTTCTCTGGAAGAGCGACAAGCACAGTAGGTGTCCAGTAGATGAGTCCAGAAATTGAACTGAATGATAATTCATACAATCATTGTCGGTTCAATGGCCCCGGTCAAGATCTTTCTAGTCACCCCTGGTGGCCTTCTTTTTTGTGTACGATACTTACAAATCTGGGTAGGGAGGTAATATGTTTGCTTTCCACCTGTAATGTCGAAAGTCTTGTACCTTTGTATACGCTATTATAAAAGCCACTAATCACTGTTTTTAAAGACTGCATAGTTATTTTCAGAAACGACCCAGTCCCATACACAGAAGAACTGCTATGAGAAAGCATACCGTGGCTGAATGTACTCAAAGACAAAGCTCGGTTTCCTGCGTCATTCAAGAGCATATCGACACTCATACTGCGCTATCATATTGATCTGCACATGGACACATTTATGAGGTCATCTGTCTCTCTTAAGAGTCTACACTGTACCTCTGGAGAGTGGTTAAGTACAAGTCTATCCAATTGTGGGATCAGAGGTTACTTCTCCAGAGAAGTCTATTTTTACACTTTACAAATGTTATACGCATTTGTGAGAACGTAGAGTGAAAAAAAAAGCAAAACATCTACTAGGTATTTCAATATTGTTATGCGTCAGTATTAATTATATTACTTCTAAAGTACTCCTGGGGTATATTAGGCTGGGAAAGTTAAAACAGACAAGTCAATTCCCTCTAACGTGGTATCAAGGTTATGAATCGACACCATCATTATTATTTGAAAATGAAATGTTAAATGTCCGATGGTCATTTGACGACTCTTGAAGGCAACCCTTTTAATAAGCTGTGAACGTTTACAAGGTATTCTCATTATTTAACAAAATAGAGATGAGGAAATAAAGGTTCCTTTTGCTACTCAGAGTATTTATTTAATCGTGCTTGGTATATATAATGCTATAATACACCCATATAACGTTTCTCATCAAACATACATTTTAATAACTGATGATATTCAAATATTAGATAAATCAAATACTATTTAATGAGGGAAACTTTTCAAGTATATTTTGAATCCACTTGCTACTATATCGTGGGCACAACAATGATCAAAGTGTCACAGGGAATAAAGTGCAAATTCTCGAAGGATTAACAACTTTCTGAGTGAGCAGTAGCCAGAATATAAGGTTTGAAATAAAGTCCTAATCTTCCGTTCTACAAAGTTAAGTGGGCTTTGCTAAAAGTATCATTAACCTGAAATAGTCATGGAGTGGCTAATACGCATAAATTGTTGTATAACTAGCAAGGAAAATATTATTAGAAAACAGATTCCCAGGACGGGAAGAAGGCAAAGGGAAACACCAAATATGATTACCTGTAATAAGGAACTCAGAGCACCATTAAAAACTCTACTGAACAGACGGCCTACAGTGGCCTCTTTTATTATTCAAATGAAAGACACTATAAACAACTCTTTGGTCGCCCCATGCTGGGCTGTTGTTCTAGCCCAATCAGACTTGATTAGGAGTGCACGTTCAGCCTTTTATGAACACCTGTGTCTAAAGCCCACACATAATTAGCTTAGCCGTACCATTTCACTCTAATAATGGTGCAATTTGCCACGCCTTTCAGGCTCTGGACAGCTGGTGCTATTGAAAAGCACCTCAGGATTAAACCCTTACCCCCAGGCCCGAGTCTTTGGGGGGCATTCTTAAGTATCCATAGCAACGCACTTAGACTGCAAATTAACACCTCTAATAATAACCGGGACGGTCTATTTTTATTTTATTTCCATTAGCCATAGAAAAAGATAAGGCATAGAAAATAACTGGAAATCTCTAAAATGAAAAAAAAAATACATACACATTATTATCTTGTCAACAAATGCATAAGATTGAGAAGACCAAGGACTTTTTAAAAAAATCACACCTGTTCAGAGTTCACTGATTATTTAATACAGTTCTATCAGAAATAATTGAGGGAAAATGAAATCCACTACTGAATTTGTTGGTGCCAATGGACGCTGTTACCTACAGCTGCATGGAAATCCAAAAGCGAATTCTAGTCCTGAAAAGCCCTTCAGCTGGGGGCAACTTGGTGACCGCGGTCCTTTCATCTTAGTCCCTGGAAGGTTATACACCGGACGACCTACAGATACAAATTCCCAGCACTTCAGTGGTGTGTTCCAGTAACATAAATGTGGCAGGCAGGTGGGGCTGATCTCGTGAGTCACCTCAAAGGCTGGCCCAGTCTACGGAAAATGTCCAAGGCCAGGACTAACTTCTCCTCATATCAGGACACACCGCATTGGTTCAAACAAACAAGACTCTGTTAGTGAGATGTGCACATATATGTTTAGAAAAAGAGGCGAATGATCATCTCTTTCCTAGTTTTGCAGTAAATGTTCACTACCTGTGGATGATCAAGTTTCAAGGGATTGCAGTCAAGTATAGTGCAGACCTCACAAGATACTATGGTGGTGAAATGGTACTTAGCTTTGGAGTCAGACTGCCTGGTTTAAGATGTGACCTTCGCCATATACTCCTTGTGTGACTTGAGACAAGCTAATTACCCCTCTTAGCCTGCTGTCTTATCTGTACTGTGAGAATTGAAAGCAGGGACCCCGAGAAACTTAGAATAAACTTAGTTCACATTTTGCCTCAGCATAACCATTTTTGCTTAGACTGACAAGCTTTGAATCTACCGCAGGTGAGACGTAGATAGATGAATTTCCAACAGGCAGGTTTTAGGAAGCATTCACACATTTTACTGCAGGCCAAGCTAGCAACCTGCCTCACCGCCTGGGCAAATTTCCATCAGATGCAAGACAATGACAGCCCAATCACTCAGTTCATGGTTTGGGGTAATAATCTCTAAGAAACTTTCAGGCCCCTTGGCTGGTTAAAACCATAGAAATGATAATAAGATGAACTTTTTGCCAAAGACCTTGTGGATTGAAAATGTCTGACAGGTCTCTTGCAAGAAAACCCCTCCCCTTATCTCCTCCCACCTAGCCCACCACCATGGCAGCAGTCATGTGACTAACCCACCCAGCTGCTTGCTGTCCATCCCCTGAGGTAAGTACCTTTGCTTACCTGCCCCTTCATGATGACATGGAGCAGACCACCACGCAATCACCTTAATGACCTTCCCCCATCAAAAGGAAGGGTTAAAAAGACTCCACCACAAGCAGCCACTTGCCATTGCAGCCATTGTCTTGCTAAGCCATGGTGTGGCCATGGGCTCTTTGAGCTATGGCCAGGCCATGTTTCCTGGTTTTAGCCCCCTCCCCTACCTTGGGGAGGTGAATCTCCTCTTTCTCTGTCTCTTTCTCAAATATGCTTTCTAAATAAAGTTATTTTCTAATCTAACTTCTATGCAATTCTTTGCATCTTTTTCAAGGCATCAGATTGCACACTGGACAGACCCCGGCAACCCTGACCTAACATTCTGGAGGCCATGCTGGGAGTGTGACCCTAAAATAATGATAGCAATAATATCTACTTCGGGGGGGAAGGGGATGTGAGAATCAATGAGATAATGTGCATGAAATGCTTTCTGCAGTATTCTGTCACAGGATAAAAAAATAAACATTGGCTATGGTTTCTAATTATGGTAGACCAGAAGATGTAGCACCCAGATCCCCCTTCCTTCAAAGAAATATTGTCAACCTACCTGAAAACAGACAGCCTCCAGCTGTCAAAACTATAGGAATTTCTGTGGAAAACTGCTTCATCCAAAATCATGCCATTCTGAAATCAGTCCACATCCAAATGGCTGAGATGAAATTGTAAAGACCCAGCCATTTGGCCCAACACAGGAAAGCTCTGGAAAGCAATGTTCTCTGGGGTAGACAAGGTTCTGTTAAGACTATATCACAATTCTACTCTCCTCTCCCTCTCCAAGTTTTTGATCTAGTAAATACTGCGCACACCATATTCCCTCACAGCATCTGCTTCCAGAGTGTACCACCTGCAGCACTGATAAACAGCACTGACAATAACTGTATGTCTGAGGTTTCAAAGATCACTTCTAGATATTGCAAAACAACAGAATCAACATTATAAAAACCAATGTAACAAATATTGTTAGGTCGCTGGACTCGGTGGCTCAGCCTGTCATCCCAGCACTTTGGGAGGCCGAGGCAAGTGGATTGCCTGAGCCCACAGGTTCGAGACCAGCCTGGGCAAATTGGTAAGACCTCATCTCTACAATAAATAAATAAATAAATTAGCCGGGCATGGTAGCACGTGCCTGTAGTTCCGGCTCCTTGGAAGGCTGAGGCAGAAGGATCAGGTCGACGCTGGGGTGGCCTTGAGTGTGCCACTGCACTCCAGGCTGGGCAACAGAGTCAGACTCTAACTTACAAAAACAAACAAACAAACAAAAAACAAATAATGTTAGGTCATTGGAAAAAAAAGAAAGTAAGATGCAGTTTCTATTTCTTTAGGAACTGCTTATCCTCAAGCAAAAGAGCGTTCCTCCCAAAGCAGACACCTATGACGAAAACTGGCTAATTACTAATTATTCGATCGAGTCACACATAAAGTGACCACCACAAAGCAAAGAAGAAATAAACCTGTTTAACAGCACTAGGCTGTTGATTGAAAGTTGATTTGATTTGACTCCTGAAAAATAAAGCGAAGTTCTGTTAGGTAAAAAGTGGCAAGGAGGTTCAAAATAGAGAGAATGGCATAATAATACAAATACTGATGCGTACAAGCATGAAATTGCTTGAGAGGTTTAGAAAGCAACAAGTAAGCTAAAAGAAGGGAAAGCTGATATATGAAAAGTTGAGTGAAGTATTTTATTCATTTTTATACTGAATTGTGTGTGTGTTACCATATTCTCTTTTCTTTAATTTTTTTATTATAAAGATGTGGGATGCAATTCAGGGTCAGGTATACAAACATTGATTATGTTTGTACATCAACAAGGTAACCTTGTTGATGAGGTATGCCCCTCCCTCCCCTAGCAGTTTTCCTCAACTGCAAATCCTAATGACCCTCCTCTGACAGCTTCCCACTCCTGCCAATCCCTCTCTTATAGTATTGTAATTATTCAAGGTTCACAGATGAGTGAGAACATACGGTACTCTGTTCTTTGTTTCTGTGACAGATCACTGAGTATGATCGACTCTAAATCCACCCAAGTCGCTGCAAAGTGCATTTGTTTGTCCTTCTCTAAGGCTGCATAATATTCCATTGTGTATATGTATCATGTTTTAAAAAATCCAGTCCAGTTTCAATGGGCAGCATGGTGGGTTCCATGTTTTTGCTATTGTGAATAGAGCTGCAACAAACATGCATGTGTCGGTATCTTTTTGGTAGATTGATTTGAGTTACTCTGAGTATATTCCCAAGAGGGGAATGGCTGGACCATATGGAAGGTCAAATTCTAGTTCTTTCAGAAATCGCCACACTGTCTTCCAAAGAGGTTGCACTAGTTTGCATTCCCACCAGCAGTGTAGAAGCGATTCTTTTTCTCTGCATCCTCGCCAGCATCTGTTGTTGTTTGTTTTATTAATGATGGCCATTCTTACTGGGGTTAGGTGGTATCTCAATGTGGTTTTGATTTGCATTTCTCTGATGATGAGTGAGGCTGAGCACTTTTTCATGTTTTGGCTATCCATATATCTTCTTCTGAGAAGTGTCTATTCATGTCTTTTGCCCATTTTTTAATGGGGCTGTTTGTTTTTTTTCCTTTCAGCGTGTTTGAGTTCCTTGTAGATCCTAGATGTTAGGCCTTTGTCAGATATACAGTTGGCAAATATTTTTTTCCCAATCTGTGGGCTGTCTGCCTGCTCTCTTGATGGTTTCTTTTGCTTTGCAGAAGCTGGTTAGTTTTATGAGGTCCCACTTGTCTATCTTATTTCTTAAGGTATAGGCATGAGGGTTCTGAATAGGAATTTGTTGCCAGTTCCAATTTCCATAAGGATGTCTCCTGCTTTTTCTAAGATTCTTATAGTTTGAGGTTTTACATTCAGGTCTTTGATCCATTTAGAGCTAATTTTTGTGTATGGTGATAGGTAGGGGTCCTGTCTCAATCTTCTGCATGTGGTCAGCCAATTTTCCCAGCACCATTTGCTGAATAGGTTCTCCTCTCCCCAGTGGTTGTTATTGGAGGCTTTGTCAAAGATAAGTTGGTTGCGAAATTGAGGCTTTGCTTCCGGAATCTCTATCCTGTTCCATTGGTCTATGTGCCTGTTCTTGTACCAATACCAGGCTATTTTGATTACTGTAGTAGTCTTATAGTAAAGTTTGAAGTCTGGAAGTGTGATACCTCCTGCTTTGTTTCTTTTGCTAAGGATTGTTTTGGTTATTCGTGGTCATTTATATTTTCATCTGAATTTCTGTATTGTCATTTCTAGGTCTGAGAAGAATGATGTTGGTAACTTAATGAGTATTGCATTGAATCTATAGATTGCCTTTGGTAGGATGGACATGTTAACAATGTTGATTCTTCCTACCCATAAGCATGGATAATATTTTTCCCCTTGTTTGTGTCTTCTAGGATTTCTTTGAGCAGTGTTTTGCAGTTCTCATTGTAAAGGTCTTTCACTTCTCTGGTTAGGGAGATGCCAAAGTATTTCATTTTTTTGTGGCTATTGTGAATGAGATTGTGCTTTTCATTTGGGACTCTACCTGCTTGTTGTTGATGAATAAGAATGCAACTGTCTTTTGCACATTTATTTTGTACTCTGAGACTTTGCCAAAGTCCATTATCAGTGCAAGCATGTTTTTGAAAGATTCTCTTGGATTTTCAAGGTATAGGATCATATCATCAGCAAGAGGAATAACTTGACTTCCTCTTTTCCTATTTGGAAATCCTGATTTCTTCCTCTTGTCTAATGGCCCAAGATAGGACTTCCAACACAATGTTGAACAAGAGGGATGAGATTGGGCAGCCATGTCTCATTCCAGTTTTCAGGGGGAAATATTTCCAGTTTTTGTCCATTTAGCAATATGTTAGCTGTGGGTTTACTGTAGATGGCACTTACTATTTTGAAGTATGTTTCTTCTATACCTAGGTGTTTGGGTTTTTTATCAAGAAGGGATGCTGGGTTTTTTCCAAAGCTTTTTCTGTATTTAATGATATAATCATGTGATTTGTGTTTTTACATCTCTTGATATATTTAATTACATTTATGGTCTTGCAAATGTTGAACCAGCCCTGCATCCTGGGGATGAAGCCTACTTGGTCATGGTGGATAATTTTTGAGATGTGTTCTTTCTCAATTGCCTAGAATACTTTCAATAGGATTGGTATCAGCTCCTCCTTGTATGTTTTGTAGAATTCTGCTGGAAAGTCATCCAGTACAGGGCTTTTTTGTAGGTAGTTTTTCTATGACAGTGTCAATTTCCTGGGTTGTTATTGATCTATTTAGCGTCTCAATGTCTTCTTGTTTCAATCTGGAGAGGATGTGTGATGTTAGAAAGTCCTCCATTTCATTTAGGTTATCAAGTTTGTTTCAATATTGATATACATAGTAATCTCATAATCTTTTGTATTTCTTCAGGGTTAGTTGTGATTTGATATTTTTTATTTCTGATTGTGTTTATTTAGGCTTTTTCTCTCTTTTTCTTGGTCATTCCGGCTAGGGGTCTATCAATCTTGTTAATTCTGTCAAGAACCAGTTTTTTTTATTGTTGATGGTTTCTATGATATTTTTGTCTCCTATGTCCCATATTTGGGCTCTTATTTTGGTGATTTGGATTCTTCTGCTAAATTGGGGGTTTGGTGGTCTACTCTTTCCGGCTCCCTTAGGTGTTTTGTTAGGCTCTCCCCTTGTGATCTTTCCGTTTTCTTGATGTGTACTCATAGAGATATATTCCCCTCCTGGAACTGTTTTCATGGCATCCCAGAGGTTTTGGTAAGATGTTTATTCATTTTCATTTGTTTCCAGGAATCTTTTGGTTTCTGTTTTGATTTCAGTGTTGTCCCAGTAGTTGTTCAGCATCATGTCTTTGTGAGTTTTGGGGAATTGTTGTTGGTGTTGATATTTATTTTTATTCCACCATGGTCTGAGAATGTGCATGGCAAGATTTCAACCTTATGGAATTTATTTATGCTTGATTTATGGCCAATGACATGATTGATCTTGGAGTACGTTCCATGTGGTGATGAATAGAATGTATATTCTGTGGTTGTTGGGTGGAATAATCTGTAGATATCTAGTAAGTCCATTGGGTCGAGTTTCAAGTTTAGGTTCTGGATATCCTTGTTGATTTTTTTGCCTCGATGATCTATCTAGAGCTGTTAGTGGGGTATTCAAGTCCCCTGCTATAATAGTGTTAGAGTCATTATCTTTTTTTAGTTTACTTAGTAATTGCTTTATAAATGCTGGTGCTCCTGTGTTGGGTGCATATATGTTTAGGATGGATATTTCTTATTGATGGATTGAACATTTTATCATTATGTAGTGTCCTTTTGCATCTTTTTAAATTTTGATAGCTTAAAGGTTGTGTTGTCTGATATTAAGATTGCATCTCCTGCCTTCTTTTGTGATCTATTTGCCTGGAAACTCATTTTCCATCCTTTAATTTTGAGTATGTGTGTGTCCCTTGCAGTGAAATGAGTCTCCCGTATGCAGCAAATAATTGAGTCATGGTTTCTTATTCAGTTTGCCATTCTGTGTCTTTTCAGTAGTGCATTTAGTTTTCTTGGATTATGTCCTGGAATACTTGCTCCAAGTTGTTCTCCATTTCCCTTTCTTCTTCTGGGATACCAATCAGATGTAGGTATGGCCTTTGATATAATTGCACATCTCTGGTAGGCTCTGTTCTTTCTTTCTGAATCTCCTTTCTGTTTTTTACAGATTGGGTTAATTCCATGTTCTGATCTTTAAGTTCTGAGGTTCTTTCTTTAGCTAGATTAATTCTGCTTTCCATGCTTGTTATCTTATTATTCATTTCCTGGATGAATTTTTTTATGGCCAAAATCTCTGTTACAAGTTCTTTCAGTGTTGCATCTTATCTTTCTTGAGTCTCATTCACTCTTTCCATCTGTTCCCTAATCCCTGTTGCATTCTGGGGCCAGTCATTGGTGACTTCCATTGTTTGGGCACCAGGGTCTGATTTTTCAGGAGTTTTTTTCTTTGGTACCCTTGAAATTGCCTGAAGTCTTCCTTTGGTTTTTCCTCATTTGTGAAATAACTCTTGTTTTTCTCTTTAGTTCTGTTATTCAGTGTCAATGGGAGAGGCTCTCCCTTCTGATGTTTGCTCAGTCCTCTATTCTTCCCTGATCCAGGCTCTGTATGTGTTGTATTTTGAAATAGGATCGTGGATGCGAAGCTTTGCTGTCTCTTATAGTTTTTGAAATTCTAATAAAGTATAGGTGAGGTGCTAGGATTCAGAAACTGCTTGCAAATTATAATGTTCACTTATTGTGGTTTGTGTACCCTGAGACCCACTCCCAACCACCACTAGATATGACGATGCAAAGCAGAAACCAATGCAAAAAACAATTGAACACACACACACACACACACACACACACACACACACACACCCCAAAACAAACTGGAATAACAACAAAATGAAGCAAAACAAACAACAAAAAAAACAAGAAAACTAAACACACACACACACATGCCTAGCACAAAGTGATGGAGAAGAAAAACAGAAAGATCGGCGGGAGGGGGGGAAGAAATCCACATTGAACCCTCACGCCTATATGGACACACACATTAAACTATAAAAAATGAATCTAAAAAACCCCAGAAAAACAAAAGAGCAAAAACCAACAACAACAAAATTGAAAGATGAACACTCAAGTCATTCACAGACACACATAAAGAGAAAACAGCAAATAAAAGAAGAAGGAAACAGAAAAAGAAATGAAAAAAAATTGGGGTGGGAAGGATGCAGATCAAACTCTCACATACACATTCATGCACAAAGGAAAAATATTTTTAAAACAGATGAACTAACAAACAAAGAATTTTTAAAAGTTAAAAAAAAAATTAGCCAGGCTCGGTGGCTCAGCCTGTAATCCCGCGCCTTTGGGAGGCTGAGGTGAGTGGATGGCCTGAGCCCGCGGGTTCGAGACCCGCCTGGGCAGCGAGACCTCATCTCCACAATAAGTCAAAAAATCAGCCAGGCAGTAGCGCATGCCTGTAATTCCGGCTACTTGGAAGGCTGAGGCGGAAGGATCGCCGGAGCCCGGCGGGTCGAGGCTGCGGTGGCCAGGAGCAGCCACTGCACTCCAGTCTGGGCGACAGAGTGACACTCCAACTCAAAAAAAAAAAAAAAAAAGTTGAAAATTTTTTTTACAAGTGCCCTCTTGTGGCAGGCTCTGTAATTGTTCCCCTAATTAGGTCTCTGCAGAGCCACCTCTTTCACTCTCTCCCCAGGGTCCGGAGTAGGGGGGGGCTGCAGTCCTCCCCTCCCACTCTCCCATGGTCAGGGAGCTCTCCTCCGACGGGGAGGTATGGAATTGTCTCTCCCCCAGGCGTGTACACGCACGCGATTGCCACAGCCAGGCCCATCCTGGAATGGGGTTCTCCTCTGGGGACCGATGTCCAGGCTCCTCCTGGGTTTGTCCCTCGCGGTTGTGGCCAGCTGGGTGGGTCTGACATTCAGAGGATGGCTGGGGAGGAGGGGTTTGGGTCAGCCTCAGACCCACCACAGATGGCTTTGGAGTTCTTCTTTGTCCTTTTCTGGCCACACCTTTTGTCCCACAGCTGGATCAGGGTGGGGGTGGGGGCCCTGGAACTCAGCTCTCATCAGGTCCCTCCAAAGTTTGTGCTCTCAGGATCTTCCCTCTGGGTCACGATCAATCCCTGAGGAGCTGATCCCCCAGCCACAGCGATCGGGGCTGTTGCTCGTGGTGAGCAAGTGGGAGCCCTTTCCTGCCCCGCCTTCAAGATGGTGGTGGGGCGCCTCTCTGGTCCTCTCCCATGGGACTTTGCCGCTGGGCTCCCTCTGCAGTCACTGCTGCCAGTTCCCTGCCAGGCGCTGAAGTAGTGAGGCAAAGCCCAGAGCCCGCGATCTCCTGCTGCAGTGGTGAGGGAGAGCCTGGGGCGATTGTTTCTCCCCACTGCTTTTTCACAGGAAAATTTTTGTCCCTTAAAAAAAAAAAAAAATGACGTTCAGCTTCTGTGACCCGGGAAGAGCCAGGGACCAAGAAGAGAAGCTGCAGCACCAGTTGTTGCACCAGGGGCCTGGCCACTTGCTCACGAGCCCTCACTTAGACAGTTCCTCCCAGCATTTTCTTCCCAGGGAGGGTTTGTTGATTTCAAAAAAAAAGAAAAAGGAAATGGTGCTTGGCTTCTGCGTCCTGGGAATTGCTAGGGTCCAAGCCCAGCAGCCGTGGCACCAGCTGCTGCACCAGGAAAGCCCTGACCACTAGCTCCCTAGCCCTCACTCAGTCAGCCACTCGCATGCCCGCTCGCTCACCAGCACATACACAAAGTTTTCCATGCAGAAACTCACACGGGGATTTGCACAGCCTGACTGGCTGAGCTGCCATCTTCCTGATCTCCCCTGTAACCATATTTTCATTATCCACTGGTCAGTTCAGTGTTTCGGTTGATTCCACATCTTCTTAATTGTGAACCGGGGTGTGATAAACATGTCAGTTCAAGTGTCTTTTTTCATGTAATGACCTTGTTGTCTATAAGTAATCACCCCATTATTCTAAAAAAAAAAGTTTGATAGATGTAGAGGGTGAAGCTGGAGTAAAATGTCTTGGTGTGGATTTCTTTGAATTTTCTCTGAGTGAACTTTGTCTTTTGCCAAATTTGGGAAGTTTTGGACATTACTTTTTCAATACTCTCTCAGCCCCACTCTTTCCTGTCTCAGGACTCCAATGACATGATTGTAGGATCTTTTGTACTTGTCACACAGGCTACTGAGTCTCTGTTCATCTGTCAAGTTCGTCAGTTACATCCTCTGTCAGCTCCACTATTATTGAATTTATCTATTGAGGTTTCTTTTTTTTTTTTATCTCTGCCATTGTAATTTTTTTAGCTCTGCAATTTCCACTTTTTATAACTTCTACTTCTTTGCTGAGATTTCCCATCTTTTCATTTGTTTCTAGATAACTTGTAATTAATTGTTGAAGTACTCTTATGACAACTTCTTTAAAATCTACCATATGATCCATCTTGGTGTTAATATTCGTTGATTACCTTTTTTCATTTGCCGTATCCCTGATTCTTGGTAAGACTGGTGATTATTTATCACATCTTGGACAATTTGTCTCTCATTTTAGGAGAACTTGGGTATCATTTAAATGTTTTATGTTGGCCGATAGTCACTCTGTTGAAGTTTAACCTACAGGTCGTTGTCTACTCTTGTGGGCTTTGGTTCCAATGGCAGTTTAAAGTTCACAGCTTTGCAGAATGTTTTTGATCTTTTTGGCCTATCTGGTGTTGCTAGTGCACCCACTGGTTGCTGCTGGTGATGCCTGAGGCAGTGGAAGAAGGTTCTCCAGGTGTCTCTTGGTGGGCGGCTGGTGTGATGGAATCTCTCTATCATAAATCCCCATAGCTTCCCTGGTATCATCAGAGTCTGGGGACAAAGAGGCCTTTCAGACCAGGCCACTGACTATTGCTGGTTCCCTTATACACTTTCCCTGGTATCTACTGAAAAGGAAAAGAAGGTTTCAGCTCTACAGAGAAAAGAGTCTTCCCACTAGAGCTGCTTGCTATGACTTGGGTTTTTGTTTGTTTTTTCTGATCACCTGTCCAGTGTTTTGGAGCAGGGTAGGAGAGTTTTGGAGCAATGGAGATAAAAAAGTGTCATAGATTGACTGCTTGCTCTGACTAAATCTTTTTTCCCCCTAATTTTACCTGCTTTTTCCCACGTCTCTGTGTGGGATAGAAAAGTGTCAAACCCATGGAAACAAAATGGCCTCCTACCTGCTATGACCAGATCTCTGCTTCTCACACATTTTCCTCTTTTCACCCTCTGATGTGAACCTGCGAAGAAATATGCCTACCTGAGCTGATGTTTTTTAGCTCGTTGGATGAGTTGGGAGACACTGGGTCTGGGTAGACTTGCTCCAATGGGCGAGGGGATGGGAGATTTTCTGTGTTGTGTTCCTCCTCTGGTCCTGTTGTCCGAAACCAGTTTTTTATTTTGTTAACCACTTTTTGTCTGTTTGTTGTGTCATTTATAGGACTTACATTTGTGTACAGCAGTAAAGAAGAGGAATATACCTTTTTGTCAGGATTGAAGTAGTATACATGAACTTTTTGTGTAGATGGAAATATTCTATACCTTGATTTGTGATGGTGTTTACAAGACTAAATACCATTTGTCAAAATTCATTGAACTTAGAATAGATGGATCATATTTCACATACCTTGTAAATTATACCTGAATAAATCTGAATTTTAAAAAGTTTGTGGAAAACATATCCAAAAGCATGAAGCTTTTTGGTCGGGAAACAAGAACGCACCCCAAACTAGAAGTTGCCATCTTGAGTAAAATTATCAATGTGGCATAGCAAAAACATAATTGGAGACAGGCAAGTCTGCACCCTGGATTCTGCTCTGCCACTTATATCTGCTTGACCTTGGATATTTTTAAACATTTTTCTGGCCTTTTTACAAAGGGCATGGTCATGGAAATTATTCCACAATTGTGATTCACATTCTATTTTTTCTATTCCATGTTAATGACTTCTATGGATAGTTTAACTTTGAGATTTTATAATTTATCAAGACAGCCACTCTGATTTAATATTTGCCTGCTTACTTTAGTTTTTGGATGGCTCAGAAATGGAGGTTTAATTAAATTAAATTTCTATTTAGATTATAGATATATTTAACTGCAAGGAACTATTTTGCCAAAATTTTTATTTTATTAAGGAATGGCACTTAAAAACATCATTTCATATTGCAACAAGAAATCGCCCTAACTTAAAATGGAAATAATCACATCTGAAAGATAGTGTGTGGAGTTTCTTTGACCTAAAAATCAGGTGCATTTCAACAATTTAAAACTAATTTTACCAAAAAAAAAGCCACTTGGGAAAATCAAAAGCAATGCATGCTTGAGCTTAAATTGTATATATCTTCCGTCAAGGAAATATCTTGCATCATTTATTGGAAAAGGTATCCCTCCTCAGCAACTAGAAGACTTGCGTGGAGTCCTGAAGGAAAATAAGGAAAATGCTTGCCTGGCTAGATGAGCCACTTTTATCTCTGTCACGCTTAAACTTGCCTTAGCAAGTTCACTCTCACATGGTGTCTTTAGAGAATGGTTCACTATCCATGATCATGAGTCAAAGCTGCTGCCAAACTCAGGAGCAGACGGCCAAAAAATGCATACACACTTTAAGAAAGGAAAAAACTTAAAATTGTAATAGTAACATATACTGACAACACAAGATGGACATAAGTCACACTTGACTTCTGTAATTTACAGTGGTGCTCAAAGCGGTTACCAACAGTGTCCAGACACTTCTGATGATGGTGAACATCTCTTAAATGTATTCCTTATTTACAAGAATAGATGAAAGGGCACCACAGAGTTACACTCTATCTTAACCAGCTCCTTCTAGACTGAAATTTGCCTCATGGCAAGTGAATCTTTGGGGGTTCAATATCATTGTTTTGCTTTGTCTTTAAGAGTCCCATGCAAGTGACAGGCTGAGCCACTGAGCTCAGCCTATATATTTTTTAATAACTGGGAACACACAGCTGGTTGAAAGTTAAGAGCAGGCCATGGCACCAATTTAAAATATAATGTTAAAAATATTTAGTCTTTTTTTTTTTTTTTTTGAGTTGGAGTCTCACTCTGTCGCCCATACTGGAGTGCAGTGGCCGCTCCCGGCCATCGCAGCCTCGACCTGCTGGGCTCCGGCGATCCTTAAGCCTCAGCCTTCCAAGGAGCCAGAATTACAGGCACATGCTACCACGCCCGGCTGATTTTTTGATTTATTGTAGAGATGAGGTCTCGCTGTCCAGGCGGGTCTCGAACACGCGGGCTCAGGCAATCCACTCACCTCAACCTCCCAAGGGCGCAGGATTACAGGTTGAGCCACTGAGCCCAGCTTAAAAAATATTTAGTCTTTCACCTCTTTAATCTTCATGCCAAATGGTAACTGGTTTTTCATTTATGAGAGTAAATGCTACACACGTGTGTGTAGACCGCATCAACAATGCAGAGTGAATGCAGCTCAATCAGAACGGGGGTGAGTTGTACATACGAGGAAAAGACAATTCTGGAGCTGAGTTCTAAGGGATAAGAAAATAAGTTGTTAGACAGGGGTATTCTGGGAAGAAGGAAAACTGTGGAAAAAGGTATGGAAAGGTGGAGACGCATGACCTATTCAGGAACTGCAGTTTAAACAATTGGAGTAAACAGTAAGCTCAGAATGGTGAGCTTTACCTTGAACCTCCAGAAAGCCAGTTTAGAAGTAAAAGCAGGTTGGACTGTGATCATATTTGCTGCTAAAAGAGAGCAGTCGAGCAGCAATCTGGCCAGCAAGCCGACGAGGAAGAACCGGCAGCCTGACAACCGGGCCAAACAATGTGTGGTGGGTGAGGAAGAAGCATGTGTGGGTGTCAGGGAAGCATTTCAGGTTTTTGGATGGTCATTGTTGTTTCGTGCTTTCTTTGTCTTATGCTAATTTTGACACTGTGCTTTGCTAGCTGTGTATTTATTTAATTAGGCTTTCAAATCTGCTAACGTTCGTGTCTTTATGCAAGTCGCTATGTTTCACAGATTTCACATCTTGCTTATTTTATGTTTATTTGCTTATTATATGTTTCTTCTTTTCATCTTGTTCTGTTTATTCACAGATTTGTCTGTTATATTGTTTTCCTCAAAGAGCATGCTTCTTTTTAATTATCCAGTTTGCCCGTCCTCTAGTCAGGGGTCCCCAACTCCCGAGCCACGGAGCTGTGCCAGTTTATGGCCTGTTAGGACACAGGCAGGTCGCACAGCAGGAGTGGCAGGTATGCGAATGAAGCCTCATCTGTATTCACAGCGGTTCCTCATCGCTCACATGACCGCCTGAGCTCTGCCTCCTGTCGGATCAGTACTAAAAGGTCTGCTTCCGTTTACAACATCCTACCCCTGTGAAGCAGGGTTTTCTGGAGTGACAGCAGCCAGAACGAGATTACAGACTGGACTGGACATAAGCACCATTCTTTGGGTGTCACTGTCTCCCTTCACCCCCAGATGGGACCGTCTAGTTGCAGGAAAACAAGCTCAGGGCTCCCGCTGATTCTGCATGATGGTGAGCTGTATCGTTACTTCATTGTATATGACAGTGTAATAATAATAGAAATAAAGGGCACAATGAATGCAACGCACTTGAATCTTCCCGAAACCATCCCCATTTTCCCTTCCCGGTCTGTGGAAAAATTTCCTTCCATGAAACCAGTCTCGATGAAAAAGGTCAGGGACCGCTGCTCTTTATAATTGATTTCCAGCCTCATCTATATTATTTCAATTCTATTTGTTTCTTTAAGAGTGCTCTATTTCCTTTTTTTTTTTTTTTGCCTGTTAAATTGAATGTTTACCTCATGTATCTTTAGCCTTTCTTGGGTCCTGGTAATTATAGTCAAAGATGTGTATGTATTTCCTTCTCTGTACCCTTTAGAAGCATATCACACATTTTAAGAAACACTGCTTTCATTTTATTTGGCTTTAATAGTTTACAATTTCACTTTTGATTTTCTCTTTAACTCTTGGTTATTTAGAAGTATGACTATTATCGTTTCCATTCACATAAAAATACTAAGTGCGTTCTATTTTTATTCTTTTCTAATTGTATGGCATCATGGCCCAAGGCCTTACCTATATGGTGTCGATTTCTTGAATTTATTGAAATTCCTTTGTGGCCTGATACATGATTGATTTTGGAGAATGGTTCATGTGGGCCAAAGAGGAAATATGTTCTCTGATTATTCAGTAAAAAATGGTGTTTGTGGTCTTCAAATTTTCTAAACACTTGCATATGTATGTATGTGTGTGTGTGTATAATAGCTTGATTGAGATAATTACAGACCGTTAGATTCATGCTTTTAAAGTATACAATTCTTTGGGTTTTAGTTTATTCACAGAGTTGTGCAAACATCATCACTCACTTAGAATATTTTCTTTACCCCAGAAAGAAATCCATACGCATTAACAACTATTTCCCATTCTGTCCTACTTCTGGCTTCTGGCTGTCAATATTCTACTTTTCATTTCCATGGATTTGCCTATTTTGGACAACTCATATAAACTGAATCATACAATATGAAGTATTTTGTGTCTACCTTTTCCACTTATGATAATGATTCCAAGATTTAGCCATGTCGTAGCATGTATTAATAATTCATTTTTGATTGCCAGCTATCATTCCATTGTATGGATATGTCACACTTTATCCATTCATCAGTTGATGGACTCTTGAATTGTTACTATATTACAGATTTTATGAAGAATGCTGCTGGGAACATTTGTGTATGAGTTTTGTATGCACATATGTTTTTAATTATCTTGGGCATACACCTTGGGATGAAATACCTGGATCACATGGTAATTCTGAGTTTAACATTTTGAGGAATTGCCGAACTGTTTTCCAAAGCAGCTGCATCATCTTAAAATCTCATTAACAGGCCGGGCGTGGTGGCTCATGCCTATGATCCCAGCACTTTTATAGGCTAAGGCAGGACTCTGGGAGCCCAGGAGATCGAGACCAGATTAAGGAACATAGCAAGACCTCATCTCTACAAAAAAAATTAATAAGTTTGCCAGGCTTGGTGGCATATGACTATAGCCCCAGCTTCTCAGGAGGATGAGATGAAGGATTGCCTGAGCCTAGGAGGTAGAGGAGATACAGCCTGGGTGACAGAGTGAGACCCCCAACTCAAAATAAACAAATAAAAATATAATAAAATCACATTAACAGTCTACGGGTTTTCAATTTCCCCACATCCTAGAATTTTATACCCTAATTTTAGCTAGTCAGTGGATGTGAAGTGATATCACATTATAGTTCTGGTTTGTATTTCCCTAATGATGAATAATACAAATAATGGCCATTTGAATAAAAATAAAACACACTTAAGTGAACTGTTTCAGAAACATTTTTTAAAGAAATGTCTAATCAGATACTTGTTCTATTTTAAATTAAGCTATTTATCTTTTTATTATTGCATTATAAGAATTTTTTCTCTATTCCAGATAGAATTTTCTTATAAGATATATAATTTGTTAATATTTTCTCTCATTCTGTGGGTTGTCTTCACTTTCTTGATATATTGGTTGTAATACAAAAGTTTTAATTTTGGTGCAATTATTTTTGGGTGTTTTTTTGGGGGGGAGGTAGTGTTTTCAGTGTTGTATCTAGAAACCATTGTCTAATCTAAGGCCATGAAGATTTACCCTTACGTTTTCTTCAAAGAGTTGTATAGCACTTACGTTTAGAACTTTGATTTTTTAAAAAAATCTGTTAGCGAGCATTCAAAACATAAACATAACAAATTAGGAACCGTTTCAGAAACATTGTAAAAATAATGCAGGGGGTTCCCACAACTGTATCCCAATTATTAACATCTTTCGTGGCTACGGCATTTTTGTCATACTCAGTGAACCAATATCGACACATGACTAGAGTCCATACATTGTTCAGATTTCCTTATTTTTTACTAAGTGTTCATTTTTCTGTTCCGGATTTTCTCCAGAACACTGCGTTGCATTTAGCTGTTGCATTCCCTCAGGTTCCTCTTAGCTGTGACTGTTTCTCAGACTTTCATTATTTTTTATTATCTTGACAATTTTGAAAGATGTTGTTCCGGTATTTTGTAGAATATTCCTTGGGAGTTGTCTGATGGTCCTCTCATGATTGGACTGGTGTTATGGATTTTGGAGGAAAAGACCATAGAGGTAAATTGCCACTTTAATCTGTTGGTATAAATCTGGGTCACCTGACTGAATGTCAGGTTTCTCCACTGTGAGCTACATCTTTTATTTCCTTACCCTGCTTTACTCTTTGAAAAGAAGTCATTATGAGTATTCCAATAGTGGGGAATTATGTCCCACCTTCTTGAGGGCAGAATATTTAAATACATTATTTGAAATTCTTTTTTTTGCCTGAGTTGGAGTCTCACTCTGTCACCCAGACTGGAGTACAGTGGCCGCTCCTGGCCACTGCAGCCTTGACCTGCTGGGCTCCAGCGATCCTTCTGCCTCGGCCTTCCAAGTAGCCAGAACTACAGGCTAGTTTTTGATTTATTGTAGAGATGAGGTCTCGCCAAGTTGCCCAGGCGGCTCTGGAACCCGCGGTCTCAGGCAATCCACTCGCCTCGGCCTCCCAAAGTGCTGGGTTTACAGGCGGAGCCACTGAGCCCGTGTGAAATTCTTTTGCATAAGAGATTTGTCTATAATGTGTCTCATAATAAAAATGTGAATGGTAATTACAGCCAACTCTTCTACAGCACGTACGATGTACTGAGTTCTGTTGTATGGCATTTCTCATATATATGCTCGCATACAGTATTCATGTTTGCGTGCTTTTTATTCCATTTTGCTTGATACTAAAAATGCAACTATTCTAGCTTTATTTTGTTTATGCGTATTTTCTTTGATGTTTGCCTACTTGTTCTTTCCCTGTGTCTTTATTTTCAGTCTTCTTCTATCTTTAAATTTTTTAAAAGCTGAATTTTTAAATCTTACTAGTCAATCTCAAAAAAAATCTCTGAGCCGGGCTCGTTGGCTCAGCCTGTCATCCCGCGCCTTTGGGAGGCTGAGGTGAGTGGATTGCCTGAGCCCGCAGGTTCGAGACCCGCCTGGGCAGCGAGACCTCATCTCTACAACAAATCAAAAAATCAGCCGGGCGTGGTAGCGCATGCCTGTAATTCCGGCTCCTTGGAAGGCTGAGGCGGAAGGATCGCCGGAGGCCAGCAGGTCGAGGCTGCGGTGGCCGGGAGCGGCCACTGCCCTCCAGTCTGGGCGACAGAGTGAGACTCCAACTCAAAAAAAAAAAAAAATCTCTGACTTTAATCCATTTTCATTGACTATGATACAAATAAATTAGGATTTATTTTAAATACCTTGTTTGTTTGTTTCTAAGTATAAACCCTCCTTCCCTCTTCCCTGCTTCCCGCCTTCCTGTCTCTCTTCTTTCCTTCCATTCATATTCTCTCCTTCTTTCTCTCTTTTTATTTCCTACTTTTATTTCCATGGCTTGTATAAAATTGTGCATTTCATTGTGTTTCTCTGATGGTTACAATTCACATATTAAAATATAGAGTTCTCTTTTCCTGGGCAATGTCTTCATTTCTTTTATACCTGTGTCTCCCTCTCCTACATGATGAGAACCTGGGTTGATTTTTAGTGCCCTTTGTGTCTACTACAACTCACCTCATCAGTGGTGAGGTGATGTTAGGTTAGAGATTAAGAACGGTGTTTCCTTTTCATCATTTTTTATTCAGATAAGTACTAGTCTTTACCAGTGCCCTTATTTATTCCTGCCTTCAGTAATTTTTACTTCCTCAGGTACTAAATTATATTATCTTTCAAGATTACATCCTAAAAAATAATTCAGATGAGGTAGGTATGGATAGTAAGGTGAAAAGATTTTTATTTCAGTCTATCATTGAAATTACATTTTCTGAATCATCAAGAATCACTTCCTCTTCCTTGTTCCCCAACAATATATGAACTCATTATCTTGCTGCTTTTGGGAAATTTGATGTGATTTCTATGCCTGTGGCTTTGTAGGTAATTTGTGTTTCCTCTCTAGAAGCTCTTTTTGTTAAATTTCACTCTGATAGGTCTGGATTTGGGGTTATACTTATTTCCTTGTATATTGTAAGATACTTTATGGTCTGCACCAGCCATAGTGGCTCTTGTCTGTAATAACAGCACTTTGGGAGGCAAAGGTAAGAGGATTGCCTGAGTCCAGGAGTTCAAGACCAGCCTGGGCAACTTGACCAGACCTTGTGTCTACAATAAATAAAAAAATTAGCTGGGCATGGTGGCGTACACCTGTGGTTCCAGCTACTTGGAAGGCTGAAGTGGAAGGATTGCCTGAGCCCCACATATCAAGGCTGCAGTAGCCATGAGCATGCCAGTACATGCCAGCCTGGGTGACAGAGTGAGATTATTACAAAAAAAAAAGAAAAAGAAAAAGAAAAGAAGAAGATACTTTACAGTCTGAAACCATTTTAAGTCTAAGGCCACGTGTTTTCTCTAGTTCTGGAAAATAGGCATTATTTCTCCAAATATTATCTTTCTACATTTTCCTTTAAATATTTTCTTCTAGAATTTTTATGAGATGAATGTTTGCATTCTAATTCGATTTTTCTATGCCTCAAATTCTAAAAAAATATTTCTGCCTAATTTGCCACCTCCTTAATTGGGAAAATCTTCTCAATATAATTTTCCCAATCATCACTTAATTTTTTGTATCTATTCTATTTTTCTATTGAATTCTTTATTTCGCAATTATATTTTTCACATCAAATATTTCCAATTGGTTCTTTTTTTATGAACATATATTCTTTTTTCAAGTTTCCAATCTATTTCCCAAAAGATATATCTGATGCTTATTCAAAGTTTCTGTTCTTTCAGCTTTGTTTGCTCTGCTTTCTCTGGCATATTTGTTGTTGTTGTTGTTACTATTGCCTTGTGTTGTTGTCACACTAATTAAATATCATGAGACTTTTAAAATAATATTGCAGTCAGTATTCCTTTTTCAGGGTCAGCTACCTTAAATTATAACCCCTAACCCAGGAAGAGTGAAGTCTAAGTCTAGGCTTGTTCTATCTGTGATTTGGGGAGCTACATCTCTCAGTGGGTTTCCCCTTGATATAATCGGCTTTACCATTTCCACGTTTTTCCAGACATATACTACCCCCCATGACATCAATTGTTCGTCATCCCAGATTCTCTTTTATCCAGACCCATTCACCCTCTAGGACAGTCGCCTGGCCCACGCTGAAGAATATGGGAAATAGTACTCATGGCAAGCTAACTAATGACTACAAACTTATGGTCCGAATTCCTGTGTAAATCCCCATGAGCAGTAACTTTTTTTGTTTTCTACTATCTTCAGCCTTTAGAGCAATGCCTTTCATAGAGCGGCTATTCCATAAATATCTGTTGAATAAATAAACATAGTAATGGATAAACATAGCAGTCAGCTACCTAGCCCAGCAAGGATCTGACCTGACTTGATGTGACTCCTTCTTGTCTGGCTTTTCTTTCCGCCTTCTTGATCATATCACAGAGAGGCCAATCCAATCATCTCAAGAAAATCCCAGTGTATAGTTGTTTATTCCAATTCCCTTGTTTTCTAGGGATCTGGGAAGTTCATGTGCTGATGAGTGCCAGTTAAGTTTTGCACTACTAGGCTCAAGTTACACTCAGGTCACATCTTTCGTGGACAAAACACCTTGAGAGAAGGAGTTGGTAGTGTACCTGGAAACTTCCACTCTAACCCTTTCCCTGTCTGTTGTTTCGGGTGGCCATTTTCTCTACCTAAAAAGGAACCCAGAAACTTTAAGCCTCCTGAGGTCCCTTCACAGTTTCCCATCCTTTATTGAAAGAAGCTTCATGTTCACTCAAACTGTCTTTTCTAGTATCTCCTGGGTTTGATGTGGAGGGCAGAGTCAGCAACCAGTGCTTAGCTTGCTTTTGTGATGAGAAACACCGACTCTGAAATCTACTTTTGATGTGAATTTTAGTCAACGGTTAATTGGTTTCAATGAAAAATATTCAGATTGAAATTTTTGAGATTATACGGCAAAAATTGTAGGGGTTGTTTAAGGGCGCATGAGCCTATGACAGATTATGAATTGGTTAAGCAAATAAGTAAGGCCCTGAACAGAGTTTTATATCCAACAAATACTTGCTGGATATAAACATAAACATGTGAATAAAATAAGCTCACACTTCACTGGAGATCTTGTTCTTATAGGCATGTAATGGGGAAGCCAGGCATAAAAAAGAACACAAGGCCGGGCTCGGTGGCTCAGCCTGTGATCCCGCGCCTTTGGGAGGCTGAGGTGAGTGGATTGCCTGAGCCCGCGGGTTCGAGACCCGCCTGGGCAGCGAGACCTCATCTCTACAATAAATCAAAAAATCAGCCGGGTGTGGTAGCGCATGCCTGTAATTCCAGCTACTCTTGGAAGGCTGAGGCGGAAGGATCGCCGGAGCCCAGCAGGTCGAGGCTGCGATGGCCGGGAGCGGCCACTGCCCTCCAGTCTGGGCGACAGAGTGAGACTCCAACTCAAAAAAAAAAAAAAAAAAAAAATATATATATATATATATATATATATTAAAAAAAAAAAAGAACACAAGAGGGGGAGATTCAGGGAGGACTGACTTTTCCAGTCTCACAGTTTGGCTAAAATCCGCCCTGCCCGTAGCAATTTAGAAAAAGACGAATGTTAAAAGCTCTGACAGGCTGAAGCAAAGCCAAGGGGAACTGGGGTATTGGATCAATTTTTTAATTGACCAGGGACAGCACAAAACAGATACATAGATCTCAGCCCTGACAGAAGCAAACTACTCGGCAGACTGAGCAGTCAGAATCAACTCCTGGACCCAGTTCGATGTCTGCTGTCTCCAGTAGCATCCATGATGCTGCCATCCCTCTCCTGCAAAAATAATATTAATTATATATAGATATAGAACCTGAACGTCTCATCTGATTTAATGACCTGTAGTTTTTGTAGTGGGGAGATCAGAAAAACAAATAAATGAGGATTCCTGCCAGAGAATGTCTCAACCTACGTGTTCGAGAGTTGTATCACTTAGGGAAGAGCAGGGGCATTGGAACCTGGGCTTTAACCCAGGCTGTTTCAGGCACCGGTTTTGTAAAGCAAATCAGCTTACTCTACTTCTCTGCGTCTCGGTTCCTTTAACTGTAAAACATGGATAATATAGCACATATTCTACAGTTGTGAGAATTACAAATAATGTTATTCAGGGGGTCAATGCCACACGGATGACTATCTCATATTCCACAGCTAAGATCTTTTCTTCTCAATGCAATGGGAGGTACAAATCAAGATGTTGTAAATTTATATATTTATATATATATATATCTGAATAAGCAAAAACAAAAATTAAACAAACAAAAACTAGACATTAGAGGCCACTTACAATCTACAGAATCCCATGCACGGGCTACGATAACTGTATGGCTAGTCAAAGCCAAGCAGAAACCAAAGGGAAGCATGCTGCTACTAGTGAACTTAGAAATTAAGAAGTTGCTGGACATATACAGCCCACTCTTTACCGTACTGGTTTTCTCATTTTTAGGTGCCATATTATTTATTTAAATAAAAATCCGCCCATAAGATTACACTGTCAGAGTTCCTCAACACGCAGTGTAAGTATATCGGAAGCTTTAAAGATAAGAAAGCATTCAACCTCCATGATATCATCCATTCTGTATGATCTTTCATGTTTCTAATATGTTGATAAATTTGTACTTTCCGTGGTTCTACTTTTGAGTGTCATTTCTAACTCCTATGGCTGTAAGAAGTGGAGAGTGGCATAAATGATGTCAGCTATAGACCGCCACAAATGAGCAAAGGACCTAGCTTCTGGTGGCTAGAGCAGTAGGTTAAATGTCAGCGACTGGTCCTCTTACTGCCTCTAGGACCTTGAACCATTCGCCTACCTGCATCGCAACCAAACCACTAATAGGGAAAAGCAGGCAAGTGAGGTAATTTTGGAGGCCCCTCTTCGTTTTGATCTTTTGTTTTATCTTTGTCAGTGATCCCGCCTCAAAAGCTTCATTGTTAGGGAGACGGATTTAGGGAGGAGTCAAATGATTTCATGTTTATTTTTTACATTTCAAGACAGAATGGTTTGCACTGGTTCTGAAGCTTCCAAATCCCTTCCTTGTAACCTTAGCTATCAACCTAAACCATCAGCTCAGCTTCCTGCTCCTAATTCAGCTTTCCACTTCTCTTAACAGAACACCAACCTCATGCTGCTGAAGTCCAAGTAGATGTCTTGGCACACTGGGTCGAGTTCAAATGCATGCAAACACACACACACATGCACGCGCGCGCACACACACACACACGCCTGCATGCACATATGCATACACACTGCTATTTAGAAGTTTGCTGCCTGAAGGAAACATGGGATCTGATAATTAAGTTTTGTCAGACTGGATCCAACTCCAGGTAGTCTGTTGGGTAGTGTGAAGTAACTCCATCTTAGTTGGACACGTTGAAAACAGCTTGATCTGGAATAAGTGATATGGCTGGACACAATCTTGGGAATCTTTTCTCTTTGGGGTAGCAGTTAAGGTGATTCTTTGTTGACACTCAAGCCAAAGCATCAGCAACATCAGTCATGAAGAAAAAGAAATGACTGGGATTAACCTAAGATCGGTTAAAATACGTTTTCCAGAAATGATCCCCCAAAATTAAAGGTATCTTGGAAAACTTTCACGACATCAGAAGCAGTTTATACTTTGGGGAGTTTTCTTTCCAGCTAATGTAAAAGAAATAAGTCCCGGTGCAGCCTATTCAGGAAAAGCATTTTCCTTGCTTCTCTACTTAGACAACCAAACAAGTTGTCAGTTCCAAATTTAGACAGAGGCTTGAAACAGGCTTAATTAGAGTTAAAGGAATTGGGTTATTGAGTAAAATTTTCACTCACCAGCTTATGTTTTGGAAAGCAGAGAGTTCTTCATCAAGCTGGTGTTCTGTTAAGTGAAGTGGAAAGCTGAATTAGGAGCAGGAAGCTGAGCTGATGGTTTGTGTTGATAGCTGAGAGGAGGACCAAAGTAGCAAGGTAGCTTGGGCAAAAACAAATCAGAACCTGAAGGTCTCATCTGATTTAACGACCCGTGGCTTTTGTAGGGGGGAGGTCAGAAAAACGAACAAATGATGATTCCTACCAGAGAATGTTTCAACCTATGTGTTTGAAAGTTGTATCATGTAGGGAAGAGTGAGGGCGTTGGAACCTGGTCTTTAACCCAGGCTCTTTCAGGCACTGGTTTGTAAACTAAGTCAACTTACTCTAGTTCTCTGCATCTCAGTTCCTTTTACCGTAAAACATGGATAATATATCACACATTCTATGGTTATGAGAATTACAAATAATGTCATACAGTGGGTCAGTGCCACACAGATGACTATCTCAAGTTCCACAGCTAAGATATTTTCAGTGCAATTGGAGGTGCAAATCAAGATGTTGTAAATTAATATCCAAGTTGGGTTTATTCAAGCAAGGTTGTTCAGGAGCCTTGCTACAAATCATTGTGTAAAGGAAATAGTTCTGTTGAAATGTGGTCAGTGGTTTATTGTTCAAGTTGAGATTTTTATAAATAATATTTTCTTAAAATGGAGGCACATGTCATCTTCTAGAATATGACTCAAATAAATGATGCCCTGAGCCTTTCTACATAAGAGACAGCTTGACCTGGTTATTGGCCCTATAGGTGACAACCGTCTTTCAAGAAAGTTACAGTAAATGGCACCTCCAAAGACCGAATTACTTCTTCTAAGGCTGGAAAGAAAGGATAACATTATCTCTGTTATCTATGTTATTTTTCTCCAAAAAAGATTTAGAAAAATGTCTGTGATATTTTTCCCTGAACATTTTTCTGCATTGTGAAATTACTCTTCCCTGTATTCCCATAATACCTTGCTCACATCATAATCTCTATTACAAATACCAATAGCTGCCAGTGTTTTCTAAGTATTTGTCATTTGCCAGACATTGTTCAACTGCTTGTCATGTAATAAACTTTTAAGTCATCTTTATATGCCTGAAAAGTAGGTGTTAATATTGTCCCCATTTTACGTATGATAAAACTAAAGCATAAAGGAATTAAGCCACTTGCAGAAGGCTCAACACTGGGAAGTGGTATGACCAAAGTCTGAACAGACAGTTTATTTATGCAGCCTATGCTCTGGCCCGTGTCAAGCTGTGCTGACTCTCTGAGCTACGTATCCGAGGACGAATCTATTGCCGCCATTAGAGTTATTTGGTGGGATCTTATGGTTAAAGCAGAATCTGAAAAAGAAGGTGATCCTGACAGTGCAAAAATAATCATTAAGAGAAACCGAGCGTAGCCAGAGAAAACATTGCCCTCCTTTGGGATTTTTCGAAAGGCTACACAGGAATGAGAACAGAAGTCTAGAATGCCAATACGCTGATAAATTGCTTACCAATGCCGAACAAATTTGTCAACAATTGCATCTCCATATGTTAGATATAAAAGAAAGCAACACCCCTGCCAGTTTTTACTAAAAGGAGAACAGCAAAGAGCGTCTCCTGTCCAGCCCTGTCTTCCTACCCCGCTTGATTAGGTGCTGCAAGGCCCCCTGGGGATCAGCCCCTGCTTACTTTTCCAGCCTTACCTTTTCTCTCTTTCTTTTCAAATTCTACACTCCAATCGTAGCGAAATGGACTGACTTGCCTGAAAATGCTCCAGGCTCTCTCCTGTAGGTCGCGGCACCTGCTGTTCCCTGCATAGCAGCCCACCTTACCATGGCCTGACTGTTGCTCATCACTCAGATAAGTAACTGAGCATCAGCACAGAGGAACTCTTTCCTGCCTTCCTTGCCGGGGTCAGCTTTGCCTCTGGGAGCTATGCCTCTGGTTCCCACCGCCTCTTGTGCGTCTTTGTCAAAGAAGTTATCATCTGAACTGCATCCGCCGGGATGGTCCATGGCTTATCTTTGTTGCTCAGCAGGGAGCTCCCTGAAGACAGGGGTTATCACTGCTCAGTTCTCAATCCTCTGGCAACCAGTCTCCTGGCTGCAGGGAAGAGGTTAGGAATACAAACTTTGGAGCAAAAATGTTGGTCCCATCACTTACTAGCCATGAAATTTTGGACAACGTATTTACGTTCTTTGAGCTTCACCTTTTTGTTTGTATAATGGAAGCAATCACATCTACCTCATAAGTTTGTGGTTAGGATCAAATATCTTAACCACCAATATAATGCAAGTGAAAGCTTGGGAATAGCGTTTGGCATAGAGTAACTTGTAGATAGCTGCTATTATTAGTAAAAGTAATAGGCTCTGGAACTGCAGTCTTTCCATGAAAAACTATCAACTCATTTCAAATAGTTGGAAACCAGGACCAAAACAGGTGGTCACCTTGGACTAATTTAATCATTTTAGGGAGATATGGAGATCACGATTCTTAGATGTCAGTTCTAATCACTGACCTCAGCATGATGCCAAGACATAGTGTCCATGCTGTGTGCCATTAAAAGGGACCCATATTGAAATACGGTTACCCCTATTCACTTTTCTCCTGGCCCAGTTTCTTTCTCCCCCGAGCTCTGAGTCTCAAGTATCGCATCAGCATCTTCTCTGCTGACAGCATCGCAAGTTTAGGGATAGTGCTCCTTGGGGCATCGTTGGTTGCTTCTGGTAAACAGTGCTCAGTGTGCTTGCTTTAGGTCTGCAAAGAAGACAGAGGAGAATGAGGTGTAGGGTCCTGGGGTGCTTCATGCAGCACAAGTGGTTTGCTACCCCATGTTAAAGTTGCAGAAAGTTTATTTCTTTCTCTCCACCTCTCTGGTTGCATCTCCACATCACTCTCCTTTATAACCACAGCCACTGATACCCAGGCAATTCTCCCCCTGGCAATTCTGAACCCCTTAGCTATGGACAGAGGCTGACAGGGGTAGCTGGGACATCGTCTCATGCTCCATGTCTCTTTCCCCCAGATGACTTTTTCTTAATTACTCTGTTTCAGTCTTAATTTGCTGCTTCTGCCTTCTCTGTTTTGTTTGTTTGTTTGTTTGTTTGTTTTTTGCTGGCATGTGCATTTGGTGTTTCCCTCCTAGGTACTATAATTGCTTATTTGAGACAGGCTTTCAAATAAAGAAAGAGGAAATAACACTGGACCGAGGAATTTAAACTCACGGGGTTCTGTTTTTGTATTGTTATGTGACCTTGAGCAAATCACTTCACTTCTTAGGTTCTTGTCTTGCTAATGTGTAAGCTGTAAACACCAAACTGAAATAATGTCTTTGAAAATTTGTTTTGAAAATTTCTAATTACTGATGAAAACTGAGGACCCTCGGAAGGCTTGATCGGTAGATGTTCAAAGACAGGAGGACTTCCTGAGATATCTTCACCGTCCCAAGAAACAAGGCTATGTCAAAGTGTCTTGTAAGGATAGCCGAGTCATCCACATTGCTGCTTAACCGGGTACCCTTGAGCCTGGAATAAGAGAGCAAAACACCTAGGCTGGAGCATTTCCATTTTTCCTGCTAACGTAATGCCAACAGATTGCATACTTCAGGGAGTCAGGAGTGTAGATTAAATAAGCATGCTGCAAGGTTGGCCGTCTGTTCATGTTTCATATTTTGTTTTTAAATTCATGTAAATCTTATATTTTACTCAAAGACCATTTTTGAATAAAAATAATGCTTGAAATTATTTAGCATAAAGTGAAATTGACGTTCCAAGAATATGCACTGAGTTGAGTAACCTGGGTACCCACCGAGGGTGTGTGTCCACAGATTTGAGAAGCACAGATTAAGAAGCAATATTAATTTATTGAGTGTACTCATTGCCAGACACTGTTTCAAATGCCTGCAAGAAGGGACTTTTTTCGATCACAGGACATTTTACAGTGGTTTGAATAGAGAAGTGGAGAATATTGTTTCAACAATGCCCTCCTCCTTATCTGTAAAGTAAGAAAGATGATAACAACAAAACTGTAAACCACAAATTTAATGCAAGGAGTAGACAGTGGTGTGTTTGAAAATATACTTACTAAACTGGCAACACTGTATACACCATAGCTATTCACGTCACTAATGCTAGCTTCAACCAGGACATATAGAACACCAGAATAGACAGAGGCTATGATTAGATTCTGCCAGTTTGCTAGGAGATTTGGGGTTGAAAACACTCTCATAGACTCAAAAGTTCCTTAAAGTAGTTCAGGAAGCTTATGGAATGATGTAGGCCTGGGATAAGATGGACCATATTGGACATAGCTCAAAACATATCTGCCAAACTATACAGGGTTTTTTCTTCAAATTAAAGTATAATTGTGTAAGATTGTCATTGAAACCATTCATTTTCAAGTGTATGCTTCATGCTTATTATCAGAGAATTTATAGCAAATACATTCCACTATCTAGGAAAACAATTCTGTCCATAAAAGATGGCTCAATGAGGCTTTTTTCTTCTTCTCTCTGAACAGTGTAAACTTTGGCCTCTTGTACCGAAACCACAACCAATCTTCTCACTTTTTGATGGTACTCATTACCATGACCTCTAACGCTGATTTTGAATTCAGACACGAATCTTGCATACTGAAAGTAAAAATGCACAGAATAAGGCCATTTAAAAGACAGAAAGACAATGAGAAAGAAAACCATCAAAAATAGACACTAAAAGAAAGATGACTTGCAAAGACATCATTTGACTTCTTAAAGGGATTCGGTTTCCAAAATCTGAATAGATTAGGAAGCAGTCAGTTGGGTTTCATTCTTTGTTATGTTTGCAGTCACATTATTGCCAGATCACTTAAGTTAAATTTGGACCCTTGATCTTGTGCCATTTGAAATTTATTTTCTTCATTCCTTGAAATAGAGCCAACTCAGGGACAGGGTTTGTAAAAAAAAAAAAAAAAAAAAAAGAATTTATGCGTAGCAAATGGAGGGGCAGATGATCTCAGACCACCAGAGCCCCACATCCTTTCCTCACTCTGGCAGTAAACGATTTACATCCCTTTTTTGTTAGTCTCTATGAATATGCGTGTGTGTGTGTGTATGTGTGTGTGCGTGCATGCACGCACGCGCACACATGTGCGTTTGTTATTCCAGAGTTGTGGGGTACATGTGAGGATTCACTGCATGAGCAAATTGTGTGCAGGGAAGGTGTGGACTTCTAGCGAGCCCTCTGATCCTGGACCTGGTACCCCCTGTGTGGCTGCGTACCCCTCATCCCTCCTCCCTTCTCCCCCCCTTAAGCAGTGTGCAGCACCTGTTGTTCCCACTTTTGTGCTCCTGTGACCAGAGATCAGGGCCTGCTTATGAGTGAGGACATGCAGTATTCCACTTTTTTGCTTCTGTGATAGTTCATTTAGTATGAGGGTCTCCTCACTGCAAAGGACATGATTTTGTTCCTCTTTATGTCTGCATAGTAGTTCATCATGTATAAGTACCACATGTTCTTTATCTAGTCCACTTTTGATGAACATCTGGGTTAGTTTCATGTTTGAGCTATCGTGAATAGGGCTGCAGTAAATGTATGTGTGCTGGTGTCTTTTTGGTAGAGCGACGTATGTCCTTCTGGGTATATTCCCGGAAGACAGGATGGCTGGATTATACGGAAAGTCACTTTTTAGGTATTTGATAAAATGTCACATTGTTTTCTACAAAGGCTGAACTAGCTTGCATTCCCATCAACAGTGTAGAAGTCTTCCTTTTTTTTTCACAGCCGCACCAGCACCTGTTGTTTTTTGACTTTTAATAATAGCCATCCTTACCAGTGTTAGGTGGTATCTTGTAGTTTTGATTTGCATTCCTCTGATGATTAGTGAGGATGAGCATTTTTTCATATGTCTGTTGGATGCTTGAATGTCTTCCTTTGAGAAGTGTCTGTTTATGTGCTTTGCCCACTTTTTAATGCGGTTGTTATTGTTGTTATTGTTTTGTCAAATCATTTGAGTTCCCTGTAGATCCTGGAAGTTAGACCTTTGTCGGTATCATTTTTCACAGATCTAGAAAAGACAATACAGAAATTCATAAGGGAGCACAAAAGAGCCTGAATAGCGAAAGCAATCCCCAGCAAAGGAACCAAGCTGTAGGCATCACACTTCTAGACTTTAAAATGTACTAAAAGACTACAGTAACCAAGAGAGTGTGGCACTGGTACAGAGACAGACACTTGGACCAAATGGAACAGAACAGAGAATCCAAAAATAAAACCACGGATTTTTAACAACTCATCTTCAACAAAGTTGACAAAAACATTGGGGAAAGGAGACCATATTTGGCAAATGGTGCTGAGAATACTGGCTAACCACATGCAGAAAATGAAACTGAACACTTACCTATCACCATATAAAAGAACTATCTCAAGATGGATCAAGGACTTAAATGTGAAACCTCAAACCATAAGAATCTTAGAAGAAAATTTAGGGAACACTCTCCTGAACATCACAGTATGCAATGAATTCATGGCCAAATTCTCAAAAGCAAATGCAGCAAAAGCTACGATTGGCAGGTGGGACCTTATCAAACTGAAAAGTTATTGCACAGCAATAGAGTAAAGAGACAACCCATGGAATGGGAAAAAATATTTGCAAGCTATGCATCTATGAGTGTATATTGCCACTAATGAATATCACAGATTTATTTTTAACAATCATTGTATTATAATATGTATTATGTATAGCTAATTTATATAGTTATAAAGTCACACTATGGGCTACTACATTTATCCCGATAATGCAGGTATTGCTCGTAAGTTTCTGTTAATATCCTTTGAGCATGAATTTTGGAGTTTACTTGAAAAGTATTAGTGAACCATGAACATGTAGTTGAGTCTAATATATTGCTTTTCAAACATGCTTTTAGGCAAACAAGTAGAGAAGATACGGGAATCCAGGAATCATGTGGCTGTTGTCCTACTTGTCTTTTTTAGATGCCTCTTAGGAAGTCTCAGGTCTTAGGGGTCAGTTTGAAACCCCTAGAAAGTAAACAGAGTATGAATTTTGGAATTAGGGGAAGAATTCCTTTGGGAAAAATTGCAGTCTCATCTTGATTACCTACTTTGTTCCCTAAATTTTACTGTGTACAAATTTTCTTCCCCGCAATTTTATTTGATAAACTTTTCCATACACAGGTGCTACAAACACCCGTATATTCTCTCCCTGCATTCAAGGAGGGTCAGACATCTTGTTCTTGTGGATCATTTAAAAGCCAATTGCAAGTACCAGCATACCTCACTTTTAATACTTCTCCCTGAATCACCTATGGATAAGGATACCATTTAAAATATAATACCACTATCACACATAAGATAATAATTCCATGATATAATTTAACATTCAGTTCATGCACAAATATTCCCAATTGTCTAAGAACATTTTTTATGGTGTGCTTTCTCTTACTCATCCAAGAGCCTATCAAGGTTAGTGCATTCCACTTGTTTTTTACAACCCTTTATTAACTTTTCTTTCCCCCAAACCACCAAGCCGCATTTTATTCAAGTCTCTTATTTGCAGTTTCTCCCACTATCCTTTGTTTATTAATGAGCCAATGAGAGTGGCGCCATGGCCCCAGTGTAATTTTTCATCTGTGATGGTTGAATCTCTGAGAGCAAGTTGCAAGATTTTCCCACCTTTGCTGAGTGCTTCCCTGACATCTAGCTTCACCTTGACAGATTTATCTACCACCTCTCTATGTCAGAGATCACAGAGTATGTGAAATAATGACATGTCTACTGCTGAAGATTACTGATAGATTAAGCAACAGGCTGCCACCTTTTCTTTCAATGTTGACCTTTTTAAAGAATCCAGACCAGTTTTGTTACAGGTATTTCATATTCAGGATTTGTTTATTTCTTCTTGATTTTTAAAAATGTGTTCTCTTAATACCTTTTATATTGTAAGCTAGACATTACAACTAGAGGCCGGATTGCATTTGGGCTTAGGAATGGAAGCAAGAATACATCATGGGAGGCATTTGTTGTGTTACATGGGATCACAACAAAAGGCTTAAAAGGCTGTGGAAAATTAAGGTGCTCCACCATTGCTAATACCAAAAGTGAGCACATGCTTAATACAGTGACCACCAGAACACTCTGTGTTAAGGTATATTTTCCTTTATAATTATTAAGTAATATTTGGGGTCATTATTTGGCACAATGTGAAAATACTCTTTTCCATCACACTTTCACCTAATGGTTTTAGCATTCATGTTTGTTCCTTGCCTGAACAAGTTCTCACTTTAGACTTTTCAAAATTGTAATACTCAGTTTGTTTCTATGTGTGTTAACCTGCATTCATTTAAAAGAAGAGATTTTGCTACCTTTCCTCTAACTTTTGAATCACTCATATATGTTTACTTATTCAAATGTTACAATTAATTACACTGATTATTCATTTTGATGCTTAAATTGTCCCAAATTTGGTCAGTCAGTAGGAACATACTTAAGCAAGTTCTTGTGTCTTTTTTTAACATGCATTCATCTTTGAGCATGTATTGATTTTTGGTATAATTAGAGATCTCAGCTCACATGTATTTCCCTGTAGACTTGTGGTTTTAAAACATGTCCACAAGTTATTTGACATTACTAACATTGAAAGGAGGATTCTAGCACCCTTTCTGTTGACAATGTGTTGGCCTTAGAGACTCATTTGTAACTAATAGAATGCAGTAAGAATGATGCTGTGTGACTTACACAATCTGGTCATGAAAGAAGACACAGCTTATGTCTGGCTATCTCCTTCTTGATACATGTGTCCTGGGAGTCCTAAGCCTACATGTAAAAAGCCTAGTTACCCTGAAGCCCCCAAAGTACAAAAACCACATTGAGATGAGAGAGAATCTTCCCACCCCCCCAGACCTTCCCACCCCAGCTGTTTGGTACTTTCTAGCATCACTTGTCAGACATGTGAGAATGCCTCCAAGCAAATCCAGCTTCCAGACTATGAGTTGCCCCAGTGGGCAGTGAATGGAGCAGAGATAAGTTGTTTCTGCCAAGTCCAGACCAAATTGCAGATATACGAGCAATATGGATGCTCTTGTTTTGTAAGCCACTGCACTTTGGGGTGGTTTATTTCACAGCAATGGATAACTAGAACAACCTTAAATCAGTCACTTTTCCAAAAAGCTCTGTTTTCTTTTAGTGGGAAATCATACTAAAAATAAGATCAAGATATGGATTTTCTCACTGATGCTGGACATTTTTCTTCCAAGATTTTTTCAGTGGGCAGAGTGGAAAAATATATGTTTTTAAAATCATGAGTTTATATTTATATACGAAACTGAATTTACCATTAAAGGGCTTATAACTACTTTTATTTTATTATCACATCTTTTTTTACATTGAAAATCTTGGTTCATTATAACATTGATATAGATCACAGAGGGTGTGAAATAATGACATGTCTACTGCTGAAGATTACATATTTGAGTCATCTTAAAATGATACAGCCCAGTATAAAAAGTTATGTTAATATTTAAACTATCAATATTAACATTACTATTAAAAATAGTATTACTGTGTTTCTATGCAATTGTTTTTCTGTGCTATCAGAATATTCTACATTAATAATTCATAGCCATAATATGGGGATCAAAATCACTTGAGAGTTTCAGAGTTGAACAAAGCCAGAAGATATACATCAGGAAGAATAGGAGATTGAGCAAACAGAAGTAAAAGCTACCCCGCCACCCCTGAACAATAGAATTAAGGAAGAAGTTAAAAAGGGGGAGGAAAACCTACATAGATAAAGAAAAACTAAGGAAGACTATGGCTCTCACACAGACCCCCCGGAGGACAACCACTGAGATTACAAACTTTGAAACTCAAACAATGAAGAGCACCCAGAATGACTGGTCTCAAACCACAAACCCAGATATCAAGATATTAATAGGGAGAATAAATAGAATCAAGGAGAGACAGGAGGAAAGAATGAAGAAGTTGATAACTGAGCTAACAGCAATAAAGAACACAGTGAATGAAATAAACAACAAACTGATAAGCATGGAAAGCAGAATTAACCAAGCAGAAGAAAGAATCTCAGAGCTTTAGGACCAAAATATGGAACTAACCCAAACTGCTAAAAACATAGAAAAGAAGCTTAAAAAGACAGAACAAAGAATCCAAGAGATGAGTGATTATATCAAGAGGCCGAATTAAAGATTAATTTGAATCCCTGAGACAGATAGAAAAACAGAGACCACCCTGGAGCAAACATTCCATGAAATTACCCAAGAAAACTTCCCTCATCTCATCAGTGATATGACCATTCAAACACAGGAGAGGCAGAGAACTCCTGCAAGACAACAAATGAGATGACCAGCTCCCAGAAACATAGTAATTTGTTTACACAAAGAAGGTATAAAAGAGAAAATTCTAGAGGTAGCAAGAGAGAAAGGTCAGACTACCTACCAGGAAAGACCAAATAGAATAACAGCAGACTTATCTACAGAAACATTTCAGGCAGGAGAGATTGGAGTCCAATCTTCAAAGTTCTCAGAGATGAACAATTTCAACCAAGAATTATCTACCAAGCTAAGTCATACTTCATCAGTGATGGAGAATTAAATTTCTTCCCAGACATTCAATCCCTAAGAGTTTACGCCACCTCCAGACCAGCTCTTCAAGAAACACTTAAGAAAGCACTAAACACAGAAGAAAGAAAGAAAGAAAAGAATGACAATGCCATCCCCAGAATGCAAGAAAAAGACTGAAAACACACATAAATCAACCCAAAAATCAAAAGAAAGTCAACAAACAAATAAGCAAACAAATAGCAGCAACAACAAACAAACTCTGTAAGAACCTCATGACAAGGATAAACTCTTATATCTAAATAATTAGCCTAAATGTGAATGGATTAAATGCACCAGTGAAAAGACATAGAATGGCAAACTGGATGCAACAATATGTTGTCTCCAAGAGACTCATCTCACCAGAAAGGACACTCCCAGACTCAAAGTAAGAGAGTGGAAAAAAATTTTCAGGCCAATAGAACACAAAAGAAAGCAGGAGCAAGCAAACTTAATATCAGACAAAATACTCTTTAAGCTATAAAAAATTTAAAAAGAGCCGGGCTCGGTGGCTCAGCCTGTAATCCTGTGCCTTTGGGAGGCTGAGGTGAGTGGATTGCCTGAGCCTGCGGGTTCGAGACCCGCCTGGGCAGCGAGACCTCATCTCTACAATAAACCAAAAAATCAGCCGGGCGTGGTGGTGCATGCCTGTAATTCCGGCTACTCGGAAGGCTGAGGCGGAAGGATCACCGGAGCCCAGCAGGCCGAGGCTGCGGTGGCCGGGAGCGGCCACTGCACTCCAGTCTGGGCAACAGAGTGAGACTCCAACCCAAAAAAAAAAAAATTTAAAAAGATACAGAAGGTCACTACATAATGATAAAAGGTTCAATTCATCAACAAGAAATATCCATCCTAAACATATATGTACCCAACATAGAAGCACCAACTTTCATAAAGCAGCTTCTAGGTAAACTAAAAAAAGATATTGGCTCTAACACTATCATAGCTGGGGACTTAAATACCCCACTCACAACCCACGACAGATCATCAAGACTAAAAGTCAACAAAGAGATCCGAAACCCCAATGTGACACTTGAGCAAATGGAATTAATTGATACCTACAGAACGCTCCACCCAAAAACCACAGAACATACAGTCTACTCATCACCACATAAACTGTACTCTAAGATTGACCACATTCTTGGTCATAAATCAAGCATAAACAAATTCCATAAGATTGAAATACTGTCAAGCACCTTCTCAGACCACAGTGGAATAAAAATAAATATCAATACCAACAAGGTTCACCCAAAACCCACAAAGACATGGACACTAAACAGCATGATGCTAAACAACTCCTGAGTCAACACGGATATCAAAAAATAAATTAAAATATTCCTGGAAACAAATGAAAATGAAGAAACATCTTACCAAAATTTATGAAATCAGTACTAACAGGGAAGTTCGTATTTCTACAAACACACATGGAGAAAATAGAAAGATCACAAGTTAACAGCCTAACAAATTACAGGGAAGCTGGAAAAGCAAGATCACCAAAACCCTAACTTTAGCAGAAGAATCCGGATCACCAAAATAAAAGCCCAAATTCAGGACATAGAAGACAAAAATGTAATAATAATAAAAAAATCAACAAAACAAAAAGCTGAGTCTTTGAAAGGATAAGCAAGATTGATGGTCCCCTAGCTAGACTGACCAAGAAAAACAGAGAAAAAGCCCAAATAAGCGCAATCAGAAATGCAAAAGATCAATCACAATGGATCCCAAAGAAATACAAAAGATTATCAGAGATGACTATGCAAACTTATATAGAAACAAACTCCAAAATCTAAATGAAATGGAGGACTTTCTGACATCACACAACCTCCCCAGGTTGAAACAAAAAGAAATCTAGACCCTAAATAGACATAGTAATCCAGGAAATTGACTATGTCACAAGAAAACTGCCTACAAAAAACAAAAAAAAAAACCTTGGACTTTCCAGCAGAATTCTATAAAACATACAAGGAGGAGCTGATACCAATCCTATTGAAAGTATTCCAGGCAATCGAGAAAGATGGAACTCTCCCCAAATCATTTTATGATGCTAACATCACATTGATATCCAAGCTAGGTAAAGATTCAGCATAGAAAGAGAACGACAGACCAATATCCTTGATGAACATAGATGCTAAAATTCTCAACAAGATTCTAGCAAACCAGACTCGATGGCCCAGCCTGTAATCCCAGAGCTTTGGGAGGCCAAGGTGAGCGGAATGCCTGAGCCCATGGATTTGAGACCTGCCTGGGCAACTTGGTGAGACCTCATCTCTACAATAAATCAACAATTACCCGGGTGTGGTGGCGCGTGCCTGTAGTTCCAGCTACTTGGAAGGCTGAGGCGGAAGGACCACTGGAGCCCAGCAGGTTGAGGCTGCAGTGGCCAGGAGTGGCCACTGCACTCCAGTCTGAGTGACAGAGTGAGACTCCAACTCAAAAAAAAAAAAAAAAGATTCTAGCAAAACAGATTCAACAACACATCTCAAAAATCATCCACCATGACCAAGTAGCCTTCATCCCTGGGATGCAAGGCTGGTTCTTTATGTTTCTCATTTTTTAAAAGACTACATAATATTCTATTGTATTTTGATCTACATTTATTTATTCAGCCAGTTGTCTTAGTGAATATTTAAGTTATTACCAATCTCTTTCTATTATAAGGAATTCCACAATTAATAACTTTGTACAAGTTTTTGTTATGGTGGTAGTGGTGGTTTTGTCTGGTTTTTATGGAAGTGAATCTATAGGGTTGATCTAATTTAATGGGATATAGATATCAAAGAATAAATGCATAAGCAATTTTGTAAGATAGTGCCAAATTGCCTTCTTTAGTAATTGTGCTATTTTGAATTTCTACTAGTAAAGTATGAGAGTGTTTCTCTACAGCTGTATCAATAGAAGTTTCACCATCCTTTTGAACTTTTGTCAGCCTGATGTCTCATTGTGTGGTTCTAATTTTTTTTCATTAAGTGAAATTTAATTTTTTATATGCTTAAAGGCCTTTTGTCTTTCTTATTTTCTGTGAACGATTTATTCAGTCTTCTATCAGGGTTAACCGTTTTCTTCTTTTTTTTTTAGAGTTCTTTATGTGTCAGAATCAGACATTTTGCAATATAAATTGCAAATATATTTTTTACTTTGTCTGTGGCAG
The DNA here is from genome assembly GCA_027257055.1 of Cephalopachus bancanus. Taxonomy (NCBI): domain Eukaryota; kingdom Metazoa; phylum Chordata; class Mammalia; order Primates; family Tarsiidae; genus Cephalopachus; species Cephalopachus bancanus. The sequence goes on from JAPVLO010000042.1 coordinate 6,303,899, forward strand.
TTTTTGCTATAAAATTATATTTATTAAAGTCTATCACTTTTACTTCTTTTTCTGAATTTCTACTCGTAGTTGGAAACACTTCCAAGTTTAAAATTTTACTCATGCTTTCTGCTAGTAGTTTTAGGCTTTATTTTTTACTTTCAGATCGCCAATTCACTTGGAATTTGATATATAAAGTGATATTTTTATAAATAGCTACCAGTTGTCCCTAGAACCATTTATCAAGAGCCAATTTTTTCTCCAATGACATTTGGTATTCCATTTAATATACAGCAAATTTTCACATGTACCAGTCTCTCTTTCTGAACCTGGTACTTTATTTCCTTGGTTCATTTTGATAATCATTGGCATATACTACACTAGTTTTATTATGCAGGCTTTATAGAATACTATAATGTCTGCTGAAACTCTTTTTTTATGTTTTTTTTCCCTTTGCTATTCTAGCATGCTTTTTTTTATATGAACTTTAAAATCAACTTGTCTAGAAAGAAAAAAGGGTAGTATGTCCAGTGTTTTTGAGTTCATGCTAAATTTTTATATTCACTTAAGGTTAATTTATATTTTTATGATCTTGAGTAAATCCTATCTAAGAAAAAAATTGTCTACATGTTTAAGTCTACTTTTATGCCTTGCAGGAGGATCTGAAATTTTACTCATGTAAGTTTTATATATATGTTGTTGAGTTTATTCCTTCGTATTTTACCTGTATATTGCTATTGCTAATGTGAGCTTCTTTTTCTTTATATCCTGTAACTAATCATTGACTATTTCTACAAATTGATTCACTATGGAGAAATGAAACAAAATACATACATTTTTATTTCTAAACATAGGGATGAATTTGCTTCCTGAGAGAAGCACAAAACTATGAAGATAAACTATAAAGAAGATATTAACATGTTTATCTACATAAAAGCTTAAAATGTCTGCACAAGAAATGAAGTATCAGAAGCATGTTTGAAACTATATGATCAACTGATGAAAATATCTGAAACCAAAATAACAAAGTGCTAACTTGCTTAAGTAAAGAGTTTTATTAAATACCAGCATTAAAAATGCCAATAACCCAATAGGAAAATAAGCAAAGTACACAAACAGACTATTTTCGTGTAGAGAGAAATATACTATGCCCATAATAAGCTAACAATAATAATAATGATAAGCAGCCATTAACTTTCAAGGGTTTGCATTGTGTCAGACAATGTCCTAAATGCTTTACTTGCATTAATTTATTTAAACCTCACAAAAACCCTTTTGAACTTTATTATCATCTCCATTGTACCCATAAGAAAATAATGACTATAGATGCAATAAGGTTATTATGAATGAGGATATATGTGCAAATTGATCAATCCTTTTTGAAGTCAAAATACCCCTTTCACCAGTCATATTGACAAATACAAAAAGTCTAATAACACACGGTGTTGCCGAAGGTATGAGGACCCTGATAGTCTCATAAATTTGGGAAAGAGCATTAATTGACTAAAGCCTCTTAACAACATCTAGCAACTTGTTAAATGCATTTTTTATTTTAAACCAGAAGAATTTCTGGTGGAAATTTCACACAGACATATACCATCACATGTGTGCAAATATGAAAGCACACCACTTTTTATTATAGCTGTGTTTCTAGTAGCAAAACACAGGACAATTTAAATGTCTATAAGTAGGGGCCGGGCTAAATCAAATATGTTATATACGGACAATGAAACAATTTTCTAGCCATTATTGAGTGTAAGGTTCATTTCTATGTACTGATTATGGAAAGATCGCCTAGATTTTAAAGAGGCACAGGGGAGGTGCAGACTTGTGGAAATAGCTCTCTTTCACTTAGATTGATAAAATGAGGCAATGTGCTCAGATACGCATGTGCAGTTTCTGGGAGGTATATAAGAAACTCAACAGCACCTGTCTCTGGAGAAGGAACTGAAGGTCTGAGGTGAGAGAGACCTTTACTTTTCATTATATGCAGTAAAAAATTTTTGCCATATGCAAGTATTACCTTTGAGATTTAAAAATAAAATACCAGAGAAAAAGAAAGATTTCAAACAAAACCAACCTTGGGACTGGCATCTAGTCTTTCATGGTGCTGTGCTGAAGAGAACTCTGTTCTTGGCAATGTTGTTTTGTTTGTGTATTAAAGTTTGACAGGTAACTATATCCTCACACCCTAAATGTAGGGACTCACTCTGACTTTTCGGTTCTCAAGAGAACTTTTCTTACATTGATTGAGAGGATCACAAGTATAACTTGTGTTTGGTTTTACTTGATAGAGAAATCTGATATTGTGAGGCAAGCTACCAATTGGAGCTGCAGGAGTACTGTGTATAAATTGGAGAAGTGCTTTGAAGCTGAGGGTTTCTTTTGCAGACCAGGAAGCCTTCTCAGTAGGCGGGATTCCACTAGCTTTAGGTTCACTTGCAAACGCTTTTTGCCAGATGTGATATACACATAATAAGAGGCTTCAAACGACATCCCTAGAGACCAAGATTGTTAAAATTGCTCTCCCCTAAACAAATGTGTATTTGAAGAGCCAGGCAAATACATATTTTACGGTTAACTTTTGGCCTTGGGGAAGACTCAGAAAGTCTCCTGTTGAATTGCGACCAACCTTTGGGGCACATTAGCTGATGGTGGCAGGGGTCATTCCTGAGCTCCCTGCCAATTACTGTCCCCCGCAAGAGGACAGGCTCCTTAAAAGTGCCGACGGTACCAAGCAGTCTGGAAAAAAGAAGCATTTTGGAGACAACCACAGAATTCAAATTGTTAGTAAACTGGAAAGGTGAAAAAGAAAAACAAGCACAAGAAGAAAGGAAAATGAGAAGTACTTAATATGTGGAGAAAGTATTGATCAAACTCTAGGCAAACTGCTTATGATGGTCACTGTCTAGCCAGCTGCCCCATTCTGTGAGTCAGAGACAATGGATGAAAAGCATTCTTTTATACCAAGAGTGTATCAGACATCATTTTGAGATCTCTTCTTATTTTGGGGTCTTAATGTCTGCCTGGAAGAACATTTAAACATCAGATATGGTGATGTGGCTGACCAAAAAAGGAACTTGTTAAGCAAGAAAGAGCACACGCAGAGATTTCTAAGTGGCATTATGTGGAGGATTTCAGGAGAGCCTTATCCACACAATTGCTGAAAAATCTACAATAAAGTTTTGTGTCAGAGCACCCCTGTGTCTTAATAGGGGTGGGTTAAGCATTCTAATGAAGTAGGGCGACCCCAAGCATCCACAGATCCCCGAACTGGAAGCGAGCTCCCAGGTGGGCCTCAACCTGGAGGGTTCTTAACTTTGTGCAGGAAAGAATTCGAGAGTCCGTCGCCACTGAGAAGGACAGTGACTTTATTGTGAAGCAAAGAACAAAAACAGGCAAGAGGGCAAAGGACAAAGAGGTGGCAACTCCATCGGCAGAATAGCCCTGTGACAGAAAGCTGGTTGCCCCTCTGGCATAAACATAGGACTATATTTGTGGCTATTTCTTGATTATAGGTAAGCAAGAGGTAGATTATTCATGGGTTTCTGGGAGAGGGGTGTGGAGCTCCCCAAGTCGAGGGCTCCTCCCCTCTTGGGGTCATGTAATGCAACTTCTGGGAGTTGCTGCAGCACAAGTGGGAGTGTCGTTTAGCATCCAAATGCACTATAATTAGCATAAAATGAGCAGAAATCTGAAAGCAAAGAAGAAAAACAAACACGAGAAGAAGGAAAATGAGAGACGTACTTAAGATGTGGAAAGAGTCATGATCAAGCTCCATCTAGGTGAGCTGCCTATGGTGGTCAGTGTCCGCACTAAGGGCAAGGTTGCTGCTCTCTTGGTTTGAACTGGTATCAGCCAGTTTCGTCCATTTGTCAACCTCATCCCGTCTTCTCAGTGGGGCCTCGCACCTTGTGTCTTAGGAAGGATTCAGCCCTGCTACTTGTCGGGAAACTCATTCTGCCTAACTCGTATCTCACTCGCAACCTCCATTCTAATTTACATGCCCCTAGGAGTGGGTTAAGGAGGTGATGGCTTTTGTGCTAAACTCTCATGAAGCTCTGTATTTCTTATTCATAACACTTACTGAAATTGGAAATCATTAATTTTGTCTAAAAATATGTATTGAGCATTGACTGGGTGCCAAGCACTATTCTAGGCACCAGGTATTTATATTCCCCTTGGATTCTCCTTTCAAACTAGAAGTTCTTAGAAGAGTTTATCTGTCGCCCGGGCTGGAGTGCAGTGGCATGATCAGAGCTCACTGCAGCCTTGGACTCCTGGGTTCAAGTGATCCTTCTTCCTCAGCCTCCTGAGTAACAAAGACTATAGGTAGATGCCACCACACATGGCTTATTATTTTTTAATGAATTAAGAAAGGTAGATTTATTAAAGGACAGGTACCTTGTGAAGGGCACATGGGCTGGACTACAGTGAGAGTGCCTGCCATCTGCTGCCATTTTTGCTGCTGTTGCAGAGACAATATCTCACTATGTCGCCAAGGGTGCTCTTCAATTCCAGAACTTAAGATATCTGCCCACATAAGCCTCCCAAAGAGCTAGGGTGAGCTGCTGCACCCAACCATAAAGTAACGTGTCTTATACAGCTAGTCCACGCCAGCTGACACTTTCAACTTCGCCTGGAGATCTTTGTGTTCAAGTTCAAAAGATCATTCATTTCATTTTCCACCTTCCAACCTACCATAGGAAACTGTTTTCCCAAATATTTTACAGCTTTATCACAATGGCCCACACTTTTCCAGTTTCCCAGAGCAATTTCCTCTACACTTTTATCACCCTCCTGCCCGTTGCCAGAGATGAAACCAATGGCACAGATGTTAAGCTTCTGTTAAGGCAACACCCCATCCCTGGCAACAGTTTCTGTACGTTACCTATTGCCACAAAAATATCACATAACAAACAACCAAAAAAACACAGTGGCTTAAAACTGTAAGCAAACAATCATGAACCTATGAGTCATCTGAGCAGGTTTCCTGATCTGGACCAAGCTGTTCATGTGTGTGGTCAACTGCAGACTGACCAGGCAGCTTTGCTGATTGAGAATGGGCTCAATGTGGGTAACTGGAGTGACTTAACACCACATCACATATCTTAATTTTCCAGCAAAACGGTTCAAGCTTGAACCTAAGACAATTACATAGAAGCAATTGGGCAAGTAGAAATAGATAAGATTTCCTCGCAATTGTTCAAGCAACACATGATTGAGCTCAAAATCAAAGAGAAGGAAATCCTTTCCCACCTTCACATGAGAGCAGAGTCAAAGCCACACATGAAGGGCATGGTGACAGGGCGGGTACATAACCGCAGCTGCTAAAATAGGAAATCTACCAAGGACACTATCTTGACGTCTACATATCATAGGTGATGAGGACTTCATGGCAATGGAAGCAGTGAAAAATCATCAGATGCTGGTGATTTATGGAGGTCAAGATAATAAAATAGTCTAGCCAGATGTAGGGTATGAGAGAAAGAGAAAAATTGTGGTGAATAAAGTTTGTCATGAGTGTGTGGGAGGAAAGACATGGTTTTAGCTGAGCTGAAAAGATTGCATAATAAGCAAATGTGAAGTGGACCTTCATTTTGGATGTTGTTCCAGAGAAGATATTTGCAAGACAAATGACCTCAAAATTTAGTAGCTTATAACAATCTCCACACTGATAGCTGTACACGAATCTGTGGTTTTGGCAGGGCTCAGGGGAACTATCCTATCTCTGCCACATTTCGTATCACCTACGGTGACTTGAAGCCAAGGGGCTGTCATCCGCTGAGGCCTCCATCACATGCCTGGCACTTGGTGCCGGGAGGACTCGCACCTCTGTGTGCCTCATCACATTCTATCTACAGTATGGTGACTTCATGGTGGTCAGACTTCTCGCATGTCAACTCAGCACTCCTAAGATGTGTGTCCTAAGAATGAGACAGCCAGACAGAAGCTTATCAAGTCATTAGCTTTCCTAAAGTATTCTCAGGGGCTACGCATTAGACATGGCTCACTAAGCTCAGCCTACTTAAAAAAAGAAAAGGAAAGACTTAGACTGTTGGAAAGGAGTGCCAACATATATATGGTATATTCTCGCTTCCCGCTGAAGTGACAAACAAGGTGCCCGTTCGACTTTCAAGTAGAGCTGATAGGGAGCAGCTCCTATTTACTAGCCCGGAACTCAGAGCAGACATCCAAGTTTATAATATAAATTTGAGAACCAGATAAGAGATCCATAAATCAAGTCCTAGGACACCCCAAAACCTAAAGGTTGGAGAGATGAGGCAGAAGAAACAAAGATGGGAAGGATCATTAAAAAATGATAGGAAGCTGGGCTCGGGGGCTCAGCCTGTAATCCCACGTCTTTGGGAGGCTGAGGTGAGTGTATTGCCTGAGCCCGCATGTTCGAGACCCACCTGGGCAGCGAGACCTCATCTCCACAATAAATCAAAAAATCAGCCGGGCATGGTAGCGCATGCCTGTAATTCCGGCTACTTGGAAGGCTGAGGCAGAAGGATCGCTGGAGCCCAGCGGGTCAAGGCTGCGGTGGCCGGGAGCGGCCACTGCACTCCAGTCTGGGCGACAGATTGAGACTCCAACTCAAAAAAAAAACAAAACAACGATAGGAAAAAATAAAACAGGAGGTGTGACTTCTGTAATTTTCTTCCAAATAAAATGTAAGCTACATGAGGGCAGGAACTGTGTTATGTGTCCCTTGTGAATTTCTAGCAAAATGTCTACAGAGACTCAAAAACAAATAGTTTTTGAATCAGTAAACATTGAGCTGTAGAAAGACTCAGGGCAGGGGATCAGAGATCAACAACTAGGAGGATGGGAAAAACAAAAGTCTGGAGAGGGAGCTGATGGTAACGAGTTCAAGTCCTGGCATGTGCGTAAAGCTGATGGAAGTGCATTTCTGGAATCCCATAGTGAGTTTGGACCAACTGGTATATCACAGAGACAGCATTTGACATGTTGGAGGAGAATAAGTCCTCCAAAGAAGGGTGGCAGTGGAGAAAAGAAACAGGGACAGAATCTGAGAAAGGAAGCTGCTTACCACGGTCCTCCAAACTCCAAATCATCTGATTCTTGCTCAACCTTGCAGCCTCGTCTTACATCTCTCCCCACCTTTGATTTCTAGGTCCTAGGTACAAGGATAACCTTTCCTTTGCAAAATGACTCTGATGGTCTGTGCTTATCAAAGTACTACCATGATTTGGCCAAGCTTTGCAAACAAAAAACAGTCACTCTTTGAAATGATGTGCCACCTTTTCTTGGTCCATGGCTTCCTCTCTCCCTGATACTTGGTCTAGGAGGAAGAGTGAAAGGACAGTAAGGGAGAATAAAGTTGGGGTCTGGCATATCCAGCCCATTAGGTTAAAGGATAGACAGAATGAAAATAAGTACTAGGAGACCATTTATAGACCACATGTAACACATGCGTTGCGTATATTATTACATTATTTGTTCTCACTACAGCCGTGTGAACTTGGTATTAATCCTATTTTAAAGAATAGAAAACAGAAGGTTTTCTTTTTTTTCCTCCTTTTTCTTTTTCAATGTCACATGCTGTATGGTTGGAACCCATACTCCGAGACAAAGAATGTACCAGGCATGGGAACTCACTCATGGAAAGATTGGGATTCTAACGCAGGAAACTCAGCTATTGAAAATCAGTGCTCAAAGTAGGAATTTGCTATTAAAATCATAGGAACCATTCTTGGAGACTTGGAAGTTAAGCTAGAATCACAAGTTACTGGGAAAGTGACTTGCCAGGCCCTATCAATTTGAGCAAATGAAATCACAGTTGATATTTCCAATAGAATTAAAGTACCTGCATGGGGTCCCGTTGAATAGCATCTAGAGATTGAATTTGCATTTCATATGTTTGTGATAATTAGCCATCTTGAAAGGTAGCGTTGGTGGAGATAATTACACAACTGTGCATATATTTATAGCTCCCTATACAATCATAGGTGAGTAGAACACTTCACTGTTCAATTAATGACTGTTTAAATAATAGCCTGAACCACTGGATCAACTCGCTTGTTGAGATAATATAGCTTTGCAAAATAACTGCAGGACTGTAGAGAAATGCTTTTGGCAACCATGTTATAATGTCTAGTAGAGGGGAACTTAGTCCACAATAATGTGACCTGGGGTTAATATGCGTAAGCAAGGGAGGTCTTCTCTTGTGTTGCAATAGAGGGCTCTAGCAATCAAACAAGTATTTACGGATAATTGTGCTATGCATTCGATGCTATGGAGGATACAAAGATAAAAAGTAATAGTCTTTGTCCTCAAAGAGCTTATAACTAACCAGCAGCTCTAGGAGGAAAACTCAATTGTATAAAAGAATGTATGTTTATGAAGGTAATTATTGCCCCCAACCTCCAAGGAAAGGGAGAACTCACTATGGATTGGGGTCATTTGAGAAGTCTCACAGACTGAGAAGAAACAAATGACCAAAATTCCAGGAGAGAGAGTACATAGTGTATTCAAGACATGGTGATTAAACAAGTTGGGGTCAGAGGAAGGATTTAGCCTGGAGCAAGAGAACTTGAGACTTGAGTGGAAGATCAGATCTAGGTTTATAGTCGACCCGATTTATGTAAATTTGTGTAGAGATATGACATAAAATATTTAGAAAGTGTTTTTCTGGGGAGTAGTATATGCAAAAGAGTTTGCTCTTTTCTTTCTTTCTTTCTTTCTTTTTCTCCCTTCCATTTTGGAAAGATAATGTAATTATAACCTATGTCTCACTGAAATTATCTTCCCTGCCACTAATGACTCTTCACAATCCAAGGAAAGATACATTTACTCATTAAGCCATATTTTCTGCATTATGAAATTTTCAGCTTCCATATTTAGTTCTAATTTTAAATCAAATTTGCTTGTGTACCACCAAACTGGCCCATCTACTATTTTTATATTCCCTCATCTGAAAAACAAGGAAAGATATAAACTCTTTGAGAAAATGTTATCCTGTTATAAAATTAAAAGCAAAAACATTTATAGGCCAAGTAACATAAAACAAAGTTGTTTTAAAACATCAGAAGCTGGAGGAGTCACAAGATGGCGATTGGACAGGTCAGACTGTGAGAGTCTCCACAAAAGCAAGTGTCCATAAAGACTCTGCATGAGTAGGCGTGTGCTGGTGGGAGAGTGAGAGTCCCTCTGAGGGGAGACTTGGGTTCATGCACCTGGGACTTCCCTCTGAAGGTGACTGCAAGGCCCCAACACCCTGAGATTGAAGCCACCACCACACAAGATCATCTACTGTTCACGGGACTCTCCTGAGAAGAGCCTGCTGAATCCGGCTGATTCTCATCACCTGGCACCTGGCCCACACCATCACCTGTTATAGCAAATCAGCTGGAGCCCCGGATCCGATCAGTGGAGAGAGAAGATCAAGGAGAACCAGAGAGGAGCCCCATCCTCGGTGAGGAAATGCCGACCACACCCATTTTCTCTGCCCCAGGACCAAGCAGAGACCTGCATTGCCTAGCTCCACCCAGTCTCCAACTTGGGACCTAAGGCAATCTCATCAAACTGGGAGAGATAGAAGCCCCTTCTCTGTGCTGGATTGAACATAGACAGGTCAGATCCGAGAAGCAGACTTGACAGGCAGCAAGCCAGGTAAGTCCAGATCTGACCAACTCTCCTTCCACAGTAGACCTGGGGCATCTGACCCAAGCTGTGAGCAACCCTATCAGCCTGCATTGAGAGCTAGAGATCAGAGCTGAAAGGACGCTGGACTTACAGGAGCGATCTCAGAACAAGTTTGGTTCCTTGTTTTTATTTTTAATTTTTTGTCTGTTTTGCTCATTTTTGTTTGTTTTTGTTTTAGTTTTTATTCTCTCTGTTTTTGATAATGTTTTCATAATTGCTTTGTTTCCATTATTTTTTTTCTTTAGTCTTCCTGTTTGTCTATGGGAAGGATATATCAATAGAGAGGTTTTTCTTGGTTTGTGTGTTTGTAAGATTGTCTGTATGTTTTAGGTTTTTTTACTCTTTTCTGTATCTATGTCTTTTTTATTTGTTAGTTGGTATATCTGTCTGCTTTCCCTCTTACTCCTCTCTCTCCACCTTCCTCTTGCCACCCCCCCAACCTTTTTCCATTCTTTTCCATCTCCATACCTCATTTTGCTTTCAGGGAGCAAACCTATATCCCCACTGCATGGACAGATTGTAAGGCAGTGGGAAGTGGGTTCTAGGGTGCCCGTAAACCTGTCAGTGGACACTAGGAACTACAGATAGATTTTGAATTACAGCTCCCCCATCAATTAAATCTCAAAACTGCAAAAAGTACAACCCCCAGCCCACAGTCCAGCTTCAGAATTGAACAAAGCCAGAGGATCCACATAAGGAAGAATAGGAGATTGAGCAAACAGAATTAAAAGAAACCCCACCATCCCTGAACAACAGAATTACAGAAGAGGGAAAAAAAGGGGGGGGGAGGAAAATCTATACAAATGAAGAAAAACTAAAAGAAGAATATGGGTCTCACACAGACTCTGGGAGATCAGACACTGAGAAAACAGACTTCGGAACACAAACAATGAAGAGCCCCCAGAATGACTGGTCTCAAACTATAAACCCAGTTATCAAGACATCAATAGAGATAATAAATGAATTGAGGAGAGACAAGAGGAAAGCATGAAGGAGTTGATAACTTAGATAACAGCAGTAAAGAATACTGTGAATGAAATAAGTAACAAACTGAGAAGCATGGAAAGCAGAATTAGCTGGGCAGAAGAAAGAATCTCAGTGCTTGAGAACCAAAATATAGAACTAACCCAAACTGTCAAAACGCAGAAAAGAAACATTAAAAGACAACAAAACCTTCAAGAGACGAGCAATTATTTCAAGAGACCGAACCTAGGAGTAATTGGATTTCCTGAGGCAGAAAGAGAGACAGAGACCACCCTGGAACAAACATTTCATGAAATTATTCAAGAAAACTTCCCTCATCTCATCAGTGATGTGACCATTCAAACACAAGAGATTCAGAGAACCCATGTGAGACAACAAATGAGAAGACTAACTCTTAGACACATAGTAATTTGCCTACACAAAGTAGGTTTAAAAGAAAAAAACCCTAAAGGCAGCAAGAGAAAAAGGTCAGACTAACTACCGGGGAAGATCAATTAGAATAGCAGCAGAAGCCGGGCTCGGTGGCTCAGCCTGTAATCCTGTGCCTTTGGGAGGCTGAGGTGAGTGGATTGCCTGAGCCCACGGGTTCGAGACCCGCCTGGGCAGTGAGACCTCATCTCTACAATAAATCAAAAAAAAAAATTAGCCGGGAGTGGTAGTGCGAACCTGTAATTCCGGCTACTCGGAAGGCTGAGGTGGAAGGATTGCGGAGCCCAGCAGGTCGAGGTTGTGGTGGCCGGGAGCAGCCACTGCACTCCAGTCTGGGCGACTGAGTGAGACTCCAACTCAAAAAAAAAAAAAAAAAAAAGAATAGCAGCAGATTTATCTACAGAAACACTTCAGGATAGGAAAACTTAGAGTCCAATCTTCAAAGTTCTCAAAGATAAACTATTTTAACCAAGAATAACCTACCTAGGTAAGCTAAGCTTCATCAGTGATGGAGAATTAAAATCTTTCCCAGGCATTCAATCCCTAAGAACTTACACTACCTCTAGAAAAGCTCTACAAGAAACACTTACGAAAGTATTAAACACAGAAGAAATGGAAAAAAAAATGACAGCGTTCTTCATAATAGTTCAGGAAAAAGATTGAAAACGCACATGAATCAACCCAAAAATCAAAAGAAAGACAACAAACAGGAACAACAACAACTCTATAAGAACCATATGACAGAGATAAACTCTCACATTTCAATAATTACTCTGAAGGTGAATGGACTAAATGCACCACTGAAAAGACATAGAATGGCAAAATGGATAAAATATCATGAGGCAACAATATATTGTCTCCAAGAGACTCATCTCACTAGAAAGGATACTCAAGACTCAAAGTAAGAGGATGGGAAACAAAATTTCAGGCAAATGAAACATAAAAGAAAATAGGAGTTATGCTTTTAATAATAGACAAAATACCCTTTAAGATATCAAAAATTTTAAAAATACAGAAGGTCACTACATAATGATAAAAGGTTCACTCCGTCAACAAGAAATATTCATCCTAAACATATATGCACTCAACATAGGGTCACCAACTTTAATAAAGCAATTTCTAGGCAAACTGAAAAAAGATATTGACTCTAATACTATCATAGCTGGGGACTTTAATACCCCACTCACAACCCTAGACAGATCATCAAGACAAAGAATCAGCAAGGAGATCTGGAACCTCAATGTGACTCTTGACTAAATTGACTTAATTGATATCTACAGGGCACTCCACCCAATAACCACAGAATATAATTTCTACTCATCACCACATAGAACGTACTGTAAGATCGACCACATCCTGGGCCATAAATCAAGCATAAACAAGTTTTATAAGATTGAAATTCTGCCATTACCTTCTCAGATCACAGTGGAATAAAAATAAATATCAACACCAACAAAGTTCACCCAAAACCCACAAAGACATGAACACTAAACAGTATGATGCTAAACAACTCCTGGGTCAACATGGAAGCCAAACATAGATCAAAAGATACCTGAAAGCAAATGAAAATGAAGAAACATCTTACCCAAACTTCTGGGATGCCATGAAAATAGTGGTAAGAGGGCAATTCATATCGCAACAAGCACACATGAAAAAAACGGAAAGATCACAAGTTAACAGCCTACCCAGTCACCAAAGAAAGGTGGAAAAGCAAGACCATCAAAACCCTAACTTCAGCAGAAGAATCCAGATCATCAAAATAAAAGCCCAAATCTGGGACATAGAAGACAAAAAGATAAAACAAAAAATCAGTGAAACTAAAAGCTGTTTCTTTGAAAGGATAAACAAGATTAAATGTCCCCTAGCTAGACTGACCAAGAAAAAGTCCAAATAAACACATTCAGAAATACAAAAAATGAAGTCACAACTCACCTTGAAGAAATACAAAAGATTATCAGAGACTACTTACTGTGTACACTTGTATGGAAACAAACTTGAAAGCCTAAAGGAAATGGAGGATTTCTGACATCACGCAACCTCCCCAGGTTGAAACAAGAAGAAATCAAGACCCTAAATAGACCAATAACAATCCATGTCATAAGAAAACTACCTACCAAAAAAAAAAAAAAAAAAAGCCCTGGACCAGATGGGTTTCCAGCAGAATTCTACCAAACATACAAGCAGGAACTGATACCAATCCTATTGGAAGTATTCCAGGCAATTGAGAAAGACGGAACTCTCTCCAAATCACTTTATGAAGCCAACATCACATTGATACCCAAGCCAGGTAAAGATCCAACAAGAAAGAGAACTACAGGCCAATATCCTTGATGAACATAAATACTAAAATTCTCAACAAGATCCTAGCAAACTGGATTCAAAAACACATCTCAAAAATCATCCAAGAGACTCATCTCACCCGAAAGTATATTCAAAGTAAGGGAATGTGAAACAAAATTTCAGGCAAATGGAACACAAAAGAAAATAGGAGTTGCAACCAAGTAGGCATCATCCCTAGGATGCAAGGCTGGTTCAACATTTGTAAGACCATAAACATAATTAAATACATCAATAGACGAAAAAACAAAAACCACATGAGTATATTAGATGTAGAAAAAGCTTTTGATAAAATCCAGCACCTCTTCTTGATAAAAACCCCTGAACATCTAGACAAAGTTGGAACATAACTCAAAATAATAAGTGCCATCCTTAAGAAATCCACAGCAGAAAACTGCTTAACAGACAGAAATTAGAACCATTTCCCCTGAAAACCAGAACAAGACAAGGATGCCCACTCTCACCCCTCCTGTTCGACATTGTTTTGGAAGTCCTAGCTAGAACAATCAGAGAAGAGAAAGTGATCAGGGGTATCCACATAGGAAAAGAGGAAGTTAAGTTATCCCTCTTTGCAGATGGCATGATTCCATACCTCGAAAGCCCAAGAGAATCTGTCAAAACCTCCTGGCACTGATAAAGGACTTTGGCGAAGTCTCAGGGTATAAAATAAATATACAAAAGACAATCACATTTCTATACACCAATAATAAACAAACAGAAACCCAAATAAAAAGCACAATCCCATTCACAATAGCCACCAAAAAAAAAAAAAAAAATACCTTGGCATCTTCCTAACCAGAGACATGAAAGATCTTTACAATGAAAACTACAAAACACTGCTCAAGGAAATCAAAGATGACACAAACAGGTGGAAAATATCCCATGCTCATGGATTGGAAGAATCAACATTGTGAAGATGTCCATCCTACCTAAGGCAATCTACAGATTTAATGCAATACCCATCAAATTACCAACAACATTCTTCTCAGACCTAGAAACAACAATACAGAAATTTATATGCAAATAAAAACAACCACAAATAGCCAAAACAATCCTTAACAAAAGAAAACAAAGCAGGAGGTATCACACTCCCAAACTTGAAACTTTATTTTAAAGCTACAGTAATCAAAACAGCCTGGTATTGGTAAAAGAACAGGCATATAGACCAATGGAATCGAATTGAGATTCCAGAAGCAAAACCTCAATTTCTCAACCAAAGCCTCCACCACCAACCACTGGGGAGAGGAGACCTAGTCAGTAAATGGTGCTGGAAAAACTGGCTGACCACATGCAGAAGATTCAAACAAGACCCCTACCTATCACCATACACAAAAATCAACTCTAAATGAACCAGAGACCTAAACATAAAACCTCAAACTATGAGAACCTTAGAAAATGTGGGAGACATCCTTCTGAAAATCGAAACTGTAAACCACTTCCTGATCAAAACCCTGAGTACCCATGCGGTAAGAAAACAGACAAGTGGGAACTCCTCAAACGACAAGCTTCTGCAAAGCCAAAGAAACCATCAAGAGAGCAGGGAGACGACCCACAGGCTGGTAAAACATGTTTGTCAACTATATGTCTGACAAAGGCTTAACATCTAGGATCTACAAGGAACTCAAACGTGCTGAAAAAAAAAATAACAACAACTCCATTACAAAGTGGGCCAAAGATATGAATAGACAGTTCTCAAAAGAAGACATACAAGCAGTGAACAGATACATTAAAAAATGTTCAGCTTCACTAGTCATCAAAGTGAAAATTACAATCACACTGAGATACCACCTAACTCCAATCAGAACGGCCATCATCAATAACTCAAAAAATAACAGATGCCGGAGAGGGTGTGGTGAAAAAGAAACACTTCTACACTGTTGGTGGGAGTGTAAACTAGTACAGGCTCTGTGGGAAACAGTGTGGCAATTCCTAAATGTTCTCAAAATCGACCTTCCATAAGACCCTGCAATCCCCCTACTGGGAATATACCCAGAAGAACTCAAATCACTCTATAAAAAAGCTACCTGCACAAGTATGTTTATCGCAGCCTTGTTCACAATAGCAAGAACATGGAACCAACCATGCTGCCCATCTAAAGAGGACTCGATTTAAAAATGTCATACATATACACAATGGAATATTAAGCAGCCATAAAGAAGAATAAAATCATGAATTTCGCAGCAAACTGAATGGACTTAGAGTCTATAATACTGAGTGATCTTTCACAGAAACAAAGAACTGAGTATCACATGTTCTCACTCATAAGTGGACCTTGAACAACTATCATAATACTTTAAGAAAAGGATTGACAGTAGTGGGAAAGTTCAGGGCAATGGGGGGGCGGGGAGATGGGATTGGCAGTCATGGGAATCTGCCTGGGGAAGGAGGGGCACATCTCATCAACAAGTGTACCTGCATAATGAATATTTGTATACCTACCCTGAATCATACCCCACAATTTTAAAATAAAACATTTAAAAGTTAAAAACACACAAACAAACCAAGACATCAGAAGCCAATGCCAGTCATCCATTTATCCATGGTGGAGATCCGTGAATAATGATCTTCTTTTACAGCAAATTGTTGTTGAGACTGTATCTCAGGGAACTGAGATCAAGTAACAAATAACTATCTAACGTAAAGATGTATATTAAATACTGGAGGTGTCAAAAAGAAAAGTATGCACATTTCAAGTGATGTTAAGTGATATTTACTGTTATCAGAGGTGTCAGGACACTAATGGTACCCACTTTGATCACCTCTTACAACTGTGGTCAAACATGACTTGTACTCATTGAATATTACAATTTTTTTATAATCAATATTTTTTATTATGATATTGTGGGGTACAGTTAAGGGTTAGGTATATAAATACGTTTCGTTCAGGCTCTCTTGTTGATAAGAGATGTTTCTCCATCCCCAGACATATATTTATTACTATTAATCCCATCTCCCTCCCCCATAGTTTCCCACTACTGTCGGTCATTTTCTTATAGTATTACATTGGATGTTCAAGGTCCATCATATGAGTGAGAACATGTGATACTCGGATCTTTGTTTCTGTGAGAGGTCACTCAGTATTATAGACTCTAGTTCCATCCAGGTTGCTGCGAAATTCATGATTTTGTTCTTTTTTATGACTGCGTAGTATCCCATCGTGTATATGTACCACATTTTTTTAATCCAGTCCTCTTTTGATGGACAGCGTGGCTGGTTCCAGGTTTTTGCTATTGTGAGCAATGCTGCTATAAACATACGTGTGCAGGTATCTTTTTTATAGAGTGATTTGAGTTCTTCAGGATACATTCCCAGTAGGGGGATTGCAGGGTCATATGGGAGGTTGATATTTAGGGCTTTTAGGAATTGCCACCCTGCTTTCCACAGAGGTTGCACTAGTTTACACTCCCACCAACAGTGTAGAAGTGTTCCCTTTTTGCCACACCCTCTCCAGCAGCTGTTATTTTTTGAGTTGTTGATAACTGCCATTCTGACTAGAGTTAGGTGGTATCTCAGTGTGGTTTTGATTTGCATCTCCCTGATGATTAGTGAGGTTGAACATTTCTTCATGTGTCTGCTGGCTGCTCGGATGTCTTCCTTTGTGAAGTGTCTGTTCATATCTTTTGCCCATTTTATAATGGGGTTGTTTGGTTTTTTTGTTTTGGCACATTTGAGTTCCCTGTAGATCCAAGATGTTAAGCCTTTGTCAGACCTGGAGTTGGCAAATAATTTTTCCCAGTCTGTAGGCTGTCTCCCTGCTCTCTTGATGGTTTCTTTGGCTTTGCAGAAGCTTGTGAGTTTAAAAAGGTCCCACTTGTCTATCTTATCTCTTATGGCCTGTGGGTTTCGGGTTTTGTTCAGGAATTGGATGCCAGTTCCCATTTCCATGAGGGTATGTCCTTCATTTTCTAAGGTTCTTATGGTTTGAGGTTTTACATTTAGGTCTCTGATCCATGTGGAGTTAATTTTTGTGTATGGGGACAGATAGGGATCCTGTTTCAATCATGTGCATGTGGTCAGCCAGTTTTCCCAGCACCATTTACTGAATAGGTTCTCCTCTCCCCAGTGGTAGGTGGTGGAGGCCTTGTCGAAGATGAGTTGGTTGAGAAATTGAGGTTTTGCTTCTGGAATCTCAATTCTATTCCATTGATCTATATGCCGTTCCGAGCGTATTGCAATCGGGGCAACAGCAGATCATTTTTTGGTAGTGTCGTCTGTTTTCAGGTTTCGCGGGTCTTGTTAAGTGTGTGAGTGTGAGTCTGAAAAGAGGGCGAAATAACCAGGAGAACCACAAAGTGAAGGTCAAAGCAGAATGCAGTAGATTTCAGTTTCCTTGGATATCGGGGATCCTGAGACCCAAAGGTTACTTGGACGGCATGACTAGGATTGACATTTCTTCTTCTAGCTGAAATGAAAAAAACCACAAAAACTATAGATACCCGAGGGAAAAAAGGCAGAAGTTAACCAGAGAACACATGAACTTAATAGCACAAAGAGATTCGATTTTGCAGGCCTAAATGACACCAATCTGCCTAAGTTCTTTCAGAGTAAAAATAGAACAGAATCTAAGACAGTTATCAGTCAGTTGCTAGTTCAGAATTTTTTCAGATCTCAGACTATCAATTCTATCAGCTTTTATTTAAAATCCATTCGCCACAGTTCCTCTGTAATCCCAACCACCATTGATAGAGTCGTTTCCATATGGCAGTTATTATGTGATACCTTTTGCATGCTTCATATCATTTAAATATGTCTAACACCCTCACGATATGGTGAATATTATTATGTCCAATTGATAGATGAAGCTCAGAGAGAAAACATTAGTGCTTTCTAAATGTGTATCTGGGAATACCCCCCAATACATATCCCAAACACCAGGCTGAAAGAGTTACCCAAGAAGTTAACATAGTTTCACACTCAGACTCTATATAGTAATCATCATAAACTTTGGTTTAAAAACCTGTAGTTTAAAAAACTGTTTTACAGAAGATATAGATGGGTAGCATTCACAGCCAATTGGTTAGTTTACTTGAATAGTGAGCAAATCCTGAAGCTCAGTTAGTAAGTCATGAATACAGGTCTCTCTGACTTGTTTTATGGAGCACGTTTCTCTTGATTACATAGTACATTTTCAGGCAACTACCATGGGCTACTTGAACTTTAGGATGTTATCTTTTCTCCACTTTGGATCTCTTGTCTTCCCATTAATAAACTGACTTCAGGAGAGCTTTATTTCCAGCATTCACTGGAGGCATAGGAGTAGTTTACTGATCCAGAGACGCAGATTTCCAAAGTGACTCGGAAGGATCACATGCGAATAAGTCACATGTAAAGTGAGACCCAGACATTTCATTGGACTTTTAAAACTTACCAATAAAAGCTGGGCTCGGTGGCTCAGCCTGTCACCCCGCGCCTTGGGAGGCTGAGGTGAGTAGATGGCCTGAGCCCGCAAGTTCAAGACCCGCCTGGGTGGGCGAGACCGCATCTCTACAACAAATCAAAAAATTAGCCGGGCGTGGTAGCGCGCGCCTGTAGTTCCAGCTACTGGGAAGGCTGAGGCGGAAGGAGGGCCGGAGCCCAGCAGGTCGAGGCCGCGGTGGCCGGGAGCAGCCGCTGCACTCCAGTCTGGGCGACAGAGTGAGGCTCCAACTCAAAAAAAAATTACCAATAAAAAAATAAAGGTAGGAGGGCAATCCCTTCAGGTCCCCTCCCCCTGTGGGAGCTTTTCTGTCCTCTCAATAAATGCTGCTTTCCCCAAAAAATAGATCAAGGAATCGTCAGGCATGGCGGTTCTTGTCTGTAGTCCCAGCTCCTCAAGAGGCTGCGGCGGGCTGATCACTTGCACCCCGGAGTTCTAGCCTGCAGCAAGCTGCGGCTGCACCACTGCACACCAGCCTGGGTGCAGAACAAGACTTCATCTCTCAAATAATAATGATGATGATGTAGGGAGAAAAAAAGAGTGAATCTTATTACTGAAATTTATTTTAAAAATAAAGAAAATCTGAAGTGGAAATGAGTTTGGGATTTATAACTTTCCTGTTTCTGCTAAGATTTTGGATAAGAGACGCACTGATAACCAAGAGAAGCAGAAACTGGGACAGGAGACGGCACAGGGCAATCCAGACACATAGTGAGGGTGACTTTTCCACACTGGGAAGCCTCTTACCGTTGGCACCACAAGGCTTTCTTCTGAGCCTCAGAGGTCACCATGTCTGCCTGACCGGGAATTTACAGGTGCCAGACAGTGACTTCGGTGCCAGACAGTGACAAAAACCATCAACAAAGAGAGAAATAAGGCCCCAAAAGACAGGAACAGAGAAAGTGTTAGAAAGTAGTTTGCTTAGAGACATGAATATGGAAACCAGAAGTCTGCGGAGAGGAAATGGTATCAGCAGGTCGTGCAGAGCAGGTGGGAGCAGGTAAATTATGAAGAGGACAAGAGACGGCCAAGGAGCTGCGCGTCTCTGAAAATGTGACATTGTATCTCCTTCAGCCAATAACCTCAGGTCTTTCTTCTTTCATCGTCTCTCTCATCAACTTGTCTCATAGCAGTCCTTCTAGGATCTCCTAAGAATATCGGCACAGTGAGGACTTATTCTGTGGTGAGAATTTTATGAGAAAGTTGCAATCCAAAGTCTTAAAACTATAGAGTAATTAAAATGAAAAAAATTCTTTGCAAAAAGCACTCTTTTTCTTACTCCTGTCATCAATAGAGAATAGAAATAAATTGTCTACATAGCAAGCTTATTTCTCCAAATGCCGCATGAAATTAGGCAGCTAAAAATATATCCTGTCTTTTTCAAGCATGTCAAGTAGTTATAATATGTCAGGTTGTTACTTCGAAGATGATCGTGATACCAAAAAATGAAAGATGCAGATTTCACCTGGGAAAGAGGCAGGGATAGCCAGGGGAGATTTTTATCTATAAAAGATGCTATCTCCATGATAATGGCCCCAAGAGGAAAGTGAGGGAGGAAACTCATGGACAAAATATGGAAAAGATTCTGATCTGAAAGGAAAGGCTTTTCAGAGGTCAAATCCACATCTCTTTAACCCTGAAAATATAGATCCAGGATGTAATTGATTAATTCAACTACTTCAAGCACCAGGCACCCTGGAGGAGCTTTTCCAATAAGGCAAAGAGAAACAGAGAGCCACAAAGAGCATGATGTCTACGAGAACATAAAGAAGAAAAGAGAGGCGAAAATGAAGGCAAGAACACATCAACAGTCCAAATCACCAAATTCTGCTCGTATCTCTCCTCCCGATGGGGAAAAATAAAGAAATTACGATAAGCAAAAAGAAGAAATGCTTGCAAGTCAGAATGCAATGCCTTTTGAGGTTAAAGGAAGACATTCTCCTTGGAGGAAGATAATTGCCTCTCTTAATATGAATTGAAGATTTTCAAGGGAAATAATTCACCTGGTTTATACTTTTCGGTGCTAGATCCTGACTTATTTGAGAAAAAATGTTTTTGTTCCTGTATCTTTTGTTTTTTGTTGTTGTTTGATTCTGAAAAACAAAGAAATAAGCAAAGCTATTAACACTCTAAACGGGGCACTTTGGATATATTCAAACATGCCAGTCAGTGGTTTATCATGAGTCAAGATAGACTACAAAGGGGAAATGTATTCGTTTAAGAATGGACAACCTGGAACTCCAGCATAATTTCTGCTGTTAATTTCTGTCGCTGGATAGCTGGGACAATTCACACAACTCTCTCTCTCTTTATCCCCTAGACTGCAAAGGAGGAATAATTTTCCCAACCCCAACCTTATAACCATATAATAAGACTTAATAAGATAATGGTTCTTAAGGGATTTCAATAACCTGAAAGAGAGAAGCAATAAGACATATCTTATTATCATCAACACATGCATTTTAGAATAGT
This sequence comes from Cephalopachus bancanus, assembly GCA_027257055.1. Taxonomy (NCBI): domain Eukaryota; kingdom Metazoa; phylum Chordata; class Mammalia; order Primates; family Tarsiidae; genus Cephalopachus; species Cephalopachus bancanus. The sequence continues at coordinate 6,325,188 of JAPVLO010000042.1, forward strand.
TATCTTAATGGCTCAATTTTCTCTCATAATAATGAGGACTACAATCTTGGCTAATGTAACTGGGAAGTGTCTTTCATGCTTGAATTATGATACATGAGAATCGAAAGATATTTTTCCGTCCTTTCTTATTTCCTTTCTTTTTTTCTTTCTTCTTTTTGTCATCCCTCTCTCTCTTCCTCCTTTCCTTCTTTTCTCCTTTTTTTCTTTCATCTTTTTTTCTATTCTTCTTTTTTTCTGTTTTTTCTTCTTTTCTGTCTTCTAGTTACTATTACATTTGCTGTTTGTTCCCCCCTCTTACCAGTGGAAAAAGGGCATTTTTGCCTCCTACAATCTTGCATCTGCTGAAGTAACTTCATACTAAACCTTCCTGTGCCTTAAGGTCTCACATCTCACTCCTACGGATATACTTCCACTGATTGCTTTTAGTCCCCCCAACAGGCTGTTATGATGCTGCCTTTTTCTTGTTCCCATGTACCAACTCTGCTGATGAATGTACACTCAGAACGCGTCTTTGGAGTTTGTTTTTATCCAGCCCGGCTTTGAAGAAAGGCAAGAAGACAGCTGTGGAAGACAGAGGGTTTAGCTGTATCCCTGAAGAGTCAAAACTACTAAGCATTGAAAAGGATACCATGTTCCTGTGTGCGATGTTCAGAAACGGGTGGAAAACTCTCCCAAGCATTTTGGAATATTCAGCAAAGTGATGACCAATATGATAAAGAAGGCAGGGCACCCTTTTAGCATCGGCGACTTCCTTACGATGATGCAGTTGCTGCTGACTTTGTGAGAATAACCAGTCCAAAAAGAAGTGAGTTTATTGGAGTAGAGATGTTCTGTGGTTGGCAAACTCTGAAGCTTGAGGGAGCCCAAGGATGAGCAGAAATGGGCATCAGTCTATACCTTGCCGATGACTTTCTGTGTCTTCATGGACCTTTAGTGCAACAAACATGAACTGAGCACTCCTGATTTCTTGACAAGGTGCAAACTGCTATTAATGGGAATGTAGAGAAGAGTAGAACACAGCCCTTTCCTGGGTGTGATTCTGATTGATACCCCTTTGAAAGCTAGCTTATTTCTAAATTCAACAAATTTTTATTGAATGTTTGTATAGGTCAAATATAGAACTCTGTTGGACAACCTCAGGGGACAAAAAAAATATGAGATAGTCGGTTCAAAAGTTGTCAGGGGCGTAAGGCATGCACTCTGATAATTACTGTGCACTAGAGCATAAGGTAAATGCTAGACGGGAAATGCAAAAATAATTTTGTGACAGAACAGAGAATGGAGAGATGGCTTTTTAGCTACAGTCACCAATCAGTGCTTCATGGAACAGGTATGTCTTGGCTCTCCACTAAAATATAGACACGATCTTAATTGACAGGGATGGAGTTAAGGAGCAGAAATTGGCAAAGAGAGATTTGTGACAAAGATATAGACAAGAACGTGAAAAACAGAATTCAGCAATAACATATGGGCTACTTGAATTAACATATGGGGTTTATAAAGGGAGCAATGAAAAAATCTGAAAAATAGCGCCTTTATTTTAGACAAGAAATTTCAACTCAATTTAATATAAGGAAATGAAGCCCATATTGTAGCTGAGTACTTCTCAACTTTTTGGTCTCTCCTTATTTGTTACCACTTTAGGTACTGGTTATTCCACTATTTTTCTTTTCTTTCTTTCTTTTGAGTTGGAGTCTCACTCTATCACCCAGGTTGGAGTACAGTGGCACACTCAGGGCCACCACAGCCTCTACCTGCTGGGCTCAGGTGATCCTTTTGCCTCAGCCCTCCAAGTAGCTGAAACTACAGGAACAAGCCACCACACCCTGGTAATTTTTTTGATTTATTGTAGAGACCAGGGCTTGCCAAGTTGCCCAGGCTGGTCTCGAACCCCTGGGCTCAGGCAATCCTCTCACTTCGGCTTCCCAAAGTACTGGGATGACCGGTTTGAGCCATTGCGCCTGGCCTACTTTTCTTTTTTCATAGCACCTACTAAATTAAAAGTATTTGTGATAAAGTTACTTATTTTTCATATTAATTGTTCACCTCTTCCTTATACACTAACGCCCACAAAGGCAGAAATGTCATCCGTCTTTTTTATCATTCCATAACAAGCACATGACGTGGTGACAGGTAGCATGTAGGGGACACTCAACAAGAAAAAAATTCCTCCAGATCAGCATCTTAGAAACTTTCTCCCCGTGAGACTGCACAGGAGCAGAAGACCTAATCATAGAGGATATCAAGTGATGAGCACCATAATTATGGAGTGTTCTTGCACAAGGATCAGATCAGTGGATTCAGGGAAGGAAAAGTCAATAAAAGTAGATTTAGGGAGTCAATAAATGAGGCAATATAAGATGCATTAGGTTTCATGTCCGAGGGCTTGGGAAGATAGAGACCCCTACCAGGCGAAAACAACGAGGAAAGAAGGGAAAAAAGGGCGACTGGGGCAGTGAGCCAATGGGTGTGGCTTCAGACACATTGAGATGCTGGGAGAACATGCAGGTGATGTGCTCAGCAGGCAGCTGGAAACTCTAGCATGGAGTTGTGCATGCCAGCAGGCCTAGGGATCCAGACTGAGCATCACCTGATTCGAGATGAGATTTGGTGGCTAATGAATGCTGTCTCCAAGGGGGACTCTAAGGAGAGCAGAGCAGAGAATGATAGCCAGGATTGTGAAGAATGCCCAAGCTGAGAAACTGGGAGGCAAAACAAAGCCAGCAAAAAGGGTTAGAGCAGACACAGGTCATTACTGTGCTTCCAGCCCTGGGCTAGTCATCTACGACTCAGAGCAACTTGCAGCGAGAATCGCTCCTGGTGCCCCAGCGCTCCGGCCGTGATGCCTGCTCTCCGCTCTCACGCACATCTGAGCGGATCTCAATTCCCAGTTCAAACTGGGCACCAAGAGCGGTTTGGGGACCTTCGTCCCTCCACAGTCACCACTGGCCTTCCCAAGCCATTCCTTGACAAGCGCACCATCTAAATAAAATGAAATCCCAAGACTGCCGTGAAGTGCAACTTCCAAAAACAGGCAACCGCTCTGGGTGGCAGGCAGCCTTCCAACTTGGTTGCCGCTTCTGGGGGCTGACTCCGGGGAATTCTGCAGCTGGAGCGGGAGCACACTGGAGTGCAGCCTTAGCTGAGCAGGCCCGAGGGCCCCTGAGGAGGAGGAGCGAGCCCTCTCTGCAAGTGATCCGTGCCCTTCACAGTTGACAGAGGTAAGCTGGCCTTCTTGACCACTTTCCTTGGAGACACCCTAAAATCAACCTGTCTGAGCAGGCACATGTATTTTAATTGAAACTTGACTAGTAATATCATTTGGGTCAGGGGTTAGGACACAGGTCACTTACGATCCATTCTTGCTGACTTCTAAGATGAGTCCATTATTTTGTCACGTTGCATCGGGAGAGGAGAAAAACGGCGCCAACACACAGAATCAGATTATGAGTCCTTTAATATGCCGGCAACCGAGCGGGGGCTCATGGCACCAAAAACTCTCGGCCCGGAATGAAGTGGGGAAAGGGTTTATAATGGCAAAAGCTGCTGAATAGGCTGCATAGCATGGGGCGCAAACATAGGGTCCATGGAGTCACATGGCATAAAGCATGAACATAAAGACCATTAAAATTAAACCGCAAAATGTGCAAACGTATGCAACTAAATGCGGAACTTGCAGCTAGGGAGTTTCCAATAATTGGGGAAACCAAGGGTGTAGGCCCTTAGTTATGGGGAAATTACAACCTCTGATTACTGGAAAGCTATGTGGGGGGTCATTTTTAGGTTAAAGCAGCTAAAACAGCCAATATGGAGAATCTGTTACAAGGTGGGATGACTTCAGTTGTCCCTCACTTCCTCTCTTTGGAGAGAATAAGGAACTCTCTTGTGATGGAGGCCACGTAAAGAAGGGCTTAAGTTGGATCATCCAAGAAAAGCAAAAGGATTTCCCTAGGGATGTGATAGGCGTGGTAGATGGAAAGCATCAGGTCATGGTCTTTCGTGAAGGCAGGCATAGAAACTATGACAACCCATCAAGGTGCCTTGTAGTGTGACAGTTCTGTGAAGAGTAACAAATCCTTAAAAATTCTTACTTGGTAACTAGGAAGTTAACAAATCAAACTGACAGTATTAATCAATTATATAAAGTCATAGCATTGACCTCATATTTGAAACGAGTTTCAGCAGCAAATCTTTTACATTATTTTGAAGCTCTGTTCCAAACCATAACAATAGTTCACAGTCTCGTTAGGTTACAATTAATTATTTTATAGATTTAACTGGCATGATTCCTGGGATAGCACAATGTCAGCCTGTAATCAGAGAGTTTCAATAGCTGATCAGAGGTTATAATAGAAGAAAATCAAGGTAAAGTCCGCTTTTGACAAGCAATGATGCTTTGCTTTTAAATTTTATAGAGGTAATAAAAATAATTTAGAGATTTTTTTTAGCACCTCTCTGAAAAGGAGCTCAAAGCACTTAGCCAATATCAACTTACTATGCCTGAGCACACTTCTGTGAAAGTAGAGGCGACAGCAATTATTGGGTTGTATAGTTGATAGAGTCAGCAGAGAAAGTGCTATGTGCAGATTTATCTTCTTTTTGAAAAATAGCTAATTTTATTCAAGTTCATGCAAGCTGTTTGGAAATAATCATTAAGCTACAAAACCCACCCTGGGAATACTAGTGGTAAAAGCAGTGCATGGGTTCGAGACCACCCTGGGCAACATAGCAAGACCTCATCTCTACAGTAAATCAAAAAATTAGCTGGGCATGGTGGTGCAATGTTCACTGAGTGAAAAAAGAGGCGAAAGGGCATGCCAGAGGAAAAAGATAGCAAGAGGAAAGTCGGGAAGACATGAAACACTCGGGAACAGTCAAGAATTCCACTGCACGTGAGTGACTCACTGGACAGGTGGGGCGAGGGGAAACTCCAAGGCTAGGTTAGGGCCCGATGGGAGGTGCTGTGAGCCTTTGCCTGGCGCCTTCTGTCACCACTCAGGCCCTCTGTGGGTTCAGAACACAACAATGTACGGTCTCTATACGTGGATCTGTTCTCATATAAAGTAATCAGTGTTTACTTATTATTAACTGTGCTTTGAGTGTTTCTCTTTTTTGTTTTAAACAAATTCACTAAACTACGAGGCATCTTAGTCTGTGCTGGATGTTGGGATGCCAGCAAAATGTGAAACCAGAAGAAGCCACGCTGCATTTCGCAGCTTAAGAATGAGAACACTTATGCAAGGAAGGCTACTTCCTGGACTCTTATGAGGATTAGCTAAAATGCTAAACACTTTGCATCGTGCTTGATATGCAGCGAATGTGCTGCACAAAGTTGTGATTAGGGATATTCTTAAAAAGTAAAATTACAGTTGAGCCTCTTGATCCAGGACAATCAAGGCTAATAAGGAACCAATAAAGTCCATTAAGGCAGGAAGCCATGAAAATGACACATACAAGTGTCAAATATTTTATTTTAACTGAAATCCATAAACTTTTATCTATTTATAAAACTTTTCATTTAGGTTTAGAAACTTTTTTTTTTGAGGATGTATCCTCTGATTAGAATTTCAAATCACTTGTATTGCATAAGCCACACCCTTAATATTTCAAGTTCTGGTTCTTTAAAGTGAGTAAGAATTTAAAAATCACTGACAAAACATTCTGAGTGCAGACTCTGTCTGGGTTTTTATGACACTGAGTGACTTGCTTGGATTTAATTGGACAACTCTCCCCCCACCAAGACAGTTTGCAGTTTGCCTCCTTTATTAAGACTTCTTCTAACATAGTTTTTCAAAGTAATGTAGGGGAGAAAATAAACTTTCTTTTCACAGAATATTTTATTGGCCTTCAAAATATTTAAATTATAATAATTTAATAACTTACACCTATTCTAAACAAGTTAGGGCCAGGTTCTCTGGCTCAGCCTGTCATCCCAGCACTTTAGGAGGCTGAGGAGAGAGGATGGCCTGAGTCCACGGGTTTGAGACCTGCCTGGGCAACTTGGTGAGACCTCGTCTCTACAATAAATCAAAAATTAGCTGGAAGTGGTGGCACGTGACTGTAGTTCCAGCAACTCGGAAGGCTGAGGCAGAAGGATTGCCGGATCCCAGCAGGCCGATGCTGTAGTAGCCGTGAGTGTACCACTGCACTCCAGCCTGGGCGGCGAAGTGAGACTCCAACTCAAAAAAAAACCAAAAAAGACAAAAACAGGTTGGACTGTTTGGGAACTAACCCTGTTGAGACTCTGAAGTTTGCAATTCAATGAACTCAACTGGTAAAAGCAGCAAGGAGTGTGCCTCTGCCAGTCTAAATACACAGAGGGGGTCCCAGTGGCCAGTGTAATTTGGGACCTGAGATTCAGGCTATGGTCCCCTCACCAGCAGAATCAGAGTCACTGGCAGTGGGGAGGTGTATTGTTAGAAGTTCAGGATCGGGTCCTGTCCCAGCCCTGTCAAATCACATCCACATTCAGGCAGAAACCCTAGGTGACCGACATACGTATTATAGTTTGAAAAGCTTCTCAAACTTGTAACAGCAAGTTGTAAGATGGATTCTACCTTGATTACACTGTGGGATCCCTTGTGGAGCTTTTTAAAATCTCTGGAGGCTGCACTCCTGATCAACGACTTCAGCATCTCTGCAGGTAGAACAAAACATATTAAAACAAAAACAGACAAACAACAACAACAACAAAAAACTTACCCCAACAAGGGACTCCAAAGTGCAGCTAAGGTTCATTTGTCCTCAACCCCGAGGCAAGGTGCCTCAGAATTCCCTGGAGGACTTGTTAAACAAGATTGCTGTGCTCACCATCAGAGTTTCTGAATCTGCCAGTCTAGGGTGGAGCCAAAATGTTCATGCACTTGGTTCGGAGATCTCACGTTGAGAACCCTGTTTGGAGGACAAAAGCTCACTTCAATCCGGTGAGTTTTGGCTATTGTTAGTGGCCTAATTCATGGAGTTGTTTAAAACAATTTCAGCTTGTTGTTTGCTTTCAAAGTTAGGGTCCCTTCCAGTCAGACACATTTGGACATTTAAACCAGTCAGACACTTAATTTTTAAAAGGGAGATGTAATGGGAGAGAATAAAAGGAAACACACATTAACCACAAACATATTGAAGAAATTTTATGTAGGTGCAAAATATAACTTCCTCCAATTGGTTTTGTTTTCTGAGCTGTCACTCCCAGCACTTTCTTCCTCCTTTGAAACTTAATGCTCCCACAAATTTCTGAAAGGTTAAACTTTGACCGATTTAATTAAGTCCCCAACATCTTTATGAATTCAGACCTGTTACTTCATGCGGTTGATGGTGTCAAATTCTGGAGGAGTCTAGAAGTAGCTTGAGTACTAAATTGCATTGTTCACAGGGCTTGCACCAAATTTACCCACAGGATGTGCTGGATCTCAGGCAGCACCAACTAACTAAATGATTTTTCCAGTGATGCTTGCTATTTTATGATCCTACCAAACTTGGCCCACGGCATGCCCTGTGAATATTTCTTTGGGTCTTGACCCTAGGAGATTTGCAATGGCGTGAATAGTCGGGGAAATAAATGTTCTTTAATTTTCAGCAGAGTTTCAAATAAATGTAGCAACATGGTTTAAGGACAATGCAATGCACAGACAATCCCGGTTTAGCGTGAACTACCATCAGTTTACAGAGGGGGAAGAAAGACATTTCAAGGGTTTATCCTGTATTTACACAGATGTGTAGTAAGATCACTCAGGAATTTTGCATAACAGTTCAGTACATCTGGAAATGAAACCAGCTTAGCTGTATTTTCTACACAGCAACAGGTCAAATCCAAGCAAAATGAGAGATTCAAGCAGTGATTGAAAACAAGTGCCTCCCTTCCTGATGGCTACAGAGCTAACTGTTGGTAGCTATCTGTCTTACACCTGAATCCACAATGGTAGTTCTGCCCATGGGCGTATAGTGTGGCTAGACTTCATTTGGCATGACCAGAGGAATGCAAGAGAAAAACAATGCTTGCTTTGTACCTACTGATAGCAGATCCTCTGAACTGAGCAAGACCTAAGAGATACTGACATCAGGCAAGACGGCTCTCTTTGGAGCCCTTTCTACACCTCGCTGCTCTGGGCAAAGCAGCCAAGAAGCCTACAGGTAAGGATAGAAACAAAAGATTTGCGTGGTTTGACTCACAAAAATTTCCAGTAGTTGACAGGCTTGACGGAACCAGAGTCTGAAAGTGAAACCAGTGTTTGAAGTCTGTGTAGGACATAGGAACATTAGGAAAATAACCCACAGGGAGGTTGGAGTCCCTGGAGTTTTCTGCACCGCCTTTCTTCCTTGGAACAGTAGATTTCAGAAGATCTCATGTATGTTGAGTAGAATCTTGTCTGAAAGATGATGAGAGGCAATCCTGGTAATCACAGCATTTTAACTTCAGAGGCCTTTTTCCCTGCTGGAGAAATGTCTCCAGGAATCCACATGCTGACCCTAAACCGAGACAGAGAGCAAGAGTGAGACCAAGAGAAAGAGTAAGATATTGATCGGAAATATCCACTGGGAAAGCCGCAGAGAAGCAGTAATGATCATGTCATTGTCCTGGGGTTTCTCAATTAATTGTCAGGATTTCACAATTTCCTACTTCTTCTCACCAAGGACCCCATTATTTATCCTGTTCCCTGGGATTTGAGCTGCCTTTGTCCTGTGGTTCTATTCTACCTCAGCAGGAAGGAGCAAGGAGCCTTCCTGGAAGTGAGGAAACTTGTTCTTAGAATAAAAATACCTCCGCATTAGGGTAGTAAAGCCTGCTGTCCAGACTCCAGCAAAGCCTGGACAGTTTGCATAGACACTAGGTCTCCAAGCTGCTTCTGCATGAATACCGTCTGGCTTGAATGTCTGCATTTATGCTCCTGACACTGCTTGTCCAGCTGCCAAGCTTACTGCCTTCCCGTCTCATGAAGTCATAGCTCCCTACCTGCCGGCTTTGTCCTTTCCCTGCTGACTTACCCAGTAATGCAGTTCCAAAGTATCCTCTAATGAAGTCACCAAATGCTCTTTCAGCTCGGTCCCTTGTCCTGGCTTCATTACTTGGCTCCCTGCAAGTACTTTATTGATTCTGAGCCTGCCTGCCTGAGTTCAAGCCCATCTTTGCCACTTACTTGTTGAGTAACCCCGGGCAGATCAAAATCGCTCCATCTGTGAAACGAGGCTAATGGCATAACCTACCATGCAGTGTTATGATGAATGTTAGATGATTAGTGCCTGCAGGGACTTGACAGTGTCAACACACAAGCACCATGTCAGTGATAAATGCATTCAAGTTCTTTCTTGGACATTGATCCTTTATCCCACCTTTCTTTTATCCTAGACTCACATCTTGGCTGTTATTCTTCTCATTTCAAAATCATCCACTTCCTATGGCAATTACGGTTCAAGCCCATTTTCCAACACTTCTAGTTAGAGAAAATCTTCAAAGACTTGGTCAAGCTCTTTTCCTCTGTAACTTTAAGACCTTGTTAAGAGAACTTTATTTTACCCTCCTCTAAGCATGTTACACCAAGTTCTTAAAAATGCTGCTTTGGGAAGCTATTCAGAGACAAGACCCAGATAGGCCTTTCGAGTCAGCCCTGCTCCTAGCATTGATGATATCCCAAGACTGTATTTGTCCTCACATAGCTAAAGTATTATCCAATCTCCAAACTATCCTTTTTTAACCAGTGCCATCTCACATTTTACAAGAAAGAAAGCTTGAACTGATTAGCAATTCTCAAAGAAGATGCAAACTCTAACTCATTCCAGAGACAAAGCCAGGTCAATTGAATGATCTCTCTGTATCCCATAAATAATCTAATTTGTACCTCTCAAAAAGGACCAGGTATTAAATGGCTTAGTGGGTTTGAGTTACGGAAATCTTCATCGCAAGGTCTTTAGTTTGAAGCCAGCCTGCTTTGAGAGGAAGCCCGTAGTCTAGTCTTCCTTGGGAGCCAAAAATGTATGTTCAGTAATTAGTGCATATGTGAGTCTAAAGGATTATGAAAAGTATGTCCATTTATTTACTTATTGAATGCAAGGCTGATACAGATTACCCTATGTGTCCAAGTTCATCTGCTTCATAAGTAGAAGAGTTGCAGTGAGAAGCGTGAAAAGAGAGTGGAGAGAGAGAAGGGGAGAGGGAAAGGGAGAGAGAGAGAACATGTCAAAACAAAACATAAAATAAAAAAAGAAAAAGAGAATACTTTATTGACATCCATCTCTACCCAGAACATGTGCAGGCATATGTCACTTCTTTGTAAAATACAGTGGACTTTGGGCAATGGCGATGGAAGAAGGTACAGCAGACCCCAGAAGTCATATCTGGGTGGGAGGCAAGGAACCTGAACTCTGACCCAGCAGACAACCCCTGGCCCCCGACCCCAGCTCTGGGACACCCTGCCAAGTTGCTCATCTCTGCAGTCGTACAGTGGCAGAACGGCATCGGAGACTCTCAGCTTTGAAAGATTGTGAGACTCTGCAGTAACTTAAACAGACATCAAACGGGGGGAAGACTACCTGTATTACAAGTAGATACATGTCAATAAATAAAGTGGAAATTGGCCATTAATAATGAAATCAGCCTTGTCCCATTAGGAGAGCCTATCCGTTGTTCATTAAGCATGTATTTGGCACCCACTCTATGCTAAGCATTATTTGAACTTTGGTTAGTCAGTCCCGTCCTCACATATAATCAGGATCCCTTCCTAAGCTATTATAAGCCGGGCTCGGTGGCTCAGCCTGTAATCCTGCGCCTTTGGGAGGCTGAGGTGAGTGGATTGCCTGAGCCCGCGGGTTCGAGACCCGCCTGGGCAGCGAGACGTCATCTCTACAATAAATCAAAAAATCAGCCGGGTGTGGTAGCACATGCCTGTAATTCCAGCTACTCGGAAGGCTGAGGCGGAAGGATCGCCGGAGCCCAGCAGGTCGAGGCTGCGGTGGCCGGGAGCGGCCACTGCACTCCAGTCTGGGCGACCGAGTGAGACTCCAATTCAAAAAAAAAAAAAAAAAATGCTATTATAAGCATTGCCTTCATTACCAACTTGATACTTGCAGTCTATTGCTCTTGTCTATTTCTATGTTATTTCCTATTATGCGTAGTTACCTTGTATTTCTGGCTAAACTGCAGGTTGTTTATTGAATTAGCTAAGCAGAGTAAGCGAACCTTAAATTCTGTGAGTGAGCTGTCACCCCTCCTTGTCAAACAAAATCACCAAAACAACGTTTTCAAATTTAAGATGACCATGAATACATTCTAGTGATTTTTGTGTTTTGGTCTAAACTGGGTTTTTGTATTAAAAATATCACCTTTCAAAAATGATTTAGAGTGGTCCCAAAAGAACTTTCCACCTTGGCCAGGGACTTATTGTCTCTTCACACTTTCTAATGGTTAGACTTCTACAGTATTTATCATGCAAATAAAGTGATAGATCAACCATGCAATTAAGTACTCAGATGGCTTGAAATATAAGCAGCAGACAGTCTGATGGCCTTTTCCTCTGGCAGCTTTGAAAGACCCCCTTCAATTCTCTCTGTGATCCAGAGAAGAAAGAATTAAGTTAGAGAGAGTCATGGATAGTGGCAGTCCGTAAAAATGGGAATGAAACCAAACAAAACTGATAGTTGGAAACATGGGTGGGCTGATGAAAACGAGCGCAAATTGCTAGATATATGTGTCCAGCTGCAAAGGTTAATCGTGACATTACCACCATAAGAAATCATACCTAGACAGTAAAACCTCAAAAGGCTAACACTAAAAAATCCAAATAGCGGCTGTTATTGTGTAAATGACTAAATGCCCTTAATAAAAATATCAGATAATCCAAACCCAATTAATTCAGAGCTCATTTTTCTGGTCCCTTGCATTTCAAATTAACAAAGTTTTTACTCTACCTGACTGGCAAATGCTTCCTATCACATTCTATTTGCATCTAATTATTTTGTGAGGCACCAGATTTCAGTGGTCTATGGAGCATGGGTTATTATTGCAGGCTTTCACTACAGATGGAGATACCAACATTGTCAACCTCACCTGCATCAGGAGTCCACCGTATCGGTGTCACATGGCTATTACATTTCACCACAAAAGAAGAATAATTACCTTCTAACAAGAGATCATAAGCTTGTGTCATGTGGATATGCCAGTATGTATGTGTGTGGATCACTAACTAATCCCATTTGAATTGAGGGTATGCTAGGTTTTGCAGGTTCAGTAAGCTGTGCTCTGCAGATTGTTCACAGTGATTTCTGCCCTCGATATGCGAGGATGCGTGTATGTATTTAGGGTGAGGAAAACAACAACAGTACACACACACACACACACACACACACACACACACACACACATACACTCCACACTACTAGGAATTACACAGTGAAAATGTCATTGCACAGTTACTGAAGGCAGGGGTTTTCTGATGTTTCATTACCCGCTCTGATATCTATAATAATTCCCTAAACATAGGAGCAAAGCCTAAACATTGATTAGGAAAATAAAAACATGAATGGAATTTTAAAATGCTAATTAAAGGCTAAACATCAAAAAGGTTTTAAAGATCTAGAGAGCAGATATACTTACTGCAGGTGGAAATATTCAAGAAAAGTTCTAGGAAGGAGACGAAAACTTGAACTTGCTCTTGAGATATAAATAGATCTTGAGGAATTCAGATATTCGCCACATAAGTCCGCATTAGGCTCCCATTACACATTGTGTTAGACGTTTTTGAAAATGCAAATATGCTTTATGCTAGGCTCTTGTTCTCTGTGACCTTATATTTCAGTAAAGGTCATGCAACATAAATAATAAAACATGTTAGAAGTTCTCTAATAGCGATAACATACAATATAATGAGAAGCCAGAAGAAGGTTTCCTGGAAGCTGCATTGGAGAAAATGATTCAATTGAATTTTAGTGGATTAAGAGTAACCAAAAATTTAATGACAGGAAAAATGTATGGGGAGAAAAGATCATTCTAGGTAAGAAGAGAAGGAAGAACTGCTTCTTGCTGAAAGCAAAAAAACTCCAAATTTAAAAAGTTAACAACTTAATAATGTGTCAAGTAGATTGAATTTTAATGTAATTGAATTTTAACTGTGTTTAGCAGCACATTTTATTGTTCAAATATTTATCCAATAGACATTTACAGAGCACTTGTTATATGCCAGGTACTGTTCTAGGCCTCAGGAACACAGATAGACAATGTTTCTGAGGAAAGACAGGTAATAAAGAAGCAAGACAATTTCAGATAATCAAGTCTTTAAAGAAGATGGAATCGGGTAAATGATCCTCCACCTGTATCCCTATACCTTGCTCCTGAAGCCGTTTGAAAACACTGAACCAGAGCCTCAAGTTTGCAAAAGGGAGTCCTGAGACAAGAGGCTTGAAAGATGGGATGGAGCTGACGTGTACAGGGGAGGGGTCCCTCCGGAGAAGCAACTTCCTGTTTATCCACACTAGCATCCATGAACTTTTGCTTTTATTTGTTTTGTTTTTCGTTTTTGTTTTTGTTTTTTTGAGTTGGAGTCTCATTCTGTCGCCCAGACTGGAGTGCAGGGGCCACTCCCGGCCACCGCAGCCTCCACCTGCTGGGCTCCGGCGATCCTTCCGCCTCAGCCTTCCCGGTAGCCGGAATTACAGGCATGCGCTACCAAGCCCGGCTGATTTTTTGATTTATTGTAGAGAGGAGGTCTCGCTGCCCAGGCGGGTCTCGAACCCGCAGGCTCAGGCAATCCACTCACCTCAGCCTCCCAAAGGTGCAGGATTACAGGCTGAGCCACTGAACATGGTGAACTTTTGCTTTTAAATGGAGTACTACTTTATTTCCTTTCCAAAGTTCATAGCTTTTCTCAGAGCATTAATGCTTGCCTACATATTCTTGGCTTTTTTTTAAGTAAGAATGAGTCTGTGTCAGGTTAAGGGCCCAGATGGATGATTTCCCAGGACACAGCATCTATGTCAAAGATACACCTTATCTGTAAAATGGACAGTCATTTAATTACGCCGTGGCCTACATAAGGACTATGTGGTACTTATCCAGCTTTCTATTCAGCTATACCTATAGTTAGGAAGACTCCTGCATTTTCTAAAATTAATCTATTATTCTGCCTCATAGTATTTAACCTGCTGATCTTTTCTATTCACTTAGAGTCTCCTTAAATTTAGCAGAATCTCATTTCCCTTCCCAGGATGGTTGATGTGGCTCTTTTTCTCCTTATTGGGTCATAAATCTTGGCAAGGATGCTCAATGAAGAGGAGCAGTCCATGGAAGGAACCCTGGCTAGGAAACCTCAGGGAAGACGCAACAAGCTGACAGAAGCTTGGCCCCTGTCTCCAGGGAAATTTAGCTCAACCCTCCAAAGGCTTGGAGAGGTTAGGAAATATACTGCTAGGCTAATGGAACCCTTTGAATCAGGTGAACTTCCTCTGTGAGGCTAAGACAAATGTTCAAAGCTGGAAAGATCAGGGTAAGTAAAACGACTAGGACAGCCACTCTGCCCACACCGTCACAGGAATCTCTGAGCTCAATTAGCTGGTGTACCAGGACTGAGGCGAGATAGCTGAGCAAGGCAATTCCAACCATTGGGATTCAGCCTGGGGCAACACTAAATTACAAGCACTGCTTGTTCTCCCACTGGAGAAGAGAATCAGGAAGACAAAATTCTGGCTCATCTGTTGTCAGGGGCTGAAGGTTTGCGCCTCACCCCCAGTTCATATGCTGAAGCTCTTATAGGCAATGCGGTGGTATTAGGGGTGGTATTAGGAGATGAGGCCAGTGACAGGGGATGAGGTCATGAAGGTGGGGCCCCATGGGATGAGATTACTGAGTTTATAAGAAGGTGCAAACTACTTCCCTCACTGCATATGCAACAAGAAAGGGCAACGTGCTTACACAATGAGAAGGCAGCTGTTGCAAACCAAGAAGTGGGTCCTCGCCCAGCACCAAATCTGCCTGACTTTGATCTTGTACTTCATGTCCCCCAGAATCATGAGAAATCGATGTCTGTTGTTTAAGCCGCCCAGTCTATGCTGTTTTGTTATGGACGTTCAAGCTGACTGAGATGTCTGTTAACTTCTTCTGTGAGCTTGGGGGGCGTGTTTTTCCTTTGGACTCGGTCTGCCAATCCATAAATCAAGAGATTTTTAACAAACTTTAGGATCACTTTCATTCATGATGTTTCGTAATCAGTCACCACTCTCAGCTCCCTTTGCCTAGATCCCAGCCTCAGGGTAGCTTGTAGGGAGGGTACTGGAGAACGGTGGCCGGGGAGCATGGAGAAAAAGACAGCAAATCATCTTCATTCCCTGGTATGGGAGTCTCTTGTTATCTTTGTTCATACCATGAACATCTCAGGGCACTCAGAACCACAGCATGTTCTGAGGAAGCTTTTCCAAGGTCAAATAATGGGTCATATATTTAAATATAGAAGAGATACTCTAAGGCTGCATTTTTTAAAATTAAAAATAAAATAATACAAAAGACTAAAAAAGATTTAAAAAATCAATTTGAAATTCACACAAGAAAATGATTTTTGGAGGATAATTACAAACATAGGATTTTCTATGAACACTTACACAAAACATAAATTTATTCAGGTTTTCAATAAATATCTGTTGAGCACCTAAATGTGACAGACACAATTCTAGACACTAGGTATAAGCTTTCATAAATATGCTCCTGTATCCCACATGATAACACAAATCAAACATCTGGTTACCTATTATTTGTTTACCATTGCAAACATTTTGTTTTCACATCCAATATACTTTGAGATAAATGTTTGTACAATGAGGCACCAAGTGAATTTAAAATAGATGCTATATCTGGTAAGTTTCTGATATAAAGCATAAGTTTAAGAAAATATGAGGCAGTTACACTCTTCAGAAAACTAATATTTTTTGCCGAATCAGTAATGCTTCCAACACATGGTTAGAAGAGACATTCTATCTGCCTTAGGCTCTTTAAGCGACAGGTATCAAATTGCAGAGAAAAAAAGTACAAGAAGGACATCTCTATTCCATTCAGTTCAGAAAATATATTTAAACATCTTTTCTGGTGTTAGGGGTTTGGGAGAGATACAAAAATGGGAGAGAAGGCAAAAAACCTTACAGATACGCAGGAAAAGGCAAACGCCCAGAGTACTCATCTGCAGTGGATAGGTGGCTTTGTGAAGGAATCAAAGCTCATTCCTAGAAATTGGATTTCACGCCTGTGGCCCAGGAACTTTATGGAGGAACAGAAGCTATGAGTGATGGAACAAGAACACGACCACTTGTGAAACTTCCTAGCCGATGCTATCAAGAGGGAAAGAAACCCGTTCCATTCTGCAGGTCTCCGCATCCTCCCCACATACCCTCTTGCTTCTTCTCACCGGGCAGCAGAAGAAAGGCCTTTGTGAGAAGGTTCAAGAAAGAGACTAGTAGGAAATGCCAGTAAAACCAAAATAGACAGCCGGGCTCGATGGCTCAGCCTGGAATCCCACGCCTTTGGGAGGCTGAGATGAGTGGATTGACTGAGCCCGCGGGTTCGAGACCCACCTGGGCAGCGAGACTTCATCTCTATAATAAATCAAAAAATCAGCCGGGCGTGGTAGCTCATGCCTGTAATTCCGGCTACTTGGAAGGCTGAGGCGGAAGGGTCTCCGGAGCCCAGCAGGCCAAGGCTGCGGTGGCTGGGAGCAGCCACTGCACTCCAGTCTGGGCGACAGAGTGAGACTCCGACTCAAAAAAAAAAAAAACCAAAATAGAATCCACCATCTTTATACCCAGATTCCATTAAAACTGGGCTATTTGATATTGCTACACATTTTGGCTCCATCTTCAAAGCCTCTGTCTCCCCTGGAAAAATAATGACAACAGCGTTTTATACTCTAACGACACTTGACTTGCTGAGACCTGAGCTTGACCTGTAATCCTCTAAACATTATCCTCACAGAGGCCAGAGGTGAAGAGAGAGATCCTAATTTGTAGGAGAAGCTCACCAGGCACTGAGAGGTTAAATGACTTGCCCTGGGGTCCCCCAGTGACTTAGTAGGAGGAGAGATAATGGGGGGGCGGTCCACATTTCTCTGACTCTGGGCTCTATTCAGCCACTTCCAAAGGCCTCATGCCAGGAAAACAGCCCTCCCATGGAGAGGTTCAGGCAGCTCGTTACAGCCTGGAGATCGATGCTTATTAGCGCGTCTCCCTAAGTACCTGCCCAACCCGGAGCGGGCAGACTGGAGAAGGGCCCTGAACCTCACTAACCCTTTCTTTCATCTTTGGGTTTCAGGGCTCGACGCTCCACTTTCCCTTCTGTAGATAATAGGACGTGCATGTTAGAAAAGGCTGAAGTGTCATCAAACCAATAACAGAGAGGCTCTTTCAAAGAAAAGATATGTAATGGGAATGGAGTGGTCGTGATGAGAATACACGTGTCCTAGAAGGCAATGTATGTCTTCAGGGAGGCCAAGGAAGACGACGATTTTTAAATTAAAAAAAATGAGCAGGGTGACATGATTGTTTTGAAATAATGGTTCTTGGCTACAAAGATCAAGAACAAGAGCGACGCCAGCTTGAGGCTGGAGAGCAGCTGCAGGGTAGATGTCCTTGCAGACGAGTTTCTCGGAGGAGGCTTGTGATGGCCCTTGTGTGAGGCTGTGGTTTTTGCAGTCTTTTGCGGCAGTTTCTGCTATCAGGCATGCGAGCGGGAGACTCTTCTCTCCTGGGCTTTGCCAGCTCTTTTTGCTAGGGTTTTCTTCACATTCGTGATTTCAAGCACTAAAACGTCACAATTTAATTTTGACGACCTTCACAGTATCAGACTTTCCTGCAGATGAGAAAAGCCATGGCCAGTACAGTGAAGTGATTGCTGGAAATCACGTGACTAATGAGTGGATGATTGTTTACTCGTCTGCCCAAACGCCTTCAGGCAGGCAAAAGTTTAGCAAATGGCTCTGAGCAGGGAGAAGGGGACATTCTGAACTGTAGGATTTACTGATTTCCATGGCAAACTCCCCCAGACGACAGTTTCAACCAAAGAGAGGACAGCTTGATACAACATTCCTGAACGTTTAATAATTGGCTTTTATAGCCGGGCTGGTGGCTCAGCCTGTAATCCCGCGCCTTTGGGAGGCTGAGGTGAGTGAATTGCCTGAGCCCGCGGGTTCGAGACCCGCCCGGGCAGCGAGACCTCATCTCTACAATAAATTTAAAAAATCAGCCGGGCGTGGTAGCGCGCGCCTGTAATTCTGGCTCCTCGGAAGGCTGAGGCGGAAGGATCGCCGGAGCCCAGCAGGTCGAGGCCGTGGTGGCCGGGAGCGGCCACTGCACTCCAGTCTGGGCGACAGAGTGAGACTCCAACGCAAAAAAAAAAAAAAAAAAAAAAATTGGCTTTTATGAGCCAGTTAGAGCCATCTCCAACACACCAATAGCTACCATTCTCCAAAGCTTCCAATCCTACTTCCATAGGTCCAAACCCACAGCTTTTCTTCAGGTCAAATCCCAGGCGCATTGACTGGTTGGCACGCCACAATTATCTGTTCAAGAAATCAAGCACATGCAATGCTGCTGGTTCAAAGGAATCCTGCCCATTCTCCACAGATCTCCCTTATGCCAGGGGTTAAGTTTTGCCTTACGTGACCTTAAAGAGAATTTCTTTCACAGATTCTTTTTCCTACCTTTTTTGATAGCTTCTGTTATTCAACAGTCTTCAGCACTTAACATATTTGGTGCATGTTTCATCTCCCAAGCTAGATGCTGAACTCCTTGAGGGTCGTAGTCACATATTATTCATCTTGGCATCCCTAAAGGACCCGTGCGCATGCCTTGCGCAAAACCAGCCAAAATAAAAATTGAATGAATGACTTCTGATGAATCAAGGATAGCCCTGGGCTGCTTATGGGTTGAAAATAACTCAGTGCTGCTCTGCCCAAAATGGGAAACTTTAGAATGTTAATGACTTCAGCTGTGATGGGCCAACAGGAAAAAATGAACACAGGTTGCATGTTTTGATGAAAGTGCGCTCCTTACCAGAGCAAGGTAGCAGAGAGTGCTTTTCTCTTGTTAGGGGAAAGAAGCCCAGGGGCCTTGCTGCATGGTGAGGGGTCCGTGTGGTTGCTCCACTCCTTGCTTTTTGGTCTGTTATGTTTCTAGTCTTATTGCTTATGAATGTCAGTTCCCTGGCTACTGCCTGAGTCAGCTGACCCGATAGCATCGTAACAAGTTCAGGCAATGGTTTAGAGCAGACATTGACCAGGACCTTGGGCCCAGTGCTCCTGACCTGGGAATGCAGACCAACATTCTGGCTGGATCTGACTTGTCAAAATGTAAACTTTTCTAGGGCCAGACACAACAGCTCACCCCTATAATCCCAACATAGGGAAGCCAAGATGGGAAGATTGCTCGAACCCAGGAGTCTGAGACAAGCCTAGGAAAGATAGCGAGACCTCTTCTCTACAAAAAATAAACCATTAACCAGTCATGGTGGTTTGTGTAGTCCAGATTCCCAGCTACTAGGGAGGCTGAGACAGAAAGCTCACCTAAGTCCAGGAAGTAAGGTTGCAGTGATCCATGATTGTACTACTGGACTCCAGCCTGAGTGACAGAGTGAGACTTTGACTCAAAAAACAAAAAGAAAATTGTCTAAACCAGTAGTAAGTATAGTGTAAAAATACCTTTGCACTGACATTTTCAAAACTAGTGTTTCAAATGTGAAGTATATTCATTAGTATTTTGGACAGATCTCTAGATAAAATGAGGGAGAAATGATGTTATGTTTCAAAAACGTTAAAACAGTTAGTGGATGTAAGTGAAGCATTGATTGCAGGTAGGAAAACCAATACCACATAATTAATATCAAAAAGTTTCTGCTGGTACAGTGTATCTCTGAACATTCAAGTTAATTATTTTTATGTTCAAAATAGAAGTTGTTAAAATTATATTCTTTTTGTTTTGATTTAAACTATATCATCTGTTTTTTTCCCCTTAAAAAACTCTCTTCTTTGAAAGTTATGGCGTATAGTATTCGATTTTTGCTTATTTCTAACATTTTCTCTCTTTCTATTGTTAAATATAATATAAAGTCTCCCTTTTAACCCATGTAATTCCTCTTATTTCAAATTCCATTGAAGGAGCACCTTATGGAGCTGAAAATATTCTGCCACAGATTTCCTTCTGCATCATTTAAGGATATGTTATTATTTATACTTTCTCTTTTAAGAATATGTTATCAAGCTGCACCTTTGACAGTGGGTGTTTCATTTTTACCTACCACTCTTTATTCCACAGAATCTCAGCAACACTAAATGCAAGGCTGTGATAGGAAAACAGAGGTGTTTGAATGTTTGAAAACCTGGGTGGGATTGCAGGTAGCGCTGGCATGAAGGCTGTAGGGGAGGAAAAAAAAGCAGAGAGCACACGCAGAAACTCGTGACGTAAGAGACAATGTTTTCAAACTTGTGTTTATGTACCTCTTAAATCCACGCTTTGGTGAGAGAGTTCACAAAGAGCAACGAGAGGAAATAATGCATGCATGCATGCTTCTTGCATTCAAGGGGTATCCACACCTAATGAAAGAATTTTAATTCGATTTCTGGGTTACTCAAGTTGGTTAAATGTGTTAAGTGAAATGATGCTGATGATGCCCCTTGTCAATGCTGTGAATGCTGTGCCGTAGTGATTCTTTTTTCATATACATAAATGGGATAAGGTGAACTGATGCTGAGGGAGGGTTATGACTGAGAATATTGACTGCGTTTAAGGCAGTTTTGAAGCGGAACTCACCAGCGAGCACAGCATGTGTCTCAGAGAAGGGAGGAAGTTCTAATTACTGTAACATCCACAAGATTGCAATTTGTGGCAGGTCGGAGTTTCGAACTTGGATGATTTTTATATAGTTGCTTATGTTGAAAATTCAATAAAACTTTTCTCCATTTTTTTTAAAAAGAAGGAATTGAGTTGATGTCACTTTTATTTTAGATTAGAAGCTGAGATGGAGAGAAAAGTAGCAGAGATAGAACTAGGACACAAGTCACTAAGTGACTCCATGTTAATCCCCTGAAAGCGCTCCCTTCCATACCTTAGATACAAAGTATCTCTTTCGATCTTTCTGCTCCATCTGTAGTATCCCCAACTTCTACATTTGGAAGCTATCCCTTCTTGACTCCATGTGTTTCTGCTGGGTCTGTCAATTAAGGAGCCTTGCTTGTTTGAAAGCCCACAACGGAGGCACATAACAAAGGCTTGCTAATCAAAGCACCCATAGCAGCTGGTCCTCAAACAGGCAGGTAGCCCAAAGCGATCAAGCACTTGCTTTGATGGGACTGACTTAAATGATGGAAGAGAGAGGGTGCCTTACTGCTGTGGGTTGAATGTCCCCTCCAGCACTCGTGCTGTAATGGAATTGCCATCATAACAACATTAGAGGTGAGGCTTTTTTTTTTTGAGTTGACTCTCACTTTGCCACCCAGACTGGAGTGCAGGGGCCGCTCACGGTCACCGCAGCCTCGACCTGCTGGGCTCAGGCGATCCTCCCGCCTCGGCCTTCCAAGTAGCCGGAACTACAGGCGCGCGCTACGCGCCCAGCTAATTTTTGATTTACTGTAGAGACAAGGTCTCACCAAGTGGCCTGGACAGGTCTCGAACCTAGGGCCTCAGGCCATCCATTCGCCTCGGCCTCCCAAAGTGCTGGGACGACAGGCTGAGCCACCGAGCCCAGCCGGAGGTGAGACTTTGGAGAGGTGATTAGCCCGTGAGAGTTCCACCCTCATGGATGGGATTGGTGCCATCGTAGAAGGAAAACATCAGCCCTCTCTCTAGCTCTCTGGCCTTTCACCATGTGGTGATGCAGCCAGAAGGTCCCCATCAAGTGCTGGCACTTTGATATTAGACTTTTCAGCCTCCAGAACTGTCAGCTAATAAATGTCTGTTCACTGTAAATGACCCAGTCTCGGGTACTCTGTTACAGCAGCACAAAACAGACTGAAACACTTATCTTCTGAAACTGTGCTCTGTAAATACCATACAACATGGAACTTTCAGGTGCCATTTTTCGACTCTCACTATAAGAATAATACAAAGGAAAGAAAAACTATGAGAAGATTTAAGAAACCTGAAGGTATCGAATGAGCCACTGGATTCAGCACGACGGAGTCAAGCCCTCAGTTGTTGGGTTACTGGAACTAAACATGTCCCTGCATTAGTCAAGCTAATCTGCCGCTTTCTACCAAATTATTTCCATTTTTATTTCACCTTTGCATGGAACATCTTCTGTGCCAAAACTTTACTGTCACTGTGCTCATCTGTTTTATGTAGGTAAAAATCAAAGCATCCGGGGGACGCTGACTCGTCACGGATCTCACACTGTCTGTGCTGGGTTTCCCCAAACCCCCAAAAGATCGCTTTTGGGAGGCACCAGGCACAAACCTGGAAACACAAAGTCTCCCTGTTCCATGGCGCAAAGCTCGAGCAATGGAGGACTAAAGCCAATGGATAAATGTCTTCCTCTTTCATGCCTCATACAGTGAATCCAGGGGCCTGTTCTTCAGAACGCCTCAGGAGCCTCAGCGATATCCAGCCCCAGCTGCCCAGGGAGGATAAGCCAGAGAGCATGCCTCATACAACCACCCTCTTCCTTAGCATTGCTTTCCAAAGCAAACCGCCTTGACACAAGCTGTGTCTCCAAATCTTCTTTCTCTAGAGGAACCCAGACGATACAAGCTCAGTGGCATTAATAGATTCTGTCGTCCCATTCTCAGGACTCCCTCTTCCCTTCACCTCCAGAATATTATTCTTTCCTGGTGTTGCTTATACCTTTCTGGGGACTCCTTTTGCGTCTTTTCACAGGCTGTTGTTCCTCCATTGCCATTTAAACGCCAGTGTTGCCCAGGACTCTGTGCTCGATCATCTACGCCCTGGAGCTCATTCACACCGATGGCTTCACCAGCCACTCATGACCCTTCCTAAATCTCCACCCCTGACTGAGACTCGGATAAATGAATGAGCAAACATACCTCCTAACTCTCAGAGTAAAGAACAGATCAGACTATGCTGTCTGTGTCTCGTTTTGCACTAATTTGGTATCTAGCGTTAAACTAGTGAAAGAGACATGCTGGCCGGTTAGATGATTTCATTCATCTTGTTTTTTTGGCCCCTATTCTGTAACGGGACCTTGCACTGCACAAATCGCACAGTATAAGAGATGTGAGAGTCCACTCCCTTCTCCTCTACAAATACCATTTTATTTTTAGAAAGCCGAGAATACTTAAACTGCCCTTTAGGAATTGAAAAAGGGCACAGACTTTCCACAATCATTTCTAATGGCAATGACGCCTGCGTTTCCTTGAGGAAAGAAGGTGGGAATTTTACGGGGAGGGAGAGTATATGTTGAAACCTTTGCTGTTGCAAAGGTTGGCACCACCTCCTCCTCTCAAACCCTGCGGCCCCCTGAGTCACTGGGCTTTGGTTCTTGATCAGTTTGAAAATCCCCTGTAGATAATTTCTGTAAATTATAGGCAACATAATAGAACTTCAGTCCAAGATTCTGAACACCTGAAATAGAGTTTCATGTGACGATGGGAGCTTAATTGAGCCCACAGTTTCGTCCTCTTCAATGCCCTGCAAATATAGAGCCCTGCCCTACCACGTTCCACACAATCTCAAAACGGCTCCCGTCCCCAGGATCTTTGTCCTAGGTGAATAATGAACCAGAGACCGACTGAGAGGCCAGCCCCTAAGACCCTGGCAAGATGTGTATTCATGCATCTTGCCAACGACTCTTTATTCCTGCTCCCAAGGTGTTAGTTCCTGAGCTTGATCACGTTATAAGCAATTGCTGCCTGCATAATGCAAATTCAAATCATGTTCTCTAATTCATCTATTGTGTTCTATCCAATTTGCATTATAAATTGCAGGCGCAATGCCTAGAATTGCCTTTCTTCATGGCAAGGCTTATTAGAAACGTGCCTTAGACAGAAGGTCTAAAGAAGAGAAGAAGCTGTAACATACTTTCTGTCATGTTCTGTATTCTGCCTCTCCTCTGGCTGTTGAGAAGTTAACAGATCCTGGGTCCTAGGCTAAACCCTCTCTCTAGCCAAATGTCTGTCGTCTCAGTACAAGCAAGGAAGCCCAGAGCCGTAGGGAATTGATTTGATCTGATTGCACGGAATGCTCCAACTTCCCTTCCTAGCACCCAGGGTTGAATTTGGAGAGATGACTGGTCCTGCCTCATAATAATGCCTCTGACTCAAATAACTCTCAAGAAAGCATCTGGTGAACAAGAAGCAGGCGACCTCAAGGAGGAGCCATGCCTATAAACGGTTTTACTTTGGGTTTCACTTTACACAGCTAAAGACTATCGTGTGCTCTATTTTAGCACCTAAAAGTGGAATCTGTGGCAGTTTTTTCTACAGTAGGTTGGTTTCTTTTCTTTTTTTTTTAAAGTAGGATTTATTAAGAAGACAGAAAAGCTCCCACTGCAGGAGGGGACCTGAAAGAGATTGCCCAGTTCCTTTTCTCTAGAGACAGAGACACCACAGTGATTAGAGACTCCTAGTGGACAACTCCACAATCTTCATTCCGTGACCATTAAGCATCACTCTCACCAACTGTCAAGCACAGGCCCATTACCCAGACACCCTCCCTGGCCCCTGTCTTCACTGTCTTGTTATACAAGACCAGGCTTCTCTTGTCTGCCCAACCTTTGCCACTTCCCCAAGAGACCTTGGATGTTTGTCTGATGGCCAGGGTTCTTCGACTCACCTAACGGAGCAGGAGAGGGAGTTTCTTTCTTTCTTTCTTTCTTTCTTTTTTTTGAGTTGGAGTCTCACTCTGTCGCCCAGACTGGAGTGCAGTGGCCACTCCCGGCCACCGCAGCCTCGACCTGCTGGGCTCCGGCTATCCTTCCACCTCAGCCTTCCGAGTAGTTGAAACTACAGGCGTGTGCTACAACGCCCAGCTAATTGTTTTAAATTTATTGTAGAGATGAGGTCTTGTTGCCCAGGCGGGTCTCGAACCCGCGGGCTCAGGCCATCCACTCACCTCAGCCTCCCAAAGGCGCGGGATGACAGGCTGAGCCACCGAGCCCAGCTGAGAGGGAGCTTCTAAGTGAAACTACCATTTAGCCCTCTGTCTATTTCCTCCTAGAATCATGTCCCTGCTGGAGTCTTCTCAGTGTGAGAACAATCACCTTCATTTGTTCACCATGATGCTGGCTCCAGGCATAGCCATCATTCTTTCTTTCCTGCACGCCAAGAAATTCCTGGGTTGCCCTTTCCAAGTGATCAGGTTGTGTTGCTTTCTTGCTCCAAAGACATTTTTTTTTAATGGTTTCACAATTTTTCAAGTGTATGCTTTTGAAATCCTAGGAGCTCATCTTGAGGATAAATAATCTAGAAAGCAATGATTGCATATCTAATTGCAAATATATGTAGAACTTCCAGGGAGGGTTTTGGAAAGTGAGGCAAGAACAGATTTCGGGAGGGAACTGAAGCACAAAGCAATGGTCTCCGCTTAAGTTCCGCAGACTTGGAGCCCTTGAGCTTGCAGTCACACCACAGCCGATAAAGGAACATTTTCTGTGTCTATGATGCTAAAAGGGTTATCCTTGGTACAAGGAATGCAATGAACAAGACACGCCTCTTCCCCTTAGCACCTTACAGTGGAATTAGTTTGACCATCTCGAGAAATGAAGGTCAATCTCATGGGAAGCCTGTAGCTTATGGAAAGCCAGAACAGAAAACATTAAGGCGATGGAGGAACTGACATGTGGAGGAACCAGGCAAGGGGCAGTGTTCCAGTTGGGCCTCAGCCCCACTGGGTGTTGGTGGCACAGATGCATCTGACGCAGTGAGCTGTCACATACACTTCTGCTTTTCAAACAAGAAATGGGAGGACGTGTCCTCTCAGGTGAGCAGTGATGTTTTCATGGCATTTGAAGCCAAGACATATAATCCTGCAGCATCCATTTTACACATAGATTTGAGCTGGAAATGTGTACATTTACGTGCATTACTAAGTAGGAGGCAACAGTCTCTTATATTCTGTAAGCAATCGTTAAGGTTCCAGAGCGATTCTGTGCTTGTTTTGGAAGATTGTCTCAGATTGCTCCGAAGCTACAGTGCCCATTGTCTGCCCCGGCAGGTCTAGCAGTGAGCAGGCTTGAGGACCGCCCCACAGAAGCGCTCCCTCATAAATGGCTTTGTAGAGAGGCACTCGGTTTTCTCACCCACCTAGAGCAAGGTATCTGGCTTTAGGATCAGACTTTAAAGCCAGAGATTGGAAGTTCAGACCTTCATGGATCTTGAGGAACTTCTCAATGCTTCCAG
This sequence comes from Cephalopachus bancanus, assembly GCA_027257055.1. Lineage (NCBI taxonomy): Eukaryota > Metazoa > Chordata > Mammalia > Primates > Tarsiidae > Cephalopachus > Cephalopachus bancanus. The sequence goes on from JAPVLO010000042.1 coordinate 6,351,488, forward strand.
GCACACCTGCCTTGTCATGACAGAACATGTCCAACCTTTAAATTATGATAAATTGGATTGGACCTGGGCTTGAGACAACCAGTGAGAAGCAGCTAGAGTGTGTTTCTCCCATGGAATACCTGAAATGGAGAGAGTTCCTCAGCACTCTGGGAGGAACAGAGCCAGCACCGTGTTCCATGACTCACCCAAAAAAGTGACAATATCCACAGAATGCAAAGAAGAAAAAAAATGATCAGTTTGGGTAGGAAAGGGCCAGACTCGCTGAATCACAGAACATATCATGAGCAGCATCTGGACGCAGCGGGGGAGGTGAATGAGGGAAATTTGGGAGTTCTAGGCTCCTGCCATGAACTTGGAAGGCCCTCTGAGCCTCATAGGACTGCCTTACCCACATCCATGCTCTGCTAAAAGCTACGTGGAATGGTGCAGGAAAAATAAAAAGCTCTGAACAACTCCAGCTGTCATTTCCTGGGAACTTAACCCTCCCTGCAGGCTGTTTTCTCGCCAGCCCAGGACAGAAGGGGTCCCAAGGCCAAATTCTGCTGCCTCGGACTGTTTCTGGCCGGGACAGACTGTCCTGAGAACACCCGAGGTTGGCTGCACTTTGACATTCGAAACACAGACTGCCTGAGACTAATGTGAGGGAGCTGGGTAGGACTCATTGTCATCGTAACCTTCCACTCCCCAAGTGAACCACTTTGTGTAGCCTCTGTACAATATGGGCAGCCTTAACCTAGTGGCCAGGGACTCCTTCCCAATCAATCCCCACTGGAGTAGCAAGTCATGCAAACAGGTGGGGAGTTTGAGTGCTTTTCCTCCTGCAACCACTGAGAAGTATTAAGACAGATAACTTGAATAATCCCCAGGGTCCTGCCCATTGCCTAGGTCAACTGGAAACTTCCCATAGGGCAAAAAAGGCCAAGCAAGAATTAATAAGTCCCAATTAAGTGGGACTTAATTAAACTAAAATGCTTCTGAATAGCAATGGAAATCATTAACAAAGCAAGTAGGCATCCTGTAGAATGGGAGAAGACATTCTCCATACCTTGAAAATCCAAGAGAATCTGTCATACCTTCTTGCACTGATAAAGGACTTTGGCAAAAACTCACAGTACAAAAATCAACATGCAAAAGATAGTCGCATTCTTATACACCAATGATAAACAGGCAGTGGACCAAATAAAAAGCACAATTCTGTTCACAGCAACAACAAAAAAAGTGACATGCCTTGGCATCTTCCTAACCAGAAAAGGAAAAGACCTTTCCAATGAAAATTGCAAAACACTGCTCAAAAAAATCAAAGAAGACACAAACAAATGAAAAAAATATACCATGCTCATGGAATGGAAGAATCAACATTGTTAAGATAATTATCCTACCCAAGGCAATCTACAGATTCAATGCAATACCCATTGAATTACCAGCATCATTTCTCTCAGACCTGGAAACAACCATATAGAAATTCCTATGGAGGAGGTGTGGAGGAAAGATGGCGGCTGAGTCAGTCAGACTATGTGAGTCCCAGCGTGAGTGAGAGTGTATGGAAAATTTTTATGTGCATGCTGGTAAGTGAGTGAGCGTGTGAGTGGCTCAGTGAGTGAGGGCTAGGGAGCTAGTGGCTGAGGCTAGTGAATGGCAGCTGCACAGCTTAAAACCTAGTGATCCCCTGGATGTAGAAGTCAACCACCATTTTTTTAAGTCAACAAAACCCTTCCTGGGAAGAAAATGCTGGGACACACTGACTAAGTGGGAGCTTGTGAGCAAGTGGCCAGGGCCCTCCTGGTGCGGCAGCTGGTGCTACAGCTTTTCTGCTCGGTCCCTGGTGCTTCCCAGGTCGCATAAGCCAAGTGCCATTGTTTTACTAAGATGGACAAAACTTTTCCTGCAAAGAGGCAGGGAGAGACTGCTGGCTCCAGGCTTTGCCTCACTACTTCAGTGCCTGGCTGGACACTGGCAGCAGTGACTGCAGAGGGAGCCCAGTGGCAGAATGTCACTGGAAGGATGAGAAGGGCACCCTGCCACCATCTTGAATGCGGTGCAGGAAATTGCTCCAACCTGCTCACCACGGAGCAAAGACCCAATCTAGAGGGAATATCCTGGAAGCACAAACTTCGGAGGGATCAGACGAGTGCTGAGTCCTGGGCGCCCCACCCTCTGCTCTGATCCAGTCCTGGGACAAAGGGTGTGGTCAGACAAGGACCAGAAAGAACTCCAAAGAGACCAGTGGTGAGCCTGGACTGACCCAAACCCCCTCCTCCGCAGTAGTCCTCTGAACCTCAGACCCACAGAGCTGAGGCACAACTGAGAGGGACAAATCTAGACAGAGTCTAGACATCAGTCACCGTGGGAGAACTCCGTTCCAAGACAGGCCTGGCTGGGGCACCCCCCCATGAGTACATACCCGGGGAAGAGTCAATCCCATACCTCCTCACCAGAGGAGATCTCCCTGACCGTACCAGAGTGGGAGGGGAGAACTGCAGCCCCCCCACCCCCCACTGCCCCTCCTCCTTCCCTGCTCCAGACACTGGGGAGAGAGTGAAAGAGGTGGAAGCTCTGCAGGAGATGACAGAGGAGATGAGAGGAACAATTACAGAGCCTGCCACAAGAGGGCAGGGTTTTTTTCTTAACTTTTTTTTCTTTTTAAAAAGTTTTCTGCCTGTTTATTAGTACATCTTTTAAAAAATATTTTCCCTTTGTGCATGAATGTGTATGAGAGGGTTTGATATGCATCACATGCTTTTTTTTTCTTTTTCTTTCTTCTATTGTTTTTTGTTTTCTGTTATTCTGGGTTTGTGAATGTTTATCTTTCAGCGTTTTTTGTTGTTGTTGTTGATGATTTGTTTTTGCTCCTTTGTTCTTCTTATTTATTTATTTATATATTTTTATTTTGTAGTTGAAAGTGTGTGTCAATATATGTGAGAGGGGTCAATCTGAATTCCTTTGCTTTATTTATTCATTTTTATTTTTTTCTGGTCTTTCTTTTTTTCTTCTCCATTCATTTTGTGCTAGGTGTCTGTGTGTGAGTTTAGAGTTCCTGTTTTTTTGTTGTTGTTGTTTGTTTTGTTTCACTCTGTTGTTATTCCAGCTTCTTTTCAGGTGTGTGTGCGTATGTCTGTGTGTGTGTTCAATTGATTTTTGTGTTTGTTTCTGCTTTCATTGTTCTGTGGGCTTTTTCCTTCATGTTTCTCAATCCTTGTCCATCTTATTTCATTTTATTTTTCTCCGTGCTCCTCAGTGATGTCTATCACTGTATCTTGGACTCAAGGAGCACACGCACACACATGTTGTATCGTCACATAGAGTGGCAGTGGGGAGAGGGTCTCAGGGAACACATGCCACAATCAGTGGGCATTGTAATTTGCAAGTAATCTTTAAATCCTAGCTCTCCATCCCCTTACTCAACTTTCAAAACTACAAGAGACAGCAAAGTTTCCCACCCACAGACCTGTTTCAAAATAGAACAAATCCAGAGCGCAGATCAGGGAAGAATACAGGGCTGAGCAAACATCAGAAGGGAAAGCCTCTCCCACTGATAATGAATAATGGAACTAAAGAGAAAAGCAAAAGATCTGTCACAAATGAGAAAAAACCAACAGAAGACTACAGGAAACTTCAAGTGTAACAAAGAGAAAACTGAAAAATCAGACTTAGAGCCCAAACAATGGAAGTCATCAATGACTGGCTCCAGACTACAACAGGGATTAGGGAATGGATGGAAAGAGTGAGGAAGACTCAAGAAAGACAAGATACAACACTGAAATAACTTGTAACAGAGATTTTGGCCATAAAAAAGTTTCATCCAGGAAATAAATAGCAAGATGACAAGCATGGAAAGCAGAATTAATCTAGCCAAAAAAAGAATCTCAGAACTTGAAGACCAGAACATGGAATTAACCCTATCTGTAAAAAACATAGAAAGAAAACTCAGAAAGAAAGAACAAAACCTACAAGAGTTGTGTGATTATATCAAGAGGTCAAAACCATACCTGATTGGTATTTGAGAAGAAGAAAGGGAACTGGAGCACACCTTGGAGCAAGTATTCCAGGAGGTAATCATAGAAAATTTTCCAAATCTCACCAGAGATGTGGGCCATCGAACACAAGCAATACACAGACCCCCACAAGACATCAGATGAGAAAACCAACCCCTAGACACATAGTAATTCATCTACACAAAGTAGGCACAAAAGAAAAAAATCCTAAAGGTAGCAAGAGAGAAATATCAGACTACCTATCGGGGAAAATTAATCAGAATAGCAACAGACCTATTGGCAGAAACACTACAAGCAAGAAGGGAATGGAGTCCAATATCAGAGTCCTCTAAGAAAAATAATTTCAACCAAGTATTTCCTATCCAGCCAAGCTCAGCTTCATCAGTAATGGAGAATTAAAATTCTTCCCAGACATCCAATCCCTAAGAGATTATGCAGCTTCCAGACCAGCTCTACGGGACACTTGAAAAAGTATTAAGCATGGAAGAAATAAAAAAAAAAAAAAAGAATGAACACACACTTCCAAAGAGAATAACACAGCACAGAATTAACAGAGAATACAGCACAACAAACTTGAAAACACACACATACTTCAAGCCCAAAGCCAAAAGAAAACAAGCAAACAAAGAAGAAATTTGATAAGAACCTCCTGGCAGGGATAAATAATCACATTTCAATAACCAGCTTGAATGTGAATAGATTAAATGCACCACTGAAAAGACACAGAATGGCAAACTAGATAAGAAACCATGACCCAATTATTTGCTGTGTCCAGGAAACTCATTGCACCACAAGGGATGCAAACAGACTCAAAGACAGAGAATGGAAAATGAGTTTCCAGGCAAATGGATCACAAAAGAAGGCAGGAGTTGCAATCTTAATATAAGAAAAAACAACCTTTAAGCTATCAAAAATTTTAAAAGATACAAAAGGAGACTACATAATGATAAAAGATTCAATTTATCAAGAAGAAATATCCATCCTAAACATATATTCACCCAACACAAGAGCATCATCATTTACAAAGCGATTACTAAGTAAACTAAAAAAAGATAGTGATTTTAGCACTATTATAGTAGGGGACTTTAATACCCCACTAATAGCCCTAGATTGGTCATCCGGGCAAAAAATCAACAAGGAGATCTAGAACCTATACTTGACACTCGACCAAATGGACTTAATAGATACCTACAGATTATTCCACCCAACAACCACAGAATATACATTCTACTCATCACTACATGGAACATACTCTAATATCAATCACATCCTCATCCATAAATCAAGCATAAACAAATTTCATAAGGTTGAAATCTTGCCATGCACCTTCTCAGATCACAGTGGAATAAAAATAAATATCAACACCAACAAAATTTCCCCAAAGCCCACAAACACAGGGACACTAAACAGCATGATGCTGAGCAACTACTGGGTCAACACTGAAATCAAAGCAGAAATTAAAATATTCCTAGAAACAAATGAAAATAAAGAAACATCTTACCAAAACCTCTGGGATGCCATGAAATCAGTTCTAAGAGGAGAATTTATATCTCTACAGAGACACAGCAAGAAAATGGAAAGATTACAAGGTGAAAGCCTAACAAATCACTGAAGGGAGCTAGAAAGAGAAGACCACCAAAACCTTAACTTAACAGAATTCAAATCACCAAAATAAGAGGCCACATATTGGATATGAAAGATTAAAAATATCATAGAAAACATCAACAAAACAAAAAGCGAGTTCATTGAAAGAAATAATAAGGATGACAGACCCCTGGCCAGAATGACCAAGAAAAAGAGAGAAAAAGCCCAAGTAAATGCAATCAGAAACACAAAAATCAAATCACACCTGAATCTGAAGAAATAAAAAAGTATATCAGAGATTATTATGTACACCTATAAGGAAACAAACTTGATAACCTAAAAGAAATGGAGGGTTTCTGACACCACACAACCACCCCAGGCTGAAACAAGGAGACTTTGAGACATTAAATAGACCAATAACAACCCAGGAAATTGACTCTGTCACATGAAAACTGCCTACAAAAAAAAAAAAACCCTGGACCGGATGGCTTTACAGCAGAATTCTACAAAATGTACAAGGAGGAGCTGATACCAATCCTAATGAAACTATTCCAGGCAATTAATAAAGGCGGAATTCTCCCCAAATCATTTTACAAAGCTAACATCACACTGATACCCCAAACGGGTAAAGATTCAACAACAATAACAAAATAACTGCAGGCCAATATCCCAAATGATCATAGATGCAAAAATCCTCAACAAGATTCTAGCAAATCAGATCCAACAATACATCTCAAAAATCATCCACCATGAACAAGTAGGCTTCATCCCCAGGATGCAGGGCTGGTTCAACATTTGCAAGACCATAAATGTCATTAAATACATCAACAGATGTAAAAACAATTATCTCATTAGATGTAGAAAAACCTTTTGATAAAATACACCATCCCTTCTTGATAAAAACCCTCAAATACCTAGGTATAGAAGGAACATACCTCAAAATAATAAGTGCCATCTAAGATAAAGACACAGCTAACATATTTCTAAACAGACAGAATCTGGAAACATTTTCCCTGAAAACTGGAACAAGAAGACAATACTGCCCACTCTCAACCCTCTTGTTCAACATTGTATTGGAAGTCCCAGCTAGGGCAATTATAAAAGAGAAGGAAATCGGGGGTATCCAAATAGGAAAAGAGGAAATTAAGTTATCCCTTTTTACTGACAATATGATCCTATACTTGGAAAATCCAAAAGAATCTGTCAAAAACCTGCTTGCACTGATAAAGGACTTTGGCAAAGTCTCAGGGTACAAAATAAATGTGCAAAAGATAGTTGCATTCTTATACATGAACAACAAGCAGGCAGAGAACCAAATAAAAAACACAATCCCATTCACAATAGCCACCAAAAAAAATGAAATACCTCAACATCTCCCTAACCAGAGATGCGAAAGACCTTTACAATGAGAACTACAAAACACTGCTCAAGGAAATCCAAGAAGACAAACAAATGGAAAAATATTCCATGCTAATGGATTAGAAGAATCAACATCGTAAGGACGTCCATCCTACCAAAGGCAATCTACAGATTCAATGTAATACCCATTAAATTACCAACGTCATTTTTCTCAGACCTGGGAATGACAATACAGAAATTCATTTGGAAGCATATACGACCACAAATACCCAAAACAATCTTTAGCAAAAGAAATAAAGCAGGAGGTATCACACTTCCAGACTTCAAACTTTACTATAAGGCTACAGTAATCAAAACAGCCTGGTATTGGTACAAGAACAGGCACATAGACCAATGGAACAGGATAGAGATTCTGGAAGCAAAGTCTCAATTTCTCAACCAACACATCATTGACAAAACCTCTAACAATAACCACTAAGGAGAGAAGAACCTATTCAGTAAATGGTGCTGGGAAAACTGGCTGATCACATGCGGAAGATTGAAACAGGACCCCTACCTATCACCATACACCAAAATCAACTCTAAGTGGATCAGAGACCTAAACATAAAACTACAAGCTATAAGAATATTAGAAAATGCAGGAGACATCCTTATGGAAATTGGAACTGGCAAACAATTTGTGATCAAAACCTTAAGTGCCCATAATAATAAGAAATAAGACAGACAAGTGGGACCTCATCAAATTGACGAGCTTCTGCAAAGCAAAAGAAACCATTGGAAAGATCAGGGAGACAGACCACAGACTGGGAAAAAAATATTTGCCAACTGTATATCTGACAAAGACCTAACATCTAAGATCTACAAGGAACTCAAAGGTACCAAAAGGAAAAAAAAAAAAGGCCCCATTAAAAAGTGGGCAAAAAATATGAATAGACACTTCTCAAAAGAAGAGATACAGGCAGCCAACAGACACATGAAAAAGTGCTCCACCTCACTCATCATCAGAAATGCAAATCAAAACCACAGTGAGATACCACCTGACCTCAGTAAGAATGGCCATCACTCATAAAACAAACAACATCCGATGCTGGCGAGGATGCAGAGAAAAAGGAACGCTTCTACACTGCTGGTGGGAATGCAAACTAGTGCAGCCTCTTTGGAAGACAGAACTAGAAACTGACCTTCCATGTGACCCAGCAATCCCCCTATTGGGAATATATGCAGAAGAACTAAAATCATTCTACAAAAAAGATACCTGTGCACACATGTTTGTTGCAGCTCTATTCACAATAGCAAAAATATGAAATCAACCATGCTGCCCATTGAAGCTGGACTGGATAAAAAAAATGTGGTACATATACACAATGGAATATTATGCAGTCATAAGGAAAGACAAACATATGGACTTCACAGTGACTTGTATGGATTTATAGTCTGTCATACTCAGTGATCTATCACCGAAACAAAGAACAGAGTACCATATGTTCTCACTCATAAGCGAACCTTGAACAATTATCATAATACTATAAAAAAGGGATTGGCAGTAGTGGGAAACTACCAGGGGAGAGGGGTTGGAATTGGCAGTTGAGGGAAACTGTCAGGGATTTACGGGGCACATCTCATCAACAAGGGTACCTGCATAATGAACATTTGTTTATCTAACCCTGAACAGGATCCCACATCTTTAAAATAAAGAGAAAGAGAGAGAGAGAGAGAGAGAGAGAGAAACCAAAAGAGATTCATATGGAAACATAAAACTACAAATAGCCTAAACAATTTTCAGCAAAATAAACAAAGTGGGAGATATCACACTTCCAGACTTTAAACTCTGCTATAAGACTACAATAATCAAAGCATCCTGGTATTCATACAAGAACGGCATATAGAGCAATGGAACAGAATAGAGATTCCGGAAGAAAAATCTCAATTTCTCAACCAATTCATCTTCACAAAGCCTCCACTAATAAACACTGGGGATTGGATAACTTATTCAGTAAATGGTACTGGGAAAACTGGCGGACCACATACAGAAGATTAAAACAAGACCCCTACCTATCACCATGCATGAAAATCAACTCTAAATGGATCAAACTGTGAGAACCTTAGAAAATGCAGGAGACACCCTTACGGAAATTGGAACTGGCAACAAATTCCTGCTCAAAACTCCAAATGCCCATGCTAAAACAGATAAGATAGATACGTGAGACCTTATCAAACTGAAAAGCTTTTGCAAAGCAAAGGAAACCATCAAGAGAGTGGGGAGACAGCCCACAGAATGGGTAAAATATTTACCAACTGTATATCTGACAAAGGTCTAACATCTAGGATCTACAAGGATCTCAAACATGCCGAAAAGGAAAAAACAAGCAGCCCTATTAAAAAGTGGGCAAATGATGTAAATAGAAGAAGAAGACATACAAGCAACCAACAGATACATGTAAAATGCCCAGCCTTACTAGTCATCAAAGAAATGTGAATTAAAACCACAGTGAGATACTGCCTCACTCCAGTCAAGAGGGCCATCATCAATAACTCCAAACACAACAGATGCTGGAGAGGATGCAGGGAAAAGGGTACACTTTTACACTGTTGGTGGGAGTGTAAACTAGTTCAGTCTCTGTGGAAAACAGTGTGGTGATTCCTAAACTATCTAACAATTGACCTTGCATACAACCCAGCAATCCTCCTTCTGGGAATATACCTGAAGGAACTCAAATCATTCTACACTCTGTACAGAGTGTACAGAGTACAGACACCTGCACATTCGTGTTTATTGCAGCATTATTCACAATAACAAAAACAGGGACCCAACAGCGCTGCCCATTGAAAGTGGACTGAATAACAAAAATGTGGTACAAATACACAGTGGAATATTACGCAGTCATAGAGAAGGACAAAATTATGTACTTCACAGCAACTTGGACGGACTTAGAGTCTATAACACTCATCACTCTATCCCAGAAACAAAGAACTGAGTATCACATGTTCTCAAGCATAAGCAGACCTTGAACAATTTCCTAATACTTATATAAGAAAGGGATCGATAGTGGCAAACTGCTGGGAGGAGGGCACACCTTAGCAATAAGGGTACCTGATCTCAAACCAGGTGAAGTGGGAACCAAAGTGAAGCCCGAACTTTACCTGTACAGTGACCATTTGCATACCTAACCCTGAATTGCACCCACATCTTTAAAATAAAAATTTTTTAAATAGACCCTATGAAGAACTCAAACAAATCAGCAAGAAAAAGCTAATGACCCCACCCCATTAAAAATTGGGCAAATGACAAGAACAGACATCTCTCAAAAGAAGATATGCAAATTGCCAACAAATATGTTAAAAAATGCTCAACATTACTAATTGTCAGGGAAGCGCAAATTAAAACCACAGTGAGATTACCACCTTATTATCAGTTAGAATGGTCACTATTAAATGATCAAAAGCAATAGATGCTGGAAAGGATGCAATGAACAGGGAACACTTATCCACTGTTGGTGAGAGCACAAATTAACACAGCCTTTATGGTTGTACAACTAGAAGTAGACCTAGCATTTGATCCAACAATCCCCCTATTAGGAGTCTGCCTGAAGAGGCGTAGAGGTAAAGCGGTATAGAGGTCATTATATTAAAAAAACACACCTGCATGCACATGTTCCTCACAGCACAATTCACAGCGGCAAAGATGTGGATACAATTACTGATCAGTGGATAATGAAAATGCGGTGTGTGTGTGTGTGTGTGTGTGTGTGTGTGTGTGTGTGTGTGTGTGTAATACTATTTGGCTATCGCGGATAAGAAAACGATGTCTTCTGCAGCAACATGGATGGAACTAGAGAACACCATCCTAAGTGAACGAATGGAAGAGCAGAAAACCAGACACCACATGTTCTCAGTGATAAGCAGGAGCTAAACTAAGAATCTTCAGAGTTGTACAGAATGGTATCACACACATTGGAGAGTCAGTAGAGGAACGGTGGGAAGGGTTGGAGGGACATAAAATTATTTACAGAGTACAATGTGCACAGGTGGAGGTGGTGGGTACACTTAGAGGCCAGACTTCTTCATCTCTGTACAATGCATCCATGGAACCAAAAACTATTTGTACTCCTTGAATCTGTTGAAATAAAGACAGAAAAAAAATGATAAGTTCTTTTCTGTAAACATGAGAGATTTTGGATATCATTTTTCATGATTTTGAGAATAAGTGAAGGATTCTAATACATATCTTAAAACATATTTATAAATTGGAGAATACTTTCCAATTTACAGAAAAGTTGCAAAGATACTACAGTGTTCTTATAGACGCCACATTGTTTCCCCTATTGTAAACATTTTATATTACTATACTACATTTATCACAATCAACTGATATTGAAATATTAGTATTAACTAGGATCAATGCTTAATTTATATTTCCTTAGTATTTCCCTAATGTTCTTTTCCCATTCCAGGATCCCATCCAAGTTTTCATACTATAGATAATCATTGTGTCCCCTTAGGCTCATCTTGGCTGTGGCAGTTTCTCAGACTTCCTATTTTTTTATTATAAAGATGTAGGGTGCAATTCAGGGTTAGATATACAAACGTTGATTATGCAGGTATCCTTGTGGATGAGGTGTTCCCCTCCCTCCCCTAGTAGTTTCGCTCAACTGCCAATCCCACCCACCCTCCCCTAGCAGTTTCCCACTACTGCCAATCCCTTTCTTAAACTATTATGATAATTGTTCAAGGTCTACTTATGAGTGAGAACACATGGCACTCTGTTCTTTCTGTTCTTTGTGTCTGTGATAGATCACTGAGTATGATTGACTCTAAATCCATCCAAGTTTCTGCGAAGCCCATGTCTGTCCTTCTTTATGGCTGCATAATATTCCATTGTGCATATGTACCACATTTTTTTAACCAGTCCAGCTTCTATGAGCAGTGTGGTTGGTTCCATGTTTTTGCTATTGTGAATAGAGCTGCAACAAACATATGTGTGCGCTGAAAGGAAAGAAAAAAATAGCCCCATTATAAAGTGAGCAGAAGACATGAATAGACACTTCTCAAAAGGAGATATACAGGCAGTCAACAGAAACATGAAAAAGTGTTCACTCTTCACTTTTCATCAGAGAAATGCAAATCAAAACCACATTAAGATACCACCTAACCCCAGTAAGAGTGACCATCATTAATAAAACAAACAATAGATGCTGGCAAGGATACGGAGAAAAAGGAACACTTCTACACTGCTGGTGGGAATGCAAACTAGTAAAACCTCTTTGAAACACAGTGTGGTGTTCTGAAAGGACTTCCTAAGTTTTTAATAACTTAGTCAGTTTTGAGGAGTGCTGGTCAGTATTTCACAGATTGCTCCACATTTTGCATCTGTCTAATGTATTTTTATGATTAGAATGAGATTATGGATTCTTGAGAGGAAGACCACTGAAATAAAGTACAATTCTCATCACATTACTACACGGCAGGGGAAGAGTGTGTGTGTGTGCGTGTGTGTGTGTGTGTGTGTGTGTGTGTGTGTGTGTACTTATGTGTTGATCTACTCATCCTTTGACAGACACTGGTTGCTTTCATGCTGTGACTATTGTGACTAACGCTGCAATGAGCATGGGACTGGAGATATCTCTTCAAAATAGTAATTATGTCTTCTTTGGATATATAACCAGCAATAAAACTGCTGAATCATGTGTCTGTTCTATTTTTTAAATTTTTGGAACCTCCATAAAGCAACTAGCCTTTGATCCTATTTTCCCTAGTAACTGTACTAATTTGCATTCTCACCCACAGTGCAACACTTATTCCTTGTCTTTTTTATCCCAGAGATCCTAAGCATCATGGAAAGATATTTCATTGTGGTTTTGACTGTCAATTTCCTGGTGAACACGATGCTGAGCACATTTTCATGTACCCGTGGGCCATTTGTCTGTCTTCTCTGGAAAAAATGTTTGCTCACGTCCTTTGCTCATTTTTGGTCAGATTATTATTATTTTGTAATTTAGTTGCAATGCAGTGACCTGATATACAGTCACATACTGCGGGCAATGGCAGACCACATATACAGACCACAGGTCCCATAAGATTATAATATAGTGCTTTTATTGCACCTTTTCTATGTTTAGATGACAGATACCACTGTGTTACAATTGCCTACAGTATTCAGCACAGTGACACACTGTTCAGGTTCACAGTCTAGGAGCAACAGGTCAGAGCATGTGGCCTATGTGTGTAGCTGGCTATGATGACCAGGTTTATGTAAATTCACACTATGTAGTTTGCACAGTGACTAGATTATCTAACCATGTGTTTCTCAGAACGTAGCCTCATGGTTATGACTGCATTTGGGAGATTAGCTCCAAACCAAATACACAGCTTGCAAATATTCTTCCCCTTTCTTAAGTTGCCTTTTTATTTTGTTTGTTCTTTGCTGTGCAGAGAAGCTTTTTGGTTTGATGTAGTCTCACTTATTTCTGCTTTTGTTTTTTGTGCTTTTGATGTCATCACAACAAAAATTGTTGCCAAGGCCCATGTCAAGAAGCTTTTTACTTGCATGGTCTAGGAGTTTTATCATTTCAGGTTTTGCATTCAAGCCTTGAATGATTTTGAGTTAATTTTTGTAAATGGTATAATATAGGGGTCCAAATTTATGATTTTACATGTGACTAATCCAGTTTTCCAAGCACCATTTATTGAGGAGACAATCCTTTACCAGTTGTGTATTCTTGGCACTTGTCAAATATTAGTTGAATGTGTGTGTGTGTGTGTGTGTGTGTGTGTGTGTGTGTGTGTGTGTGTGTTTATTGTGGGCTTCAATTATGTTCTATTGTTCTGTGTATTTGTTTTATGCCAGTATGCATCATATTGTTTTGATTACTGTGACTTTGTAATATGGGTTGAAATAAGGAATTATAATGTCTTCAGTTTTGTTCTTTTTTTCAAGATTGTTCTGGCAATTCATGGTCTTTTATATTTTTTTTTCCATATGAATTTTAGAATTTTTTGTGTGAAAAATGTCATTGGGGTTTTGATAGGCATTGCATTGAATTTATAGATCACTTTGGGTATCATGGACATTTTAATAATGTGAATTCTTCTAATCAATGAACATAGGATATATTTACACTTATTTACATCTTCAATTTTTTTCATCAATGTATTACTGTTTTCCATGTACAGACATTTTACTTCATTGGTCCAATTTATTCCTAACTATTTTTATAGTTTTGATGTTATTGCAAGTAGGATTATGTCCTTTATTTCTTTTTCAGATAGTTCATTATTAACATATATAAATGAAATTGATTTCATATGTTGATTTTGTGTCTATAGCATTGTTCATTAGTTCATGTTGAATCAGAGAATAGGAACTTAGGTCAATAAGCATTCAGTATGAGGGTTTATCTCAATCCAGGGAGAGATTCGTCTGCGTCCGTCACCGTTGCATTTACCCGACTTAAATCCTCCTGGTGTGCTAGGCTTTGTCTCTCTTCTCAGCTTTGGAATGGTCCTGTGTCCTCAGGGAGAGTCTATGGCTTGGAGCTCTTAAGCCCCACAGCATTGTCTCTGCATCGCATCCTTATTGCTGTGGGTCGGGAGGGAAGTAGAGGAGAGTCTTTTGATGAAGCCTTGGTCATTTAGTGGGCCTGTCTCAGGGCTGTAGCCTTCACAAGTGTTTCTGTGTCTCCCTTAGTGGAATAGGTTTGTTTCTCCCCATTCCTTACCTACTTTCTTGGCCTGCAGTACCGTATACCTGTTGGAAGCCCGATAGCCCTTGAGTGAGACAGGAAAGCTGGAGGGAGACAGAATTGAGATGACTCCCTGTCCCACAGCTGAAATAACACTTTAGAATTGTTCTCAGGCAAAGTTCTTCCCCCTGGAAAGCAGTCCTTTGCTATGGAGACAGTTCTGAGCGTACATCACAATAACTACACTTCCCAGTCACTAGCCAGAGCCCTGAGATCTTCCTCACCGTGAAAACCCGGTAGGGTCCCTAGAGGAGAACCTGGGACAACAAGAGGAATGCTCCAGAGGCGTCTTGCTACCCTGTCACGGCACATTCATCTCCACCTACTCCTCGGAATTACCATTTAAGTGTTCTTGCTAGCTCTGGTTGAAGTCACTGTGGCTCCTGGCAAACACAGCTCAGCTGAGACTATCTAGATTCACCTGTCTGTATAGATCTAAGGGTGACAGGTTGCCCTAAGACTCCCATCTTTATAACAACAACAACAAAAGCAGCACAAACTAAAAAATGACTCACAACTTCCAAGCTCTTTACCAGTCACAGACAAAATCAGAAACCTTAACCTACATCTTGGTATTTCTGGTCATGTTCTGTGCTGCTGATACCTTGCCCTTCACTGTCAAGTGAAGCAATATCGTGTTTGACTAGACGGAAAGAGCCCGGTGCTAATACACTCAGTGAACTTGTGTTCTAGGCTTTTCCTATGACAGTTCTTCTTAGTCTTCATTTTCAAAATGTGAAAAACAAAGTCACCCAACAAAATGGATTAACAATACAGAAAATACCAGGTGTTGGATGAGGCTGTGGGGAAGTCCAAAGTTTCATGTATTGCTAGTGGGAGTTTGGAACAGCCACTTTTGATAGCTGTTAGGGAGAACGTGTCCTAAATTAAAACACATGCACAACATATGCTATCATGACATAGTGATTTTTACCTCTAGGTATATACCCAGCCACAAAAGTGTAAGACACAACTTAGCAACGCCATTTTAATAGCCACAAACTGGAAACAACCTAAATGTTACTAGAATGAATAAGCGTTAGTGTATTCATACCATGGAATACAGTAATGAGGATTAAGTATAAATCTCACAAACATAATAGTGAATGAAAAGTCAAACACAAGAAAGGACATAATGGATGATTTTATTTATTTGTAATTTAAGAACAGGAAAAACTAAGTTATGGTATTCAAAGTCAGAAATGTGGTTTCCTATTATGTTGAGGGTTTTAGTGATTAACTGGGCAAGAAAGGGCACGTGGGATGCCAGTAAAAGTCTGTTCCTTGAGCTGTTTAAATAAAATGTTCAATATATGAAAACTAATCAAACTTTACTACCAATCAATGATTATATCCTATGCATGTTATACTTCACTAATATGTTTAAAGAACATGGATAATAAAATTTTCTTTATTAACCTTGCTTGATTCTTGTCAGATTCTAGTGGCAATGTTTGTAAAATGCTTTGAAAAACCCAAACATTAGCTTTGCACAAGTTTTTCAGTTTAATAAAATCCCACTTGTCTAGCTTATGTCTCTGGGCATGGGCTTTGGGAATTTTGATCAGGAATTGGTTGTTCGTTCCAATTTCCACAAGGGCATCTCCTGCACTTTCTAAGATTTTTATGGTTTAAGGTTTTACGTTTAGGTCTTTGATCCATTTAGAGTTGATTTTTGTGTATCTTGATAGGTAGGGGTCCTGTTTCAATCTTCTGCATGTGGTCAGTCAGTTTCCCCAGCACCATTTAATGAACAGGTTCTCCTCTCCCAGTGACTGGTGGTGGAGGCTTTGTTGAAGATGGGTTGGTGAGAAATTGAGCTTTTGTTTCTGGAAACTCTATCTTGTTCCATTAGTCTATATGCCTGTTTTTGTACCAGTACCAGGCTGTTTTGATTACTGTAAAGCTCAAAAGTTAAAGTCTGGAAGTATGATACCTCCTGCTTTATTTCTTTTGCTAAGGATTGTTTTGGCTATTCATTTCTTTTATGTTTCCATATGAATTGCTGTATTGTCATTTCCAGCTCTGAGAAGAATGACGTTGGAAATTTAATGGATATTGCGTTGAATCTGTAGTTTGCCTTTGGTAGGATGGACATCTTACCAATGTTGATTCTTCTAATCCATGAACATGGATTATTTTTCCATTTGTTTGTGTATTCTTTGATTTCTTTGAGCAGTATTTTGTAGCTTTCCTTCATTCACTTCTCTGATTAGAAAATGCCAAGGTATTTTTTTTTTTTTTTGAGTTGGAGTCTCACTCTGTCACCCAGACTGGAGTGCAGTGGCCGCTCCTGGCCACCGCAGCCTCGACCTGCTGGGCTCTGGCGATCCTTCCACCTCAGCCTTCCAAGGAGCTGGAACTACAGGCATGCGCTACCACGCCCAGCTAATTTTTTGATTTATTGTAGAGATGAGGTCTCACCAAGTTGCCCAGGTGAGTCTTGAACCCAGGGGCTCAGGCAATTCACTCACCTCAGCCTCCCAAGGTTCAGGATTACAGGCTGAGCCACCGAGCCCGGCTTCTTTTTTTTTTTTTTTTTTTAAGTTGGAATCTCACTCCGTCACCCAAGCTAGTGTGCAGTGGCTCGCTCATGGCCACCCCAGCATCAACCCGCTGGGTTCCAGTGATCCTTCTGCCTCAGTCTTCCAAGTAGATGTAACTACAGGCGTGCTCTACCATGCCCAGTTAATTTTTTATTTGTTGTAGAGAAGAGGTCTCGCCAAGTTGCCCAAGCTGGTCTTGAACCCACGGGCTCAGGCAATTCACTTGCCTCGGCCTCCCAAAGTGCTGGGAATACAGGCTGAGTCACCGAGCCCAGTATTTCCTTTTTTGTGTGTGTGGCAGTTGTGAATGGTATTGTGCTTTTTATTTGGTTTTCTGCCTGTTTGTTGTTGGTGTATAAAAATGTGAGTCTTTTGCACGTTGATTTTTGTATCCTGAGACTTTGCCAAAGTACTTTATCAGTACAAGGAGGTTTTTGACAGATTCTCTTGGGTTTCCAAGGCATAGAAAGGCAGCCCAAAGTATGGGGAAAATATTTGCCAACTGTATATCAGGCAAAGGTCTAACATTCGGGATCTACAAGGAACTGAAACATGCTGAAAGGAATAAAACAAACAGCTCCATTAAGAAGTGGGCAAATTATATGAATAGACACTTCTCAGAAGAAGACATATGAACAGACAACAGATACATGAAAAATAGTCAGACTCATTAATCATCAGAGAAATGTAAATCAAAACCACATTGAGATACCACCTAACTCCAATCAGGACGGTCATTATTAATAACTCAAAAAAAAAAAAAGATGCTAGAGAGGATGCAGGGAAAAGGGAATCCTTTTACACTATTGGTGTAGTGTAAACTAGTACAACCTTTGTGGAAAACAGTGTGGCAATTCCTAAGAGACCTAAAAATTGACCTTACACATGACCCAGCAATCCCCCTTCTAGGAATATACCTGGAGGAGCTGAAATCATTCTACAAAAAGTGCGGCATGCACAAGTTTATTGCAGCACTATTCACAACAGCAAAAACATGGAACCAGCTGTACTTCCATGCGAAAGTGGACTGGATAAAAAACAATGTGATACATATACATGATGGACTATTATGTTGCCATAAAGAAGGACCCAATTTGGGACTTTGCAGCAACTTGGATGGATTCAGAGACTATCATACTCAGTGATCTATCACAGAAACAAAGACTGAACGCCACATGTCCTCACTCAAAGGGGACCCTGAACTCTTACTGGGACACTGCCGGGGGAGGGAGGGAGTAGGGGAGCACAAAACGTCCATAAGGGCACCTGATCTCAAACCAAGCAAAGTGGGGACCAACGGGAGGCCCGAACTTTACCTGTACGATGGCCACTTATGTACCTAATCCTAAATTGTACCCCAAATCTTTGAAATAAAATTTTATAAAAGAAAAATCCAAGCATTATGGTGATATAAGTTGTCATTACCATTATCACTACTATTATCACTATCCTCATCGTCTTCTACTTTACATACAACTTATAAGAAGAATTATCCCAGGTAGTGGCCATCTTTTCGAATCAAGAAATATTTTAGCCTCTCCAAACTTATCTTAAGAAATGAGAAATCTGAATTCAATATGAATTTTTTCAGTACTCATGCTTCCGGATTTTCTCTTTTTACTGTAACATCTTTTGGATCCAAAGGGTAACCTAAAGCCAACATTAAAAAAAAAAAAAGACTACCAAAACTGTCAGACACAAGTTTTCATATTAGGTGAGAGCTCCCTGGATGAGGATCCCTGTACATGTGGCCCAGCAACACTATCACTTGTTTTAGTGTATTTTTTCCTCCATATTTTCTGAAGCCATCCCTTTCAGTTTACTATATACAAGTAACATGGGTAGCTGCGGATTTTCAGGATAATCTTGACAAAACTTCTTACTCTTCTTGTCGAGTTTACCCACCCTTACTCTCAAATGTTTTCTACTTCATGTAAATGTTCTTAAAATGGCTTATTCTGCAAACAGACACCCCCCAGAAAATCAGAGAATGTGTTAGACCAAAACTATAAGCAGCAAGATACTTGCTCTGCTCTAGGAGACAAATCAGTTGAAGGCAACAGTAAACGGAGTCGGTGCTTTTACAGGGTTAAAGCTACCCTGACATCTCATGAGGCCATTCGGATGGGAAAATATTGGAAGCAGAGATAAACGGCCTGGTAAGACGTCTAGATTTAAGACAACCCACGCAATGGAAGAAAATTTTCCCAACCCTATATCTAATTAGCACTTATATCTGGAAAATATAAAAAACAATTACAACTCAATACTAAAAGGACACTCTAAAATTTAAAATAGGAAGCCTACTTTAGTAGACATTTCTCCCAAGGCGATATAAAAATGACTAGCAGGCATTTGAAAAGATGTTCAAGACGCGTCATTAACCATCAGAGAAATGTAAATCCAACCACTGTGAGATACTACTTCACATCTATAAGACAAGAGACACGAAAATAACGTGTTAGTCAGGATGTGAAGAAAGAGAAGCCCTCACATGTTGCTGGAAAGGATGTAAAATGATGTCTCCCCTCTGGAAAACAATCTGACAGTTCATCAGGCAGTTTGATAGACTTACCATAAGGTCCAGTAAGTCCATTCCTAAGTATATACCCCAAAGAAGTAAAAATATATGTCCTCATGATGTCTTGTACAGAAGTGTCCATGGCTGCATTATTTGTAATAGCCAAAAGGTGGAAAAACTCCACATGTTGAAATGTTTATCCCTGATGTAGCAAATCCATATCATGGAACTTTTTGGCAATTTGAAAAATGAAGTAATGATACATGCTGCAACACAGGTGAACCTTGAAAACATTGTCCTCAGTGAAAGAAGCCAGGCACAAAGGACCACCTATCAATGACTTTATTTATTTAAAAGTTTCCAGAATAGGAGAAAATATAGGCCCAGAAAATCAATTATGATCACCGAGGGTTAAAAGAATGGGGCTGAGGCATAGTGACTCGGGGTTGAGGGGTAGACTTTTTGGAGTGATAAAAATGTCCTAAAATTGATTATGGAGATGGACGTACAACTCTATGAATATATGAAATCCATTGAACTGTACACTTTAAATGTGTGAATTTTATGGCTTGTCAATTATAGCTCAAAAATTAATTAAAAATGTGATGACTAGGATGGGGGAACTGCACTTCAAATAATAGAGAAAGTAATAGAAAGAAGTAGAAAAATCAACTAAAAAATGCACTCTAATTTAGCTGTTTTGACTACAGAGGGTCCAAAATTAATCTTTGACTCAACAGATAAGATTCAGATTACCCTCCAAATTTCAGGGCACATCTTTCTTGCACATATGCAACAGTAAATGGGGAAAAAAATCAATAAATAAGGACAGGTGAACATAAATCATGAAAATAAACCTTTTTTTGTATAGATTCAAGTTTAATCAACTGGCAAAATTAGGACCTATCAGTCATAGAAAAACATTAACTTCTTAGGGAAAAAAAATCTCCTGACAGGTTCACGGCAATCACGGCTTCTCTTTCGCCAGGATATATTTTCCTTCCTCAGGTAGGTCTATCAACAGCCCTCAAGTGTTCCGTTAAGTGCATTTCTCTTTATGCATTCTTTTGTAGTTCAGTCATTGAAACAGATACAGTACTAAACTGAGAATTTTTCTTTAAGCCAGACTGTATCAAAGCATGAGACAAAAAACAACGTGTCCACAAGTCTGACAATTTCTAGTCATTTTTGCAGACATTCCTTTCATTGTTAGTTTTATTTCTTTCATGACTAAAATGTCTACTGAGCTACCACAAAGCATAATGCTTCCCATCTCTTGACTTGAGGAATATAAAACTCCTGAAGTATATAAGACAACTCCCAAAGTTTATCTGGTATTTAGTAAAATATTTAAAACCTTCCACAAAAATCTATTGAACTTTCCTGCCCTTGTAAAAATAAACCTCTGTTCTTATGATGAAAACCTAAGAAACTTAGAGACAAAGAACAATAATTTTGATTGATAAACAATAAAAACGCCTACTTGAGTCTCTTGTCTTCATAATCTGCTCTGCTCTTCTGACCAGGCTTGCATATAAATCTATCCTGACTTCTATGTAGAGATTTAGCATGCGTAGCTGATTCCACCTTATGTACAGATGACATACAAACTCTGCATGGTAATGATAATAAGGTTGGCAAACTGGTGTGTAGTGCTATTTATTGATATTGCCCAAATATACCTAAAGGTCAGAAAGACCTTAAATAGCATATAGTACAACCATATCCAGTGACATTCGAACACCCCCACAAAGCTTCTAGTTGAATTCCTCAACAAAAAAGAAGCAGCCAATTCCATGTCTATGCAACTTCCACTGGCTTAAAGAGCTTTATAAGTTATTACACTTCTATATAATTATATTGTTGATGAAAAGATGCCAAACCCTGTAAAATTCCTTAAGATAGTTTATTCTGCACCAAACTTGAGGACTTGGCCCGGGAGCACTCATTTTCAGGAGGAGCTGAGAATGTGTGTCCACCTGTGGATGAATGGTGGCTTGTTATATACGTTTGAGGAAGGCAGGAGTTACAATCAATTATAAATTAATGCATGTGATATTTTCATTAGTTTGGCCCAGGAAGGAGGGACATTTCCAAGAGGAGGCTTGCAGGTCATAGGTGGATTCAAAGATTTCTTGACAGATAATTTGTAGTTTCTGTCTAAGGAATTTTGGAAACTAGTAGAGATTTTTTTTGGTTTTTTTTAGATAAGGGGGCAGAAAACTCCAGGCCTGTGGATATACAGATGAAGTCCTGTATGTAGCAGACTTCAGAGAGGATGCATAAGTGTCTTACAAGGTTCCTGGAGTCTGAGAGTCTCCAAGACTGAGACAAGAGATAGCCTCACCAGACCATAAAATAATGTGATGTCATGCCATAAAATATGTGATGTCATGCCAGAGTCAGGCTGAAAGAGAGACTTCAGTATATAGTGTAATATAACCCCGTCTAGTGAGTCCTTATCAGGCACGACTCCTCAAACTCTTAGACAGGAATTTGGATAAGAGAAAAAAAGTCAGGTTTAATCTTCAACATATATTCTGTAAAATTATTCTAGACTTAATATCTTAGAGCACTATATAAAAGCAGCGTGTGTGTTGTATTATCTTCCTTAGTATTGTCTCACTCAATTCTCACAACACCTTCATAAATTAGATAATATTCTTCATTTAGCAAGTGCTGAATCTGGAGCTTAGTCACTTTTCTCAGAGCCATAGGACAAGGAACATCTGAGCCAGGCTTCCAAACGTGTCCATGCTTTTCCATGTTGTTTCTTTGGGAATCCTGAATCTCTCTTCTGTAAGGCTACTACTCATTCAGGAATAAGCCTTCATACTTTCCAATGTTCTGCCCCTGAGATTTTTGGAATTTTAGTCAAGAATATCCTTAGAATGTGCCTTCATAGGTTTATCTCCCTCTTAACATGTGACATTCAAAAGCTCAACATTTTTGGAGTGGCCTTACCTGGATAGAAGAGAATAATACCATCCTCTCTTTTTTTAGATAACGACCCATGGATAATTATATCCATGGAGCATGAGAATGCATGTATTGATTTCTATTGGTGGTAAGAGTTGGGATTCTTTTGTCATTTTTTCCAGTAATATTTCAACCTATACTTTGAGAGTATCCAAAGAACCTTTCAATTGCTTACGACATTCAGTCTCATTGCCTTGATTTGCAAATCAACCAGGAAAAGCAGGTGGAGCAGTTATCACTATTTTGCAGAGAAGGAAACCACAGCTGACAGAATTGCCATGAAAACACTAAAGAGGCGAAATATGACTCGATTCCATGACCATCTTCTGACTATGATCCAGTGTTGTATTTATCGTACAGCACTACTGCCAATAGCTAAGCCAACAATGAGCCAAAATCGAGTGTCCTGACCTACAAATCCCTGTCTCTTTTTCAAATATGCTGTTGTAAAACGTCTCCCCTCATGTATGTGTGGGGAGTACTGCTGCTAAGTCAACAATGAGCCCCATGTTCATCACTGATAAACTCCCCCTTCTTGGCTTCAGTTGCCAAGATTTGTGGGCTCGGCTTCCCCGTACCCCTCAACACCAGATTTGGCAAATGGCAATAAATGCCGATGTAGAACAAAAATCTCAGAGCTAGGTTGAGTTATATTTTTTCACTCTTTCAGCACTAATTTACTTCTTAAATAAACTATATTTTCTAATCTAAAAAAAGATATTATTCCATTGACTCTAGTCTTCTTTTTATAAGAATTCTACTAACCTTCTTACTACTGCTTTTCTAGAATACTGTTTTTTCTTTTTTTCCAAATAAGAAGTTAATAAACTTTTTACTGTAAATGAGCAGATAGTATTTCAGGTCTTTTAGACCAAGAGGAAAAATTGAGGTCATTATCTAGATACTTATATAATAATTACACAAAAAATTCTTGAACCATGGCTGTACAAAATCAGTTTGTTAGCCACATCTGGTCTGCAGGCTACGGCTTTCTGAAATCTACTCTCTATCTTTTTTTTTATTTTATCTTTGGTTTTCAGCAATTTAACTATACCTAGGCATACTTTTTACTAATATTTATTCTTCTCAAGGTTCACTGAACTTCTTAGATCTGAGGGTTGATATCTCCAATCAATGTTGGAAAATTCTTGACTATTATTTATTAATTTTCCTGTCCCATTCTCTCTCCTCTTTCATGGACTCCAATTTCCTATATGTTGAATTATTTAAAGTGACCATGAGGATGTTGAGAGCTCTGTTCAGTAACCTGACACTTTTTTTCACCTTGCTTCTAAGTTTGGTTACTTTCTGTCTTTATGTTCACTGATCTCATCGTCTACTACGTCCAGTCTGCTGCTAAGTTCATCAAATAAATTGTTTGTGCCACATATTGTATTTTTCAACTTTTGTAATTCCATTTGATATTTTAATCTAGTTTTTGCTTCTCCACTGAAATTTTTCATTTATTTATGCAAATTGTTCACCACTACCACCAGATAGTTATAAACATATGTATAAACATATTGACTAGAGTTATTTTAAAGCCCTTAACTACTAATTCCAACATTAGGGTCTTCTGTGGCTCTGCTTTTATTGATTACTTTATTCTCTAGATGATAAGTTATATTTTTTTCTTCTTTGTTTCCTGGTTACTTACGATTATTATTTTTTTTTTTCTAAGACAGACTTTGAAAGCAAAAAAAATAGAGCCTAAAATGAATGTATGTTTACCCTATGTTAAATCACACTTCTTTCAAATCATCAGTAAGATGAGTCTTAATTAATCTGTATTTAAGCTGGGTTTGGCCTTTGTCACAACTTTAGAATGATTATCTACTGCGAGCTTCAAACCATTTTACGGTGAAAACAGAACACTTCTTTCACAGAACTTAGGATCTGAACACACCAAGACGACAGGTGTACTGTCATGCTGTACAGTCAGCCTCGCACCCTCTAAGCTACAAGCACTCTCTCTCAGCTTCATACCTCAGCAACCACCTTTTGGGGAGTCCTGAGTTCTCATTCTGTAGCTCTACACCTGAATTTCAATGCTTTGGGAAACCTCTCTCGTCTGCCATCCACCACTACCTTTCAGTAAAGACTCAGAGCACCCTTGGTGGTTCGCTCTTAACCCTCCTGCCTAATACCAGCCTTCACTGGGCGATGGCTGTTCTGATAAGGCCTGTGCAGCTTGTGTGGGTGGGGTGGGGGAATCTCTCCTAGCTCGCCCGCTTTGCCCCAAACCGTTGAGTGTGCCACCGTCTTGCAGGCATAGAGGCTCCATGCACTTTGGGACAGGGAGGTGCCTTGCTCGGTTTTTCTGGCCTGCCTTGGGTAAAGTGGGAAAGGCCTACTTTGCCCCAGGAATGTGCTTTTGGTCTTCCTCCTCTGCCCATGGCATCTGGTGCGCTATTGCTACGCATTCAATTAAGACACGAGAGTGAATGCTTATCTGCTTGACAGTTGAGAGTCTTTGAGATTTCTAGTCATCATGAATGCCCGTATGCACCTTTGAAGTCTGTCAGAAGTTGGGCTGGCTTCTCCTTAGCCACACTTATAGAGAGTTTAATTCTCTTTCTTCCTAGGGTAAAAACAGCCATGAGACACTACTTTCCTAAGAAAGGCTTGTTTCTTTCTGAAGAAAAGTTGATTGTGTCCTCAGGTATTTTCCGGGTTTAAAACTCACAGTTTTAAAAAGTTATCTAGTTTCTTCTTTTTTTTTTTTTTTTTTTTTGAGTTGGAGTCTCACTCGGTTGCCCAGACTGGAATGCAGTGGCCGCTCCCAGCCACCGCAGCCTCAACCTGCTGGGCTCCGGCGATCCTTCCGCCTCAGCCTTCCGAGTAGCTGGAATTACAGGCATGCGCTACCACGCCCGGTTGATTTTTTGATTTATTGTAGAGATGAGGTCTCGCTGCCCAGGCGGGTCTCGAACCCGCGGGATCAGGCAATCCACTCACCTCAGCCTCCCAAAGGCGCAGGATTACAGGCTGAGCCACCGAGCCTGGCTATCTAGTTTCTTCTTATTGTTAGGATGTAAGTGATGCGTTTTGCTCTTGCAAACTTTCTGCAATCCAACCTGCATTAAAACTTGTCTCGACCATCCCTTAATTGTACAACTTTCAGCAAGTTATTTCAAGTCTATTACCTCAGTTTTCTCATCCAAAAGATGGAGATGATAAGTATCCATCTTTTTTTAAAAAAGATTGTTGATTACAAATACACATAAAAGCACAGTAGATATTAAACACTTAGTGCTTGAAAATGTCATCAGGTATCATACTGGACATTTTACTTAATTTGCATGTGGCTTCTTCAAAACCCACCTTCCCCTCAAAAAGCAAAGAAGTATTAGCACTACTTTACAAATGAATGAACTGAATCTCAGTGAGATAAGTACCTTACTGGGAAAGAATAAGTAGTAGGTGAACTACTAGGGAATTTAACCTAGTCTGGTTTTTTGTTTTTTTTTTTTTTACATTTCACAGGTGTAGGGTACAAGTGAAGCTTTACTACATACGCAAATGATGTGCAGGTGGGGTTTGGGCTTCTAGTGGACCCGTATTCCCCCGACAGTGAACATGGTACCCAGTGGATGGTTGTGGGTCCCTTACCCCTCCTCCCTCCTTGAGCAGTGCCTGGTGATTGTTGTTCCCACCTTTGTGCTCACATGCCCAATGTTTAGGACTTGCTTTTGAGTGAAAATATATGGTATTCAGTTTTTTGTTTCCATGATATTTCACTTAGAATGATAGTATCTAGCAGCACCCGTGTTGCTACAAAGCACATTATTTTTTTTTCTTCTTTATGGCTGCATAGTATTCCCTCATGCATATGTACCATGTTTTCTTTATCCAGTCCATTTTGATTGGCATCTGGGTTGTTTTCATGTTTCTGTTATTGAGAAGAGCACTACAATGAACATACATATGCAGTAGTCTTTTTGGCAGAGTGATTTATGTTCCTCTGAGTATATTCCCAGAAGTAGGATTGCTGGATCCCATGGTAGCTAAAGGTTTAGTTCTCTTTAGGTCACCACACTGCTTTCCACAGAGGTTGAACTGGCTTGCATTTTCAACATCTGTGTAGAAGTAGAAGCGTTCCCTTCCTCCACAGTCTCACCAATATCTCCTGTTTTTAGACATAAATGGAAGCCATCCTGACCAGTGTGTGGTGGTATCTCACTATAGTTGTGATTTGCATTTCTCTAATGATTAGTGAGGCTGAGCATTTTGATAATCTGTATTGGTTGCTTACATGTCTTTCTTTGGGAAGTGTCTGTTCATGCCCTTTGTCCACTTTTTTCATGGGTTGTTTGTGTTTTTCCTGTTGATTTGTTTGTGTTCCTTGTATAACCTGAATATACAAGGCCTTTGTTGGATGCATAAGCTGCAATTTTTTCCCCCATTCTATGGATTGTCTCTTTACTCTGTTGATGACTTCTTTTGTTGTGCAAAAACTTAGCTTGATAATGTCCCACCTGACAATTTTAGGTTTGCTTTTGAAAATGTTGCTGTGAATACTTCGCTTGCTCTAATGCGCAAGTTTTCTTCTAAGATTCTTATATCCTGACAAGCCTGACCACATATAGGTCCTTGATCCATTTTGAGTTAATTTTTGTATATGGTGATAGGTAGGGGTCCAGTTTTGCTCTTCTACATGTGGTTAGCCATTTTCCCAGCATCATTTGCTAAATATAGTTTCCTTTCTCCAGTGTCTGTTCTTGCTGGCTTTGTTGAAGATGAGTTTTAAAGGTCTATGGTTTTAATTTTGGATTCTCTGTTCTGTTCCACTGATCTAAGTTTTTATTTTTGTACCATTACCATGCTGTCTTGATTACTGTGGCCTTGTAGGGAAGTTGGAAACTTGGAGACATGTTGTGTCCAGCTTTGCTCTTTTCTGCTTCCATATGAATTTTTGTATTGTCTGTTCTAAGTCTGTGAAAAATGATGCTGGTAATTTGACAAAGATTGTATTGAATCTGTAGATTGCTTTAAGTAGAATGGGCATCTTGACGATATTGATTCTTCCAACCCATAAGCATGGAATGTTCTTCCATTTGTTTGTGTCAGCTTTGATTTCTATAAGCAGTGTTTTATAGTTCTCATTGTAGATGTCTTCAACCCTTTAGTTAGATAAATGCTGAGGTATTTTATTTTATTTGTGTGCCTATTTTGAATGGTATTGCTTTTTATTTGCTTCTCAGCCTTCTTGTTTTTGGTGTATAGAAATGCAACTGATTTTTGTGCATTGATTTCATATCCTGAGACGTTAACAAAGTCCTTTATCAGCACAAGGAAGTTTTTGACAGACTCTCTAGAGTTTCCTGATTTTTTAAAATTTACCTTTTTCTACATCACTATGTCTTCTCATCAATGAATAAGTCAACTAGAATCAACTAGGCCAACTAGGTCATCTAACACAATAGTTCAAAAAGCATAACAAACTTAGAAATGCAGACACACAATGCTCTGGTATCAAAGTTATTATCTAATAGCATTATTCACTCACAATTAAATTATAGTTTGGTTTGAGAATAAGTTGGCCCTTGGAAGGTTTGATCAAAAGCAGTAGGATCACAGGTAAGATGCGTCTTACCCAATCTCTTTCCAAGCTTTATATAGCCCAGACTCCTAGCAAGATACAAAGATCATACAACTTTTTCATAGTCTTTTTTGTTGTTGTTCATCAATTTCACAGCTTCATTTTTTCCTCCTTTTTTAAAATTTCAAAGACGTGAGGTGCAAGTCAGGATCGAGTACCTCAATGGTCTGGTTGCAGGTGAAGTCTGTTCCTCCCATTGGCCTTCACTTCGCCTGAATCAGGATCAGGAAAGATTATTCATTTTCAGTCCCCTCCCACCTCTCTGTGGCAGTGCCCTGCTACTGCCAATCCCGTTCTTGTAGTACTGTGAAAGGTATTCAGGGCCCACTTATGAGTGAGAACATGTGGTACTCAGTTCTTTGTTCCTGTGAGAGATCATTGAGGATGTAGACTCCAAATCCATCCAAGTTGCTGCAAAGTCCATAGTTTTTTCCTTCTTTATGGATGCAGAACCCTATATGCCTACACCTACTCCCTGCCAACCTGAGATATAATAAAATAGTCTACCCAAATGAGGAGGAATCAGAAAGATAATTCTAACAATATGAAAAAATAGAGTTTTCCAACACCCCCAAAAGACCACATCAAGCCTTCGGCAATGAACCCTCACCAAAATGAATCTTTAAAATTCCAGACATAGAATTTAAAGTTTATTACAAAACTGCTCAATGCACTTATAGAGAAAATTGAAAACCAACATCAAAATATTTTAAAAACTATTCAGGACATAAATTAACAATTCTCCAAAGAGATAGTCATCTTAAAATAAACCAGGCTGAAATCCTAGAAATGCAGACTCATTTAGGGAAGTCCAAAACTCAGTGGAAAGTTTCAACAGTAGACTAGAACAAGCAAAAGAAAGAATCTCAGATCGTGAAGACAAGACATACAAATTAACCCACTCACACAACAATTAAGAAAAAGAATCAAAAAATGAAACATCTTAAAGAAATGTGGGATTATGTAAAATAGCCAAACCTAAGAATCTTAGGTCTTCATGAGGAAACAGAGAAAGCCACAGATTGGAAAACCTATTTGAAGGAATAATGGAGGAAAATTCCCTGGCCTTGCCAGAGATTTAAATATCCAGATACAAGAAGCCCAAAGAACTCCCAGAAGATTCATTGCAAAAAGATCATCCCCAAGTCACACAGTCATATGATTACGCAAAGTTAACATGAGGGAAAGAATTTTAAGATCAATGAGCCAAAACCATCAAATAATTTACAAAAGTAAACCCATCAGAAGTAACTTTACAAGCCAGAAGGAAGTGGGATCCCATGTTCAATCTCCTCAAACTAAACAACTGTCAGCCAAGGATTTTGTACCTCACAAAACTAAGTTGCATTAAATGAAGAAGAAACAAAGACCTTCACAGAGCAAATGCTGAGAGAGTTTGTCAACATTAGACCAACTCTACAAGAAATACTCAAAGGAGATCTAAATACTGAAAGAAGGTCAATACACACCAGTTGAAAAATGCTAAAAATCTTTTCTTATTTATTTATTTATTTATTTTTTGAGTCAGAGTCTCACTCTGTCACCCAGGTTGGAATGTAGTGGCATGCTCATAGCCACTGCAGACTCAACCTGCTCAGCTCAGGTGATCCTTCCACCTCAGCCTTCCAAGTAGCTGGAACCACAGGCATGTGCCACCATGCCTGGCTAATTTTTGTATTTATTGTAGAGATGAGGTTTCGCCATGTTGCTCAGGCTGGTCTCAAACCCCTGAGCTCAGGTAATCCTCTTGCCTCTGCCTCTCAAAGTCCTGGGATTGCAGGCTTGAGTCACTGTGCCCAACCAAAAAAATTCTAAAAATCTCAAAGCTTACAAGCCTTATGCACCACCAAAATAATACAGGGAAAAACAACAACAACAATAACAACCAGATAAAACCCAGCATGATGAATGGAAAGGTACCTTACATATCATTAACTATGAATGTAAATAGTCTCAGTGCACCACTAAAAAGACGTAGACTGGCAGAATGGATTTAAACACACACACATACACACACACACACACACACACACACACACACACACACACACAAGCCAAATATATATCTGCTACCTTCAAGAGACCCACTTAACACACAAAGTCTCCTACAAATTCAAGATTAAGGGGTGGGAAAAAAATATTCCAGGCAAATGTAAACCAAAACCATGCAGGAATAACCATTCTCATATCATATAAAACAGACTTTAAAATAATAATAACAATAAAAAGTCAAAGATGGCTATTATATAGTGATAAAGGAATTGATACAATAAGAAAACATAACAAAATATATATGCATCTAACATCAGAGCCCTCAGAAAGACAGCAATACTGTAATACAACACTCCACTGACAGCAAAAGATAGATCATCAAGGCAAAAAGTCAACAAAGAAATGTGATTATACTGAGCCATAGAACAAATGAAAATAACACACATCCAGAAAACATTTCACCCCAAAACTACAGAATATATATTTTTTGCAGTAGTACATGGACCATCTTCCAAGATAGAACATATGAGTCACAAGTAAAGTCTCAATATTTTTAAAAAATTGAAATCATATCAAGCAACTTCTCAGACTACAGTGGAATAAAACTAGAAATTATCTCCAAAAAGAACTAACAAAAGCAAAAAACAAACAAGCAAAACATGGAAATTAAATAACTTGCTCCCAAATGATCCTAGAATCAACAATGAAATCAGGATGGATATTTAAAAATTCCTTGAAATGAATGACAACAATGGAAGAAGTTATCAAAGCCCCCGGGACACAGTCAAAGTTGTACTCAGAAGAAAATTTATAGTACTTAGGGCCTACATTAATAATACTGAAAGATCACATGTTGACAATCTAACGTCACACCTCAAGGAACTAAAAAAAATGAAAAAACAAACTTGAAACTAGCAGAAGAAAAGAAATAATGAAGATCAGAGCAAAACTAAATGAACAACAAAATATTAGCAAACTGATCTCAGAAAACACATAAAAAATAATCCATTATGAGCAGGAGGGTTTTATCCCAGGGGTACAAAGGTAGTTCAACATATGCAACTCAATAAATGTAATTTTTAAATAAAATTAAAAACAAAAAAATCATATAATCATTTCAATACTAGATGCAGAAAATGCATTTAATAAAATACAGCATCTCTTCATGATGAAAACCCTCAGCAAAATAGGCATACAGAGAAAATTCTTCAAAATAATAAAAGATGTATGTGACAAATTCATAGCCAATGTCATCCTAAATGTCAATGAACAAAATCCCCATTAAACTGGAACAAGGCAAGGATGTCCACTTTCACTAGTTCTATTTAACATAGCATTGAAAGTCCTAGTCAGAGCAATAAGCCAAAGAAAGAAGTATCCAAATTGGAAAAGAAGAAACCAAACTATCTCTGTATGCTGACAATATGATCTTATACCTTGAGAAACTAAAAGACTCTTCCAAAAGATCACTGAACTTGATAAATGAATATGCTAACATTTCAAATTAACACACACAAATCAATAGCACTGCTATTCACCAATAACAAACAAGCTGAGAATCAAATTAAGAACTCAATTCCATTTACAAGGGCTACCAAAACGTCAAAATACCTAAGAATATATTTAATGAAGGCAGTGAAAGATCTCTACAAGGAGAACTAAAAAACTCTGATGATAAAGATTGTAGAGACAAACAAATGAAGAGACATTCCATGTCCATTGATAAGAAGAATCAATATTGTTAAAATGACCATATTACCCAAAGTAATCTACAAATTCAAGGCAAGCTCTATCAAACTATGAAGGTCATTTTTTTACACAATACCCCCCCAAAATTAAATTTATGTGGAACCAAAAAAAAAAGAACTAGAAAAGCCAAAGCAATCCTAAGCAAAAGAAACAAAGCTGGAGGCATCACATTACCTGACTTCAAATTATATTACAAGACTGTAGTAACCAAAAATGCATGATACAAAAGCAGACATGTGGATCAATGGAACAGAATATAGAATCCAGTAATAAGCCTGAATACCTACAAAAAACTGATCTTTGACAAAGCAGACAAATACAAACATTGAGAAAATGACACTCTATTTAAAAAATAGTGCTGGTAAAAATGGATGGCACACTGGGCTCGGTGGCTCAGCCTGTAATCCCCCTCTTTGGGAGGCTGAGGTGAGTGGATTGGCTGAGCCCACAGGTTCGAGACCCACCTGGGCAACTTGGCGAGCCCTTATCTCAACAATAAATCAAAAAATCAGCCAGGCGTGGTAGCGCATGCCTGTAATTCCAGCTACTCAGAAGGCTGAGGCAGAAGGATCACCAGAGCCTAGCAGGTTGAGTTTGTGGTGGCCAGGAGCGGCCACTGCACTCCAGTCTGGGCGACCTAGTGAGACTCCAACTCAAAAAAAAAAAAAAGACACCTGCACTGCATGTTCATCACAGCACAATTCACAACTGGAAAGATGTGGAACCAACCTAAATACCCATCAGCCAATCAGTGGATAATGAAAATGTGGTATACAACCGAAAAGACATAGAACAGCAAACGGGATTTTTAAAAAACTGACCCAACAATCTACTGCCTCCAGGAAACATACTTTACAAAAAAGGACACACACCCACATAGAGTTAAAGGATGGAAAATAAACTTTCAGGCAAATGGAAAAAAGAAAATGCAGAAGTCACTGTTTTAATATCAGACAAAACAACCTTTAAGCTATCAAAAATTTAAAAAGAAGGACACTACATAATGGTAAAAGACTCAATTCATCAACAAGAACTATCCATTCTAAGCATATATGCACCCAACACAAGAGCACCAGAATTTAGAAGTAAACCAAAAAAGGATGTTGATGATAACACTATCATAATTGGGGACTTAAATACCCCACTAAGAACCCAAGATAGATCATTGAGGCAAAAAATTAATAAGGAGATCCAAAATCTCAACTTGATGCTTGACCAAATGGACTTATAAATACCTACAACATTCCACCCAACAACCACAGAATATACATTCTACTCATCACCACATTGAACATACTTCAAGATTGACCACATTTAAGCATAAATAAATATCATAAGACTGAAATATTACCATGTATCTTCTCTGACCACATGCAATTAAAATAAATATCACTACCAGCAAGACTCTCACAAAACACACAAAGACATGGACACTAAATAAGACACTACTGAATGACTCCTGGATCAACACAGAAATCAAGACAGAACTTTTAAAATTCCTGGAAACAAATGAAAGCAATGATACATCTTACAAGAATCTCTGGGATGTCATGAAAGCAGTAATAAGAGGAAAAGTTATAACTCTACATACACATGTTAAAACAAAAACAAAAAACAGAAAGATCAAAATAAACAGACTAACACCACATCTAAAATACCTGGAAAGGCAAGACCACCAAAACCATAACATCAGCAGAAGAATCCAGATCACCGAAGCACACAGAAGAAAAAAGTATCATAGAAAAAGTATCATGAAAAAGTATCATAGAAAAAAATCAACACAACAAAAAGCTTGTTCATTGAGAGGATAAACAAGATAGATGGACCCTTAGTTAAACTAAGAAAAAGAGAGAAAAAGCTCAACTAGACACACTTATAAATGCACAAGATAAAATTACACCTGACCCTGAAAAAATTAAAAAGATTATCAGAGAGTACTATGCACACCTGTAGGGAAAGAAACTCGAAAACCTAAATGAAATGAAGCACTTTCTGACATCACACAATCTCCCAAGGTTGAAGCAAGAAGAAATTGAAATCCTAAATAGACCAATAACAACCAAGGAAATCAACTCTATCATAAGAAAACTACCTACAAAAAAACAAAAACAAAAAAGCAAAGAAAAAAAAAGCCCTGTACCAGACAACTTCCCAGTGGAATTCTACAAAACATACAAGGAGGAGCTGATACCAACTTTCTAAAGTATTCCAGGCAATCAAGAAAGATGGAATCCTCAAATCATTTTATGAAGCTAACTTCACATTGATACCCAAATCTTATAAAGACCCAACAAGAAAAGAACTACAAGTCAATCTTTTTGATGAACATAGATGCCAAAATTCTCAACAAGATTCTAGCAAATCAGATCCAACAACACATGTCAATTATCATCCAACATGACCAAGCAGGCTTAATTCCCAGGATGCAGGGCTGGTTCAATATCCACAAGACAATAAATGTAATAAATACATCAACAGATGTGAAAACAAGGACCACATGATTTTATCATTAGATGCAGAAATAGCTTTCAACAAAATCCAACATCTCTTCTTGATAAAAGCCCTTGAACATCTAGGCAGAGAAGGAACATTCCTCAAAACAGTAAGAGTCATCTATTGTAAACCAATAGCCAACATATTTCTCAATAGACAGAATTAGAAAGCATTTGCCCTGAAAAACAGGGATAAGACAAAGCTGTCTACTCTCATCTCTCCTGTTCAACGAAGCATTGGAAGTCCTAGCCAGAGAAATCAGATAAGATAAGGAAATCCAGGGTATCCAAATAGAAAAAGAAGAAGTTAAGCTATCCCTCTTGGCAGACAATATGATCGTATACCTTGAAGACCAAAAAAAAAAAAAAATCTGTCAAAAACCTCCTAGCATTGAAAAATGACTTGAGCAAAGTCTCAGGGTATGAAATCAATGTGCAAAAGACGTCACATTTTTTTTTAAAAGCAGGATTTATTGAAAGGACAGAAAAGCTCCTACAGTGGGAGGGGACCCAAGGGGGTTGCCCAGACAGTGACATTTTTATTGTTTTTTTTTTTAGTTGGAATCTCACTCCATTGCCCAGGCTGGAGTGCTATGGCATACTCACGGCCACCCCAGCATCAACTTGCTGGGCTCCAGTGATCCTTCTGCCTCAGCCTTCCAGATACCTGGAACTACAGGCACATGTTA
Source organism: Cephalopachus bancanus (assembly GCA_027257055.1). Taxonomy (NCBI): domain Eukaryota; kingdom Metazoa; phylum Chordata; class Mammalia; order Primates; family Tarsiidae; genus Cephalopachus; species Cephalopachus bancanus. The sequence continues at coordinate 6,386,732 of JAPVLO010000042.1, forward strand.
CCACACCCAGCTAATTTTTTGATTTAGTGCAGAGACAAGGTCTCGACAAGTTGCCCAGGCTGGTCTTGAACCCACGGACTCGGGAAATCTTCTCATCTCAGCCTCCCAAAGTGCTGGGATAACAGGCTGAACCACCAAGCCCAGCCTGAGAATCAAATAAAAAGCACAATCCATTTATAATAGACTCAAAAAAAAAAAAGGAAGAAGAAGAAGAAATACTTTGGCATCTTCCTAAGTAAAAGACCTTTACAAGAAAACTGCAAAACACTGCTCAAAGACATCAAAGAAGACACAAAAATGGAAAAATATTTCATGTTCACAGATTGGAAAAATCAATATCATGAAAATGGTCATACTACCCAAGGCATTCTACAGATTCAATGCAATAGTCATTAAATTACCAACATCATTTGTATACCTAACCCTGAAATGTACCCCACATCATTATAATGAAAAAAAAAAAGAAAAAGAAAAAAATAGCTAACATCATTCTTCTCAGAACTGGAAACAACAACACAGAAGTTTATATGGAAACAAAAAAGACCAAAAATAGCCAAAACAATCCTCAGCAAAAGGAACAAAGCAGAAGGTACCATACTTCCAGACTTAGAACTTTATTATAAGGCTTCAATAATCAAAACAACCTGATATTGGTACAAGAATAGGCAAATAGACCAATGGAACAGGATTCTGGAAGCAAAACCTCAATTTCTCAGCCAACTCTTCTTTGACAAAGACACCAACAACAACCACTGGGGAGAGGAGAACCTATTCAGCAAATGGTTCTTGGAAAGCTGGCTGATTGCATGCAAAAGAATGAAACAAGACCTACCCATCACCCTACACAAAAATCAACTGTAAATGGATCAAAGACCTAAAAGTAAAACCTCAGACTGTAAAAAAATCTTAGAAAACATAGGAGACATCCTTATGCACATTGGAATAGGTAACAAATTCCTGATCTTAACTCCAAAACCATACACCATAAGAGATAAGATAGACAAGTGGGATCTCTTAAAATTGAAAAGCTTTGCAAAGCAAAAGAAACAGCAGGAAGACAGCCCACAGAATGGGGAAAAAATATCTTCTAACTGTACATTTGACAAAGGCCTAACATCCAGGATCCACAAGAAACTCCAATGAGTCAAAAGGAAACAAACAAACAAAAAACAACCCAAATAAAAAGTAGGCAAACAACACGAAAACACTTCTCAAAAGAAGATATATGAACAGCCAACAGATACATGAAAAAATGCTCATACTCCCTAATCATCAGAGAAATGCAAATCAAAACTACATTAAGATATCACCTAACACCTATAAGAATGGCCATCTTTAATACATAGAAAACAACAGATGCTTGTGAGGATGCCAAGAAGAGATCACTTCTACACTGTTGGTAGAAGTATAAACTAGTTCACTCTATGAAAAACAATGTGGAAATTTTTAAAAGACCCAGAAATTGACCTTCCATATGACCCAGCAATTTCCTTTCTTGGGATATACCCAGAGGAATTCTAATCCTACAAAAAAGATTCCTGCACATGCATATTTATTACAGCACTATTCACAATAGCAAACACACGGAACCAACTGTGCTGCCCATGGAAACTAGACTGGATTAAAAAAAGTGGTACATATACACAATGAAATATCACATAGCCATAAAGAAGGACAAAGCTATGGACTTTGCAGCAACTTGCATAGATTTAGAGTCTATCATACTCAGTGATCTAACACCGAAACAAAGAACTAAATACCACATGTTCTCACTCATAAGTGAGTCCTGAACATTTACCACAATACTGCAAGAGAGGAATCGGCAGTAACAAGAGCCTGGCAGTGGAGGGAAGTGTGAGCACATAACAATCACTAAGGGTCCCTGGTCCTGAACCAGGGGATGTGAGGTCCAAACTTGAACTGTCCAGTGTCCACTCATATACCTACACCTGACTTTTACCCTACATCTTTAAAATAAAATAAAAAGGAAAAACATGCGGTATATATACACAATGGACTACGACTCACATTCAAAGAGAATAAAATAATGTCTTTTGTGGCCACTTGAATGGACTGGGAGAACATCATCCTAAGGGCACTAACTTAGGATCACAAAACCAAACACCACATGTTCTCACTTGTAAATGGGAGCTAAACTACGAATCTGCAAAAGCACAGAGAACAATATGACGGACGCTGGAGACTCAGAAGGGGGAGGGGAAAGGGATGGAAGGACAAAAACTCATGTGTTGAGAAAACTGCAAAACACTGCTCAGAGAAACCAAAGACAACACAAACAAGTGGAAAAATATCCCATGCTCATGGACTGGAAGAATCGACATTGTGTAGATGTCCCTTCTACCTAAGACAATCTACAGATTTAAGGCAGCACCCATTAAATTACCAGCAGCATTCTTCTCAGACCTGGAAGCAACAATACAGGAATTCATACAGAAAGATAAATGGCCACGAATCACCAAAACAATTCTCAGTAAAAAAGTAAGAAGTATTACACTTCCAGACTTTAGACTTTATTATAAGGCTACAATAATCAAGCTACAATAATCAAACCAGCCTGGTATTTGTACAAGAACAGGCATACAGACCATTGGAACAGGAAAGAGATTCAATAAGCTAAACCTCAATTTCTCAACCAACTCATCTCTGACAAAGCCTCCACCGCCAACCACTGAGGAGAGGAGAATCTGTTCAGTAAATGGTGCTGGAACAAATGGCTGACCACATGCAGAAGATTCAAACGAGACCCCTACCTATCACCATACACAAAAGTCAACTCTAAATGGATTAAAGACCTAACATAATACCTCAATCTATAAGAACCTTAGAAAATGCAAGAGACACCCTTATGGAAATTGGAACTGTCAGCCAACTCCTGATCAAAATCCCTAGTGCCCATGCCATAACAGATAAGCTAGACAAGCGGGACCTCATCAAACTGACAAGCTTCTGCAAAGCCAAAGAAACTGTTGAGAGACCGGGTAGACAGACCACAGACTGGGAAAAAATATTTGCCAACTGAATATCTGACAAAGGCCTAATATCTAGGATCTGTGTGGAACTCAAACATGCCAAAAAGAAAAGAACAAACAGTCTCATTGTGAAGTGGGCAAATGATATGAATGGACACTTCTCAAAAGAAGACATACGAGCAGCCAACAGATATGTGAAAAAATACTCAGCGTCACTAGTAATCAAAGAAATGGATATTGAAACAACACTGAGATACCACCTAACTTCAGTCAGGATGGCCGTTACCAATAACTCAAAAAACAATAGATGCCTGAGAGGACACAGGGAAAAGGGAACACTTCTACACTGTTGGCGGGAGTGTAAACTGGTACAGCCTCTGTGGAAAAAAGTGTGGCAATTCCTAGTACATCCAAAAATTGACCTTCCATAGGACCCCACAATCCCCCTGCTGGGAATATACCTGGAGGAACTCAAATCACTCAATGAAAAAAATATCTGCACACGTGTGTTCTTTGCAGCATTGGTCATAATAGCAAAAACATGGAGCCAACCGTGCTGCCCATTGAATGAGGACTGGATTAAAAAACAATGTGATACATATACATGATGGAATATTACACAGCCATAAAGAGGAACAAAATTATGAACTCCGCAGCAACTTGGATGGAATTAGAGGCTGTAATACTGAGTGATCTATTACAGAAACAAAGAACCGAGTATCACATGTTCTCGCTCATAAGCGGACCTTGAACAGCTACCGTGACACTGTAAGAAAGGGATTGGCAGTAGTGGGAAACTGCCAGGGGAGGGGGAGGCACACCTCCTCAACAAGAGTACCTGCATAATGAAAAATTTGTATACCTAACCCTGACTTTTACCCCACATGTTTAAAAGAAATATTTTTTTTTAAAGCTCCTGTTGGGTACAATATGCACAAGTGTGGGTGGAGGGTATTCTTAAAGCCCAGATTTCTTCACCACTGTACAATGCATTAATGTCACCAAAAACTATATGCACTTCCTAAAGCAATTGAAATACAGAAAATTTAAATTAAAAAAAATAATAACTGATACAGTTCGCCACAGCTACAAGTAACTGAAAGAAAGTCTGGCTAACGGGAACATGGTTCACATTAAATCTTAATTCAGAACAGGTGTCTACACCCTTATAAACGTAGCTATCTGATTTTCTTGGCACCATTTGTTGAATAGGGCGTCCTTTTCTGAGTGTGTGTTTGTCTCTGTTTTGTCAAAGATTAGTTTGTTGTAAGTATTTGGGTTTATTCCTGGATTCTCTGTTTTGGCTGTAGGGTTTCTCCCTGGTGAGTGTTGCCTCGGGAAATTTCCAGCCAGCCTAAGCTAAAGTACAGGGCTCTGTGGATTTCCCAATTTCGTTGCCAGTTTTGAGCCTTTGAGTACAGGGAAAAGGAGTTGAAGCACACTGTAAGTTTGCACTCTCGGCTACCCCAGTGGGCATGAGGAGAGAGTTCCAGGCCACTAGGGAAGTCTGTTGTGCAGGGTGGGCACAGAAGAGTTTACACGGGGAGTGAGAGGTTGCAACGCCAAAGCACCCCACCCAACTCTCACCTCGGCCTAGGCAATCTGCAGTCTAAATGTCAAAGTGCAGCTGGCCTCGGGGTCTTGAGCATTCTCAGGTAACCTACCCAGCCAGGGACTGTCTGCACTCAGCGCATCTGACCCCAGGGCCCATCCCTCCCCCCACCCCCCAGGCCAGCTGACAAGCAGCCGAGCTGCCCACGAGGACTGAGTCCCAGGGAAATGGCGGCTGGCCCGGCTCCAGTCGTCCCCTTCCAGCACCGCTCCGCAGCAGAGCCCGGCCGCAGGGAAGGCGGTTCCCGTGAGGGGAATGGCCTCCTGCAAGGTCACAGTGTCCGTGCAGACCTTCCGAATTCCCCTCCCTCACCTTCTCCACTGGGTCTGGAGGCTGTCGTGGCCTGTGGTGGTGCCGTCGAGAATCTAGCCAGTTCCAGCCCTGGTCGATGATAATAGCACTAAATGGCTATTATCACCTGTTTGGAGCGTCACTGGGCCTGTTGGTCTTGTTAGCTGGGTGCTGAGAAAACTCTATCTCGGTTTGCTCTGTTGGAAAAACTTACTCTAGCGGCCTTGTATAGGCCATCTTAATCCTATCGCCTTGTTCACCCTTTGACATTTCAAACGATGGCTATTCCGATGTTGCAGAACTTTGATGAAGAGGGATCTGAGGAGCGTTCCCCTCCTGTGTGGTCTGATAATAGCCTGTCTTGCTTTTGCATTCCATGTGAGTTGGAGCCTTTTGAGTCAGAGGCCTTGGCTTGCACAAACACCTAGAGACTTTCACAAAGAATAAACTGCTGGATTCCATAGTCTCCAACTCATGTTGTTAGGAGATTATATTTAGTATATATAAAATTAAGTTATTTTCTGGAGCTAAGGCTAGGAGGATATATGAAGTCACCACATAGAGAACTCATCTCTTCACATAAAAAACAGTAGTGACCCCTAGACCAACTCACCACCTGCCAACTTAAAATAATTGTTTTTTTTTAAAGAAAGAAACAGAAGGTGAAAAAGAATTCTAAAATTTTAGCAGGAAAAAATCCTGTCTTCATCTTTGATTCTTGCTCAGTGAGGGGTAGCACTAAAATTTTATTTTTCCCTGTGAACCTACTTTAGAAAACACCATCTCCAAAAATTTAGTATATAAAGCCATAGCTCATAAGTGCATAGGCATGGAATCTTTAACATTACATATCATAAAGTTCCTTATTTCCCAAGCAGACTGCTAAAATGGTAGCTTACCTCATTTATGACTGCCCAGGTATCCCTGGGGTATTATGATACAAACAATTCCATAATTTGAAATGAATTAATTTGAACAATTACAGGTAACTCTTTACTACAGATGGTTTATGGGACTTTGAGACCTTAGCTTTACCTGATGAAATGCACGGGTAAATCATTATTGAAAAGTACTGGGGTGACATGTATTATTTTCCAAATTGCTACAATGGCAGAAAATATATTTGACTTTAGCTGTAGAAAAACAGGACAAACGGTAGGTCAGCAAGATTTCCCATGAGACTGCATTATCTTGGGGGTTATTGGAAAATCCATGAAATGACTGGATTCATTGGGACGAACAATATCATGCATAAATGCAAAAACGGTGACTCGGAATTTTTTTTTATCTTTGACATTTGGAGGTAGAAGAAACAGTGCAGAAGGCACAGAACGCAGAAGAATAAAGACCCTGGGTATGGCTTGTACTGTATTATCTTCTGCTTTTTTCTTAGTTGTTCTGTATGTTTGTCTTGTGTGCACAAGGAGACTTTAAGCACATTGAGAGCTATGCCATAGTAATGTAACATTTATATTAGCACTTACACTAGGTCAAGGATGGCAGTACATGCTTTAGGTAAATCAGTGCGGTTAATTTTCACAATAACCCATAAAGTCGGTTCTCTCTTTTTTCCATCTTGCTAGATGAGGAAACTGAGAAACAAATAAGTAAAACATGCCCAGAGTCACACACATGAGTATCAGAGCTGGTCGTTGGACTCAAACATTCTGACTCCATAGTCCATGGTCTCCAACGCTATATTAAATGTTCCTTACTCTCCTGTACCCCACAGATCCCAGCTACGTGCCAAACAAAGAGGAATTCATGAATATATCCCTATTGTCGAAATTTTTGCTGGTAAAATAAATTGAAATTCTCCTTGTCTTACAGTTTCTTCTACCACTACCTCAAAGTTTTCTATTAGACCCTGATAGTCAAATATCTCCTGCTCATGCTTGTCAGAAATGGTGATTATGTTTTATACATTAGGCTTGGCGAATTGTGTACAGAGAAATTCTGTGGCTGCATCTAGACTCAGCAAAAAACTGTGCTTCGATCAATGAGCAATATCTACCAGGGGTATAGGATCAGGGAAGAGGAGATCTACGCCAGGATTATATGGTAAAATACTCTCCAGCTCTCTCACAGAATGTCCTGCTCCCAAATGACACCACTGCTGGTCTCTTGCCTTGCTTTACAGTTCGTACTTACTCTACCTGTAGCTTCCCATTGTAAGTTCTACAGGAAATTGCAGTCAGGTTTAGTAGAATGAACAAAGGTTTTAGAGTTACCAGATGTGGGGATTAAATCACATCTCTTATAGTTGTATTTAAAAAACTGAAACCTTAGTTCCTCTATCCAAATAATGTATGTTATATCTTCTTATAATGAGTTAATAAGGCATGGGGCAGCAAGCTTTTTCTGGAAAGGGTTAGATAGTAAATATTTCCAGTTTTGTGGGCTCTAGTTTTTAGTCTGAAATAAGAGAATGTGAATGCATGTCCTAAGCAGTCAAGAATGTTAATTTTCATTACTGTTTAGAGATTATTTTTATTACTTTTTATTTTTAGCATATGATGTTGAAATAGTCAAAATACTTTATTTAAAATACAAACATACCTTGGCAAGCTATAATAAATTATTACTGGCAATTAATTCCTTGAAACGAGTACATTAATCACAGGTAATAAGAGTCACAAATCTCACTGGAGTGGGAATGTCACATGCTGATGTCCCCGTTTCACAGGTGAAGAAACAAGACTTCAGAGACAACCTGAGGCAAAGCCTGGACAGGCCACGAGGTTTCTGGAATCCCAGGGCAGTATTGGTTCTTCTCACAAATCCCCCTTTCCTAAGAGACAAGTCAGTCAAAGAGCCACTAGCTGCATCCTCTCTCTACCCTTATGAAAGGCTTCAGACCCCTCTCTTCCCTGGCAGCAGAGTGAGGAATTCCCAAACAGCACAAAGGCAAACTTAAACTGTTCCTCCCTCTCTTGGACCCGGACCCCACTGTGATAACCCACTGGCTGTGTATAACAGGAGCCTTTGCGGCCGTCTCCAAGTTCCTTTGCCTCCGGTTACCCCATGCTCTCATCTGAGAAATGCGGTCAACAGTATCTACTTCATTAGGGGATTGTGAGGAAACCAAGTAACTTAGTCCATTTTGTGATGCTGTAACAGAGTATCTGAGACTGGGTAGTGTATCTTAAAAACTGGATAATTTATAGCAAATAAATGACAAGAAATTTACTTCTCACAGTCTGGAAGCTGGGAGTTCAAGATTGAATGTGGCAAAATTTGGTGTTGGGTGAGAATCAGATCTCTGCTTTCAAGGTGGCACCCTGAACGCAGCAGCCTCCAGAGGCGTGAAGCATTGTGTCTTCGGGTGGCAGAAGGCAGAAGGCAAAAGGGAAGGAATGCCTTCCATCAGGGCCCTTTCGAAGGGCACCTGATCTCATGCATGAGCGAAGAACCCTTGTAACCTAATTGCCCCTTGGAGGCCCTGCCTCTTAACGCTATTACGCTAGTAATGCCTGAATTTGGAGGGGACACATTCAAATTACAGCTGATGAGGAGTAGCACATAGGAAGTACTCGACTGATACAAGCAAGTTTTCTTCCATTTCCCCAGATAAACCTCCGGAAAACTAGATTCACAACCTCTAGCCTCAAAGTCAGAGAAAGCCTTTAAAGGGGAATCTGAGCAGAAAACAATTTGAAGCCTAAATTTCCTTTTAAATGACCGACAAGTAAGTGTTTTCTAACTCCAATATTAATATTGCTTTTGAAATAAAGCTTGTAGCTTTAATGCATTACACTGTGCAAAGACATGCCTTCAAGGAGGAAAAGGGGGGAAGTGGACAACAGATGATCAAGAGGAACACCAGGATGATGTTTAGGAGCTTTTTTCTCTTCTCTGCCCAAAAGTGGAAGCTACTTTGCATGCTTCCTCCTTTCTAATCTTATATTTCTTGCCATTTTCACTGAGTTCCCAGAGGGGAGCCATCCAGTGGTTGACATTTAATAATGCCAAACAATAATCGAGGGCTCATTCAGCCACAGGAGAACGGGAGGAGGGTTCATCATTGGTGGCTGCCTCTGGGTAGGGTCCCTTCAAACAGTTTTAGAGACTGGAGGCTCGCTGCCATTTGCAAAGCTGTCGTGAGGAAGAAAAGTCACAGCCACCGCTCCAATTGTAAATAAAAGATGATGATGACACTGACAAGACTGTTTTGTGTGCAGGCTAAGAAGTCTGATGGTGAGGGAAACTCAGAACGTGAGCTTGACCTTGAAGGAAGGAAAGATTGAGATACGATGAGAGCAGGTAGGGAAGCATTCTGCAATGGCACTAAGCAAGGAAAATGAATGTCTGGCCTAAAGTACAGTGAGTGGACTGGACAAGTCACTCCTTGGGTTTCTTTTTTTCTTTTTTCCAAGTTAAAATATTTATTTTGACCCCACAAGGGTCAAAATATGACATTTTCTCATTTGCATAGGGGGAAGAATATTCCCCAAGGAAGTCCTCTGACTGCCTTCTGTTCAAATCTTTGCCAGATGGTGTCAAGACGCCTTAAATGAGCACTGTCAGATTTGTTCAGCACTGCTGGCCACATGTCTGTCTATTATCTCTGTACATCATACATGTCCAGTAATGGAATATCACATTAGAACAAAACACAGCAAAGTGGGGCCTGTGTAGGTGTTTAGGAAGAAGGTCTTCTGGTAAACTGAATTGTCTGCTCTGCTTAGAATTAGCCAGTTCAAAACTTGACACGAAAATCTTTCAAAGAATGATTAAGTTCACTCATATTTCTATGGAAGAAGAAGATAAACATTTCTTGGGGTTTTGGGAAGCTATGGGTCCTTAGGTTTATCATGCATTTGAGCATCAGACCTCACTGCCTCACAATAGAGAATGAAAAAGAGAAAGTATATTGGAAACTGGACAGATTGAGAGCTGAGTCCATGACAATCTCAAGAATCAAGAGGGACTATTTCTTTTTTATTCTTCTTTTAGTTGAATGTGTAATCCCCATTTATCTGAATGTGGCATGTCTCTTTCCCTTAAATGGCAGTAAAAGGGGAAAACAATAGTCAATTATAGTATTCAGAAGCTGAAGTGTGGTTAATCAAGGCTTTATTATAGGTTACAACCCTCTCAAATGTTAACACCTTAACTTCATTTTCTATGTATCTTCCCTCGACATATGGTGTGCACAGTAGATGCAAATAAATGTTACACATTTTAGTAAAGTTTCATTTATCTGAAAATATATAAAAATGAGTTGTTTTTCAGCTATCAAGCCCTTTTTAATTGCAATCATTTCTGTTAAAATTGTTTCTAAACGCATTCCTTAATTCCTTGTCTTGCAGAACAAACTTCACATATGCTATAAAATAATGACTTCTAGAGGTTTCTTGATGAATGTGTAAGCCTCTTTATCCCTTGCTAATCATTTAAAATTTGCGAATCTATTGCAAAATGAAAAAGAGACAGCCAGGATTATTGGAATTAAACACAAGAATAAATAGCTCTTTAAAAAGGACACGACAAGAGCACACATGAATAGGGTAACCATATATTTAATGTCCAGCCTATTTAAGTGAATAAAGGTGTCATCGAGGAAGAGGCCAATGCTATAAATCGGTGTTGTTTCAGGCAAACATGGTCACAGTGTGTGTATGAACAGTGCATAGATATATTTGTACCATACATTTCTTCTTTGAATTCCAGCCTGGGTCTTGACAATACTCCACAGGAGTTTGTTTGTTCATCAATCCACTCATCCACTCTAAGCTAAGAGACTATTACCTGAGTCGTGTCTATGTGAAAAGATTTGTGCCAGGCACTGAAAGCATGCAAAGATGGCAAATAGGGTGGGGGGATAGACACTCAGTGAAAGATCAAAGTCGTTCAGGCTTCCAGATATGAGTAAGATGCTTTTGTAGACGGCTTATTTGTAACTTATGTACAGATTCCTGGGTTGTTGAGCTGATCCTGGATATCTAGATTTTGAAGTTTACTAGAGAGCTTCGGCTCAGCCTCTCAAACAGACCAGTTAACTGAAACTGACTACAGTTACAGCAAGAACTCAAGTGGAGAGAGTCTCAGCGGAAGGGGACCGTAATGCCGCGCTAGAGCTCAGTCACAAAGTATCTGTGTCAGGGAATGGTCACTGGAATTCTGCCTTTCACTCTTAGCAGGTTCATGCTGTCTTGTCAGGCACTGAACACCAGAGGTGTTTGAGACAGAGGTCGCGAAATTGAGTATTTGAAGTCTCATTAAAGCGTGTGACGCGTATTGGAACAGAGAGAAATGTACTGAACATAGGCCACTTATCCCCAGACACCAATGGCTATGTATTTACTTCAACCTGTTAAAAAACAATTACTATCCAGGGAAAGGACTTTGTTGTGGAGAGACTTAGTGTGCACAGTCAAGCCAAGTGATGTTTGCTTTGAGGACAGGGGTCAATGCAAAGCCAGTATGCACTCTGCTAAGAGCTTTCAGCCATGGCTCTGGGTGTCTGATCATTATCTCTTCTGGAAGGAAAACTTGCCTGGCTCTCTTTCAGAAACTCCTTCCTTGAAATGCTGTCTTGAGCAGCTCTGAAATCAGTCATAGCCATTTGCCACCAAAGCTACAAAATTAACAATTGAGGAATCTTCTGATAATAGCCTGAAAGTGCAACCTAGGCTCATTGCCTGACTGTGGTAACTTTGAATTGACTCCTTGAAATTTCTTCTGGAAAAAGATGCCAGACTAGACTGGTTGCAACCTATGGGGTCCCTAGCTTGTCCCCACATGTTGAGGAGATAGTGACAGGATGAGAGTCAAGAAATCTGATGGCCATGCAGGCTCTGAATTTCATCCGTTGTGATTCTGTCTTTCTCAGTCCAAATTCCGGGGCCAGTATGGTTGCTTCTGCCACCATCTTTCATAGCTCCACTGACTATTGCATGAACAAATCCTCTTTTGCATTTATTCAGTTGAGATCGATTTGGAATTTAAAAAGGAACTTTTCTATGAAATTAAGAAGAAAACAAACCTAAAGGAATGAAACACTCACAAAAGCAGAGAAACAGGTAGAACATGCGCCCCCAAACCAGACTGCCCACCTGAATAACTTGAGAAAATTATTTAACTACATATTCCCAGACCCCACACACAACTATAAATTAAACTTTCAAGGGATGAGGACTATGAGTCAGTATCTTTGCTAAAATCTTCAGCTGAGGTTTATGCTTTAGTTACCCCTATCTCTGGACCAAACTTGGAAGCCATTACTCTGCTTTCCTAATTGTATCCAACTTAATCTAGCCAAACCATCCCTGGTATGATACTGCTTTACGAGAGATGCCTAAAATTGTAGATAAGTTGTGATAAGCCAAGTACCTCTCTGGGTGAATAATAAAACATATCCTATGTCAATGCTTATGTACTGATATCATGATCATTATTAATGTAAATGTGATAGGATCTTAACATCAAAATTTTTTATCGTCTAAAATTTTGTGTAGTAAAAGATTTTGTCATATCGCCTCCCTGATTCTTGCACATCCGGCCTCAGCATAACCATTTTAACTCTTCCTACGCTCATCGGTTAAAAGGTATCTCTACTTACTGTTGAACAGCTCATACTTATAAAACGCTCTTTGTTAAATGGAGTCTAAATACTGTGTGTCATTTTCCCAAGTTGATCTTGTTTCTTCTCTCCAAAGCAGCCCACAAGCTGGCTTCTCTGTGACAATTTCTCAAATTTCTCATGCCATCAACAGGCTTGATGAAATTGATCTTCAATCATCCTGCCTCCTCATAACTTTGTACATGAACTAACAGCAAGCTATCCTTGCCCAGCCTGACCACTTTTAGCCTGAACATGGGCCTTTTCAAGTTCCCTGATCTTTAGGGATCATTTGCAATATTAGTGTATATTAGTCATGATCTGATAACTATGTAACCCCGGAAAATCCTGTGACTGACTACAACACAGTTTATTTTTGGCTCTCACTGTTTATCTAACAAGGAAGCAAGGATCTCTGCTTTACAAGATCACTCAGGACCAGAGTTAGGCTTCAACTCTTTGTAACTGCGCCATGTAAAAGATGAGACCTTCATAATCACCACAACAACCTAGGAGAGAACTAGAGAATCTAACACCCCACTTCATAAATATGATGCCCATAGGCCACTGACTAGATCCTGATAATAACAAATGGTCTGAGTGATGTAGAGTGAACATTAAGTAATAAGTGAATATCTAGTGCCTTTTTTTTTTTTTTTGAGTTGGAGTCTCACTCTGTCGCCCAGACTGGAGTGCAGTGGCCGCTCCCGGCCACCGCAGCCTCGACCTGCTGGGCTCCAGCGATCCTTCCCCTCAGCCTTCCAAGTAGCCGGAATTACAGGCATGTGCTACCACACCCGGTTGATTCTTTGATTTATTGTAGAGATGAGGTCTCACTGCCCAGGCGGGTCTCGAACCTGCGGGCTCAGGCAATTCACTCACCTCAGCCTCCCAAAGGCGCGGGATTACAGGCTGAGCCACCGAGCCCGGCTCTAGTGCCTTTTATCTTTCCCACCTTCTTACAGTTGAAGTATAATAAACATGCTTGTTATACAGATTTCTACGGCATCAATAAAATTTCGCATATTTATTTTATGCCAAAGTCCTTTATCAGTGCAAGGAGGTTTTTGACAGATTCTCTTGGGGTTTCAAGGTATAGCATCATGTCGTCTGCAAGGAGGGATAACTTGACTTCCGTTTTTCCTATTTGTATACCGCTGATCTCCTTCTCTTGTCTGATTGCTCTAGCTAGGACTTCCAAACTATGTGCAAGTTTTGCCCAAGAAAGGGTGAGAGTGTCTTGTTCCTGTTTTCAGGGGGAAAGGTTCCAATTTCTTCCTTGTCTTGTTCCAGTTTTCAGGGGAAATGGTTCCAATTTCTATCTGTTTAGCAGTATACCGGCTGTGGGTTTCTCATAGATGGCTCTATTTTGAGGTATGTTCCATCTATGCCTAGATGGTCAAGGGTTTTTATCAAGAAGGGGTGCTGGATTTTATCAAAACCTTTTTCCATGTCTAATGATACGATCACGTGTTTTGTTTTACATCTGTTGATGTATTTAATTATGTTTCGTGGGAAACTGCAGGGGGTGGGAGGAGGAAAGCAGGATTGGCAGTAGTGGAAACCTTTTGGGGGGGCACACTTCATCAACAAGGGCGCCTGCATAATGAACATTTGTGTACCTAACCCTGAATGGTACCCCACATCTTTAAAATAATAAATTGGAAGTTAAAAAATAAATAAAATTTCACACCAGTCAGGGCCACGGATAGGATCTGAGAACACTACTTCAGAGCCTTCTTTAACTTGACTTAACTTCTTTTGACTGAAATTGTCCTGCGTGGATACTATACAAAGCAATGTAGGTCGGCCCACGTAAAATACCCTAGGAATGCCAGGCATCCCTGTCTTCACTGTGTTCTCCCTAACATCAAAGTTCACACAGAATCGTATCACACACAGGAGCTCCCCTAGCCTTTTGGGGCAGCAATCAGCACATGGTCATGAAAGCCTGCCAAACATAAAATTACGAGCCCTGTGGGGCAGAAAATATGACTGCATGCTCCTTCTAAAATGGAAGTGTGACACTTTGACACCTGGGCCACCCCCTTCCTTGTTTTAGGCAGAGTGAGGAACTGTTTTCATGAGCCATTAAGTTGTGGTCACTAACAACTCCAGGGGACCCTCGGCCGATCTCAGTTCAAACAATCATGGTCCCTGGAAGTGGGACATGAAGAAACCTTAGCTCTGGAGTGGCGTGACCCCTTCATTCTAAATCCTAGAGCGGAATCCCTGAGGCTGGGCATTTCATGAATGAGAATAGCTTATTTGTCTCACAGTTCTGCAGGCTGCACGAGAAGTGTGGCACCAGCTTCCACTTCTGGCGTCGGCTTCAGGCTGCTTGCACTCGTGATGGAAGGTAAAGGGAAAGCCCGGTGTGTGCGGGTCTCATGGCGAGAAAAGCAGCAAGAGAGAAAGGAGGGGATACCAGACTCTGTTCACCAACCAGTTCCCACGGGAACTAAGAGTGTGAACTCCCTCACCCCACCCACAAGAACGGCACCAAGCCGTGCTGAGGGATCTGCCCCCACCGTCCTCTTGCAGGCCCCACCCTCGACTTGGGAAAACCATGGCAACGTGAGACTCAGCTGGGCCACACAAACCAGCAAACCCTCACGCATACACAGACACTGAGGCCCGGGGAAGGGGAGTGATGGTAAATGACACACTAGAACAAGCATCCGAGGCTCCCGCATCTCCGTGCCCATGGACTTCCTTGCTCGTTAACAGGAAATGCATGGTGATGAGGACCACCCTTCTGCCTCTGAGTGTGCTGTTTCTGCTGCCTGGAATAATTTCATTTATTCTTAAAGTTTACCTGCTCTCTAGCCAATATCTGTCTATACTCATCATGTTATACCCTCTCTATCCCTTGGCAGGATAAGGACTTACAACCATGCAAAGTGAAAGAAGGAAACATTCTCCAAGCGCCTGAACAGACACATTACAGTCCTCACCATGACTCACAAGCTAATTCTTCAAGGCTGTTTTCATTCTCAGTGTGATAGCTGTGGTGGGATTACTAGTGCTGGGTGGCTCAAAAGCAGGGCTCCCATCAGCTCTGTCCATTCAGAGAAACAGCTCGGCAAGAGAAACAACCAAATGAGAGAAATTTATTGTGAATACACCTGAGTTATAAGGTGGATTTTTAGAGTATTATTTCAGTAAAACATTCTAGAAAGTGGACCTTAAAGACACTAAATTCTAACAATAATAAGTATTTGGAGGTGACGTATAGACTGTCCCTATTATCAAACAAAAACTCCTAGAGAGTAAGAATTTCTACAAATACCACTTGGTCTGTCCTCACTTAGAGAACTCAGCTGTAAGTATCAACACAGACTACCCCTGGCCTGTATTAAATTATTTACTACTCTCAAATGGCATACTCTTAGAACCAAGTCAAACATATTTCCTGGTTAAAATAAATTTAAAATTATAAAATGACTTGAAATATCTTCTTACCACCCCAGTAGGTAACTCCCGCATTAGTAAATTATGAGTGCTACAGGGTTACACCAAGCTGGCCCCCAGACTCCTTACCTCTTCCTATTTAAAAAGCAGGATTCAGGTTTAACAGATTCACTGCCTCATTATCCCTGCCCTGTATTTTTCTTAAGAAGGCAGAAATGTACCATGTTCTACTAAGTTATTTTTTCTCAGACTTCCTCTTTAAGAGAAGAGGTTTATATATGCCTGTATAGGAGGGGGACCCAAAATAAGCTGGGATGTATTTATAAAAAATTGTGTATTTATTCTGATGTTGAAACTTCAGTCACTTTTAAAGTACTCTCTACTTGATGCAATACATCTACCGAGATGCTTTTCTCAAAATAGTTTTTAAACTCATCATTTTTGATGCCTTTTGGGGCTTCTGCCTTTTTTGTTGTTTGTTTCACCTTTTCCACATCAGCAAAACATTTCCTTTTGAGGATTTTTTTTCATCCAGAGAAACAAGAAAACGTTGCTGAGGACAATATCGGGTGAATAGGGGAGGTGGGGCAAAGGAGTCATGCCATTTTTTTGTCAAAAACTGCTGAACACTCAGTGTGGTGTAGGCTGGTGCTCTCACAAATCACTCATCATGAAATGAGTGAACATATTGAAAGAATCTCTAAAAAAAGATTCACTGAAGCTGAACACAGCCTCTCACACTAACTGGTACTAACACTAACTGGTACACTGATGCTGATGGATTCCTAGAACACTTACTTAGCGGGGGAAGATTGAATTATAAGGGGCCCACGCTTCAAAAAATAATAATTCTGGTTTTTTGGGGCCTCCCTCCTGTGTGTCTTCTTTGGCCACCTGAGTTTATAATATTTATGGCATAAATACTAATGGCTTTAATGTCTATTTATCTGTATTTTCTTTTTTGGTTTTCTATGCTATACATTTATCAAGATACAATAGAGATCAGCGGCATGATTTCTAAATCTTAAAACTTACTTTATTTTATTTTATTTTTTTTTTGAGTTGGAGTCTCACTCTGTCGCCCAGACTGGAGTGCAGTGGCCGCTCCCGGCCACCGCAGCCTCGACCTGCTGGGCTCCAGCGATCCTTCCGCCTCAGCCTTCCTAGTAGCTGGAATTACAGGCATGCACTACCACGCCCGGCTGATTTTTTGATTTATTGTAGAGATGAGGTCTCGCTGCCCAGGCGGGTCTCGAACCCGCGGGCTCAGGCAATCCACTCACTTCAGCTTCCCAAAGGCGCGGGATTACAGGCTGAGCCACCGAGCCTGGCTAAAACTTACTTTAAATTAGAATTTTAAGAGATAAGTATTGCATCCTAATTAGTTTATTTTCTGGCATCAATGTTATAGAACCATCTAAGGCCTGAAATAGGTGATTATTTTAAGCCAGATCCAAAGCAGTAAAAATGTTTAAAGAGTGGCATATAACATTCAGAGATGTACTTTTCCAAATATAAAGATTATTTAGCTTATTATCGCTCACTAGTTTAGGACTCAAAGCTGATAAAGAGAAATCGATTAGCTGGGCGTGGTAGCACACGCCTGTAGTTCCAACTACTTGGAAGGGTGAGGTGGAAGGATCACCGGAGCCCAGCAGGTCGAGACTGCGGTGGTCAGGAGCGGCCACTGCACTCCAGCCTGGGTGACAGAGTGAGACTCCAACTCAAAAAAAAAAAAAAAAGAAATCGATAACCTGGGAGTCTCTACCTTTTCCAGAGGTCTCAAAAGCCAGAAATTATTAACCAGTCTCCCTGCCATGGCTTTTTCCTTGAGAGGCTTAAAGTCTACCAGGTGAAGAAATATACATTGTCAAAGTAGAATAAAGGGAGAAACGTGTACATGTGAGGGCATGAAACATCCGGAATATTTTAAAGAGCAGGAATCACTTCAGCGTGGCTGGATCATAGGGCAAAGAAAGGAGGTCAGAAGAGATGAAGCTGGAGACTTGGACAAGGGCTTTATCAGCGGGGGCTTGGGGATGTCTTATCAAAAGACCCGAAATTTATCCTGAAATGATAGGATCCCACAGAAGATTTAAAAGAAGGAAGGGAAGATCAACATTCGATTTCAGTTTTAAAAAGGTAATTACTGTCTATAGTATTCTCAATTGCCAAACCACATTCCTGGTGTATTATTTTTACAAACGTATATGTGTTTGTGTACACGTATGGTTTAGACATGTAGAAAAATGATCATGCTCAAAATACTCAGTAGTTCCCACTACCGCGTAATTTGGGGCTTAAGAGAGGGTTGGGGACTTTTAAGTTTTTAAACATATTATTTGAAATGACAATATCCTCATCTATTTGCTTTTCAAATGAAAAAGAAAGCTCACTCTGGCAGTAGTGTCGATATGCAGGACTGGAGTTGAAGAAACCAGTTAAGAAGTGGTTGCAATTTAATTACCCAAACGATAGACAACGGGAATCTAAACAGAGGCAGTGGCATTATGGAAAGAGAGAGGAGGGTGGACTTGAACAACATTAAGGGCGTAGGCCAAGGTAGCTGCTAGCGTTGACGGAGAGGAGATGAGGTCAGAAGGACACCCAGGTTTTTGCTGGAGTGACTCAGCCACCAGCATAGGAAGCAGAGCGTGAAGCCTGGAATTTGTGGACACAGGGACTTTCAGGTTTGGCAATGCAGACTTTGAGACATCTACAGGGCATCCCGGCAGTAAAAATCTAGTTAGGGGATTCGGTTTAGACGCCTGGAGCCCTGGGAGAAAGCTGGCTTGTCGGTAACAGAGCTGAGGGTGAGAACCAGGTTTGCAAAGTATATCGGGCCGTATCCCGACAGAAACCAGAATGAACCTCAGATGGTTCAAATGCAGAAGGGATTAATAACAGCAGAGTGGGGAAAGGGAGCAAACCAGTGGAAGAAAGTGCCAGACACCGCAACAGTGGGAAGCCACCTTTGCCTCTAAAGCCAAGAACTAGAGAACACTGAGAAGTGAAGCTGTGAAGAGAGGTTACCCCCTCAACATTTGAGTGGTGGAGGGAGGCTGTGATTGCTAAAGATGGCCCCAGAGCAGAGATGAAGCAGGGAAGAAACACTCTGACTTCTTTCAAATTCCGTTTTCCTGACCCCTATTGGCCACACGCCACCAGGTCAAGAGAATGTGGGTGATGTAGTCCATGCTGGGCAGCCACCTTGGGTACAGAGCTTGGCAGAGAAGTGGAGAGACCGGTCTGTCAGAGAACAGACAATCGTCAGCACACTGATTTCTGCTCAGTGATTTCCGTCCTGGACTGTGGAGTCAATGAGACTTGGGTTCCAATCCCAATTTCGCTATTTATAGACTGTATTACAGTGGAAAGTGTATCAAATTTCTCTAAGCCTTCATCTGTAAAATGTAGATTAAGACACTATTGAATTCATGGAATTATCATGAGGATTACATTAGCCATTTTGTGTTATTATTTAAACCAGCGCTTGCTACAAAGTCAGCATTTGGGGAATGTTAAGAGGAGATGATGACAATGGTGATCAATGGGAACGGTCACGAATTCAGATTCCAAAAAAAGATGAGTATGAGCTAGAGGAGACGGAGCTTTAAACATTCAACTTGAATGACAGAGAGGTTTCAGGAAGTGCGTAGAGGAGCACACACACTCTTGACAGAGGTCACGGAGTTGGGAATAACATAGTGTATGCGGAGGACCATAAGGAGAACTGGGAGAGCATGGGAGTCTCACTCTCATGTCATTGCTCAGAGCCAGCGTTACAGAAGAGGAACTCTCCATACACGTGCGTAACCCTGATATGATCCTGTCATCTGTGTCTTAGAGCCATCAGCCCTCATTTCTCTGCTAGGAAATTATTTGTGAATGTCTTGATGAAATTTTCCCTTTGGAAGTTGAGGACAGTTTTGCAAGCTGAAGTAACAGATTCAAAGGACAAACTTGTGGACTAGAAGCTCTCCAGACTCTTGTCAGAGTAGAAAATGCAGATCAGAGAGGCTGTCCCAAGACCTAATTTCAGAAGGACTTCCTGGACAGAAAGGGACTCCCAGTACTGCCCAAACGCCTTTGACTTTCAACAGCAAGTTCCGTCCACTCCCCATATTCTCTTATCGCCTAGAAGCTGGCTCACCTATGACCTACTTGCTGCAGTATAGTTGTGTTCACCTTCCTAACTCAGTGTAAAGTCATTAAGAGAGGGAGGCATCTCTCTACTTCCCTCTTATCCGTCACAGCTGTGGTTTCCAAATGCGAACCTGCACCAGAATCACCCAGGACACTTGCTAAACTTACAGACTCAAAGACTAGGGGCTTTAATTCTGTCAATCTGTAATGAAACTCAGAGGTCTAACTTTTTTAGGTTATCCATGGGATTCAGAAATGTATTCATTTTGAGGAAACTGATACCCAGCAACTAGGATGTCTTCTCCCATGCTAAGTGCAGAGAGCCAGGGAAAGAAGTGATTCAATTAGAACAAAGAGGCAAGCTAGTAATGAATATTCTTTTATCTCATGCACAGATTTGTTTTCATCTATTGGGAAGATGCAAAAATGCTGAAAATGTTTAGGAAGGGTAATGACATAGTAAGATAAATGTCTTACATAAATTACGCTGGCTTTCAGAACTTGGAGTTGACCTCTGAGGATAAGCAGTAAGTTTGGCAAGCTAGGAGGTAGATCTCAATTACAGGGTATGTGGAGAGGAAGAAAGACATTTTCAGTTAGAAGAAATTACTGAACAGAACTAATGATGAACTGAATGTGTAGAGAAGAGGGAGGAAGAAGTGAAAAATAACTGCAGCGTTTCTGACTTTGGTAGATGGCTGAGCAGAGATGCAGGGGGGAGGTTATAGAAGGAGTAATAGATTTGAAGTTGGAGAAGTTGTTTGTGGGAAGGATGTTGGCTACATGATTAAGCTGAGCTTCATGATCCAACATCATGCCCAGGTAATTCTATATCAGTTGACACACGAGAAGAAGAATCTGGGCCCTAGGTTTAAATGTGGAGGTTATTGGTATACAGATGTTGGGTGAACCATGCAGGTAGAAAGATACACACTTGGGAGTGTATTTTGATAAAAAAGAAGTCAAGTACTAGAGAAGGAAGATATATATGGTATAGACTGAAGATAAAAGGCCACCAAGGGAGACTTGGAAAGAGGAACTAGAGAGCCTAGAGAGGCTTGGAAAATAACGCTGCTTGGCAACCTTCTAAAACTAAAATTGTTGTCATTAATACATTCTAGAATTAGGAAGGGAATTGAAATTAAACTTCTCCTCCAGTAGTTTGCAAAAGCCCTTCTTTTTCCCTTTTGAATTGTGGGACATTTGCCCATCTGGTTTCTGGCATCTATCCCATTCTCTATAATTTCTGAAAGATTACCAGAAGGTTTATATGCAAGCTATCATAATTTTTATAGCCAAAAATATCTTTTGCTCCCAGGTAAAACAACAAGCTTTAATTTTCCTTTACCTAAATGCCACCAAAGGGAAGAAGCCATTTAATTATGTCTTTTAAAACATGTTTTTCATTGCATTTGCAAAGGTTTACAAGGAATACATCTAGCACTTAATTGCTCGTAGCTCGGGAATATAATTATTCTTCTGGAGTCTACCAAATATTTATTGCAATTGCCTCAGTCTAGGTTTCAGGCTCATACCAAAAAGATTGAAACTAATTGAGCCTAAACCCCAAAGCTATTAAATAATGGCAGTTTCATGTTGAAAAACAGGAATTATGTCAAACCTTTGACATTGTGAGAATTTGTTCATGTATTTTTCACTGCTGCTAGAAAAAAAAACTGATTGACAGGACTCATTCTTTGCCATGTAATTATCTACTTCTTTGTTGACCCATCTGTCCCCTTAACAGTGTGCTAATACCCATCATAAAACAATCAGATTAAATTGGTCTTCTGGTGATCAATGGTTAATATGATTTCATACAAATTATTCTCAGACTGTGCAGCCTTTCCTATTAAAACAGAAAACAAACTACTAGATATTGACAGGGCTTTTCCCAATACTTGGGTGTGTTGATGAAGAATTATAAAATCTTTTGGCATCTTTTTAACAGACAGCATTTTTTTTTCAGAGAACTAGTTAAACCCAACAGCTCCTATGTAATCTCTTGTTTATCTCTAACATTCATTACAAATATAAAATTGTCTACCTTTTTCCCACTTGATTTCTACTTAAAACCACAGAGTAGCTCTTATTATTTGAATAAAAATCTTACTAAAAGGAATAAATTAAGGAATCCTAAAAGAAGTCAATAGCCATGGTTGTCAAAGAGAGAAAAAAGGAAAAGGCAGAGCAAAGCATTCCAGATAGTAACAGGAAAGGGGCTCTGAGCTGCAAAAAAAAAAAAAGATAGCACTTGTTTATGGGAACTTCAGTCATTTTATATCCTAGATGGCTATAGATTTCCATTCTCAATGCCCAGATCAGAATTTCATCCTTTCCTATCTAGTCCTTGATCTACAGACAGTTCATACTGACTTCTCTTCCCAAAACACGGAACTGATTATACTGCTTCCCTATGAAAGTTTCTTTGATGATATCCCACTACTTATAAGTTCAGATTTCCTAAAAAGGCATTAAGGCCTTCCATATTCTTATCCTTTCCTATTCTTGACTTATCTACTAGTATTAACACATCCTTCATATACTCAAACTCTCTTCACTCTAAAACCCTCACTGGTCCTGCAGCATGCCTCAGTGTCTTCACCAAAAAATTTTTTGTTTCCAGCTGTCTTCCCCAGTTTCCTTTCTTAAATCATATTCCACAACCACTTTGGTAAACAGTTTGACACCATCAAGTACAATCAATCATATGCATTCACAAAGTTCATTCTCATATATGTACCCAAGAAAAACACATACACATGTGCACCAAAAGACATGTACATGAAGTGTTCATAACATGATTTTTTTAAGAGCCAAATGCTGAATATAACCAAATTTTCACCAGCAGGAGAGTGGATAAATTACAAGGAATGGAATACCACGAAGCAATGAAAATTAATGAAAAAATGTGATATGCAACAAAACTGATCACTCTTAGAAAAAAAGTGTTGAACCAAAGAACCCAACATGAAAGAACACAGACTGTGTGATTTCATTTACATAAAATTCCAGTACAGGTAAAACTAGTCTGTGGTGTGAAATACCAAGAGAGTGGTTACTTTTAGGGAAGAGGGAAGAAGAGTGCCTAAGAGTGGGCATGATGGGACCTCTAGAGGCTCAAAATATTTTATTTCTATTTCATAATAAATTATAAACCTGTACACTGAAGGCTTGGGCATATTTCTGTATATAGTATATGTCATACAAAGTTTTCTAAAATTTCTATTTTTTTTCAAAGTAAAGATAAAGTGGTATCTTTTCCATAAAGTCTGCTGATCTCACTCATTCAAAATCGTCTCTTTCTTTGGGTTTCCTCTGGGCTTGATTTTTTCCCTCTCAAGGTACTTAATCAGCATGCCTTGAATTTTAAGTGTGATTATAACTCATATGACATAGATTAGGTAATTAAAAAAAACCTTATCAAATGAAACAAAAAAATGCAGATAATTGGAAAGAGAAATGTGCAAACTCCTTCATGTCAGCTTCATTTAACTAGGGTTGGTTGACCCCTCAGCTCAGCAGTGGCACACAAGCAATTGTCCTGGCCAATTCCTTCTGCTAAAGTCAAATTCCTTTCTCTCTCCCAGCACCTTGTCCAACTGTACAATGTTGTTTTTGTTGTTGTTTTAGTGAAATAGGGTACAACATGGTACACGTTTCCAAGTATTAGAAAGCAATGAACAAAGCCACTTGGTAAATTAAGAATGGTATTACTCACTGAGTTTGTGCCTCCAAAATTTTTACAGGGGCATGGCTGAAGAAATGGTTCAGTTAAGCTGTCTCCCAGAGCTGGACTTTGACATTCATTCCTCAACCTGAGTTTTGTGGGGCGTGGAATAAACCTGTCAGGTTTATCTACACTTAGCAAGCCCAAATATGCAAGGACTTCCTTCTCTTGCATACATCCTCAGAATCAGTGATACTTCTGAAAAAAATCCATCCTATTACTACTTGCCATCCCACGTGGCCATGACATCAGCTTCCCAGGAGCATCTGTAAATTGCCTTGAAGCCATTTAAACTTGACTCTCTTTTCCAGAGCCAACAGCCCTCCTGAGGCTGAGGTCTTCATAAAGTCCCCAAGCTATTCTAGACAGCGGCATTCTCAACTCTGTCCTCCCCTGTTTTCCTCAGTTTTTCAAAGCATGTGGGATGGGGCAATTATTTATCTGAACCAGAAGGATGCTCTCCGCTTTTCAACATTCTGATCGCAGTTTTCTTTCTTTTTCTTTCTTTCTTCCTTCCTTCCTTCCTTCCTTCCTTCCTTCCTTCCTTCCTTCCTTCCTTCCTTCCTTTCTTTCTCACTCAATTCAAACTTTAAAAAAGAAAAGAGAGGGAGAAAGGAAAACAACAAAACACACTTTCAATGTTGCGTTTGGCTGTGCTCCCCAGAGCCTGGGAGCTTGTGTCCATCTGGTGACATGTGACCTTTAGCATATTTAATCAACCCGTTAGAAATGTTCATTCCGGCGTTCAAAAATATTTTTTAATCTTCCCGTCACTCTCTGCTGCTGCATCATAAAGTCCTCACTGACTTCATAGTATTTCCTTTCCATTTAAAGGCAATTTTGACATTTCTTATTTCCCATATAATTTTTTCCTCAGGAACACTGGAGTTTGGATTCCTACTGTTTCCCTTAGGTTACCTTTTGATGGAACCAATCTACTTTTCAGATAGAGCCTCCTAGCTGAAACTTACTTACCTAGGCACACGGCTCTTTGATACACCAGACCTCCCTTGTTGTGATTGTTGTTGCGGTTGTAAGCAGACGTGAAACCAGTCTTCCCTTAGGCAATAAAAGCACTGGGCTTTTGGTTATGCTAGCTACTATAACAGACAAACCCCCAGTGTTCAATGGCATCACACAACAAGAGTATGATACATCAGTGGGTGTTTGCTGGAGACCAGCTCCAGCCGGGTTCAGGGTACCCCAAAGGTGGAGATGGCATCGGCGATTGGGGGGAAGAAGAAAGAGAGAAAGAAAGAGACTGGACTCCAGTCTAGTGCAGAAGCAATGTGTGTTATTGGGAATTACAATGGGTCTTTTATACACAAAGTCAGATGTGGGAGGGGCATCCCCCACCCACCAGAAACCTTAATCCATGAAAACTTAATCAATGATTGCCTTTAAACCCTTTTCATATGAATATCTTAAAATCCCATAACAAAGGATAACCTAATCCGTGACTGACATATTCTGTAAACCTTTTTCATCCTAAGCTGATTGATTTGTGCCAAGTTAAACAATTCTGTAGAAGCTTAAGTATTTACTTTACAAACAAAAGTGGCCCATCCCAGAATGTTTGGAATGTGGCCCAGTTCAAAGTTCACAGTGGGCTACCTGCAAGTAACCCAGCCACATTCTTTCAACAAAATGGCTGTCTTCTAAAACTGTATTCTACAATTTACACCTTCAATAAATCCTAAGATCATGACCCAGAAGCCTGTGACCAATACTAAGGCTCTTAGATGTGACACGAGTTTGAATTGTAAGTTGCGTGAAAGCCAAAACTGCAGTTTGTGGAAGAATGGGAGCAATGAGCTTCTAAAGTTAGCTTGTGTTTGTCCCGGTCTCAGAGTTTTTATGTTTTGAGCTCACAGGAGCTTAATCTGGTTAGTGCTGAGTAGAAAGGGGGAGGAAATGGGGTCAATAGCTCCCGAACGCATCCTAGTGGTCTCGGGGTCAATGGCCCTTCCTGATCCTTAATGTTCAGTGGGCCTCCATGGCTGGTTCCCAACAGGTGTTACATGGAGAAGTTAGCAGGTTGCCAAACAGGATTGCCCCAAGCAGTTATTCAGAGGCCCAGCTTCTTCCTACCTTGGGGAAGTACCATCTCCTGGGGCCTTAGAGAGAGCTGGATACAGTCAGTAGAAGATGAAGTAAAATATATGGAGAAGCCATAACAACTTTGTAAATAAGTGAATGAATGAATGAATGAAATGAACAAGATCCCCTCCTGTCCACATCCTCCTGACTGGGCAACTGCCTCCCAGTAACACCTCCAGATTATGAAAGGGTGAGCATGGAATTTTGTAGACAGTTAGTCAACTCTACCATGGTACCATGACATTGGTGCCCAAAAGGTCTTCTCACTTCAAGTGACTCACAACATTCGACACTCACAATTTTATTCCTTAAGGAAACACATTTTAAAATTTATTATTTGCCAGGCACAGTACCAGAATCTGGGAATATAAAGATGTGATCTTTGCTCTCAAGGATTTCACGTTTTGTCCTAAACAAAATATAGAGGTTTTTTTATCAGTAAAAGAATATGATTGAACACCTGATGCTTGTAATTTAGTGAAGAACATAGATATTAAGTAATTATTAAGATAAAATTACAAGGGATTACAGTGCTCCAAAAAAGAAATACTGTGAGATATGGAAGGAAAACAGATGATTTAGTTTGAAGGGAAGATTGAGAAAGTAAGGTATAGTGGACAAAAAGATTCTTATAAGGAAATAATCTTTATCAACAGACCAATTCATTTTGCTCACTTCACATATTTAAGCTGACTCTAAAGTTCTTTATTATAAATTGACACGAACAAGCTTTACTTTGTCAGAAATGTTTATTTTTTTCCTCCTCAAATTCATATTTTTATTCAGCTCATGGCTCAGAATTTCAGATGTTTAATTCTTGAAAGCCTTTTTTAAAGAAATTTCCCTTATGTCTGCAGCAATTATATTTATCTAACTTTAACTTCAATTTTAAAAATATTTTAAGTATAATACAAAGTGTTAGCGGTTGTTTTCCGCATTGTTATCCTATCAGTATATAATTGATAGGTGTGGAGAACAAAGTAGCCATTGCCAAGGGTCAGGGTGTGAAGAATGTTTTGCTACAAAGGAGAAACATGGAGTCCTGGGGGGGGGTTAAAGGAATGTTTCTGCATCTTGATTGTGAGGTAGTTCCATGACTATATATTTATCAAAATTTATAGAACTCAATACCAAAAAAGAGTACATTTTAGAAAAACTATATACAAATGTTAAGAAATAATGTTAACATTTGACCATTTTTCTTTGCAGCTATTTTCTTTTTTTAGTCTGAAACTCCAAAGTCTGCATTTTAGCAAAGTATGATTTTGTTCTGAAGACTTTCTCTATGAAAATATTTTTCTCAACATATTATCTATATTTTTCTCCAATCACTGCAACCATTTTACTGAGACCCAGCACATTTTGAAAAGTACAATTTCGACACTGCCCAGTTACCCTCTTGTCTGGTAAACTAGCATTTGAATGAGAATAGATAGTGTAAGTGACACAGGAAAATCAGATGCCATAAAAAGAAACTAATAAAACAGGCTTATGTTTGAGTGTTTTTAGCAAATTAGTCTTTCATATGTTGTTTAAATTCTAAGCATTAGAATTAGGACTCCAGATATTTTCACCCAAGACTTAGATACAAGCCTGTTTGACATCAATTGCCCAACTTTTTTTTCCATTACCTTGTATAGAATGTGGGCCTCAACATTTCTGTAAATAGACAAAGGCTCCTCTCTGAGCTCTTGTATGAAGGTGAAAAAAACCAGATCACTTACCAATGTGTAACTCAGCCTGGTCGGTCAACTATTTCGCCATCATAGAGCCCACGCCAGCAGCCATGGCAATAAACAGTCACCACAAGATCAAATTACAGTCGAACTGATCTGTCAAATATGATATTCATGCCTAATTCTATTATCTCAGCTCCTTGGACTGACTGTCCGATGCCAACATGGTGGGCTGGGCTCAGCTTACACAAACTTTAAAGCAGAGCTATACAGAGCCCTAAGAGTTCTACAGCTCTTCCTGGCGGGAGAAATTACTTATCAACTCCATGAAATAACTTTATGGAGTCAGGAGAGCATCTCTGACTCCAAAAGAACCTTCTCTGATCTACTCTTTGGTACTTGAAGGACAGGCATTGGAGCTTAATTTCTTGATCTTGATTCCGTGTCTTCCTTGAACTTGTAGCTTTTGCTTAAAATTTAGGTGGATTTTGCAGCAGGGTACCCGCCAAGTGTAGCATTCAGTTCTCCGATGGGGGAGGAAAGGCAGGTAAGAATACCCCATAAGCATTTGTTGAACAGAGAAATAAGTGGGGACAAGGGAGAAAAGCGTGTCAACATTGGGATCTGAGACGGGGTCAGGAGAAGAAGATGCGTCTGTGGAAGAGGAGGGTGTGTGAATATATTTAGATATCTAAATAGGAAGAAGTGACTTGAAGATAAGCTGGCCTATTCTCTAGTTTTATCGTTGACCCATCAAAATCACTGCACAAACTTGATTCATCAAGAGGACATCAGATTTTCTTTAGTACTGATTTTTTTGTGTCAAGTTTTGTTTGTTTTCAGATTCAAAACTCGGGAAAAAGGCAATTCTCAATCAAGCATATTATTGGGCTAAACAGATGCATATGACTTTTGAGAGCCTACTCGAGTGGACTGTGCTCTATTAAGCACTCACTGAATGCTTTCCAATCAACAGCATACCTCATAATGACCAATTATTTCTTCTCCTCTCCTTCTACTCTTCTCAACAAGTTCCTACGTGCTGTTGTTTTCCACACAAATGACCCCAAAAGAAGAGTCCCCTCAGAGTTGGCTTCCCCCAGAAGCCTGACAAATCAAACAATGGGCATCTTTTCTTCTATATTTTTGCTCCCAGACGAAGAGTAGCTGAGTATCTCCTTCAGCTTATCTTTTAGAGATCATCAATCTTGGCTGCATTTCTACTATGAACTTTAGAAGGGAGTACAGCCTAATATTGGTTTGTCAACTGCTGCCTTCCAGATATATTACCTTGAACTACAGACCTCCAGATATTTATTCTATAAGTGTATGTGCTTTGCTGAACATAATAGAGACCCAGCAGAAATACTAAATCACTCTTATGCTAAATCTTGTGTCTATAAAGCAAATTTACACAAACCAGAAACTTAATGCATCAGTTTCATATCGTGAATAGCAGGGCATGCTGAGTCTTGGCATGTGGAAGGCAAGGGTGGGAACAGGGAGTTGGGAAGGGGCAGAACCAGGGGTAGAGAAGAAAACCGGCTGGCTACAGAGTTGCCCTCCTCCCAGGGCTAAAAGGCAATTTACATTATGGCTCACAGGGGTATTAATTGCAAATATCCCCGGTGTTAATGAGGATCCCATCTGCAGGGAAGGAAAACCCCCGGGGTCACCAGGCAAGATACAGAGTCAGGTGGACAGCAGCCTCAGAGTTCAGGGTGGTCCATTTAATTTGGAACAAGACCCCCGTCAGTGGCTGGAACCAAGGGAGACAGCCTCCAGCTGCCAAATTACAGAGAATGTCAAGTGCTGGGCATGTTGACAAGACCCTAGTCAACTAGGCAGGAGTTCAAAGCAAGCCTCCAAATCCAGCAGGGGAAATAGAGTATGCAGCTAAAATAAAGAGGTGAAACTCATCATAGAGACCCTGCCACACAGTATCACACAGCAGGCTAAGACAAGATGAACAGACAGCTGCTCACCGCAGGGGTGCTCGCTTATGGCCACAAGACTAATTCCAGGCTTCAGTGAGGTCTCCAGATTTCACATGTGACTTGGTAGAAATTAGCGTAAGAGCATCACAGAGCTGAGACTAGAGGCCAAAAGCCCAGACCTTGCAGATGAACGGAGTAAAGAAGGCAGAAGTGGGCTTTTAATTATCAGTGAGAGTTGAATTTTTTTCTCGGCTGTTAAGTTTAACCATTGTTCTTAGATGTAGAGTCACTTGAGATTCAGAATTAACCAGTTTTCTGGTCTATCAAGTTAATTATGAAACTGCCAGAGTAACTTTTTTAGTTTGTCCTCAATGAACTCAAACTAAATAAAAGGTTATTCTGTGTTTCCACAGACGTGCAAAGATGATGTGTGGCAGAGCCTGGATTGTGAGCTCCTTTCTGGGGTGATAATGAACAGGTGGCCATTTTTGATATTTAAGTGGTGATATTTAAAGGAAAGACCTCTCTATATTCCAAAACACTTCTCAACTGCCAATATCTGCACATCCATTAGGGTTTAGTGCCTCGGGGTTCTTCCCTTGGGATCTTATCTGAAGATAATTCCTGAAAGTAGAAATGCAGGTTAATTTGCATGTCCCTGAATTATCACAACTTTTCTTCCCAAATCAGGGACCCAGCAACAGGAGAGACTAGGACTCAGAGTTGTGAGAAAACAGTGTTGAAAGAGAGTCAGCTGGGCTTGGTGGCTCAGCCTGTAATCCCGCGCCTTTGGGAGGCTGAGGTGAGTGGATTGCCTGAGCCCGCGGGTTCGAAACCTGCCTGGGCAGTGAGACCTCATCTCTACAATAAATCAAAAAATCAGGCGGGCGTGGTAGCGCATGCCTGTAATTCCAGCTACTTGGAAGGCTGAGGCGGAAGGATCGCCGGAGCCCAGCAGGCGAGGCTGCGGTGGCCGGGAGCGGCCACTACACTCCAGTCTGGGTGACGGAGTGAGACTCCAACTCAAAATAAAAAAAAAAGAAGAAAAAGAAAGAGAGTCAATGGCAGAGAGAAGTAAGGTGAAAGGTGCTAGAATTTCTCGTGAAAACGAAAGCAGCTCCATGAGTAAGGATTTGAAAAAAAGGGAGAAAAGGACCAAGAAAGATAAAAGGGGCCCTGAAAGCAAGGCGAGTCTGCTCCGTGACGGTCCTTGAGTCAACCCAGCTTTGGAAGCAGGCAGCATGGGTGTTTGGTGGACAATTTTAAAGGTTGTTACGTATGCTCTGAAGTATGCTTACTCTCTTACAGATCAGGGCACAAGGGTCCTTCCCTTCAAACACCAACCTCAGATTAAAATCACAACAGAGTGAATGACCTTCCAAAAGGTCTAAACTATGCTTCCTCCCAGCCAATTTTTTTCTCAAAGCCACCCCTGCTTCTGCACACCTTCTCCCTAGGAGCCCTATTCTTTTGTTGCCTGAACTATTGTCGCAGCCTCCTGACTGGCCTCCAGTTCCTCTGCATTGAGCTAAAAACTGCAATCGCCATCTTAACATTCCTCTACTCCAAAATCTTTCAAGGGCTCCCAACTTCCTACAGTACTAAATTCTGAGTCTCGTCGTATGTTTCTTAGGACGTCCTCTTCTGACTGCCAGTGACTCACCCACCTCTTGCCCCATCAGTAAGTGCCTCATAATTGACCCTGGAGCAACGTCAAACCATCTGTACTTTTTCACATATATCATGTCATATATTGCATTCTTGAATCTACAGGAACGACAAAACTCATAGTAATTAAGTACCAAAAGACCAAGAAGACTAGGCAAAGGCACATGTGAAAGCAGAGACCAGCCTCTGGGCTCAAGTTTATGGATTCAATTCCCTTTTCACTTAGAGAAAATCAGTTTCCCTGGAAATCATTAAAAATGCAGATAGGTTTCTTGGTATTATCAAGCATCCACAGAGTATCAAATGAAACATGCAGCATGAGTATGTTCATAAAATTATAAATACATAATTGTCTTCTACATTTGGCATTTTTTAGTACCCTTGAACACTAAACAAAATGAAAAGCAAACAATAATCTATAAAAATTGGCTGGGTGTGGTGCTTCACACCTCTGTAATCCCAATATTTTGGGAGGCCAGGGTGGAGGATCTCTTGAGCCAAGGAGTTGGAGGCCAGCTTAGGCAACATAGCAAGACCTCACCTTGACAAGAAAAATAATCCCAAAATTAGCCAAGTGTGATGGTGCGTGCCTGGAGTCCCAGCTATTCAGGAGGCTGAGGCAACGTGATTGCTTGAGCTCAGGAAGTCAAGGCTGCAATGAGCTGTGGTCATGCTCCTGCACGTCAGCCTGGATGATAAAGTGAGACCCCCTCTCTCAAACAAAACAAACTATAAAAATTATCTCCAGAGTAATACAGCGATTGTTAGTGACATCACAGAAGGCTCAATTAGGTACGGGGGTTTCAGTGAGCTCTCTCCCAGGAGAGGCTGGGAGACAGACCATCTCCAAAGAAGATCCTCGGAGTGACTATATCGGATGCCTGAGTGGCACATTTTTAGGCTGTTTTGGGGTTTTGTTGCTGTTTGCAGGGTGTGTGGTTTGGGGGGTTTGGTTGGTTGATTTTTTTTTTTTTTCACTGAGTAAATCTATCATGGTTGGACTCAAATTTACCAAGCTTATAGGACTAATGTACAAAATCAGGACTTTTTTTCCCCCACTAATAATAAGAAATGTAACTGTAGAAGCAACTAGTCAATTTAAAATGTCAATCAACATATTTTTGCCCAGGATGCAAAGTATAATCAAGATGCCAATGTATTAAATTGTAATGAGAATCAGAACTGCTGAGACATCAAACCATTTGCCCTCTGCATAGTACATCCCTTCCTACAGGCATGTAGGAAGCAAGTGAAAGCGTTTCCTGGGGAGAATAAAATCAAATCAAAAGTCGTTAGCCACATAATTTGAATGTTTCATAACCCTGAGTTCAGATAATGCATTGACAGGGCTAAAGCTGATCTCAAGGCCAGTGTTGACGGGGCCACCTAACACTCACCCTTGGACTAACATTTTTATTCTATTCCATAGGTAACTTTACGA
Source organism: Cephalopachus bancanus (assembly GCA_027257055.1). Lineage (NCBI taxonomy): Eukaryota > Metazoa > Chordata > Mammalia > Primates > Tarsiidae > Cephalopachus > Cephalopachus bancanus. Next base: position 6,419,301 of record JAPVLO010000042.1, read on the forward strand.
ATACCGTGATCTTTTGTTAAATGTGGTAATACATTCAATAGTTAAATAAGCTCTTGGCAGCCAGGTAGCAATATATTCTCTTAAAGCTAGCTGTTTGTATTTTTGCTCTACTCCATTATGTGTTAAATTCTAAGTTAGGCTTTTAGAGGCTACATTTATATTATCTATTTCCAAATTCTTAGGAAATGGGGAAAAAAATCTTAATATTTTAAGAACTTTTACAAATCAATAAGGAAAATTACAAATATCCTGGTAGAAAAAAAATGATTTTTTTAGAGGACAAGTTAAAGATTAAAACATACAAAAATTGTATGAAAATATTCATTCTAAGACCAAGAGAAATGCCAATTTCAACTAAGTTAAGATATATTTAATTGCCCTATAAAATAAATACACAGACATACACTTGCAGTCCAGGATTGGAGAGAGTCAGGTGAAATAGGTACTCTTTGATACTTCCTCCATGAACAATCTATAATTTCAAATATGGTACATCCAAATAAATTGCTAAAAATGCAGACTTCTAGGTTCTACTACATATCAAGAGCACGTAGCATCTCTGGAAATGGGCCTGGGGCATGATAGTTTTAAAAAGTTTTCAGGGAACTATAAAGTCACTGGCATATGAACAACTGGCATATGAATTATTCCTCTGATTCCATTATAAATTTTCCCATTTGTATGCTATTTGCAGTTAATAAATTTTTTAAAACTCAAAGTTCTGATAAAATGAAAATGAAGAGTATGTCAATAATTGTACTCATATGTTTACAGCTTTATGGATTTGGGCCTGCATAAAATGACCAGGATGCAGCAAACTGAACCAATTCCCTTCTTTTTTTTTTTTTTTCCACTAAGTATTGTGGAACTCTGTCAGTTGTACAAACACAGCAGGTAAGAATAAACCCATGTTGTTACATGGATGTCTTAAGTGATGTTTGTCTGCTCAAAGACTGTATCCGCCTTCTAATTAACCTGCTTTAGTTCTTAGGGAGCACTCTTCATAAGAAAGGTGAAACAGCAAAAATTGCAGGGGGGTCTGGGGGTGGGGTGGAGGGGCAAAAAAACCCCAAAAGAATTGCAGAGATATTCACCTTCTTCTCATTTATTGGTTCTGTTTGACCTCACTGGTGAGTGCTGCAGTGTGCATCCCTCAAAGATGTGAGGATCAAAGCCAGGTGTAGGCGTGAAACCTTTACCTATCTGTTCACTCAGGCCACTCTGATATGCCTCTCCCTTTATATCACACATTTTCTGTATCCCTCAGTTTGGCCTCTACTAGTATCATGATGCATTTGACCTTCATAGAAAGCAATTTTGCAATGCTATGTATCAAGAAGTTGAAAATGACTCATACACTAGAATAAGCTGTTCTACTTTAAAGTATTTATCATTTTAAAAAGCAGTATTTTAATGAAAGTAGGACAATTATTGCTACGTCATTAATACAACCTGTGATTATGTAAAAAGGAAACGTAATGTTTATGTAAAAGGATATTTACATTGTTAATAATGCTCTTGAACTTAGAAGCATCTTAAATATTCAATCACTGGTGAATGGCTAAATAAAATCAAGTTAGAATCTGGAAGACTGGGAAAATGTTAGCGTGCATGTTTTTGATTTATAAGATATGAGGGGGAAACAGTCACAATAAGATTTCACGCATGAAACTATAATGCAATATAATTTCAATTTTGTCTTTTGAAATAGTGTGTGTGCATATTTCATGAATGACTTGAGGGACTATACCAACAACTGAACAGCCTAGTCTGGGCGGTAGAAGTAGAACGATTTTTATTTTATCATTGCGTTTTTCACAGACCTCCTGCAATTAGTGTGTTACTTTTCCTATTTAAAATATGACTTTAATTTAATCTTTATCTCAAAGTAATAAACACAGCAACAAAAAAAAAAAATGAAAATATCTGCCCCGTGATCTAACCCACGTTTATTTCAATTGTGCTCCCAGAAGCAACCACTTTTTTCTCTTCTCAGTTATCTTTTATTGCTAAATAATGCTTATATACATGCTACTTGTTTACCTATATTAACTGATCTCTTTGCCTTATTATAAAAAGATGTCTATTTTTATCTCTTACACAGCATACCTTCTCTTGCTACACCCTCACAATGTAGTTTTATCATTTTTAGTTATTATAAAAATGATTCAATCATTATGACAACTTTTATTGGCTGCAGACCCAAGTAAGACATCATGAGTATGTTATATTTTCTTCCTTATTTGACTGTTTCTTTTTCTTGCCTTTTGAAAAAAATCTTTCTTCCAATATCTTCTATGTAATGTTTCCAGTTCCTAACACAAACCTTATCAAGGTACTCTATCAGTTTCATTTGTCTGAGAGTTTTCTCTCCCAAACCCATTTTCCTTCGGCTGCAATCTGGGCTGGTCGGTCCAAGGCCTGCTCAGTGCTGTCATCATTAAATGGTATTTCCTAAATCCCATGCCATTTTCTTATTGCTTCCCATTTAAAATATTCCTGGATTTTCTTTAGCTTAGTGTTCAAAGAAAGTATCTATAGGAGAGAGATGTTCTGAATACCACAGTTTGAAATATCTTTATAAGGTGGGCACAGCAGCTCACACCTGTAGTCCAAGCACTTTGGGAGGCCGGGTCAGAAAGATTGTGTGAGCCCAGGAGCTCGAGATCGGCCTGAACAACATAGCAAAACCTTGTCTCTACAGAAATAAATAACTAAATAAATAAGCTGGGCATGGTGATGCACACCTGTAGTCCCATCTACTCAGGAAACTGAGACAAAGTCTCACGTGAGCCCAGGAGGTTGAGGCTGTGGTGAGCTGTGATTGTGCCTCTGCATTCCAGCCTGGACAATAGAGTGAGACCCCCAACTCAAAAAAAAAAAAAAGTTTTAAAAAGTTATAATATCTTCATCATTGGCAATTTGGCTGATTTTTGCTTTTCTTTATAGGTTTGAGTTATTAGGTACACACAAATCTAGGATTATATTCTCCTGTAGAATTGGGAATTTTATTATAGAATATCATCCACGTATTTTATTGACTATATTATTTATAGGTATCTTAATGGCTGTGTCTCACTACTCCGGTAACTGGGTCACCTGTGAGTCTGTGTCTTCTTTTGTAGCTATGTTTAATATTTCTTTCTTTTTTTTTTTTTGAGTTGGAATCTCATTCCTTTGCCCAGGCTGAAGTGCAGTGGCACGCAGGCTCACAACCACCCCAGTGTCTACCTGCTGGACTCTGGCGATTCTTCCTCCTCAATCTTCCGAGTAGCTAGAACTACAGATGCGCGCTACCACATCCAGCTATTTTTTATTTTACTGTAGAGATGAGGTCTCACCAAGTTGCCCAGGCTGGTTTCAAACCTTAGGCTCAGGTGGCCTCCCAAAGTGCTGGGATTACAACCTGAGCCACCGAGCCCGGCCAACTATGTTTAATATTTCCAACAATTGTTGATTAAATTATGTCTGTAAGTGAAAGTTTGCAGAGGCTGTGAATAAGTGCTTCTTACTCCCACAAAGATTCATTCTGTCTCTGGCAGCAGGTGTCCATATCATCTCAGTCTCACCTGGTATTGAACTAACTTGAGACTGATTTGTACCTTGGAATGCTCATACAATTTTTCTCTCTCAAGTACCATGACAATGCTGAAATCTCTATATTTTTGTGGGTTTTTTTTTTCTCCCTAGATATTTGGTTTCATCTCCTGCTAGAACAAGTGGGTTCTAACTCCCACAAAGCAATTGATATGTATTTAAGTGGAATCATAAAAGTTATATGAGATTTATATAAGATAATTGGATTATAAGTGAGACAATATTCCAAATGATAGGAAACAATATGAACTAAGGAAACAGAAAAGAGAATGCAGTGGAGGTTCCCAAGAATGGTCGTTGATCAATGTGATTAGAATGCAGTGTTTGTCCTAAGGAATACTGGCAACACAATTCTAGGAAGATGGATTGGTACCAGTCTATCTGAAAGTGGCGTATCTACAAGTGGTACATTTAGACTCTATTTAGGAGGCAATAGAAAACCATGAAACTGTTGTAATAGGTGGATGAGATTGTGGAAGAAATGTTTAGGAAAGATTATTTTAATAAAACTGAAAAAATATGATATGCGTTAGACAGAATTTTTAAGGCAAGGAAAAAAGTTGTCATATTTTGAATGGGGAGATAAAATGCAAATAAATAGTGTAGGATATGTCACATCAACCAGGGTTAAATACTGTTTGAATGAAATAAGAGTCACAGAATTCAAAGAAAATAACTTAATTCATGCCTGATGTTGAGGATAGTAATTATTTTCTAAGGCTTTCTTAGAACAGAATCGATCACAAAGTCTTAGCTTAAGGTAAGGTTCTTCAGTGGTTTAGCTCTGATTCCCCCATACTCTCTGGAACTCTACAAATATAGAAGAATATATAGATATATAGATATATGCTATGGAAAGGGTGTGAATGGTGGTGTTTATTTACCTTTCTCTTTTTGGAAAAATCACCGATTATTCATAAAACTCAGGTATTTATTATATCGCAGTCTACAGTCAAAGGGGATAATGCAACATTATCCATTCATTTGAAAATAATCTTCTTTAAACGTACCAAATCCGGAGTGCAATGAGTTATATATTTCAACACCAGAGCATGGGGGCATCTGTCTAGAATGGGACTGTACGTTAATTGCATTTGTTGGCAGTTCTGTGTTTGCGTGCTGTCAGCAGGCGTGACACAGAGTCTGCTAGCAAGTCTGGGGGCCTGAAGAGCTACTCTAGTCACAGCATGCTACCACTGGCAATCATATGGTGACTTGCAATCAAGATGTCTGACTAGGAGTCCTTGCGAGGAGGGAGTTGCTTTAACATGAAAATACAGGCCCACCCTCTCCTCCAACCCTCACCTTCCTTCCACCAAGCCCCCCGATCAATAAATATTCCATTTTAAAACACAGAGGCACAGCATGAGTTTCAACCTTATTATTTTGTTATATTTAGAATCACGTCTAACCTACCAAGTGATGTCAACCTCTTCCTGACATCAGCACATGGAATGTGCATTTTACTCTTTGTAGCTATCCAACAGCCACACACGGGGCCAACTGGATCTTCTTTGGTGAATTATTTCTTTTTATTTGGTTATGTCATTCTCTTTCTGCTAACAGGAAATAGTGAGAAGTATTGCTACGGGTGTTCAACAGCTGTTTTGCCCGCTCCAGACAGATCCTCTCTTACTAGTGGGACGTTAGTGCTCATATTTTGCCAGTATAGTGCTTCGGGAGGCAAGGTGCCCTGTTACGTACATTCAAGCTATTACTACTAATCGTTCAATTAATTTGCAATTGTAGATGGATAGAAATAATGGGCTTGCCTTGTTTGTCAAAATGCCCCCTTAAGCACAATTACCTAGCAATATCTGTGCAAAGGCAGTTCACAGGCGTCCTCAGGTAATTTCCACGGGAGAAAGCAGCCCTATGCTAATGAATTCTCTCTATCACAGAGAGACAAACAATCCTGCAAGACTTCTCTGAGGCACACTTATATATCAAGCTAACGATGGGCCCCACTCACCACAAGGACTGGAAAGCTCCAAGTGCTACATCATCATTTTCAGCTCATTTGAGGCATTAGCATTTTGCCATTATCATTTGTTTTTCTGTTCCCACCTTCTCCGGGGTAATAGATGTGCTGCGGCCTTAGGGTGCCTCCCACCCACCGACTTCAGAGCATGTCTCTAATACCAAGCCACAGATTACGTGAAGGAAAGCACAGATTACAGCTGCAGTGCCATGAACACTATCTAGCAGTGGGGAATCAAGGAGTGTGACCGGAGATGACAGAGTGGCTTCAGGACGACGTGTGCTCATCTCCTTCTGTCTGGGTTCAAGGTAGTGACTGGTGCTAAGGAGAAGCATTTGATTCGCCACCTCTTCAGTAATGGACTCTTTACTCCTGTTCACAATAGATACGAGATGTGACATTAGACTGAGGATAGCAGTGCAGTAGGCTCTCTGTATGTAATTTCAGAGCACAGTGAAGACAATTGAGAATGCCATCATTATGACCCAAAATAACTAGTTGGCTAAAATGTAAAATGAATATAAATAATGATAATTAGTGGCAGTGTTGTCCATGTTTTGATAGAGCACTTGAACTGTCCAAGGCACTTTCATGAACTGATGTCATTTGGTTCCCCTGGCAATGCCTGATGACTAAGCCAGCTTTGCTCATTATTGTGTGCATTTATATTGAGCTCCTACTCTGTGTCAGACACTCTCCTAATCACTCTGTTTGTGCATGTGTGTGCATTTATGCATTTTTATATGTATATATGTGTGTATATATCAGTGTGCACAGATAAATATATTCCATCAATCTACTTATTTATCTGTCGATCTGTCTTTCTGTCTTTATTATATATAATCTATCCAGCAGATTCTAAGTCTAGTATTTCTACTCTGTCAAGCTACAGAAAATTTGCCATCTTTTGATAATGATAACTAGAAGATGAACTGGTCACATTCTGCTCAAGGACCAGCTCCTGGAATATGACATCTTCCTACCCCCAAAAGATGCTCAGTACCAACCAATATGACTCCAATAAACCACTGCTTCACAGTGTTGCTGATTGTGTCATATGATTACCACATGTTTCTTTCACTAGACTATGGGCTTCTATGGCAAGCCTACAAGCCATACTACCAGCCTACAAGTACTTTCAATCTTCTGAGTGCACAGCAGTGTTTTGAGCACATCTTTTGTGTATATCTTGACCAATATTTTTCGAACCTGACTATTCAATGATATTAGTCAGGGTTCTCCAGAGAAACAAAACTGATAGGGTATAGAGATATAAAGAGACTTATATTGAGGGATAGACTTACCCCATTATGCAAGTGAAGTCCCATGATCTGCCATCTGCAAGTTGTAGGTACAGGAAAGCTGGTGGGGTGATTCCAGGACAAGCCCAAAGGCCAGAGAATTCTAGGACCCATGGTGTAAGTCCCAGTCCGAGTCCAAATGACTGAGACCCAGTAGCACTGAAGTCTTAAGGCAGGAGAAGGTGGATGTCCCATCTTGAGCAGAGAGCGCAAGTCTGTTTCTTCCTCCTTTGAGTTCTATTCAAGCCCTCAAGGGATTGGAGGATGCCTACCCACATTGCACAGAGCAAATCTTCTTTACTGAATCTAATGATTCAAATGCTAGTTTCTTCTAGAAACACCCTCAGAGATCTCCAGAAACAACGTTTTGCCAGCTATCTGGACGCCCCTTAGCACAGTCAAGTAGACACATAAAATTAACCACCACAAGTCCACCCTTTGCCAACTTGGCATGAATCTTCCTAAACCATATTTAATCTCCAAATGAAGCCAATGACAAGTCCCTAATTCCATGTAACATGATACAACTATTCTGCACAGAGGCAAAAATAGACTATTCTTTCCCCAGAAGAGAAGATGGTTCTTAAATAATGGTTGTTCTTCTTCTGACACTCTGCAATTCAAATACTATGATGCAGAATTTACACTGCTTGATGAACAAACTTACATTCCTGAAGTGTCCTTAGTAGTCCTGCTTGGATTGGGTTGTCATAGTGTTCCGCTGACCTTAATCACAGGCCCTGGTAATACTAAGAGATGCCCTAAGGGACTTCCTGTATTACTGACACACTCTTCCTTACCTTGTGGAATAGAAGTCCAATTTCTCCTTGGTAGTCTGGATCAATTATCCCAGCCAACACTATAACTCCTTTCTATGCCTGTTGACGCAGGGGTATGAGGAAGCAAAGTGGCTGGGTGACAGCTTTAATTTTTAGTTCAGTAGAATAACTGTAACTCCTGGTGAAAGTATAGTTTCCTCTAAAACAAAAACCTCTAAGCCAGCATAGCACTGTGTTATGGGAGCAGGAAGCAAAAATTTTGCTAGTGGGTCACCAGGAGAAATAATGAATGGTTTCCTTGCTGTTTTCACTCCTTGATTACACGACATAATACAGTGTTGTGTGCATATCTTTTGTGTAAGTCATGACCAATATTTTCCAAACCTGGCTATGCAACCAGCTCACCAGGTAAAATACATATATATGGACACACACACACAACACACACACACACGCATGCACACACACACACGCATGCACATACACACATATACACACTTAGGGCATATTTTTTGTACTCTGAATATGACTTTTTGGAGGTGAGAGCCTAGAATCTGTAGCATTTTTAAACATTCCAGATGATTTTCAAGACACTGAGCCATGGCTAGAGAAAAAGTGATATCAGTATAAACATGTCCATTTCTCACTTTTTAATCACAAACTTCCTGGCCTGTGTTCCATTTGCAGCTAAAATTTATTTAACCAAAGCTTTGATGATGTGGAAGTGTATGGTTATATTAATCATAGTCACAGTCTTTTGCATATGTGTACAGATTTATATTCATGGAGTTTGTCCTGTTCCCTAGTCCTGGGACCAGATGACAAGGCTTTGGCAAGTTGAACTAATTAACTTCTTTCATTCCTTTTGGACTCTGCCCCAATTGTACAAACACAGCTTTTGCAAGCAGGAACAAACACCAGTTAGTTACACTGAAATTTTGCGTGGTGTTAATCTGCTCAGAAATTGTGCCAGCCTCTTAGCATCTTAATTAACCTGCCTCAGTTCTCTGGGAATATTTTTCAGAAGAAAATGTGAAGTAGAAATTTCACAGGCAGAGCCCCCTCAAATATTGGTTTAATTTGACATCACTGGTAAATGGTCTTGAGTGAAAGCCAGCGTCGGTTCCTGCACAGAGCCTGGCCTGGTCACTTGAGTCCCCAACATCCCTTTGCCTTTGTATTTTGTAAAAAGGACTCTCAGCACCACCCACTGTGGGCCCAGGGATGGTTGGTTCCACAGTGTTGCTGGCCAGTGCATATGTCTAGAGCATGCCTCCTTTCACTAGATCAACTTCTAGACTGATGACAATGACTGGCCTAAAAGTCTTTAAAATTCACTCAGGGCATAGCATGGTGTTTTGTGTGGCGTGTGGTCAGTCAAATACTTTCTCAAATAAACAGATGGACATTATTTCATTGCTTATACTTATTGTTCCCTTATTTCACTAAAATTGAATTCTTCTTTACCACTAACTTCCACTGTCCGGAGGGTCCCATTTGAAACTTACCCTATCTTATGTTCAGTCTATGGTTATAAAGCAAGTGTGTGGGTATAATTGTTGAAAGATTTTGCTACCTATATCCAACATATTGAAGTATGAATTGTACATATTTCATACACCTCAGTGTATACCTAAACATAACCTTAGCTCTAATCTCTTGCTTGAAAAAAAAATTGTATAGCCTGTATCTAATATGTTAAACTCCACTAACATGGAGCTTACTTTTTATCGCAGTGATCCTCAAGGAGTAATCTCTGAACAAGGAGTGATCCTCCAAGAGTAATCTCTGAACAAGCAGTGATCCTCAAAGAGTAATCTCAGAGTAATCTCTGAACAGCATCATTTGGTAACATGTTGGAACAGTACATTCTTAAGCCTCACCCCAGACATTCTAGGAGCTCTTGTACTTTTTAAGTCTAGCCATGTGCTTTCACAGGCCTTCCAGGTGAACCTGAGGCACCCAAAGTTTGAGAACCACTACTCTAGATAATCACTATTAAGTCCATATCTCTATAAAGCACTATATTAAGCCTTTCGGGGTCAATCGTATTTTTTAAATGGTCATATTGGTTGATGCCAAGTGGTAATTTCTATTTGGCCTGATCATTTACTGTCTAATCAATTTGGTCATCAGCTCTAAAAATTGAATTGATCATTTCATTCCTGAGAATGGATCAGACCACAATCTTCCAAGGGCCAATGTGACTAAGTATAGAACCTTCAGTCATCAATCATCTAAGTCATAAAACAGAGAACTAAACTGAAAATCAAACTCTTCATTCTCAAATAATGCCTAGGATAGATTTCAAAAGCTAATTCCATCTGGATAATATACCTACTGAAAAAAGTTCAGTTCTCAGATAATCTCTTATTTAAGGACCCCAGTGCTTTTAGAGTTCTGTGTAGTAATTCACTCATTCACTCTAAACTCACACGTCTTCTCATTTGTTCTTCTCAGAAATGCAGTGGAAGATGTCATAATAACATGACTGAGCTCTTAAAGATTCTATAAATGATTGCATTTTCAAAAGACTGTTTTTTATTTCAACCTTTCAAATTGTCTCCTTTGGAAGCCTGCACCTTCATTTTCACAATGTTTAAATTCCAGCTCTATGAGATCTAATTTAGAAGTCTTCCACTGCCCAAAACACATTTGCCTAAAAAATCCATCAAAGGATCAACTCTTAAATTTGAGGGGGTAATTTACTTTCTTGAGATCATCCATTTAATTATAATTCAAGTTTGATGAATAAGATAAATAATCAAAGTCAGGTGATAGCACTTGGGCATCATAGCCATTCTTGATATAAATGTGACTGGTTCTGTATTATACCTTGAAATCTGGACCTAACGGTCATTCTGACATCATTGGGGCTGATTTCAGACTTCTAAGTTTCAGTACTTTGGCAAAAACACACATTAATTAATTGCTTTAACAAATCTTGGAGTCTCTGCACTGAGCCTGACACTGTGCTGGGCGCTAAACTCTAACAACAATCAAGATAGACATAGTACCTCTCCTGGAAGAGCTTAAATTATTTTTAGTAACACCTTTACTATTCCAAGTTTCAGGCAGCCTGAGAGTGCTGACATATTTTTGTGATTAATGGTGAAATTATAATTGTGCCATGTAGTCATTTCTCTTTGAGTTAAAAAAATGGCTGTAACTCTGTCCACTTTGTTTCCAGTCATTATATTCATGTAGATTCAAGCAGGCCGTCATTCTCAGCCTGGATGCCAGAGAACTAGAATAATAAGGTCCATGCAAACTTTGCTCTCATGCTAAGCAGTATCAGCTTTCTAATCTGGAAGATAATCACAAGGGATTAATACAAATAAAGACAATATTATTCAAGTGCTTTAGCTATTTTGCCTACTTTAACTCTCCATTACAACCCCAAGAAATGTATGCTATAGTAATCTCATGTTACAGATGGACACCCTGAGGCACAGAGAGGTGAAGCAATTTGCACTCGGGTGTCATAGCCTTTCTTGATCTAAATGTGACTGGTTCTGTACTCTATGTAATATAGTACCCTATGTGGATGTGGACTTAACAGTTATCACCGAGATCAGTGGTCTGGGGTTCCTTGGGTACCTCACCTGGAAGGCTTGTGAAAGCATGTTGCAAGACTTACAAATCACATAAGTTCCAAGAATGTCTGGGGTAAGTCTTAAGAACTTACAGTTACAAGGTCACACAACTAGATAGAGAAAGAGCTAAGCTTCTAACCCAGGTAGTCTGGCTCCAGAGTCAAAGCTATTAACTGCTAAACAAGCTACTACTCTCTATTCCCTAATGGAATGAAAATTTATTAATAAAATACGTACTCAAAACATTCATAACTAGAAGAGCTTGTATCACTGTATTTGCAGCTCAACTCAACAAAAGTTTTTGCCCTCCGGAACTAGTGCAGCAATTGACAGTCCACTGGTCCAGGAGAGCCAGGGCCAGCTAAGTCTTTCGTGTTATGTGCTCCTTGCATCACCAGTTCTCTTCAACTGTCTTACCCTGTGGCAATTCCCATAGCCTTGAATCCTTGTTTTTCTGATGAACTAACCGTCATACCTTTGGGCCCACTGGTTCTGTTTCAGTCTTTCTATTTTCTTGGTTTTGACTGTAAAGCAAGTCTTCTGTTTATTTTCTGCTGTGACACTGCCTACCTTGCATACTCCCTAGCCTAACTGAGCCCCTTTCTCCCATTCTACTGTTTGTCCATTTAAATTCAGTATGGCAGAAACTCTGCCTTTTGGGTAAACCCTTCCTTTTGTGGGGAAAAATAAAAAAGCTTGTTCGCTGGGAGTACTATTAATATGATCAAGCTCCTAAAAACCAAATTCTCCATGTTTGCTGTCTCTAGTTTCTAGAAACAGGAAAAGTGGATTTCCTCACCACAAATTGTCTCAAATCCTTAATCAAGAGCAAACAGAGATAGCACAGTCACCTCAACCTTTTATAATCCATTAGTATACATCAGTTCAATATAATGCAATATTCTATCACACATTATGCACACAATTGTGCAATATTACCATGGGAATTATCTCCTAGAAATCTTCATGGCGTGCTCCTTCAATTTCATCAGAGCTCTATTCAAATGTCATACATTCATTGAAGCCTTCCTTGTACAAAACAAGAAATGCTCCTCTCCAGTCACTATCCAGACCCCTCACCCTGCTTTCTTTCTCTTCATAGACTAAATCACCATTTGAATGTTTTTATCATGTCTCATTAACTCCTTGATGACAAGAAATTTGCCAATTTCATTTAGTACTGTATTCTCAGTGTCTAGAAAAATGCTTGTAACAAAATCATTGGTCAATCGGTAATTATTTGAAAATAAAATAAAGAAGAAGATATTGTCCTTATCTTCAAGATTAAATATCTCAATAAAAGCTTTACAAATTATTCACCAAATCCTTCCAATGTTCCTGACATTCATCTGCCAGTGAAAAATAGCAATACAATTTTTTTCTTTGTCTCACTCTGTTACCCAGGCTATAGTACGGTGGCAGGATTACAGCTCACCATAGCCTCGACCTCCTGGGCTCAAGTGATCCTTCTTCCTCAGCCTTTCAAGTAGTTGTGACTACAGGCACACACAACCATGACTAGCTATTTTTTTTAATGTTTTCGTAGCAATGAGATCTTGTTATATTGCCCAAGCTGGTCTTAAACTCCTGTGCTCAAGTAAAGCCCCTTATCTCAACCACCCAAAGTATTGGAATTACAGGCATGAGCCATCGTGCCCAGTCCAAAATTGCTTAACAAGCAATTTTTACTAATTTATCAAACTAAACCACTAAACCAGGAGTTTAGAAACAGGACTAAAATTGGTCAAGAAAGCTTTCTTACAAGAAGATAAAAATTGAATTAGATCTTGAAGGATGCATAAATTTTGTATAGGTGGTGACAGAGGTGGGAATGAATGCCCATGACTGCCAGCATTACGGCTGTTGCCAACAGACTTACTCACGCTCACACACATTTTCTAAATAGAGAGTAAAATAAACTTCCTGGTTTAGGACCATTGGATAAGATAAATGTATCTCCAAGGTCTATATTCTTTGGAATGTGATTTCAAACACAGGAGTTGATTTGGGTGCTGAATTTTCTGCTCTACAACGAAGATGGTTTTAGAAAACATGTAGTTCAACATTTAGAAGATTTCTGAGCCAAAGGGCTCTGCTTTTTTTTAAGACAGCAAAATGACAGTAGCAGCAACTTCCACACTTTGGAAGCATGAACAAGTAGAAAGGACATTGGTGTTAAAATTGAGACACCATGGATCTTATTCCAACTATTTAATTGCTCAAACACACCCAATCTACAATTCACTAATAGCCTTCCCTCCCCCTTTTTCTTTTACACACACACAAATACACAGATTCACATACAGATTTATCACAATGATTTGAGAACACACTCTACAGCATGTGACTTATACAGTTTCTTTAAGAGTAGTTGAATTAGTTCTTCTGCAAGAGGCAGAGACAAACTTTGGATTGAACTTAGAGATGCTGAAAATATAACAACTACTCTCTGCTTTAGTTTAACCCTGCCTTCCTTCAATAAGAAGATCAGGTTTGACAATTCAGTACTGTGCTATACTTAGAATTAAATGCCAAAGTGCATAATATTGGCTTTTTCTTAATTGTTTCTTTGTAAAATGAGAATAATAATACCTGTACTACAATTATGTGAACAAAAGGCAATTTATATAGCATCATTGACCTTAGGAGAGATTGTGAACCACAGAAATCACAAACTCAGTGTCCTCATTTTAAAGAGAGGAATTTGAGAACCAAAGCCGTCCAGCAACTTGCTTAAAGATCACCAGGATGAAATATGACAGAGGAAGGATCATGACCTAAGTTTTCAGGTATCTAAGAAGGCGGCTTTTGTTTTAACCACATAAGAGTGCTCAATCAAATGTGCTTAGAGATAATTTGACAAAGTAATTTCACATAAATTCACAGCATAATTATAGCTCAGTTCTTGTACGAACTAGATGTTCTAGTGAAGTTATAGAAAATGATCTCATTCTCAACCAATGTCGTCGAAAGTGTATAAAACAGAACATAATCTTCGTGGAGAGTAGATGTAATTCCACAACAACAATAGAGATTTGACTTTTGTCTTGGATATTTAAAGTTAAGGAGAGTATGACTCCAACCCAGCAAACATAAAGAGTCACTGAATCTGTAAAATCATACATTTCTTGAACCCATTAGAGAGCCTAGGTTACAGGGCAAGCAATTTCCCTGATGACTAGGAAAGTCAAGTGCTGTCTTATCCTGCAGCAGAGCATAAGAGGAAGATAGGGCCACCAAACACAAGGATACACAAAATTTGATGAAAATTTAAATAATTACTAGATGTTGAATGTGAAACAATGTGAGGGTACAGGAACAAATTGGGAGAGGGACAAACACAGAAAGAGCTGTCACTCACTCCCAGGGTTGTCTCCATAGACCTCCGTTGGGCTCATGAAATAACTGGAGACAAGACAAGAAATCAGAGAAGACTTGAGTCAGTAGTAAGAACCTTGGGGAGGTGAACTGTCACTGCTGTGAGAAAGGCAGAAAAGCCTGGCTTGGACTTTTTGCCTTCAAATAACAGCTTCAAGTTGCTGTGGGAACAAAAACAACAGCTTTTTATTGGAAGGGCATCAAACACTGTAGTCTCGGGACACAGTAAAACATCTCTTGCCACTACAGGTCAAGACTAGGAAAAAGAATGTGAAAAAGACAAAAAATCATTCTGGGTTCGGACCGCGGATCTCCTACCTGCTTGGAAAGAGGCAGGACCAAGAAGAAAGACCTACTCCTGAGACCTAGAGACACAGGCCTTGACTGAAGCTGTGCCAGGAAAACCAGGAAGCCTTCTGGCCCCAACCACCAGAGAGCAAACACAAAGTAGCAACCAACAGCATCTACTACCAAGGAAGGTCAGGAGCATGCAGAGTGACTTCCTGTGCAGTCAAAGAGGAGGGTAGGCCTAAACCTGGGGCTGAATCTGGAGCACGAAGGAAGAATTGCCAGCAATCCAGCTTTCACCTTAAGAAAAGTAAAAATGGAAAAGTTTGAAGTCAGTGGCGCTCTGAAGGTAGGCATAGAAACAACATCTAAACGCAGCTCAACTATTGACTTAATTTAGTCGGCATTCCACAGTAGCAGTCTAGTACAAGGGATGTGGGTTTTTTTGTTTGGGTTTAGTTTTTAGCTCTTCTTTTGCTTTTGTTTAGTGTGTGTGAGGGGTTCAATTGGCACCCTCCCTTTTTTTGTTTTGCTCTTCTTTTGTTTTGGTTTAGTGTGTGTAAATGTGTGTATGAGGGTTCAATTTGCATTCCTCTTCCTTTTTTTCTTCTTCCTCTTTCATTTTTTGTTGTGTGTATGTGTTTGTGCATGCGTTTGACTTTTCTGTTTTTGTGTGTTTTTTTGTTTTCTTTTCTACCGGCTTTTTATTTGCTTATTGTTTTCTTTTTGTCTTTTTTTTTTTTTTTTGCTTTTGCTTTTGCTTTTGTTTTCCAGTGGTTTATCTTATTAATTATTACTTTTGTCTGTATATTTCAGTCTACTTTTCTCTGTTCTCTCATTACTGTGATGTCATCTTCTTAGACTCAGAGGATACGCACATGTACCCACTGCATTGTCATACAGAGTGATGTTGGGCAGTGGGTCTCAGGAGGCCCATATACCAGTCATTGAACAATGTAACTTGCAAATCGTTCCTGAATCCTAGCTCCCCACCCTCCATAGTATTCTATTCTTGAAACACAAGAAATAGCAAAGCTTCCCACCCCCATCCCTATTTTAAAACAGACAAGTTCAGAGGGTCTGACTAGGGCAGAATAGAGAGCTGAGCAAATGTCAGATGTTACAAATGAGAAAAATCTGTCACAAGTGAGGAAAAATCAAAGGAAGAACACAGATAATTCTCAGTGTACCAAAGAGGCAATCACCATTGGTGATTTCCTTTGTTTGGGCTGTTTGGGCTCAGATGTCAGAGCCCAAGCAAAGGAAATCACCAATGATTGGCCCCAGAAGACAGCAGGAATGAATGGAAAGAGTAAATAAGACTCAATAAAGACAAGATACAACACTGAAATGATTTGTAACTGAGAGACATAAAAAACACAATCCAGGATATAAATAACAAGATGACTAGCATGGAAAGCAGAATCTACAAAGCAGAAGTAAGAATCTCAGAACTTGAAGTCTAAAACATGGAATTAATCTGATCTGTTAAAAATATAGAATGAAAACTCAGAAAGAAAGAACAAAGCCTCCAAGAGATATGTGACTATATCAAAAGGCTGAACTTATACCTGATCAGTATCACAGAAAAAGAAAAGAAAATGGAGAACATCTTGGAACAACTATTCCAGGAAATTATCCAAGAAAACCTTCCCCAGCTCACCAGAGATGTGACACCAAACAGAAGAGATTCAGAGAACTCCAGAAATATTTCAAATGAGAACACCAACACCTATACACATAGTGATTTGCAAGGTATAAAAGGAAAAATCCTAAAGGCAGTGAGAGAAAAGACAGATCACCTACTGGAGAAGACCAATTCGAATAACAGCAGACTTTCAGCAGGAACACTACAAGCTAGAAGGGATTGGAGTTAAATTTTCAAAGTACTTGAAGATAAGAAATTTCAACCAAGAATTTCTTACTCAGTCAAGTTCAGTTTCATCAATGATGGAGAATTAAAATCCTTCCCAGGCATTCAATCCTTAAAAGATAATGCTGCTTCCAGACCACCTCTATAGGAGATGCTCAAGAAGATATTAAGCACAAAAGAAAAAAAAAAAGAAAGAAAGAACAACCATGCATTTCCCAAGAATGCAAGAAAACATAGAATCAGCACAACATATCTCAGAACTGCAAAACTGAAAACACATACATATGTCAACCCAAAAGGTAAAAGATAACAAAACAGTCTTATAAGAGCCTTGTGACAATAATTTCAATAATCAGCCTGAACATCAATGAAGTAAATGCACCACTGAAAAGACAGAGAATGGCAAACTGGATTTTTTTTTAAAACCCAACATTATGCTGCCATGAGAAAACACATTTCACTACAAAGGACACTCACAGGCTGAAGGATGGAAAACAAACTTCAGGTGAATGGAAAACAAAAGAAGGCAGGATTTGTAATTTTAATATTAAACAAAACACTTCAAGCAGTCAAAAATTTTAAAATATAGAAATGAAATTTAAAAAATAAAAAGATATGGAAATACATCACATAATGATAAAAGGTTCAATCTATCAACAAGAAATATCCATCTAAAATACATATGCACCCAACACAGGAGCTCCTGGATTTACAAAGTAACTACCAAATAAACTGAAAAAGGATATTGACTCTACTGACTACCATAACTAGGGATTTAAATACTCCACTAACAACCCTAGATAGATCATCAAGGCAAAAAGTCAATAAGGAGATCTGGAACCTTAACTTGATGCTTGACCAAATGGACTTAATAGATACCTACAGAACACTCCACCCAACAACCACAGAATATACATTCAACTCATCATCACATGGAACATACTTCAAGATTGATCACATCCTTGACCAAAAGTCAATCATAAACAAATTCCATAAGATTGAAATACTACCATGCACCTTCTCAGAACACAGTAGAATAAAAATAAATTTTGCCACCAACAAATCTCCTCAAAACACACAAAGACATAGACACTAACAGCACAATACTGAACAACTCTTTGGGTCAACACTGAAATCAAAACAAATTAAAAATGTTTGGAAACGAATGAAAACAAAGACACATATTACCAAAATCTCGGATGCCATGAAAGCAATACTAGGAAGGGAATTTATATCTCTAGGAAAACACATCAAGAAAATAGAAAGAACACAAGTTAACAGCCTAATAAATCACCTAAATGAGCTGGAAAGGCAAGAGCACCAAAACCCTTACTTCAGCAGAAGAGTCCAGATCACCAAAGTAAAAGCCCAAATACAGGATATAGAAGACAAAAATGTCATAGGAAAAAAATCAATGAAACAAAAAGCTGGTTCTTTGAAAGGATAAACAAGATTTATGGACCATTAGCCAGAGTGACCAAGAAAAAGAGGCAGAAAACCCAAATAAACATAATCAGAAACACAAAAGATCAAGTCACAACTGAATTCAAAGAAATAAAAAAGATTATCAAAGATTACTATGCATATCTGTATGAAAACAAATTGGATAATCTAAATGAAATGTAGGATTTTTCAAATGGACTTAATAGATACCTATAGAACACTCCACCCAACAACCTCCCATGGTTGCAACAAGAAGAAATAAAGACCCTAAATAGACCATAGCAAGCTGGGAAATTGACTCTATCAAAAGAAAACTTCCTGCAAAAAAAAAAAAAAAAAGTCCTGGACCAGATATCTTTCTAGTGGAATTCTACAAAACATACAATGAGGAGCTGAAATCAATCCTATTGAAAGTATTCCAGGCAATCAAGAAAGACTGAACTCTCTTCAAATTATTTTATGAAGCTAACATCACACTAATACCCAAACCGGACAAAGACTCAACTAAAAGAGAGAACTATAGACCAATATCCCTGATGAACATGGGTGCAAAAATTCTCAACAAGAGTCTAACAAATCAGATCCAATACTATATCTCAAAAATTATCTACCATGACCAAGTAGGCTTCATTCTAGGGATGCAGAGATGGTTTAACATCCGCAAGACCATAAATGTAACTGAATACAACAGATGTAAAAACAAGAACCACATGATTATATCATTAGACACAAAAAAAGAATTTTGACAAAATCCAGCATCCATTCTTGATTAAAAAAAAACAAACCCTGAATGTGTAAGTATAGAGGAAACATACCTCAAAATAGTAAGAGCTGTCTATGGTAAATCCACAGCCAACATATTACGAAATGAACAGAAATTGGAGGCATTTCTCCTGAAAACCAGAACAAAACAAGGCTGCCCACTCTCACCTCTCCTGTTCAACATAGTGTTGGAAGTTATAGCTAGAGCAATCAGACAAGAGAAAGAGATCAGGATCATCCAAATAGGAAAAGAGGAAGCTAAGTCATCCATCTTTGCAGACAATATGATCCTATACCTGGAAAACCCAAGGGAATCTCTCAAAAAACTTCCTGGCACTGATAAAGGACTTTGGCAAAGTCTCAGGGTACAAAATCAATGTGCAAAAGGCAGTTGCATTTTTACACACTAACAACAAACAGGCAGAAAACCAAGTAAAAAGTACAATAGCCACACACAAAAAAAGAAAAGAAATACCTTAGCATCTTTCTAATCCGAGAAGTAAAATCCCTTTACAACAAAAACTACAAAATACTGCTCAAAGAAATCCAAGAAGATACAAACAATAGAAAAATATTCCATGATCATGTATTGAAAGAATCGACATTATTAAGATGTCCTTTCTATCCAAGGCAATCTACAGATTCAACACAATACCCATTAAATTACCAGCATCATTCTTCTCAGACCTGGAAAAAACAGTACAGCAATTCATATGGAAACAAAAAATGACCACAAATAGCCAAAACAATCCTCATCAAAAGGAGTAAAGCAGGAAGCATCAAACTCCCAGACTTTAAACTTTATTATAAGGCTACAATAACAGGCATATAGACCAATGGAACAGGATAGAGATTCTGGAAGCAAAACCTCAATTTCTCAACCAACTCATCTTCGACAAAGCTTCCACCAACAACCACTGGGAAGAGGAGAACTTATTCAGTAAATGGTGCTGGGAAAACTGGTTGACCACATGCAGAAGAATGAAGCTGGACTCCTACCTGTTACCATACACAAAAATCAACTCCAAATGGATGAAAGACCTAAACGTAAAACATCAAAATATCAGAATTTTAGAAAATGCAGGAGACGCCCTTACAGAAATTGGAATAGGCAGCCAATTCCTGATCAAAACCTTAAATGTCCATGCCATAAGAGATAAGATAGACAAGGGAGACCTCATCAAACTGAAAACCTTCTGCAAAGCAAAATAAACCATCAAAAGAGTGGGGAGACAGCCCACAGAATAGAAAAAAAATTTTGCTAACTATATATCTGACAAAGGCTTAACATCATCCAGTATCTACAAGGAACTCAAATGTGCCAAAAGGAAAAAAAAAACAAAAAACAAAAAACAGCCCCACTAAAAAATGAGCAAAAGTCATGAATAGGTACTTCTCAAAAGAAGATATATGAGCAGCCAACAGATACATGGGAAAATGTTCAGCATCACTAATCTTCAGAGAAATGCAAATTAAAACCACACTGAGATACCACTTAACTCCAGTGATAATGGCCATTATTAATAATTCAAAAACAGCAGATGCTGGCGAGGAAACAATCTTTCACACGACCCAGCAATTCCCCTTCTGGAAATATACTCAGAAGGACTCAAATCACTCTACAAAAAAGATAGCTGTGCACCCATGTTTGTTGTAGCACTATTCACTGGATAAAAAATAAGTATGATACATTTATACATTGGAATATTATGCAGCCATAAAGAAGGATAAAATTATGTACTTTGCAGCAACTTGGATGGATTTGAAGTTTTTCATACTCAATGATCTATCAGAGAAACAAAGAACTGAGTACCACATATGTTCTCACACAAAAGTGGACCCTGAACACCCATCATAATATTGCAAAAAAAGAGTATTGGTTGTAACAGGACACCATCAGGGGAAGGGGGCACATATTAGGATCAATAAGGGTAACTGATCCTAATATAGGTGACATGAGGTCCAATGGGAGGCCCAAATCTTCACCCTAAACCACTTACGTATGCAATCCTGACCTGTACCCCACAACAATAAAGTAAAATACAATAAAATAATAAAACAAAATAAGAAAAAAATATAGCATAAATGTTTTAAATGAACAGGTGCAAATACAATAATTTCAGATTATTAGACTACATTTAAAGATCAAACTATTAACTGTATATGCTATAAATCCCAGAAAAATATTAAAAAATTATTTTGAAACAGATGTAAATAGTAAGCTAGTATAGAAGACAAAAGAGTTATTAAAAAAAACCAACCCAAAAACAGGCAGAAAAGGAAAAGGGAAACAAATAGAAAACAACTAGCAAGATAATCTATCATCCATTTTAATAATTACTTTAAAAGACATATTTTCAAAATGAATAAATTATGACAGCACCCAACTGTTTGCTGTCTACATGAAACTAACCTAAGAAAAAGACATAGTTTGTCAATAAAAATATGGAAATAAACATACCCCATATTAACTCTAATTAAAACACATCTAAAAATAAATTCTACTGTCAACATTAATATCAAAGTAGGTATGTGAAACCCTCGTATGCTTGGAAGCCCAAAACAAACATCACTCCTGTAAATTTTTACCTAAACTCACTAATTTGATTTTGTTTCTCTTTCCACTATCCTGTCACAACACCTAATCTGAACCTTTATCATAGCTTTTATGGTCCCTTGTGGCTAGGTTGACCTATGACTAATTTTAGCCAGTGAGTTGTGAGCTGAAGTACTGTGTGTCCCTTCTGCTGAGTGCTGAGTTGCTGAGGCTGCTGAAAAGCCCTTTCTTTCCTCTTGCATAACATCAGCCAATAGTCAAGATGACGGCAGCTCCACCCACTCCGGTAAAGCAGAATGTGGGAAAGAAACCACAATGACCCACAAAGTAGAGAGGTCATGTGAAAGAAAGAAGGGTATTGCTTAAACCAGAAGTCAGCAAACTATGAGCCAGGGCCAAATAGGCCAGTTACCTATTTTGAGAAATTAAATCTGACTGGAACACAGCCTTGACTCTCCCATACGTACTATTCATGGGGGCTTCTGTGCTGTTGGTAGGGTTGAACATTGTGGCAGGGGCTGTATGGCCTGAAAATCAGAAAATATTTACTAGGTGGTCCTTTAACACACAGCTAGGACTATGGTGAGGTTAATAAGGCAGAAAGGGTACAAAATTCAAGGAGACGCTAACCTTGCACGTGGTAACTAGAATTACCAATGTCAAAGCAATACCTATCTTCAGAAGTGAACGATGAATTGAATTAAACCATTTTTGATATTGTACAGATCACAGAGCTAAATCATCACATGACATACTACAGAATATTTTCATTTCAACACACAATTCCTTATGACTTATAATTTCCAATGTCACTTAAAGCAATGTCTAGACCCATAGAATAAAAAATCAGTATTGGGCTTCATGCACATCCTATCTAAACCTACTTTTAAAAACTTTAAAAAATAAATTGTTCCATATTGTAAGGTGTTCCTTTTCCATCGTGTATAATTGTGAAGATATTGTATTAATCCTTGAGCACTTCTGGATCTACAGATTAGAATATGAAGAGAGGTAAGAAAATGGACTCTTGGCACTCTTGGGAAATGATGGTTCATTATGCAAGAATTTATTGCATTCATGCTGTCTGAGAGGAAAGATTTGACAAATTAATTTATATTTTCTCTTACCTAAGCACCTCTGCTCAAATCCATCTTGCATGCCAAAACAGAATTCATCTATGGCACCGGCCATATCACAACTAATAAACCTTCAAATATTCCTTTGCCGTTTTCTTTTGTTTTAAAGATGTGGTGCAGGAGGTGTCAATAAACTTTTCTCCTAAGGCCTGAACAGGAACCAACAAAAGATAGGTGTTTAGAATCACAGGTCATGCCAGATCCTGAGTGATGGAGGTGACCAAGCGTCTTTAAAGTTTTTATCCTTTTTGTGTTTGTAATTCTTGGAGCTCTTTCCTGTGCAGGACTCGTGGCAGATGCCTTTCTTGCTTGTGTTTAAGAACATGCTGGAAGAAGGGATAGGTGTGGCCAAAGAGCATGAGGCTTACCAGTAGGAAGAGCGAGGTACCCAGGTGTAGACTGAAGAGCCAGAGCCCTAGGCTAGGGCTGGAGTCCAAACTGCTCATTTACTGCTCAATAGATCTTGTCCCAGAATGCTCTGGGAACCATCCTCTTGCAGCCAGAGGGGCAGCGCTAAGTCACCATTCCACATCTGGGCTTGTTATCCTTCAAGCTCAGATGCAATGGTGTTTTTCTTTTTCTTTTTCTTTTTTTTTTTTTTGAGATGGAGTCTCACTCTGTCACCCAGACTGAAGTGCAGTGGCCGCTCCCGGCCACCGCAACCTCGACCTGCTGGGCTCCGGCGATCTTTCCACCTCGGCCTTCCGAGTAGCCACGCCCAGCTGATTTTTTGATTTGTTGTAGAGATGAGGTCTCGCCTGCCCAGGCAGGTCTCAAGCCCACGGGCTCAGGCAATTCACCCACCTCAGCCTCCCAAAGGCGCGGGATGACAGGCTGAGCCACCGAGCCCGGCTGCAATGGTGTTTTTCAAGACTCTGTAGTAAACAGTCTTCCTGTAACTCTGCTTTCTATCCCTGTCTCTGTCCCTGATTACACTCCTCCTGTCACCCTGCCTGTAAAAAGGGGGAAATACACTAGTCATCCGAGAAATGCCAATTAAAACCACACTGACGTCAGGATGGCCATCACCAATAACTTAAAAAATGACAGATGCTGGAGAGAATGCAGCAAAAAGCAAACACTTCTACACTGTTTGGTGGGAGTGTAAACCAGTTCAACCTCTGCGGAACACAGTTTGGGGATTCCTAAAAGATCTAAAAATCAACCTTCCATATGACCCCACAATCCTCCTCCTGGGAATATGCCTGGAGGAACTCAAATCACTCTACGCAGCACACGCATGTTTATCGCAGCACTGTTCACAGTAGTAAGAACATGGAAACAACAGTGCTGCCCGTTGAAAGAGGAGTGGATTAAAAAAAATGTGGCACATATACACATTGGAATATTACGCAGCCATAAAGAAGGACGAAACCATGAACTTCACAGCAACCAGATGGACTTAGAATCTATCATACTACGTGACCTATCACGGAAACAAAGAACTGAGTATCACAGGTTCTGACTCCTAAGCAGACCTTGGACAATTACTGTAATACGATAAGAAAAGGATTGGCAGTACTGGGAGCCTGCGAGGGTGGGGGCCGGGTGCACACCTCATCCACAAGGCACCTGCATAATGAACATTTGCATACCTCACCCTGAATTGTACCCCACATCTTTAAAATAAAAAAATGATAATAAAATAAAAGCCAGCCAAAAAAAAGGGGGAGATAGACTTTCATTCATTTATTCATCTATTTCAATCAGCAAGGACTGGACTTAGCATCTTTTACGTGTAAGGCTGGGGTGAAGGCCTTCAGAAGGAAACAGAAGGCGGGCTTGGTGGCTCAGCCTGTCATCCCACGCCTTTGGGAGGCTGAGGTGAGTGGACTGCCTGAGCCTGCAGGTTCGAGACCCACCTGGGCAGGCGAGACCTCATCTCTACAATAAATCAAAAAATCAGTCGGGCATGGTAGCGCGTGCCTGTAATTCCGGCTACTCGGAAGGCTGAGGCGGAAGGATCGCCAGAGCCCAGCAGGCGAGGCTGCGGTGACCGGAAGCGGCCACTGCACTCCAGTCTGGGCGACTGAGTGAGACTCCAACTCAAAAAAAGCACAAAAAAAGGAAACAGAACAGAGAAAAGCACCCTTCCCACCTCTAGGAGGACGAAGAGGAAGGAGAAGAGAAGCGCACGTTTCCTGAGCAGATGCCTTGCTGCTGCGGTGTGACAGTTTCCGCTGAATCCTCACACCAGCCTTGTGACCCTACACTTCATGGAAATGAGGTGCAAAGAGCTCAGGGTCTCTCAGCGAAGGAATCCCGGGCCTTGATTAAGCCAGAGCTTTCCCTGACTTCAAAGCTTCTGCTTAATCATTACATTATGTTTATAGTTGAGCAAGAGATTTTTAAAGGACATATATGCAAATGCTACAACGTAAGTCGAGGTGAGTGTTAAAGGGTTTGGGTGGTCGAGGTTTGTTAGTTTGCTCTTGACCTTCCACAATTCGGTCGTACCAGAAGGAAAGAGAAAGACATTTCTGCCTTGTGCCGATAATGCTGTCAGTCTGAGAAGAACACACACTGTGGCTTATCTCACCTTCCTAAGTGCTGAACAAATCATAGCTATTTCATGTGTGCTATAGAAATAAACTGTAGTGGCCGAACGTTCAATCCGAGAGACCACCAAGAGCCAATTCCAATGAAAGTTCAAGAGGGTCTTTATTTGCAAGCTCGAACCTGGACCTCTGTCGACCACCGACGCAGCGGAGTACACCCAGAGGCCCTGACTTCCTCAAGCAGACGCCTTTTATGTTTTTACACAAAGGGAGGAGGAGTTTGGGGGGACTTTCCAGTCTTGTTACCATTTAATTGGGTAGTAACCTCTGGTTGCCAGTTTAATCGTGGAGGATTGGCTAGCTTGACTCGGGCTGACCTGGGCCCACTAGCTGGGGAAGTTGCAGAGACATCTGGAAACTTAGGTGATTTCCCCCTGGCACCTGATTGGTTGTTGCTAAGGGGAAAGTGGGTCAAGGGAAGGGGTTGAAGGTTGAACTGGAGCTTTGTAGTTTTTCCCATCACTGAAACTTGAAACAGCTACAGGTTATGTTTTAAAGCAGAAAACTAAGATGGCTGTGCTATTGTCCACAAGCCGATTGCATATTTATTGGGTCATAGCATGCCCTTAACCTAAGTTTATGGTACGCTCGATTACGGTTCTCTCAAAACTAAACACCAAAACAACCAGAGGCAAAAGCACGTGAACAGGAAGAACCACCAGAGACAGGGAAAGCTCCGAGTTTTGACCTCTTGGAGCTCAGCAAGCAGAGGAGGGACAATGGTACGGGGAGACTCCCGCTCCACGCATCCCCGGGCCCTAAGGGAAAAATTACCCAGCATGATGAGTCTTTTCCCACTGTACTTCTGTGGTTTCGGTGCCTGGAAATCTGAAAACGGCCCCTTCCCCTCCTTGCTTTTAGACGGAAGAAATCTCCCTCCGAGAGGCATGACAGTTCATAAATAAGACCTCCCGCCGAAAGGGGGTGGCCCAGGGGATGCCCTGTTGAGCTCCTGTTGATGAAG
Organism: Cephalopachus bancanus; assembly: GCA_027257055.1. Taxonomy (NCBI): domain Eukaryota; kingdom Metazoa; phylum Chordata; class Mammalia; order Primates; family Tarsiidae; genus Cephalopachus; species Cephalopachus bancanus. The sequence continues at coordinate 6,445,514 of JAPVLO010000042.1, forward strand.
CCTCTTGCCAGCGGGGATGACTTGAGGGGTCATCAGCCGGACTAATTACAGAAGAGCCACTGCGTGCTCCCATCACTTGTCTGGTCAAGTCTGAAGAGCGTTTGTCTGGAGGTGCAGGCCGGCACTCTCACAGTCAGCACACTCCTGGGCTAGCCAGAAGGCAGGCTTTGATCTCAAATTCTAGACCGTAGAAACTGCCTTCTGCTTAACCATCCTTTGGGTCAACTCTCCTAGCAAGCCACTACAGCTAGACTAAGCCCAGCTTTGGAATCCCTCACTGGAATGACTTTCCTACCCCTCTTTTCTTTTTCTTTCTTTCTTTCTTTTATTTATTTTGGTTTACATTTTACTTAGGTGTACACAGTTCCCACAATCTGTCATATCCTGTGGGCTGGAGTACAAAAGGTGTGCCCTCTTATCTGTATCCACCTGTGTGAAGCCTAGTACATTGTATGTATTAGATGAAGAATAATTATTAAGTGGACAAATAACTGTATATGCCGTGTTTTTCATAAAATCCAAGAACTGTGGTGCTCCTAAGGATTACATTAGGGGTATCATTGACGTTGCATTTCAATATGAAAGAGATGATAGTGCATAAAATTCCCCACCAATCAATACTGTGCTCAGTCAGGCACCATGGCTCATGTCTATAATTTCAGCACTACTGGAAGCTGAGGCAGGAGGATCATTTGAGGCCACGAGGTTAAGACAAGCCTGGGCAACACAGCAAGATCCTATCTATGTATCTATATAAAATACTGTACACAAATATGCCAACTAATTTTTCCAAAGTAACACTCAAGGACTTTCCCTTTTCTCTTCGCTTAAAAACAAGCTCATTCATCTATCCCTCTGTTATATGGTCCTGCATTTGTATTCCATTATTCTCCAGTTCACATTTTTCTAGGTCCTATCCAACTCCAGCGATATCCAGGTAAAGACACTATCTAGGTGTGATGCTCATGGACTGAGTGGTTTCAAGACTCCAGGTGTGCATGGCTGGAACAGAGTAGAGGAAGGCAAAGTTCCAGCAAAGGAAATAGTGCATCTAACGCCAAGGGCGAAATGGGGACGGGCGGGAGCAAGAGCAGCAGAGTCGGCAGCGAGGGTGTCTGGGGCAGACAGGGCTATGTGCTCAGAACAAGTCAAATAGAGCAGCTTTGGGAGTTTGCCATGACCAACAAGGACAAGCTAGGCTGTAGCACATCTGGCAGATTTGAGTATGCTGACCAGGAATTCAGGCCCAGATGGGGAACATCCTCTAACCCACCTGTAGTAGAAGCCCATCTGCACACTAGTCCACCCTGCTGCCTCGTGCCTCCAGGCTCTGCTAGAACCTCTAAATTTCCATTTATTTTTTCTGCTTATAACCTTGACTGAGCGCTTGCTAAATGCGGAGACTGTCCTGCAAGGGACACAGCCATGAACACAGCAGATACAGTCCCTTCTTTCTCAGAACACTTCCCTGGAATCCACAGAACCCTTTGCGTTCTTCACAGAGGCCTGAGAGTGTTCTCAGCGTTCCGTTTCTTCATCAGGCTACTCACATCCATTTGGAGTGGCAACCTGACTCCCAAGTCACCCCTCCATGAACTTGCTACTCAGCCCATTCACTCTTTAAGGATTTACTGCAAAGCGATCAGTAAAATGCTGCTAGTTATTATTCTTGGCCATTTGTTTCATGTGCCCTTCTTGAGATGATTCTGATTGGGTTCTTACCTTCATAGATCATGCTGGTTGGCCTTTATCATATTCAGCCCATCAGCAGAAGCTGCCACCCCTCCTCTGTGTGAAGGTTCAGACCAGGGAGGTCAAATTTTGTTCTCATTCAAGGAGGCCAAGTACAAACTCCATCATCTTCATGTGGCAGTTTGTCCTCTCCAACCTTCTCTATTCTTGCTCATCAAAGGTCAGGCTCAATGTTTATAGCAAGTCACTAAAAGCTTCTACAATGCTCTGTGACATTTTGCCATTTTCTGCTTCTTCAATTGATATGTGAGGTCCTCCAGTTCTGAAAATGTATCCGATATTTTCTTTACACCTTCCCAGTAAATGGTGTTCTTATAAGAGAAAGGAAAGGAGCATTCAGACGGACACAGAAGACACACACACAAGAAACAACACCACATGAGGCAGCAATTGCAGTGCTGCAGCCACAAGCCAAAGAGTGCAAAGGATTGTTGGCAACCACCAGAAACCAGAAGAAAAACATGGAGGTCATGTGATCTGTTCTGGAGGTCATGTGATCTGTTCCAAGGGAACAGACTCTCCCTCGGAAGCTCCAGGAGGAGCCAACCCTGCCAACACCTTGGTTTCAGACTTCCGGCCTTCAAGAAATACAAGAGAATAAATGATGTTATGTTAAATCACCTGGTTTGTGGAAATCTGTTACAGCGGTCCTAGGAAGCTAAGACCGTATCTAATTCCCTATAGCTAATAACATAGGCCGTATGCACCATTCATGAGCAGTGTGACTTTGGCAGATCACATGACCTCCAACTCCAAAATGGGGATAAAGGTGACAGCTCTCTCCAGAACTGTTGTGAGGATCAAATACGGTAACGTCATGAAAAACACTTCAGAGTATAGATGAGTAACATAAATACTAGTAATTGGAATTTTAATGTGAATTAAGTTATGAGGAAGAAACGAAGGAAGAAGAGACAGAAGGTGAGGGCAAGAAAGAGGGAGGGAGAGAGGGAAAATTAGAGGTGAGTTCTGAAATGAAACACCCTTTCCATTAATTCCATTAATACTTTTATGATTTTGGAAATGTAGCGCATTATTCATTCGAAGGAATTAATCTTCATGTAGAGATACCTGGCAAGGGAGCCAACACAAGACATGAGATTAGGCATGACTCTCTAGTGTCAAGAAGTTAAGAATTAATAGTTAGCATCTACTGAATACTTTCCAGGTGCCATGCATTCTACTCAGCATTTTGTCCGCATCATCTGACTTAATTTTGACAACTCTGGAAGGTATGCACTACATACATGAGGAAGCCAAGGATCCAAGAGGTTTCACAATCGACCCATAGTCACACAGTCAAACCTATTCCGCCTGACTTCCAAAACTGCGTGCTGAACCAATACCAGACACTAACTTTCTCTCACAACTAGCAAGGCCAGCAAACCTGCCTGACCCCTGCCAGAGTCACCTCCAGCTGTGGCACTTGTGCAACCCATGCCATGGCCTCCCTGTGAGTACCCACTCCTTCCCTCAAACTCCCAAATTCAGTGGCAGATGTGCCACTGCCCCTCGCTGATGTGCACTTCAAGGCTATTATTAACCTGCTGGAATCTGAGCTGCCGCCTCCCACTTGGGCAATTTTCCAACCATTTAGTGGCATAATCATCAGAGACAAGGATGTAAACATCTCCTCCCCGCAGCCTGGGAAGAGGGCCAGAGGACTCAACCTTGGTGAATTCCCTATGAGAAGCTGCTCTGTGGGCAACTCTGTAGAATCAGGCTTACCAGGTGGCCAAATTAGAGAGTTTGAAATCATTTCTTGGCCTCGATTTCCCTCTCATGTCAGTAGAACCTATATCAAAAGTCAACCAAGATTCAGCGATTAAAAAAAAAAAAAGAAAAGAGAGAAAATCACTGAGCAAGCTACAACATGGATGAGCTTCAAAAACATTATGCTCATGAAAGAAGCCAGTTGCAAAAGGCCACATGTTGTATAAATGCATTTATATGAAATGCCCAGAAAAACAAACCAATAGAAGCAGAAAGTATATTGGTGATTGTCTAGGGTCATGGGTAACACACATAAGCCATGAGCAGGTTTGTGGAACTTCATTGAATTGATGAAAATGTTCTAAAATTGAATTGTGGTGACAGTAGCACAACTTGGTATATTTACTAAAAAAATTCATTGAATTGTATACTTAGAAGAGGTGGATTTTATGGCACGTAAGTTATGCTCTAATAAATTTGTTTGTAGAAAGTCAACTCAGTCATTTTAAAATCCCCAAGTTAATTGCTAACTGGAAATCCTAGAAACACAGCTCAGACACCAAGTAGCAGCTATATATTCAAAAATCCAAATGGAGATGTTTGATTAGAGAAACTTTGCTAATATTACCAAATGTTCCTCCGATTCAAAAAATGTAAAGAGAAATGCCTTCCATTTTGCACTATTGCATGATTAATCTGCCCACTGACAATAAGACATTGACTTTTGTTCCTTGGAATTTCATGGGGATCTAGCACCTTGGAGAATATTCCAACTCTAACACTAGTTACGTAAGAACTCTGCCTAAGTTATTTTAACTCATTGGATCACAGAGTTTTTACCGGCAAAACGAGAAGGTTGATCAACATTATTAACTCTAAGACTTCTTCCAGTTCAAACATTTTATTATAATAATGTTTGCTACATGCCAGATACCCTGTTAGGCAATGTCTATATACATTTAGTCTTCTCACAACTTTAAGGAGGAAAAATTATTAGCTTCCAACTGGCTGCATCTCTTACTGAAAGTTAGAAAGCGAGCAAACAGCGGAACCAAGATTTAAACCAACATCTTCCAAATATAAACAGCACCACTCCCAGTTTCCTTTCCGTCTCAGAGCAGACAATCGCACAGTGTCGATACATTTCACCCAATGGGGTGAGATCAGAGACTAAGAACGCTCCCTTTCAAATTCCAAATCCCTTTCATATCGGCGCAAAACATATAATACCTCCTGGAAGATGCACACACGGCACTAAATGCTATACTGTGCTTCAGAGACAGATAAGAATGCAAATGTAGGCCGGGGTCAGTGGCCCAGCCTGTCGTCCCGGCACTTTGGGAGGCCGAGGCAAGTGGTTGGAGACCAGCCTGGGCAACGTGGCAAGACTTTGTCTCTACAAAAAATAATTTTTTTAAATGAGCCAGGTGTGGTAGCACACGCCTGTGGTTCCGGCTCCTTGGAAAATTAAGTGGAAGGATTCCCGGAGCCCAACAGGTCGACGCTGGGGTGGCCATGAGCATGCCACTGCTCTCCAGCCTGGGTGAGGGAGTGAGACTCCAACTCAAAAAAAAAAAAAAATGCAAACATTGTAGTATTTTCGGCCAAGAATGTAGAATCGGGGGGGTACAGGTGAAGTAATGTGATTAAATATAAATACATCAATATGATTATAAACATGTATGAATATAGTATACGCACATGTATTGCACACCCACATTTGTCTAAAGTTAGTAAATATGATTGGTTCAATAAGGGGTTTTTGTGTCTCCTATAAGGTACAAAAGTTGTTTTGGAAAATACATATTGCCAGGCAAAAATGCATAATTTTCAGGATTTTTGGTTGGTTTATTTTGGACAAGCATCAGAATTTTTTTTATTCATATGTGATCTGGAAAGAAGTGTGGCCTCATATCTATAGTTGACATATAAAAGATAGCTTTAGCTAATAAATGCTGAGTCACTTTGGTGCACTTATTGAAGGAAATCTTCTCGAAGGATTTTATAAGAGCTTCAAAGTCATCACATTAGGTTTGAACTCTCTCTCGCACACATACACACTTTCCAGACACTACCACCACCAACAACAACACAGTTGCAACCACAGCTCCCATCATCACAAACAGCCTGTAATGCTTACCCACAAATTACTCCAGTCCATCTAATGCAGTTGTCAACCTCTGATCTCTGAATCTGAGTTTCTTCCATGAGAAATACTTGTTGCAGCCCTCTGCCAGTCCCTGGCTTTCTCAGACTCAATCCCAGTGGCTACTGGGCTGTCAGCCACAGATTCTTCAATCCCAGAACAATCAACCCACTCATAAGGTGGGTCTAGAGACAGACCGTTGAATGGCAAGTTATTGCAAGTCCCTGGATGCGGGGAAGGTCTTGGATACTAGTAATGTCATGATTCTGTGACCAGCTCATCTAATGACAAGAGGATGTGTCCAAACTATCCTTCTGTCCTTTTTTCCTTGGCCCTGATATGAATTATCTGCATCTTACAAAAATTTTATTGACAAACGGAGCACCTTTCATTCCAGGTATGGACTCACTCTAGTCCTGACAATTTGAAGAAAATCTACTTGGTTTTTTTCTGCCAATATGCTCTGAGTATTCCATAACATTGCCAGTGTCAAGGTCTTTTGATTTGGGACCGAATTCTCAAATCTCATGTCATTTCTCTACTCCTGGCTTTTGTAACTCCTGGATTCTGCCTTTTCCTCAAATCATAACCCAGGCCTGGGTGTGAACTGGGCTTTGTCCTTTCCTTCTTGCATGACCTTGTTCATTAAACTTTTTGAGACTCCACTTCCTGTCAAATGGCTATTGGAGGAGTGCATAAAACAATGTGTGTAACATCCCAACAGGCAAACTATAAACCTCATAAATATAAATGTGGGTGTCTGCTCTTCTTTGGAGTACGTGCTATTGGAGGGCAAGCAGTGAATATTGTCCTTTGTTTTCCCTACAATTCCTTATGATTGTCTAAAGAAAGAGGCAGGAAATACACACTTGTTGAATGAGTGAATAGCAATATGTCATGAACTGCAGCCAACCAAAGACGGCAATCCTAATTAGCTCCCCGAACACAAGGTAGCCATATTGGAAGCTTTAAGAAAGACAATATCTAATATCCTTTTCTGTGGCCTAAGTGTCATAAAACAACTTCATTCATTGTCTTCAGTGATGTCTATCATATTCTAGCACATTTTTGAAAGCTTGCTGTATGTCCAGGCACTATGTTAGTACTTCAAAACATTATCTTATGCAGTATTTCTGAACAAATCTGAGACCACCTCCCACTTAAGAGGTAGAAATGCCAAACATTCATTTTCTCTGTTCCCACCACTGCAGCGTGGACAGGTAAGCAAGCCTTTATCAGTCATAGCCACATGTGTCAAACTTTGATGAGGAACTAGTGGCAAACAAAGCACGGAGTGCTGTCCAGGGAAGCGGTGACAGCAGATCCACTCTCCCAAGACAGCAGGGGCTCTAGCCACAGTATCCCCATGTCAGCAGAGCAAGTGGTGTTTCAAGAGCAATAATATGATTTTCATGTTATTCTTAACTATGACTGCTAAGCCTGGTTTCCTGACTCTTCAAGTGAGCCTGTGAGTTTCCCACCACCTTTTAGTAAACTCTTAGGGGACTAAAATTAACTTATATTGATTTATGGTGCTTGTAATTAAGAAACCTGATTGATACATGCAATAAAGGCTCTGGGCAAAGGGAAAATAAGACCCCAGGGAAAGATGATTTATAAATCTGGCATGCAGCAGAAAAATACAAATTATCTCTTATAGTCACTTGGAATGATATTCCCTTTGAAGGACAAGGTTTAAGAGAACCACATGGCTTGTATTATAAAAACCCAGATGAAGAGCTTGGGAAGTTAAGGGTCTGTAGATTTTTGGATGAGAGGAGAGAGGATGCTTCTAACAGTCTTGGAAAACTTAAATAAATAGCATAACAAGCACTAGATTCTTGGCTCAAGGAACAGGCGAGAAGATAAAAGGAACTCTCTATGACTGTACTTAAATAATGTCTTATCTATTGCAGCTACAGGGCTAAGGTAGTTAAAGAATCAAACTCAGTGTTTGATCCTACAGCTTTCTGAAATATGTCCCATGAATTCACTGGGTTCTTTATGGCTGACAAAGTATTGATAGGAAAGAATGGAATTGAAACGAGGAATATGGGAGGAGAGAAATGATCTATGCAATAGCCCAACACCACACATCTACCATGGAATGAGAGGCATATTTTTCTTCCCTGTTATTGAAGCTGTTTGTTTCTTGTTTGAAAACTCTGTAAAGACTCAGATGGAGAAAAGGGATCCATACATCATTTTCCATCCAGATGTAAACATATAATTTTGATGTCACAAGAAATAAAATGAAAAAGCAGGAAAAGAATACTGGAAAACCTAGAAAAATACTTAACCACAAAAAGAAATATGTACAATAATTAATAATTTACAAACCTGAAGAACATGTATGGGAATGAGTTTTAAGGACACTGGATCAAAAAAAAAAAAGAAAAGCCTGATTTAAATTGGGGTAAATGTATCAATATTAATGCGGTTATCAATGTGTTGGCATGAGCAGCTGGGAATGGTTCTAATTATTTGCTCAGTTGGTCAACCAAAACCTTTATTCAATAGTGGCCCAGGGTAAATGAAGTTGAGATGCCCTAAATTCTTTCATATATAATATACAAAAAAGGAATACAGAATGCAGAGAGATGTGAAAGTTGGAATGAGTTTGACACTCGTGAGCCACTCATTCTTTCTTTACATCCCCCAAGAGAACTCAAGTGACTTTCCTTCTGTCTCCAAGAATGCATCAAAAATCTTCTCTTTTGGAGAACACTAGGTTCTTGAAACGTATTTAGGAATTATAGGAGATCATTTTGTGTATACTAAGGATGGTAGAGAAAGTTGCCACAGTGAACATTGGCTTTTTAATTACAGAGATTATACTAGCATCCTTCTGTGGCCAAGGTCAGGCATCATAGCTTATCTTCTTTAGGAAAGATGGGCTGAATAATGTATTGGTGACAGGACCTGAGAAGGAACCATAGGTGACTTCCCCTGGAAAAAAATAGGTGCACCAGTTTAATCTCTCGGGGTTATGTCAGCTAACTGGTTCTATGCCATAGTTAAGTTTTCAGAGGTCCTGATCACCTTACCCCAAAGGACATCATGTCAATAAGGTAATAGCTTTATGCTAAGAGATGCTAAATAAACAAGAAGTATTAGTTCCCTAAGTTCCTTGATAGGACATGCCAGAAGATAGGCGTTGATGATCCCATGAAAATTTAGTGGTCTGCTCTTTTAGCATACTCTCTGGGGAAATGATCTGGTTTATTTCAAGAAAAAAGCCCTGAAGAAAAGGTCAAGTAGCTATACCTTGCACACACTACATTCTTAATATGTATCTTTGGATTATGGTGGCAAAATATAGCACACCTGGACATGCTTTTCTGACCCACTTACCAGATGATACAAAAAACTGACAACCTAGCACTCTAGACCAGCATTTTTTTAAACTTTAGCATACTTCAGAATCACCTGGAGAGTTTGTTAAAACAGATTTCTGATGTTCCTTACCTCTAAAGTTTCTGATTAAGTAGGTCTGGAATTGGGCTCAATAATCTATTTGCATTTCTAATAAGTTTTCATGTGGTACTGATGCTGCTGATCCAGGGATCATAGTTGGGAACCTTTGTCCTCAAGTAGGAGAAAGTTCTTTAGCTTGTTTAGACTCTAATGTAAGCAAGTGTGATGGATGATCTAGCAGATCAAGTGAAGCCTTAAAAAAAAGTCCTTTGCGGCATGTTAGAATGCTGTTCAGAGCTTTCAGCAAGCCATAGTGGGAAAATCAAAGAGATGGCCCCGAGAGTTTACAGACAAAACCAGGTCGGTCCTCTTCAGCATTTAATAATGCTACCATTATGAGGAAGTTCATGGACCGTCGTGGAGACTGTACACATGATCAAAGGAAGAAACAAGGCTAGAGAAGTTAAGTAGCGGTATAAGTTCATAAGGAGCAAAGTAAGGGTTTAGTTTCCAGAGGGTTAGATTCCAAACCCATCCTCTCATCAGTACCATTCCCTGCCTCCCTAGGAAGGACGCTCCATGCCAGGCTTGGCTTATATTCATGTTTGTAGTAGAAACGACTGGCCTATCTGTACCTCTCTATTACCTATTTGGCCAACAAATATTTTAGATTTTATATCATTTCAAAGGATGTATGTCTTTGAGTCCAGGTAAGAGTTTTTCCTCTGGCTCAGCTTTGGGCTTCACTTTCCTTACCTGTAAGACATGAAGTTTAGTTTCATATTGTAGTTTATCCTGAAACTTTATGAGTGTATTTATCAGGTCTTTCACACGTACGCTGCCCCCACGCTCCAAGAAATCCCCAGTGATATTTGCAATGCCGCCAAATGTTATGAAAGCACTTTACATTTAATTCTTGCTGTGCCATATTCAGTAACAGTGACAAACTATAAAATAAAAAGCGTTATTTTTCCTGCAGTTTTCAATTGCATTAATTACCTTTCTCCAAAAGCTTCAGTGAGTTTTTCTATGTCTAAATTTAAAATAATTTATACTTTTTATTTTTCTGTCTCCTTCATACTTTAAAGCACTCAATCCATTAGTCTCCAGACTGCTACAAAAGACCTTCCACACCAAATGAGCTAAACTTAATGCAACAGTGACACATTCTATTCTATAGGCTGTAAATAGTTGCTAGTATTAACAAGTGTCACCTCAAAAAGACTCAAGACAAATTCAGATGGTGACATTTTCCTCCATGATCCTTTTATTTCTGTACCCATTTAAGCGACTTCCAGAGCCTGCTAAATGTCATCTCAGTTACCTAAAGCTTGAGAAACTATTTTGGAGGGATTTTTTTTTAAATGCAATTATACCTCTATTTGACAACACCATCTGCTGCCAGCATCTAACTTTGTCAGCTTCCGGTTCAGTTAACTGCAATTATCTGAATGCTGACAGCTCTTTGCAACACAGACCAATTGAGATTTTTTTTAAAAAAAAATCTGAGGCCTATATACTCTTATAAGGAACTTAAGCATAATAAGATCAATATTTCTATTTCTGGTGTAATAAGCTACCAATTTGGTAACTATGAATGATTTTATGTCTGCATTTTTTGGACACTGATACATTGACTTAAGAAGAACTAGATGAAGTAATATTTACTTTTGTTAGAGAACTGTTCAGAATTTCTCTTACTTAGGTCTACCACGTTGGGAAGTATAGCTGATTACCACAGCATCACCTGACAAGAAAGAGCAAATTCTCACTTCACACACAAACACACAAGCCCAAAGTTGTGTTTCTCCCAAAAACACCTCTTCTGACAAAAAGATTTCTGAGTCTTCATTCCAGCAGAAAGGTTAGGGATGGTGCCAGGGCTTAAGATTGGGTATTACATACTGTCGTCCTGTGATTAATGTATTTGTCTTGTGAGTCGTTCTAATTAATAAGCTCACATTTCTGAAGTACAAAGAAGAGTGAAACACCACAACAACTCACGAATCATTTCAGGAATGAAGGTTACCTTTCAGAGATAATTTGAGACTCTACACTGAGAGCTGAGTATCGAGACATGCCTGGGACTCAGCGGCAGCCTGGTCACACAAGGATTTGACTCACTGGCTTTAAAAGCCTGTAGAAGCAGCCTGGCTTCACACGGAGAGTTTGAGATGCTCTAAGAAGGATGTCCGATCCTCAGGCATCTTTGACTTTAGAATATAACCAAGGACTGCTTTAACATAAATGATGGATAAGTCTACATCGCTGAGATGATCACATATCTTTCATTTAAGCAGAAGGAACACAAGAGGAATACCGTAAGGGATGAGAGGACTCTGGAAACGATTGGGATTTGGGAAAGGCTCTCTAATTATCCACTGTCTTGGTCTCCCTTTCTGCTCCAGGGACAGAGTTGGTTAGGAGAAATAGACATCAACAGCTAGAATCTCTTGGTACTAAAAAAATTATCACTATGAAGTTGCTGAAAGTCCCCGTTTATCTGGTAAGACCCCATTGGTAAGTCAGACACAGACAAAAGGTACAAAAGACTGAAGTAGCTTTTTTTTTTTTTTGAGTTGGAGTCTCACTCTCGCCCAGACTGGAGTGCAGTGGCCACTCTCGGCCACCGCAGCCTCGACCTGCTGGGCTCCGGCGATCCTTCCGCCTCAGCCTTCCGAGTAGCCGGAATTACAGGCATGCGCTACCACGCCCAACTGATTTTTTTTTTTTTTTTTTTTATTGTAGAGATGAGGTCTCGCTGCCTGGGCGGGTCTCGAACCTGCGGGCTCAGGCAATCCACTCACCTCAGCCTCCCAAGGTGCAGGATGACAGGCTGAGCCACCGAGCCCGGCTGAAGTAGCTTTCTTTAAGATTATATGACACGAACACTGTTTAAGACCTAAAGGATGCATCCCAGAACAGAGAGAATAGAGAGTCCTGAGGTACTCAAAGCAAATGTTTGTATATTTTGAGGGCTTAAAAAGCTAACTGGGAATTCTCACTGGTGCTGTTTTTCTGCCCTTCCCATTTGGGCTTAAACTCAACCTCCAGCCTATATCCTGAGGCAGTGGAGAACACTGGGCATCTCGTTCTCTCTTGCCCAAACTTTTACCTCCATAGCCCATGAAGGTGGGACTTCCAGGAAGAGTTAGCCACTTGCTCTTTTGAGATCGCTGGGAATCTTCTACATCACCGGTAAGTGAAAAAGGACCAGAGCCAGTCAGCTCTGGGTTTAAATCCAAGGTCCACCACAATTGACCATGTGACCTTTTCTCAACTATAATATTCAACAAAGGCACACAGTCTGTGAGCTTTGACTATATTTTTATTTTTAAAAAAAGCCCACAAAACCATAAGAGACTTTTCTGGGGACAATTAGAGAAATTTTAATATGAACTGGATATTGGATGGAGTTGAGATAGTATTGTTAACCTTCTTAAAGTGAAAAAATGGTAATATAGTCTGGGGTAATATTTCCATTTTTAGAAAATGTGTCAACATATCTATGGATAAAGTATGATAATGTCTACCATATTCTTTTAAATGGTTCTATAAAAGAATAAATAGTTGGTGGCTGGGGAGAGGGAGAGAATGAGAGACAAAGATAGAACGACACAATGTTAACAACTGTTGAAGTTAACAATTGTTGAAACTACTCCCGTGGGTTGTACAGGTGGTAATTTTTTTCCACAGGTGATAATTATTAAAAACTGCACTAATCCTTCCCAGGAAGCATCGTGACTTAAAAATTAAGTTCAGCCCCGTTCGGCTAAGAACCTAGCGGTGACAGCTGGCACACTGTTGAATGCATGTGTAAACATGCATTCAAAAGAAATAGACTAAGACTGCACTGCTAAAATTAAAGGACAGAACGTGTTGAGACTTCACAGGCCAAAACAATAAATGTGGAGTCAACAACTTCTCTTTTATAGCATTCTAATCTTATTTGCTAAAACGGGGTAGAGCTCCACCTTTGCTAAAAACTTCTGGAAAATCAGTCTTTTGAGCAGTCTGATACTAGAAAAATAGCTACCATTTATACTTAGCTAGATTTCTTTAAAATGGACACTCTGGCTCATAAAAGGGAGAGAAGTGAGGGAAAAATTAACATTTGTATACATTATAGTACCTTTAATTAGACCACAATATGTTCCGCTCCTATAATACAATATAGGTATTTCAGCATTTCATGAATGATTCATTCTTTGACCTTTTAGACTACTACATAATTGTGTATCTAGAAGGCATTTTGTTGTATTTTGAGACCCTGAACAAAATATTGCTCATGTTCATTTGATATTGGCCTGCCCCCAAGAATGCTAAGCTTAAGAAATGTATATTTGATCCAACCCAGAATACTGGGACACATATTTCTTCAGGATATCTAGACGGATTCAAAATGTCAGACATCTTGAGGTGGAATCCTTCTATTCACCTTTAGGGATGTTTAACCCTAAGGTTTTCAGGACATAGCTATTGCTTTATTATGTATTTTCAAACTTAACTACTGCTACAGCTAGCTTGTATATCAAAGTATAGCAATGATCAAAAGAATATTGAAGGCCTTCAAACACCTTAAAGACCAATGTATGACTGCCCCCATTTGTAGGTTTTCTGTATATACAGTTATACTTCACCATTTGTGTGGATTCCTTTTGTAGAGTTGTGGTAGTCATGTCACCCCAGTGAGGCAAAGAATCTTACCCACCTTAGTTCAGTAGTATTCTGGTAAGCTAGCACACACACATGCACAAAACACTTATACACAAAACACTTGTATTTGTCATATTTGTCAATTTTTCTGATGCACACATCTTCACTATAACCAATTTCAAGTTACCAAAAGTTTAGCCACCAATTCAGAAACTCCTGAGTTATCACCTTTCCCCAGCTGATATACACCATCTCTTGTACCTTGCCAGTCCTGAAAATACATCTTCTGACTTAGCAGTATAGAACCAAATCATAAAATTTGGAAGCTGTTATTAAATATCAAAGCTGTATTTTAAATCTGTCTGCAACATCTGGGACTGCCCAGGCATCTCAATTCATTTTCATTCATTCATTCACTCAACAAATATTTATTGAGTCGTTGGGTCCCAATATAGCATTTATAAAAAACACAGAATCCCTGTGAATCATGAAAAAAATATATCATAGTTGCTAGATGTTTTTTGCTCCTCTCTCCTGTCAAGATCCATACATAAAAGTTAAATATTTAAGCAGCTTTTTCCTCCATTTTATCATGTGTAAAATGGAAAAGGTATATAAATATGTCTACATTTTTCCGCTCAAGATCACATCATCAATAGGGAGGGTTTTTGTCATGTACCCTCGCTGCTGCTGAGCAACTTGTGAGCTACTTGAACCAACAGAGTATGGTGAAGTACTATGGTAGCTTCTGGCTGAATTTTTATTTATTCATTTTTCCTCATATTCATCATCATAGGTGTTTGAACCCTAAGAAACTTTAATGGTTATATTGATGAGTGGCCAAAAAGATATAGAAATCCCTTCTACAAGACTCTGAATGAACAACCACTGGTAAGTCTTTTAATCATTTCATTCCCCAGGAAATGTTTGATAGTTTAAGAGAGTGCATACATATTCTTTGAGGTCTAGAGTTGAGGTCAAGATGATACTCACCATGTTCACCATTGTGTCCTTAGGGTGTAGCTGTATGTCTGACAGTTAGTAGGAACAAAGGATACATTTGGTGAAGAAATTAGTGAACACATTGACACAGGAAGCACATTTTAATAGGATAGACCTACATGAACCAGGATAAGAAAAATCCTTTATTTCAGTGAACTCACTTACTGGAAGCTCTCCTCGGTGCCGACACCTACCTCTTGCCGGCAGTGTATACAGATCATTACCATGATTATAATTCTTATGACTTTCAATTTCTGGTCATTTCAACGGTTGGTCATTTCCATGATTTTCTGAGGAATTACATACCCTTTTAAAAACTGGTACACTTGTGCTCTAAGGCCAATGTTTGCCCCCATTTATAGGTTTGCCGTATATACAGTTATACTTCACCATTTGTGTGGTACAAGGGCCACACAGCTAGTAGGTGTGAGGCTAGGACTCAAATCCAGTATGTTCTGCTCACTTAATTCCAACTCTTCATATATAGTTACTACGATACATGACCACCAGCTAATAATATAACTCAACTTGATTATGAGGAACCTTTGCCTCTTTCTGCAAACAGAAGCCATTGGACAAAATTTAACACCCTTGAACAGACTTTTGTCAATTGAATTTTGGAACATGGATGCTAAATGTTGTATTACCAGTGCAGTACTATCCTGAGGCAAAGAAAGCAAGGAGTCTGTTCACTTGTTCTACACTCTTGACCAGGCATTTTCTCTGCCCACAAGATTAAATGAAAAGGAGTCCATGAGTAGTACTTAGTTCTGACTTAGAGAAACATGGACGAAGTGGGTTCCTCCCCACCCACAGGAGTGGGAGTATGACATTCTTATTGCAGAGAGATCTGGTACTGTTATCACTCCAACCAACCTAATCCAACTGTGAATATGTAAGAGAGGAAGACTGACTAAATAGGAGATGTTTTACCCCCCATGGAGGAGACAAAGCGATGTTGGGAGCTAGTTGAAAGCAGTCTAATCCTCAGACAAGAAGGACCAATGGACAAACAGAATATTTCATTTCTCGTGTACATGCCGCCAATCAGACGAACTTATACCTAAGTCTCAATTTTGTGGTTCTTCTTTCCCTTCTTCGGGTAAGGTACTATGATGCCATACTCAAGAATATGGATCGCGTGCATTTAATATTAAGACATCTTTCTTCTATTTTTGAAAATGTGTTTTAAATCATGAGAAGAGAAACATATTTAACCTCTCAACAAAGAGTCGTGCCCTTATTTAGCCAACTCAATTCCTCGGCCTGCAATGTAAAGGCAGTTTTTGTTATTGTTGTTTAATGCAAAGACATTCAAACAAAAATAAAAGAATATATCTCTTATTGGGACTTGCTTCTTTTTCTATTTATGCCACTCTAACCCACTATCATAATCATGGATTTATACCTCTATCCTAAAGCTTATGACTCCATCAACTTTACCAAAAGTCTTCAAAATCATAAATAAATCAAGTACTGACCTTTCTTCTATTCTGAAAATACCTTGAAACTTTAGTTCACTGAGAGAGTAAGGAGTGTAGGAAACACTGGAAACACAAGTTGAGGAAATAAACACTAAAGGAAATACAGCCCAGGCTCTCTAAGATGTGAAGAACATAAATGCACCAACAATAGCAGTGAGAGCTATCACGTAATGAATGCTTACTGTGTGCCAGACTCTTTGCACAGGACTCTGAATGCATTAACTCATTTATCCTCACACCAAACCTACAGGATAGCTTTATCAACAAATCCACTTTTAAATAAAGAAGTTGAGAAACAGAGAGGCTAAATAACTTGCCTTTTTAAACTACCTAGTAAAAAGGAACTAAGTTTTAGAACCAGGCAATCTAATTCTAAATTCTGGACCTTCACCGGTATGCCCAACCGTAAAGAAACAATACAAAATTCAAATTTTCAGCTGGGTGCAGTGGTTCACGCCTGTAATCCCAGCACTTTGGGAGGCAGATGCGAGAAGATTGCCTGAGTCCAGGGATTCAAAACCAGCCTGAGCAATTGGGTGAGTTCTCGTCTCTAAAATAAATCAAAAGTTTAGCCAGGCATGGTGATGTGCACCTGTGGTTCCAGCTACTTGGAAGTCTGAGATGGAAGGATCACCTGAGCCCAGGAGGTTGGGGCTATGGTGGCCATGAGCATGCCATTGCACTCCAGCCTGGGTGACAGAGTGAGACTCCCACTAAAAAAAAACGAAAGAAAACAGAATTCAAGTTTCCATCTGGGAACCCAACAGCTACCTACTTCCTTTCATTCTTGATTTATTCAAGTAGAATTTAATTCTAAAGCTTAATGAGTTCCCTGTTTTACAAATGTATTCTCTCGGTATATATGGAGACTAATTGGTTTGAAAAGTGATCCAGGATTATTCTAAACCTCACTGATAACTAGAACCCTCTGAGCCCCTAATGGGTACTTGATATATTTTAACCAGCTTTGAATCTAGGTATTTTTTAATTCTAATTTTTAGAATTAGGACACACTCAGAATCTGAAATTCAAAAATGTGATCTTTGCAGAAACCTAAGGAAATGACTAGTCAAAGAAAGAAGACATAACTTGCCCAAGGTCACACAGCCAGTTAGTGGTAAAGCCAAGAAAATTGATGGAGGATCAGCCTACTCTTGCAGAAGGTGACAATTTCCCCTCCCGCAGATGAGAGGAGGGCTGGGAGGACATCAGGGCAAAGAAGTAAGCAAGAAAGTAAGTGGTTACAACTGGGAGCACTTGAGGAGGGACAACACAAGGCCCTGGAAGAGATGTTTGAAAGCTGCATGTCCCTGTCATGGAAGTGGCCAAGTAGCACAAGGAAATGACAAGCTAATGGGATCCCTGGTGGGAAGCAGCTGGCACATGCTCTTTCCTGAACTGCAGCTTAAATGATCATTGCCATTCCTGTCAGAATGGACTCGTGTATTCAGACGGTAGCAGTCCCCAGATTGCACTGCCCAGGGTGAGGATGGAGTGTGTCCCAAGCAAAGCGAAACCAACGAAAGCCATTGAGAGAAGCCTCGGAGGGACAGAGTAGATTCTGACGCAGATTCCAGAAAAGGGACAAAAAACGATTGTGTGGGGAGCCACAGAAAGTATGTCTTGATTATCACTGATAAGAATGTTCTAACAAGTACAATGTGCATCACCAGAAGGAGTTGCCTTGAAGAAGAGTCGAATAACCTCTTAGCCACTTGGGGCACTTGAGTAGAGGCTGGATGTCGGAAATGCAGCGAAGCAAATGTCAGTATCAAGTAAGACATAACTTTTAAGGTCTTTTCAAGTTCATAGACTTTCATATTTCAGCCATCTTATATTGCTACGTGTATTTTAAGTTTGAACAGAAGAATGCCACCCATGCTCTTGAATCCAAAGCAAAATTCCAATCTAGAATCATCTTAGACCATAAGTTAAAGATAACAGCACATCTCCCATTGGGACATAGTGCTTGATAGCTTACGCAGCACTTTCACTTCTAGGATCTCATATGAACCCCACAAAATCCCAAAGAAAGCAAGATAAATACATTATTATTTCTTATTAGATACAAATAAAGGGTGCTCACCCAGTTAGCTCAAAGAACTCCCACCACATGGTAGGCATTTACCTAGGCACTGGGGACAGAGAGGTGGAACAACAAAACAGTTCTAGACTTTCTTCATGAAGCTTACATTCTTATGGAGGCAATGAAAAAAATAAGTACACATTATGTCCTGAGAAGATAAGTGCTACAGATAAAAATGATTCAGAGTCAGAGGATGAAGACTAATGATGCAGAAGGTGCTATTTTATATAAGGTGGTGAGGAAAGACCTGAGGTCACCAAGAAACAGCAGAGCAAGATCTGTGGCATCTAGAAAAGAGTATTATAGGCAGAAGGAATCGTCGGTGCAAAGACTTTGAGATGAGGACATTTGGGGCATTTTCGGAAACTGGAAATGAGATGAGTGTGGCTTGACTTGGGTCAACAAGGCAAAGAAAGGTAGGAAAAGAGATCAGATCGGGTGGGGCCCTTCAGACTGTTCAATGGACTTTGGCTTTTGTCCTGGAGGCAGTGAAAACCCACTGCAGAGCCTGAGTATACAAGCCCATGACCTAGCAGACAGATTAAAGGGTGACCTTAGAAGGTGGCGAATGGGCAATGGTAGCAAAAAACGGGAACTATTACGAGTTGCGAAAATGCCAGCGAGAGTAATGGTGACTGGGGATAGGTCAGTAGTAGTGAAGGTGGTGGGACATGGTTAGTTTCTGAATTTATTGTGAAGGTAGAACACTAGCATATATGCTGGATTAATACAAGTATTTTAATTCAAATATTCCACTTCTAATCAAAGTTGTATGACATCCTAAATCGTTGACCGTGGACAGGTGATTTCACTTTATGTGTATCATCTTCTTCATTCTGCAACTGGGAAGCTCATAACATATTTTTTAAGTACTAGCCATGGAATCGCTTCTTCTATAAAATGGGATAGGACATTGTTATTATTTTGGTCCAGAGGGCCTGCTCCTTAAAGATATCTGAAGCCCTTCCTATTTAGAAAGGAGGCAGCACTTCTCACCACTGCTTCCAAAGCACTTAACTTAGAGGCACTCAATTATACACAGAGCTCACTACATGCTCGTGGCATTGAGGTTGCCTGCTTTTGTCTACCTGTGTGTCTGAAATACTCACAGCATCTCTAGGAGGTAAATTGTCTCACAGAGAGACATGAAAAGCTGGCCAACGGTCACTGAGATCTCAGGGGGAAATGGGTTTAGTCTCATATCCAGTACTATCCTTAGTCATCTAGCAGTTCTTTCCTTAAAACACTCCACGAAAATATTCATGGAGAGGGCCAGATGGATTCATCTGAACTGACATTTTTAGATTTAAAAGTAACTGAGAGGCAGCTTACACATTTCATAAAATGAAAGGGCATTGGACTTGACAATCGTGAAATGCTTTGCTGGTGGCAGTTTGCTGGTGTGCTTTCTATGCAATTAGGAATTGTTTTTATTGTTGCAAGTGATATTTACAATCTGTACTTCTGAATGCCATTTCAAAAAATTATGCGGTCCAAATGCAGTTTAGAACTCATGTTGGCAAACTGGTAGGTGAAGTTTTTCACCGAGGGGTTAGCTACCTCTTCTACCCCTTCTGTGAAAGCTTCTCAGGAGAATATATATTCGATAAAACCTTCCCTCAAAGTAAAAACTAATTAAAATTCCCTCCCATTTGCCCTTTCGGTGTCTCATCTTCATGTGTAGCATTCTTTCAGAATTCCTGTGTTGACATTATTCCAGGATAAACAGCTCCAAAACACATTCATAAAATATCTTTCCTAGGTGCATTTCATTGCTTAAAAGGAGCCCAGAAAAAGAAATTCTGAACCCAAACCTATAACCCGTGAAGTGGTAGGCATGTGGGTTGAATAGCATTCCCTAAAATCCATATTCATGTAGAACCTCTGAATGTGACACTGTTTGGAAATTGGGTCTTTGCAGATGTAATCAGCTAAGGACCTCAAAATAAAGCCATCCTGGGTTATGAGTGGCCCCCAAGTCCAATGATTAGTGCCCTTCCAATAAGAAGAGAGGAGACTTAATGAAGCCAGGTGAGAATGAAGGCAGAGACTGGAGTGATGCAGCCACAAGCCAAGGAACACCTGAACCACTAGAAGCCGGAAGAGGCAGAGAAGGGTTGATGACAAGTGCCTTGGAGACTTAAGAAGAACATGGACCATGGCGATGCCAACACCTTGATTTTGGACTTCTATCTTCCAGAACTGTGAGAGAATAAATGTGTGTCGTTTTAATCCACTGGGAGTATGTGGTAATTCGTTACGGCACCGCTATAAAACAAATACAGTGAGATTTGAGTCATGATGGCACTTGCAAAAGAGAAAAGCTATAGACAGGTGACCTTTGCTGAGCCCACCAAATCGCACCCAGAAGCCTATATTCCAAGACATACAGTTCTGGTTAATGGTGCAGTCTCTGTTGACCGAATGCCTGGGCTGAATCCTAGCCCACCACTTCCTGAACGCAAGACTCCAGGCGTGTAACATCTGCATTCCCTAGTTTCTTCATCTGTAAAACGGGGTTAATACTATACCTTCCTTAAAGAGACACTGTGATGACTAAATGAACAACTGCATGTTAAACTCTCAGAACAGTGACGAGCACAGAGCTCGTGTTCAACAATAAATGTCGGATTTATAGTCAAAGAGGCCAGGCACTGATCTTGAGACACCAGGCCTGCCCTCGAAATCGAGTATTTGAAATGAAGCATTTAGCATATTGCATATTGATTATTTTGTCTTAAAAAGGTGAGAGGTTCCTACTCTGTATTCCCATCAAAGCACAGTCCCTGAAGAACGGTGAACAAGAACAGAATTTCCCGAGAGCAGAATCACGAACCTCCAGACTGGCTCCAAAAGACCGCTCGTCTCCCTGTGCAGGAGACCTGCGCCTCCATGTTGTTCCTTGTCCCTTACAGATCAGTTTCCAAAGCAAGCGGTGGTTCAGAATTTAGATGGATACCAAGAGATTCAACTCTGCAATGTTTACTCTCCTCAAAAAAAGGAAGAAAGAAAGCAATGCAGCCAGGTGGAGTGGCTCAAGCCAGTAACCCCCTCACATTGGGAGGCAGAGGCAAGAGGATTGCCTGAGCTGGGGTTTCGAGACCAGCCTGGGCAACTTGGTGAGAACTAAATAAAAATAAATAAATAAATAAATAAATAAATAAATAAATAAATAAGCAAGCTGGGCGTGGTAGCACATGCCTGTAGTTTCAGCTACTTGAAAGGCTGAGGCAGAAGGATCACCTGAACCCAGCAGGAAGAGGCTGTGGTGGCCGTGAGCATGCCACTGCACTCCAGCCTGGGCGACAGAGTGAGACTCGGACTCAAAAATAGAAAGCAAAGCAAGTATAAACATTAATATTTTATAGCACGTTCCCATTACATATTATTGTCTGTCAAAAGTATTTTTTACATGAGTTACTTAAAATTTTACTTAGATCATTATTTCAAGATTAACAATGAAAACAAGTGAACCAACATGAATCAGACTATAAATATTAAGAATCATGGAAAATGTTGAGATCAAAATTCCAGATAGGCAGTAAGGAAAAAGGCCGTATAAAGTGGTTGGGAAAAAATGTAGGCAAGAGAAGCAAGAACCTGTACCAGTGGCAAAACTACCTTATATTTCCTAGTGAGGAAATTGTCATAAATATCTTTCTTTTTGGGGGGGGATAGAGGACACTCAGAATAGGACCCTTTAAAGAAGGAATCAGGAAAGAGATTTTTCCGTAGGCTCCTGTGGTCAGGAAGTATGTCCTGTTTACTCCAGCACCGTTTCTAGTTCAGAGCTGGCCCTATGTCCATGTGTCTCGAAGTGAAACTATGAGGACCTATGAGCGTGGACAGCATAACAAGACACAGACACGGGCCTGATGATGAAGACTCTAGCCAGTGCCTCACCGCCTCATTCCAAAGGAGACTAGCTCCCACTGGAGTCTGGTAGCAGGGTGGCATGCATCACATTGCTGGCTCACAGGTCTTTAAAGCAACTTCCTGCTCCCTATCCCCACACTCGAAATCCCACTGAGCAGTTTTCTGGGTTCCTGCTGGTACTTCTCAAAGTAACAGTTTTGCAGAGTCACATGTAGTGAGAGGCATGGCCAGAGGGTATGGCACCTGACTGCAGCCCGGGCTGACTCGTGGAAATCTTTTCTTGCCATCTCCTATTAAGCCTAACTTGTGAGTGATGCTGTTGAAATTGCTCCAGAGCCCAGATGGGATGTCTGTAGCCAGCAAAATCCTCCATTCCCGGGACTCAGCCAAATGGGGGATGGTCCTGGGTTGGAAGCATGAAAAGTTAACTCAGCAAGCCTCACCACATGAAGCCCAGGCGTGTACTGATTATCGGACTCTCCCTGCTCTTCAGTATGAAAGAGAAGTGTTTCTCTTGCCTTCCGCACACTATGACTATATTCCATTTGCAAAGCTGCCTTGGTGGTCACTTGAATCCTAGTTTGAAATGCTAAGCCAAGAAACACATAGTAAGGGTCACTTGAATCCTAGTTTGAAATGCTAAGCCAAGAAACACATAGTAAGGGGTCTTTCATCCCACCCAACATCCTGAATCAGGGGCACATGGAACCGACCAGGATTTGAGAATCTTCAGGAAGACGGATGCCATTAGGTCATGACATCCCTTTGGTCTTTGTCCAGAGAGGACCTGGGAAGCTGATTATCCTCACAGCTCTCCCAGTAAGCCATGCAGAGCTCAGGGATGCTGCTCCCAGGCTAGCACGCGGACAGGAAAAAAAAAAGAAAAAAGAAATTTCATGACATGTTAAGGAGCAGTTGATGTCCACTTTGCCCCAGAAGTTTTAGTGGCTTCCTTGTCTTAGCTTGCCTTTTCCTAAAGGTTGGAAGACTTGACTTTCCTTCCAATTTCTGGGTCCCTGAGAATCTGTGATCAGATCTCCCTACTAGGCAGATGGCTTGAGCAAACTTCTCTGGATTGACGCATGATTCACTGGCACTTCTGCCCGGGCCAACACTGAGGCTAGAGGATCCAAAGCTGCAGAGCCATCGTTGCAAGCAGAGAGATTTGCTTTGTGTGAATCAGGTTTCAAACCAGCTCAGAGCCTGTTTGGGAAGGCCTCCTCAGAGCCATCTGCTTTCTGCTTGATGTGCAAGCCCAGATCCACACATTTACTCCTGCTTTGCCATAAGCTAGGGCCAAATGGCACATTTCTCTCCCTCTCACAAAGCTCTCCCATGGAACACATACTCCGAGCCACTTCAATTCCATCCCTCAAGGCTCAGAAAAGTGAGGACAGCTCGTCAAGACCCCAGGATGTCCATTTCGGTAACATCTTCCCTATACCATGATGAACTAGTACAAGTAGTTTATGTACTCAAGCAGATTCAGTGATCCTCTGGGCGCCAAAGAAGGTGGGGAATTTTTAGCTATAAAATTTGAGTGTCATATACTACATGTCTAAAATATGCTTCTTACATACGACTCCTGTTCCAAAGTCAGAGTGCTTTTGCCCAAAGTGTTGACATGTTGGTTCTCATTTGGGTGTCTATTGGATGATGTGTGTGCTTCTCCCTTTACCATACTCTCTGTGAGGGTAGGAGTGAGACGTCTTGGTTTGTTTATACTATGCCTAGTCCATCTTAGCATTCAAACATGTGATGAATAAAGAATAAATGCATTAAAGAATAAAGCATTAGCCTGATAACTCCAGGTTGAAACGCAGAGCCAGATTGTGGCTGCTGTTTTTTGTTTGTTTGTTTTTCAGTTGTGTCTGTGTTCATGAGTTTGTTTTGGCTTGAGGTACTTTAAGTTTGGGAGAAAGAAAGCCTGCAGAGCTGAGACCAGCCGGACTACAGCCAGAGCCTGCCTACCGGAAGCCGAGTCAAGGCCATCCCTCTCTTCCGCCCTCCTCCTGAGAAGACGTCCAAAACTAGTTATTTTGCCAGGGCCCCGCAGCGTCCCCAATGCCCTTTGCAGCTGTACTTGCTCAAAACATCATGGCCAGCCATGATGCTTCTCCCGGGGAAGAACAGATCATTTTGGTGTCTCTCCTCTAAATGCCCGGGGAACATATTCCTCTCACTTCAAATCCAGCAGCTCCCTACAACACCGCCTCTGTGGCCCCAGGGTAGGTGTTGCTGGCAATGTCCCCAAAATAGCTGTCATCAGACTCTGACATTTTAGGTAACTTTCATCAGAAGTTTCTCTGCCCAGAGAAATCTGGAATGGGTCAAACTCCCAATGAGAAGAGGACATTCTGACACATGTTCAAGGCCACTATATCTAAGCAAATCCAGGGTTGGGCCAGCTGTTTCTCCAAATGCACAGCTGGCTCATGGTTCCAGTTTATCTGCTGGGACCAGAGAAGGACCATGGGTACGACAGAGAGGAGATTTGACACCTGAGCATGGGGCAGCAGGTGAATGACATCCCGACTCCCGCCCAGTGGTGTGCAGCTCTCTCTGAGGCACGTGTGCGAGGGAGACAAGCAGACCAGCGCACAACCACCTGAGGTCTACAGCCCAGCCCCGCTGGACTTCTCGACACCAGCCATGACTGATGTCGATGAGAAACACAGTCTCTGGGGGAAGGGAAAGACGGGAAGAACATACGAGAGGTAGAAATGGGTAAGTAGAAGAAGAAGAAAGAGAATGAGATGGGGGAGAGGGAAGGAATTCTCAACATTGTTCAACGGGTTTTTCTGGTCCTTCCCCCCCCCACCCTTTAGAGCTTACGGCATCCCCCACTCAGAAATATATCCGGACAGTAACTACCAAGCTACAATAAGGCTTACTCCGTTAACGCGCCCATTCAACACCTGTGTTTCAACCTGTGGTGAGTCAATATTCATGAGAACAGACACTTCAGAATCATCGCTCCTTACACTCAGTACTTCCCCAGAAATTATTTCATCATGTCCTCACAACAACCTTTAGGACATACAGCACCACAGCTGTCTCCGTTTTAAAGATGGAGAAACTGGGATTCAGAGATGTAAGTTCTCCTCCAAGACCACACAGCCATGCCAGAGCAAGGAATAAGACCCAGGTTCCTGGGCTAAGTTGAGCCAGTCTGCATCATGCTTGTAGAAAGAGAGAGGAACCCACCTGAATCTGTGCGAGAGTCCTCCAGGGCCGAGAGGCACCCTCGAGGTGTCGTCCTCCGTTGCTGTCATCTAGCTCATTTCTCTGGCTTGGACCACAGGAGTGTCTGCTCCATCCCATGTCACCTTGGAAAGGGGGAGACAAGACACAGCAGCTGTCTCTTCTCTTGCCCTCACCTTCTAACACAGATCCCTGTGTCAGAGAAGCTGTCTTTTCACCCTGGTTCTCCAGGCCTAGAAAAATACATTCCTTGGTCATGGCCAAGGGCAAGATGGGGGTATCCTAAGGAAATGCCCTGGGGTAGCTTCTGAGATAAAAGATGTGCGCACAGCCATGTTGGGGAGAGGACCAGAGCGCATACTGGTTTTTCCCTCTTCCCCACCCCCAGCATCACAGGCATGCATTCACTAAATGTTAAGCTTTCAGGTTTAATTGTAATGTTTGCTGCTTATATTCGTGTATATGATGAAGATTTGATAGCTTACAGAAATGGCACCGAAGAAACTGAGGGGTTAAAGGATTTGTTCAGGTGCACTCAGCATATTCAGTGGTATTGCAGACAAGATTTTTTTATTCTGGCTGCACACGGTGGCTCAGCCTGTCATCCCAGCACTTTGGGAGGCTGCGGCAAGAGGATCGCCTGAACCCCCGGGTTTGAGACCAGCCTGGGCAACTTGGTGAGGCCTTGTCTCTAACATAAATCACAAAAATTAGCCGAGCAAGGTGGCTTACACCTGTGGTTCCAGCTCCTTGGAAGGCTGAGGCGGAAGGATCGCCGGAGCCCGGCAGGTCAAGGCTGCGGTAGCTGTGAGCGTGCCCCTGCCCTCCAGCCTGGGTGACAGAGGAAGACTCCAACTCAAAAAACAAAAAGATTTTTTTTTTGTTCTGATAAACATTATGTACACTAAATGATTAAGGGGTCTCCCCAGTGATACCATAAGGACTTTAAGGCCAGGGTTTAGGCCACAACTCTCTACCCACTGCTGCCTCAGCAGTCATGAGACAGAGGGTTCTCCCAGGAGTCGGAGTAACTGGACTTCTATTAGTCAAGTCTACAGGGCACATGTGTCTGCCTGCGCATCCCTGCTTCATCATTGACACACTTGGACTCGGTTTCCAAGATCCCTTTCAGCGCTCACTTGGGATGGCCCCGCCGTCCCGTGTCCCTCCGCCCCCACCTGCCCGCAGAGCCCAGCAACAAACAAGCCTCCATGCCCAGGGATCCCTCGGCCCCCTTCCCACACGAGCCGCCCCACTCGGGGTGCTTCCGTGGATGGGGAGGACATGCATTCTGGGAGAGGCAGCGCCGGCCTCCCCCTCCTGCCTCCCTCCTCCCAAGATTTTCACCTCCACACCTGTCTCTCGGCCTCAGCTTCCTGGGTCACAGTGGGAAACTCCCGCCCGCCAGCTGGGCTGGTTCTCTTTCTGAGAGAAGAGAACAGCTGGGTGATTTTCAAGCAGGGACTTAAGATCCACTTAACTAGTCAACTCCGGTTGTCAGGGCCCCAACCCTGCATTTAAGGACAGGAGTTGTGGATGTGACGTGAAAGCAAAGAGACCCGGAGGCTTTGTCGGCCCCCAGCAGGAGAGACGACACTTTGTGAGATTTTTTCGTTCCAAAGAGCTTCTGCAGGTTGCTTTGGTCTTCTTCTTCTTTTTATAAAAGGGATTCGCTAGTACCTGGTCTTTTGAGCCTTTTGGCTTAGGGAAGAAGGAGGGTCAGCAAATTAACAAATTGGACAGATTCCGCATGGCCAGGCCAGCAGAAGCTACTTTTACTTCATCTAAGCTTAACTCACCCCCCGCTCCTGATAGGTAGCTAAATGATGGAAAGCCCTGTTCAAACTTATAAAATATTTTATAGCCGAGTAGAACAGATCTCGTAGATCCATTTCTCATTAAAAAGGTCAGTGATGGGAACATCTGATGCTATATAACTGTCTGATTCAATTTAGCGGGTCAAGCCTGACTAATCCTATCTTCTGATTGGGGCGAATTCATTTCCCCTGGGGAGAAAAAAACAATTTTCTCACAAGCTGGAAGATTATGTACCCTAAATCTATATTTTTATAAGACCCTACTGTTATGTTGATCCAACTCAACTTGTCCGATAAACAAAACTGAAGAAAAATTTCACACCACAAATTAACGTTTAGAAGCCATAAGCAATAAAACCTAAGTCCTATTAGAAGTTAGTGTCTTCAGTCAAAAAGCAGAGTCAGAAAGAATACTTGGAAGCAAATCCGTTCTGCATCCATAGCTGCTATAGTTGGAAAATAGAAGAACTTGTTTTTTAAAACATTCCTTGGAACCAACAGATTAAGACAAATGCTGCTATATAACACAAAGGCCACTAGACCCTAAATCAGAACCAGGAACTCTTTTTCAGTCCTGTCTCTTGCTC
Source organism: Cephalopachus bancanus (assembly GCA_027257055.1). Lineage (NCBI taxonomy): Eukaryota > Metazoa > Chordata > Mammalia > Primates > Tarsiidae > Cephalopachus > Cephalopachus bancanus. Next base: position 6,473,254 of record JAPVLO010000042.1, read on the forward strand.
ACTGTGTGACCCTGGGAAAACCTCTTCCCCTCTCTGGACCTTAATTATTTCGTCTATCATACAAGGGTAAAACTTTTCTCTTTTATTGCATCCAGCAGTATTATATGTTGGCTGTAGATTTGTGTAAGTTGTATAGACAGACTTCTAATGTGGGCCCTAAGAGTTAGGACTCCAGTCCCCTATTCCCAAGCACACTTGTCTAGTTAACCCCATTGTCGTCTTTGACGGTCTCTCACTTTAGCGTGCTGCTTTCAGAAATGTATCTATTTCTCCCTGGAGCCATTTTGTATGTGTAACTCTCAGTGTTTTTCTAGATGAACTATGATAATGCCCAATGCATTTCCTAAAGTCTCCATTTTTTCTTTTTGGTATAGACAGGATTACCAGTCTCTGTCCCTGTGAAACAAGACGTGATCTTATGACATGCTGTAGCCAATAAAATTGAGAAGTGACAACAGAACTGGCCTTCCGTTTTCTGCATTTTTTTCCTCCTGGCACTGTTACAGACAGTGGACCTGTTGCCCTGGGTCCAGGAGCAGAAAAGACAGAGCAGAGCCCCCAGCCAGTCAGCAACCGACACGAAGCATGAGTGTGAAGCAAGTGTGTGCTTGGTGAGGCCCCTGAGATTCTGACACAACTCCACCTCAGGAAGACTATCGTTTGGCTTGGCTGTTACAAGAAGTAGAGTAAGGTGGAGGGAACAAGTGTGTACTTCAGCTATTTGCAACAGAAATACTGGGTTGGTGAGGGATTCTGTTATAAAATTGCTTTATTAGCATTTGCCCAATAGCAACATGGACGAGGCCTTGGGGTGTTGCAAAATGAAGTCGCAGAGACAGATCAGAGACTCAAGGTGGATTCAAGAAAGAGCAATTTCGGAGACACAGAATAGCAAAACCATAGTCGTTGAGTCACAAGAGTGGGTTTAGGTACAAAGGAACTGATTCTAAGATGCTCACGGGGCAAATTGCAAAGTCTGAATGCCCAATCTGAATTCTGAGGATTAAAAAAAGCAAGAAAATCCCACCACGGGGTTGTTTCACGGTCAAATTCTGTCTGTTTTGCAGCTTTGCCATGCCTCTGTAATGTGGTCCTAATTTATTTCCTCTGTCAGCTTTGACCCACTGAGCAGTCTTGGGAAGGAACCATGCATAAAACCAGCTAAAATGGGCAAGCCAGGCCATCAGAAGATATGTTCTGGATTACTAGCCTAAATATTTTTTAATCCTTACTCTGTGTTTCATAACAATGCAGCAGTATTAATTCTTCCCACTGGTGTAAACGCCGTTAATTGCTGTAAGTTAAGCAAAGAAACACCATGAACTCCTAAAGTCAACACAGAGTGAGCCACAAGCAGTGGCAGCACTGCTTTCCTTACCAAAGTCAGAGCCAAGGACAATGCAATGAAAGCTGTGGGTGCTTCTGCCAGCAACTTCCTCATTACCATCACTTAGCACCTCCCTCTTTGCCAACCTAAGGATGCCTGAGACCCATAGCCAGGGTTATGATACAGGCTGTTAGGGGGAAAAAACCCTGAGCAGGTGTATAACTGATATTCTCACATCAGATGAAGGTAATCAGTACCAAGTTCCACAGCCTGCAAAATGAGGTCATATTATCTGAATTGCAGATTTCTCCACCTGCTTCCAATGCAGACTTCAAGGTATGACTCTGCTACTGCCATAGATTTTTCAGTTGCTAAAGAGTTGTTCTGTGAACTGTATAATGAAGCTACTGGTAGAGCTGTGGATCGAAAGTGTGGCTGCCTGTTAGAATCACCTGGAGAGCTTGAGAAAGCCTAGCTGCCCAGGCCATACCTGGAAGCTCAGCCTTTATGGGAGTGTGGTCTGAGCATCAGTACTGTTCATTTTGTTCAATCCCCACAACCAAGTGATTTTAAAAGAACAATAAGATCTTATTCTGAGTCATTTCCCCAGATATTCTGAGTTAATTGAAAAAGGAAGCAGCCGAAGCATCAGGAATTTCAAACGCTCTCCAGGTGATTTCCATGGGCAACCAGGTTTACGAACAAATCCCATAGAGAATAGATATATAGAGAAAAGCCAGAAGTGTTGTCTCTCTGACCCTTGATTCCTGAAGATAAAAGATAGAAGTCCCTTGGGGTACTTATAACAGTAAACTGTTTAAGTTAATTCACTGAATTCATTCCTTCCCAATTTTTTACCAGCCTGTGGGCATGAGTTAAACATGGGGCCCAGGGGTTACAAAATACAAAGGATTAAAGCCCTGGGGCTCAGAATTCAGCTCCAGTGTTATAATAACTTAAGCACGATATAACTGAGTGGGTGGGGCAACTGGAGTGTGCACACATTTCTGATGGGGAAGCGAAATGGTACAACCACTTCAGAAAACAGTTTGTGACTTCCTTAAACATAAACTCACAGCATGACTCAGAAATTGCACTCCTAGATATTTACCACAAGGAAATAAAAACTTAGGTCAATACCTATAATTGTATATAAATGTTTAGGGCAGCTTTATTTATAATCACAAAAGGTAAAAACTACCAGCACATATTAATTTTCTATTGCTGTATAGCAAGTTAACACAAACATAGTGCCTTTGGAAAATGCACATTTAAAGAGAGCGAGAAAAAATGCACATTTATTTATTTATTTTTTAATTTTTATTATAAAGATGCGGGGTACAATTCAGGGTTAGGTATACAAACATTGATCATGCAGGTACCCCTGTTAATGAGGTAGGCCCCTCCCTCCCCTAGCAGTTTCCCTCAACTGCCAATCCCCCCCCCCACCAACAGTTTCCCATTGCTGCCAATCGCTTTCTTAAGAGTGTGATAATTGTTCAAGGTCCTCTTATGAAGTGAGAACATATGGTACTTTGTTCTTCTTTTCTGTGATACATCACTGAGTATGATTGACTCCAAATCCATCCAGGTTGCTGCAAAGTTCATATATTTGTCATTCTTTATGGCTGCATAATATTCCATTGTGTATATGTACCACATTTTTTTTATCCAGTCCAACTTCCATGGGCAACATGGTTGGTTCCATGATTTTAAAATGCACATTTATTATCTCATAGTTTCTGTTGGTCAGAAGTCTGGCTTAGCTGCTTAGGTTCTCCAAGTGTTGGCTGGGCTGGAATCCCATTTGGAGTCTTGACTGGGAAGAATTTGCTTCCAGGATATTTATACTGCAGACAGAAATCATGTCCCTGCTTCTGTATGACTGAGGACTCGGCTTTGTGTTGCCTATGTGCTGAAAATTATCTTTAGCTCCTAGAGGCCACTGTTAGCTCTTTGCCCGATGAACTTCTTCAAATGTATCAGCCCAGCAAAAAGTCCCTAAATGAGTCTGTTAGTAAAAAAAGTTTTTTGATTCTATCATTTTGGTGAGTGTCAACATCAGATAAAACAATCTTATAGAAGCTAACCTACTCATAAGAATAACATTACTTTTTCCACATTCTACTGGCTAGGAATAGGTCACAGATCCCATCCACATCTCTGAGGAGAAGATGAATCAAAGGCATAAACACCAGAAGCAGGAATCACGGGGGTCACCTTAGAGTCTGTCCACCACACCATGTGTTTACCAACAAGGAAATAGATAAGCTATCTATAATATATGCATCCATAAAGCAATGAAATGTTAAATGCACCCAGTGAAACACTCCTCAGCAATCAAAAAGAATAAAATGCTAACACATATAAAACAAGCACACATCAGCACATAGGCCACAGAACCTCTAAAGCAACCACACAACCAAGACTATAAAGCAACACGCTAACTGCACTATGACAGGAACAAAACCACACATATTAATATTAACCTTGAATGTCAATGGCCTGTGCCCCTACATAAGATGCAGAGTGGCAAGTTAGACGAAGAAAACAAGACCCATCTTCGGCTGCCTTCAGCAGACCCATCTCATATTTAGCAAAACCCATAGATTCAAAGCAAATAAATAGTGAAAGATCTACCACTCAAAGGGGAAGCAAGAAAGAGTGTGGGCTGCTATTCTCACATCTAATAAAACAGATTTTAAACCAACAACAGTAAAAAAAAGACACTGAAGGGCAGGACAACAAGGAGACGTCGCTATGATGAATATAGGCACGTCCAAGATCAGAGCACCTGGATTCATAAAACAATTACTACTAAACCTAAGAAAAGACTCAAACAGCCACATAATAATGGTGGGGGAGACTTCAATACCCCACTGATGGTGTTAGACATATGATCAAGGCAGAACACTGGCAAAGACATGCTGGATTTAGAATTGACAGTTGACCAACTGGACCTAATAGACAGATACAGAATGCTTCACTCAACAACCACAGAATATATCTTCTTCTCATCTGCACATGAAACATATTCCAAGATCAACTACATGCTTACAGAGCAAGTATCAGTAGCTTCCAAGGAATCAAAAAATACCAAGCATCCTCTTGAACTGCAGCAGAACAAGAATAGAAATCAATACCAAAAGACATTTTCAAAACCACGCACAAACATGGAAACTAAACAACTTGCTTCTGAATGACTTTTGGGTAAACAGCAAAATCAAGATAGAAGTTTAAAAAAAGAAATAAATGAAAATAGGAACACAGCATACCAAAATCTCTAGGACTCCACAAAATCAGTCTTGAAAGGAAACTACAACACCAAATGCCCACATTAAGAAGTTAGAAAGATCCAAATAAGCCACCTAACATTACACCTGAAGGAACTAGAAAAACAAAAACAAACTAAACTCAAAGCTAACAGAGGGAAGAAATAACCAAAATTAGGTCAAAACAAAACGAAATTGAGACCAAAAAGAAAAAAATATACAAAAGATCAAGAAAATGAAAAATGGGCTATTCAAAAGGAAAAGCAAGATTGATAGACTGCTAATCAGATTAACAAAGAAACAAATGAAGATCCAAATAAACACAATCAGAAATTACAAAGGAGACATACAACTGATTCCCCAGAAACATAAAAGATTTTCAGAGACTATTATAAGCATCTCTATGCACATAAGCTGGAAAACCTGAAAGAAGTGGTTAAATTCTTGGAAACACAAAATCTCCAAAGCTTAAAACCGGGAAATCAAAACCCTGACCAGACCATAAATGAGCCTCAAAATTTAATCAATAATAAAAGCCTACCAACTGAAAAATACCTGACCAGACAAATTCACAGTTGAATTCTACCAGACATATAAGGAAGAGCTGATACTAATTCTTCTGAAACTATTCCTAAAAACTGAGGAGGAGAAACTCCTCCCTAATGTATCCTATGTAACGTATATCATCCTAGTACTAAATTCTGACAGACACAATAAAGTAAGAAAACATGGACAGTTTCCAAATGCTTTATACTAAACGAAAATATTCAAAAATCCAAGGATAAAATACTGAATGATCCCATTATATGGTCTTAGAGAAAAAGCAGTACTACAAGGACAGACCTCAAGGTGAGTGGTTGCCGTGGGCTCAGAGTATAGGGAGAGGACTGGCTGAAAAGAGGAGCCGGGCTCAGTGGCTCAGCCTGTCATCCCGTGCCCTTGGGAGGCTGAGGTGAGCAGATTTACCGAGCCCGCGGGTTCGATACCCGCCTGGGCAGCGAGACCTCATCTCCACAATCAATCAAAAAAATCAGCCGGGCGTGGTAGCGCCTGCCTGTAATTCCGGCTACTCGGAAGGCTGAGGCGAAAGGATCGCCGGAGCCCAGCAGGTCGAGGCTGCGGTGGCCGGGAGCAGCCACTGCACTCCAGTCTGGGTGACAGAGTGAGACTCCAACTCAAAAAAAAAAAAGAGTCATGAGGGAACTTTTCTGAGGAATGGAAATATTCTATATCTTTATTGTAATGGGGAGCTAGTCAAATGTACGCATCATTTAAGAGCCATGAAGCTGTATACCCAAAAAAGGTGGATTTATGTTGCAGTATACGAATTATACCTCAGTAAGCCTGGTTATATAAAAGACCTAGCCGGGCTCGGTGGCTCAGCTTGTCATCCCGCACCTTTGGGAGGCTGAGGTGAGTGGATGGCCTGAGCCCGCGGGTTCGAGACCCGCCTGGGCGGCGAGACCTCATCTCTACCATAAATCAAAGAATCAGCCGGGCGTGGTAGCGCATGCCTGTAATTCCGGCTACTCAGAAGGCTATGGTGGAAGGATCGCCAGAGCCCAGCAGGTCGAGGCTGCGGTGGCCGGGAGCGGCCACTGCACTCCAGTCTGGGTGACAGAGTGAGACTCCAACTCAAAATTTAAAAAAATAAATAAATAAATAAATAAATAAAAATAAAAGACCTAATAATGAAGATGCTGTCAACATATAGGAAAGGTTGCTTTGATCTGATTCCCCAGCGGGCAGCCTTGGAGAAATTTTAGTAACACCAATAATACACGTTACATATTTAGTGCTACCTGCTAACAAATTTTCTAGTAGTAGAAATGCTTATTTTAGGCAAGCTTTAAATGCTGCTTTCATTATTAAAAGCATATATACATGGGCAGAGTTTAAGGTTACTTAGAAAGGTAGGGTTGATCTTCTGACGAACCAAACTGTTAAAGTCATATTTTCAAATGGATTATAAAAACAAAACAGGACAAAAGGACACCATTATTCATTCAGAAATAATGGCTGTATACAAGTTGCAATAAAGTCAGGCACAAAGAGCCACAATTCAACTCATCTGAATGGTTTTCTGTCCCTGTATACAGGGCTATCAACTCACTTCTACTTAGCACATTTCAGGCTGCAGCCTGTGAGGAAGAGGAGTAGCAAAATCCCACGTAGTGCTTTATATTGCAGTCAATGGATACAGACCATCTCTCACCAAACATCTGTCGATAAATCCTTGAACTTGTGGGAAATGTCAAGACTTTACATAACTGAGACACATCATAGAGAGGAATTTTTATTTAATCCAAAAGAATAAAAGGACAAGGACCACTGAAGGATTACAAACGTTAGGATGGCAGAATGAGATTTGTATCTTAGGAAAGATCACACGTTACGAACGGAAGATGAAGGTCGGGGGCAAACCTAGAGCAAGGATGGCAGTTAAGATGCTATTACACAGAAAGCGGGAACTCATCCCAAGTCATTTTATGAAGCTAGCATCACATTGCTACCCTAACCAGGTAAAGATACAACAAAGAAAGAGAACTACAGGCTGGTATCCTTGATGTACATGGATGCTAAAATTCTCAACAAGATTCTAGCAAACCGGATCCAACAACACAGCTCAAAAACATCCACCATGACCAAGTAGACTTCATTCCCAAGATGCAGGGCTGGTCATCATCCACAAGACCATAAACATAATTAAATAGATCAACAGATGTAAAGAAAAAAACCACATGATTGTATCATTAGACACAGAAAAAGCTTTTGATAAAATCCAGCACCTCTTCTTGGTAAAAGCCTTGAACATCTAGGCATAGATGGAACATATTCCAAAATATTAAGAGCCATCTACAAGAAGTCCACAGCCAACATACTACTAAACAGACAGAAATTGGAACCATTTCCCCTGAAAACCAGAATAAGACAAGGATGCCCACACTCACCCCTCTGGTTCAGCATAGTATTGGAAGTCATAGCTCGGGCAATCAGACAAGAGAAAGATATCAGGGGTATCCAAATAGGAAAAGAGGAAGTCAAATTATCCCACTTTGCAGATGATATGATTCTATACTTCGAAAACCCAGGAGAATCTGCCAAAAACCTTCTTGCCCTGATAAAGGACTTTGGCAAAATCTCAGTGTATAAAAGAAATGTGCACAAGATAGATCCATTCCTATACACCAACAATAAACAAACACATTCACAACAGCCACACACACAAAAAAATGAAGTCAAAGACCTTTACAACAAAAACTACAAAGCACTGCTCAAAGAAATCAAAGATGACACAAACAAAAAAAATTCCATGCTCATGGATTGGAAGAATCAACATTGTTAAGATGACCATCCTACCCAAGGCAATCTACAGATTTAACACAATACCCATTAGGTTACCAGCATCATTCTTCTCAGATCAGAAAATGACAATATAGGAATTCATATGGAAACATAAATGACCATGAACAGCCAAAACAATCCTCAGAAAAAAAAAAAGCAGGAGGTATCACGTATCACACTCCCAGACTTTAAACTTTATTGTAAAACTACAATAATCAAAACAGCCTGGTATTGGTACAAGAACAGGTGTATAGACCAATGGAACAGGATAGAGATTCTGGAAGCAAAACCTCAATTTCTCAATCAACTCATCTTTGGCAAAGCCTCCACCATCAACCACTGGGGAGAGGAGAACCTAGTCAGTAAATGGTGCTGGGGAAACTGGCTGACCACATGCAGAAGATTAAAACAAGACCCCTACCTATCACCATACACAAAAATCAACTCTAAAATGGATCAAAGATCTAAATGGAAAACCTCAAACTATGAGAACCTCAGAAAATGCAGGAGATACCCTTATGGAAATTGGAACTGGCCACTAATTCCTGATCAAAACCCCAAATGCTCATGTCATAAGAGATAACAGACAAATGGGACCTCATCAAACTGAAAAGTTTCTTCATAGCCAAAGAAACTATCAAGAGAGCAGGGAGACAGCCCACAGAATGGGAAGAAATTTTTGCCAACTGTATATCTGACAAAGGCCTACATCTAGAATCTACAAGGAAGTCAAACGTGCCGAAAAGAAAAAAACAGCCTCATTATGAAGTGGGCAAAAGATATGAATAGACACTTCTCAAAAAAAGACATACAAGCAGCCAGCAGGTACATGAAAAAATGCTCAGCCTCACTAGTCGTCAAAGAAATGCACATTAAAACCACACTGAGATACCATCTAACTCCAGTCAGGATGGTCATCATGAATATCTCAAAAAATAACAGATGCTAGAGAGGACACAGGGAAAAGAGAACACTTCTACACTGTTGATGGGAGTATAAACTAGTACAACCTCTGTGGAAAACAGCGTGGCAATTCCTAAAAGATCTAAAAATTGACCTTCCACATGACCCCATAATCTTTGACAGAAACACAAAACTGAATACCACATGTTCTCACTCATTAAGTGAACCTTGAACAATTATCATAATTCTATAAGAAAGGGATTGGCAGTAGTGGGAAACTGCCAGAGAAGGAGAGGTAGGATTGGCAGTAGTGGGAAACTGCCGGGGTGGGGGCACACCTCATAAGCAAGGGTACCTGCATAATGAACATTTGTATACCTAACCCTGAAATGTACCCCACATCTTGAAAATAAAATTTTTTTAAAAAGCAGATGGGAAAATATTACACTTTGATAACTGAAAAGAAAAAAAAAATACACAACTCCAAAAAAGAAAAGGTGAACAGAGGTGGTTGGAACAGGAAACGGAAGGGTTTTGTTGCGGTGTTGTTTGGAAGACAGCACTGAGAGAGGGTGGCAAAAGACGAGAGGATTTAAAAAAAAAAAGCTTGTGTGTCTGGCGTGGGTAACTTCATACTTACCCAACAAAAGACAAGGAGGGACTGGAGAGGTAAGGAATTTATTTTGCAGACTCTGAGTTTTATACAGATGGCAATTTCTGGTTGGCAGGTGGGTATGGTCTGGAGTTCAAATAAGAACACTGGGTTACAGAAATAATTTTCTGCCAACACATAAGGGCAAGTGAAGACTGTGGGTGAGTTCATCTATAAAAAAGGATGCAGGCCATATTGACTAGGATGGGGAGTGAATGAGAAATAAAGAAATAAAAGTAGCTGTGGCAAGAGGAAAAATGCTCTGCTAGGAGCATTTTCTACCATTTCCCTGAACGGTGGTGGGTTTCTTTTTTTTTTTTTTTCTTTTTGATTTTTTTGCTTCAAGAAAATACAGAATCACTAAGGAAAAATGGAAACTATATAATAAGCTATGGCTCACATCCAAGTGGAGATATAAATGACTTCAACTGACATTCTAATAGGAAAAAATAGAAAAAGCCTTAAGTCAATATAGAATCACAGTATAGGGCAGAGGATGATGCTAAGGTAAAAGACACGTTTCTGCCTGGTGGCTGTAAAGGAATACTCAAGTATTACTCAAGTGTTATTGCAGTAACTAAAACCTCAAAGTCATCTACAGTGATAAAATTTACTCTTAGCTCCATTTCTTTTACAATCTTGGGGTGCATGCTCACACATGGGGCACTGCTCATTGACTGGTGAGGAAAATAAGGCTCCTCAGAGATTGTCCAGCTGGACTCAGCACACTGTGCTCAAAAGGGATCTCTTCAGCCATCTAGATCATCTTTTTTCTCCTCGGACGACAGCAACAATTGCTGCTCCAAAGACACCTGCCCTATAAGGTGATGGTCAACTGACAAGTGTCACCTGGTGGACAAAGCACTGAACTAATGTCCTTCAGGGGTCCTGAGAGGTTACCGCATAGCTGCTGCTGACTGGGTGAGCTTGAACAAATCACTGACCTTCACTGGCCTCAGACTCCACATCTATAAATAAGTTTCCTAGTTCTGATCGTTACTAGGGCTTGCTCTGGCTCTACAGTTTTATGACTTGAATTATTTCTGACTTTCTTACCTTTTGTGGGTCTTTAATATATCTGCTGTTAAGATGATTGAAGTGAAAGAAATCAAAATTCCCACCCAGTGTTTACATTCTGCCTAAATAGCTTTGGGGTGTGGGTGAGAGGACTTTTGTGATATGTAAGCTAGCAAAGCAGGGTGGAATAAAAGCGTGAGGTGTAGCAATCCGTATATATTTTACAATGACTAGTCAACAGGGCTTTGCGTGGTCAGAAAGACCCAAAGGAAAGATGGGTTATTCGCATAACCCATTTTGATGTATTATTATTTGTAAATTATGTATATTACATCACATCCACTCAACCATAACGTTGCAGGTATGAGACACTCTGGCGAATAGTACCGTTGATTGAATTACACTATGGATTAATAGTTTTCTGTGAATTAGAATTCATTAAAATGAACAAGAGGCTAAACATAATAGAAACACTATGAGAATGCAAAGGAAGGTTAGGATTCTGATCAAAAGCCTCCTAGATGGAAAAAATAAGATTGAGTCATCAGTAAATACTTGTTGGGTATTCATTATACAAACATCTTGGTGCTTGTTTTCACAGAATTTCAATTTTCCAGTTTGATCTTAAAAGGAAATTTTACTGTGTTTTGAGTTTTTTTTTTTAACTGGGACTGTACCTGAACCTGCTGGGAAAGTTAAATGTTGACCCAATGTGAGAAAATACCGTTAGCTGCAAGCATCTCCTTGTGTTCCGGTTATGCTTTGGTAAAATATGAGGCATTTGAGGTATCTGCTTCAAAAGGAGTTCAAAAATTTTTATCTAGAAGCAAAACAAAACAAAAGTGGCACTGAAATAGGGGCTGAGCACTTAATTCACAGACACCAACACCAAAAGTACAGGTTATAAAAAGGAGAGGTTTATTAGCCAAGAGCCGGCTGGCGGCCACTTGCCTGCTGGACATGCCAGTCCCACAGCAAGGGCCCCCAGTTGGTGTAGGGGTTTGCTTAAATGGGGCAAACCCACATGGGGACTTTCCAAGTGGGCCAAACTGCAACATCCTGGAGCCCTAGGTATGTTTCAAGCAATGCTAGTGGGGTTCACAGAAGCGAAAAAAAATCTGTTAAATAGTTTAACCTAGCCAGCAGGTGCCATTGCCAGTTTCTAGGAAGGGAACTTTTTAACTGTGCAAAGGCTGAGTTCATGCTTAGCCTAATTTTTGACATTGTAGATGTCTTTTTAAGCCCCCTTCCACAGCACTTTGAATTTCTCCTTGGACATCTTGAGCAAACAGTTTTGCTCCTGCCTTCCTTTGATTCTGCCTGCCTCTTTAGGGGCTGTGCCGACACTTGCTCCTCACAAAGCAAGAAACCCTTTTACCATCTTGCTTTGTGGCCTCTTCCCAAAGAGGCCCATGAAAGTTCGAACGACAGTTAAGTAACAATCCCGACGCCACGTACCGGGCTCTGGGCACCACCCAGGGAAGGCTACTTAGCAGCTATGAACTTTCTGAAATGGCTCATAATTGTTCTGCCTGGCCTTTCTGGTGATTTCCCAGGCAGAAGGTAGTGCTCTCCTTCTTTTTCCCCCTGCTGCCTGGGGGTTGCAGTCCCCAGGAACCTGCTCCCTCCACCTCCCACCACCCACTGGCCAGCCCAACAGCTTTCTAAGATTGCCCACAGTTCTCAGCAACCTCCATGGCAAAGGGCTGAGCCTCCCTCCCAAGAATAGAGGATTTAGTACTTGGGGCTAGGTGGTAGGGTCTCGGAAGAGCTGCGCAAAATTCTAAACTGCTCTTTTTAACATCTGTGAGTTTGAATCCGTAGCACATACCTGAACTAACACAAGCACAACCACTTCCGGCAGAAGAAAAAGGAAAATGTTTTCTTCAAAGGGACGCTGTTCTTTCCCGAAAAGAACCTTAAAAGCTCTCCACAAATAAAGTCTCCTGATCTTTAGACCCTGTTTATTGGCATCTAAAGTGCAGACCTCCTTGAAGGAAACTATACATATTAACAAAGCCTTTTCTAGAGATTGTTCTAATAAATGATGTCACCAAAGGCACATCAAACTTGGACTCAAAAGATGTAGATATGATTCCCCTCCTCGCTCCTTGCCATGTGTATGTCGGGGAAGCTTACTTCACCACTCTAGGACTTGATTTACTCAACTATGAATTGCGGATGAAGCTATTGTAAAACTTAGATAAGATAATGCCAGGAACAGAGTAAGAACTGATAGACATCCCAAGCAAGAGCCTGAAAAGCCCATCGTGAGCGTGGACCATTTCCTGTCTAGCCTGGTTGCCAGGGAGCTGCCCTGCCCTGTCTCATGCCAACCCTTGCCTGCATGTCTCACTGGGAACACTTGTGAATGCCTCATATAACTGTCCGTGTGTTTCTCTTCCTTCACTGCACAACGCTCAGTTTTATTCTTTTTGTTGTTGTCTATTTCCCACAGCACCAAGTGCAATCCTCACGCCCAGCAGGCATTTCATAAATACTAATTGGCTGATTGATTAAATTCAAATTTTCACAATATCTCAGCAGCTTCAAGAATCAGAGAACCCTTTATGCAAACGCTAAAGCCATTCACCTGTCACACGTAAGTGTTAGGAAAGCTGTGCTTCTGTGGAAAAAGCATTGGCCCTAAAAAAATATACTTAGGTCCTTGTTCTGGTTTTGTCACTTGCTGAGTGTTCTTGGCTACATGACTCGAAACCACTCGTCACACACACCTGCTGTAAGAATCAAATAGGACGACCTGTTGAAAAGTGTCTGAAATGTTAAGCATTGTGAGAGTACACTTTCAAAACAGCATACATAAATAAGACATGTAAATGGTAAAGGCAGGATGTTGACTCCAATCATTCACTGGCAGGATAATTTAATTAAAGTAAGACATTTTATCGATATTCACAGCTTTGTGCGGCCCCCATTTAAACAAGAGTGTGAGTGCAATGTGTGCAGTAGCTCTGGGGAGGATACTTGGGCTTAAGATGCCCTGAGACTACTGGTACATACAATCAACGCATTCTTGAAAGTACCCGCAGCTCTTAATACACATTGGGTTAAAAGCAAGACAGTTAGCCTTCGCGGCATAAGGAAAACTATGTGAGCTGGCAAGAATGCTAACTGGCTGTCAGCAAATGCTTCCCCTCAAGAGATGAACTTAGGAACCTGCATAATAATGTGAAAACAAAAATCAACGTCCGCAAAGCAATTTTTAACACTGGAGGATTTCAAAGGACAGAATGTTTGAGTTGGGAAAAAAAGAAAATGGAGCATGCACTGGATACCCGCTATCTCCTGATAGTTGTACTAGAAACATAAAACTATTTTCTTATTTTATTTCTCAAACCACAGAAGGACGGACAGCCAGAGAAGTACTAAGACTTGCCTGATATCAGAGTAACAGTTAATATCAGGGTCAGGATTATGACTTGTTTACTGGTCAGTGAAGAAATCTTGAGCTCTCTTCCTTTTCACAGAGATCTCTTCCCCATCAGGGAAAGCCTTATTTTAGCTCATTCCTGTTCGACCAATATGGAAAGAGCATCCCTCGTTTCCTCAGCATTGATAAAGAATTCTGAAGAAGTGCAGACCCCACTCATACCCACTACCTTCCCAGCTCTACTAAAAGATGCCACCTGGCACCTGGTGCAACTTGAACACACGGAGAGCAATGAAAAAACATACATAAGGAACAAAGAGAATGTCTAACCAATTGTCTTTATTTTATTTATTTGTTTGTGTATTATTTTAAAGATGTGGGATACAATTCAGTGTTAGGTATACAAATGGTCATTGTACAGGTAAAGTCTGGGCCTCACCTTGGCCCTCACTTCACCTGGTTGGAGATTAGTTACTCTTATGAATGAAGTGCACTCCCCCTTCCTCCCCTGGTAGTTTCCCACTACTGCCAACCCCTTTCTTACAGTATTATGTTAATTGTTTTATACTGGAAAAAAATGAGAACCAGCACACCTAAATAATTGTCCAAAGGCACCCAATAAGACAGTAGAAATACAACCCAAATTCCAGGGTCCATATTCTAGTGTCTGTTGGGAAGAGACCAATACTCACTCTATTTTTTCTATTGCTTTATGTGTTCTGGATACTATAATCTGTGGTTCTCAACCCAAAGTAAGCATCAGAATCTTCTGAAGGGCTTGTTAAAAGATGGGTCCGTGGAACCTGTTCCAGAGTTTCTGATTTGATAACTCTGGGTTGGGGCCTAGGATTGCCTTTCTAATAAATCTCTAGTCACGCTAACGCCGCTGGTTTGGAGGCCACATTTTGAGAATAACTTTCGCAGAACTGATGCTTATTTCAGTACCTTAACTCTTTCCTTTAGATCCAAAGTTACTCTTTCCAAACTATTGGGAGGATGAGGATACATTCTAATAAGACTTCATTGGGATTGCAGAAGTGGAAAACTGCTGAACACTCAGGGCAGTGTGGGCAGGTGTGCTTAATTATTCATCATGAAACGAGCAAACACATTGAATGAATCTCTAAGAAAGAACTTACTAAAGCTGAACATGGCCTCTCCCAATAATGCTAGCAGGTACACTGATGCCAGTGTGTTCCTAGAACACTTACCCAGTGGGGAAGCCCATGCTACAAAGGGGCCTGACCTCCAAAACACAATTTCATTTTGGGGGGTTCCCCCTTGTATATATTGTACATATTAGGTCAGAACATACCTAGAAAAGGATGATATTCGTACCACGCCAGAGTAAAAATAGATGGTCTACATAGCCAGAGCAGCCTACCCAGTGTCTCTGGACTCCCCAGGTCCTATGTGTACCTGGCCATCCACATGGATAGGGAGATGAATATTTTCCCCAATGTGAGCTTACTTATGGCACATGGTTGAGATGGTCTGTGTTACAGAACCACAGCTAGCAGGGCAGCTGAGACTTCACTGCTAAGATTAGACTTGCTAAACATAACGAGCTCACCAATATGACTGCTTTTCTTTTTATTAAAGATAGCAATCAAATCCCGATTTTCAAAAGTTTTTAAAACACAAAAATCTTAAGCCAAAAGAAGAAAAGTCACTTCGAAGGTTGAACATCTTGGCTAAATAGTGATTAAGAGACCAGGAATCATGATTCTTTTCCAGTTCTTAGATTCTATGCCTGAGTCTTTGAGTGCTCTCTTTTTTAAAGTATGGGAATCATTTTATTTGACTCGTTTTTCATATCATTAAAACTCCCTGATGCTTATTTCACTGAATCTAAGAAAACATTCATCTTAGATGTACCATGACTGGATAGATCACTAAGAAATAATTCTGCCAATAAAAAAATACAGCCCAATGCTTTCTTGTCATCTAGGAGAACTTCAAGCTTATAAAAGGAGCCCTTAACAACTCACCTAGACTTGGTTTCTATATATCATTCGGGGTATCCATAAAAAAGAAAAATAGATTTTTGTTAGTCATTCTATCACGACTTCATACTTTGCATCTGCCACTTATCACGCCATGACTGTTCCACAATAGCTCTCTTTTCCCACTTCATATGATGCCTCGGTACAACGTTAATGCAATGCAGCTTTTTAAAAAACTAATGAGCTATTGCCTCTAGAATTTTCTTCCAGGCCCCTAATATGCTGAGTTTGAATGCCCCCATCCCCAAATGACCACTATACTGCAGTACCAGTGGCCTGTTATGATGACAAGATGTATCCTGAGTGCACAAAAGTACAAACTTAAATATGGCTTAGAGCTGATGAAATACGGAAATTTCAATTAATATTACCAAGCTCACAGGGAGGCAATGCCCCTGAGTTTCAGAAGGATGCCCTTCCTTAATATTACAAAGCCCATGTATGAGATGCAAATTCCTTCTTCTTGGAGTGTCCTTTTGAGTTTTTGCACGGAAGCACAGCACACCTTGAACTCCTGTTACCCTTACTAGCTGCTGCCTCTGAAACAGGTACAGCCACAGGTGATTCCAATCAACTTCTTTGTGTGGAATCCAGCATTCTTTTAAATCTGGTTTTCTTGACAGTGAGGATTTCAGATCATTATAGCGAAAGCAGGCAGCCCTCTCTTGAAAACACCAATGCTTTGAGGAAACACGTCTTGGACACAAAAGAATGAAGGACAAATGGAAGATAAAGGTAAACTTCAAATCTTTAATCAAAGTCAAGAAGTACCACAAAATGCCAAGAAGTAAATATCGTGAGTAGTTGTGTTCTAGCATTGGCTAGAGTTATCAGGAGACATTTTATGGTGAACATGGATGTAAGGTTTGTTCCTGAAGGATGCATGGAATTCAGTTATGCAAAAAAATAGTTCGCAGTAAACATGAGCAAAATTATAGCGAGAGGGATACAGAACAGGCTTGTAAAGATGAACTTTGGTAGACTATGTGCAGACGATCAGGTCACGCACATTCCCACAAGCAACACAAGAACAAAGGTTTAAAATGTTTACATGGACATTCTTCTTCACAACCAGAAGAATCTTTATTATTCTGTCCAGAGGATTTGGCAAGACTATGGGTCAGACATCTAAAAAGTAGTGTCATGGAAACACTTCTCTATCTTCCAAGTATGTGTGAGGCAAAACCAATACTGGGTCAAATAATAAAGCACAACTATATTCTATACAACCAGACACAATTACTTTTAATTGTATATATCTGAGCATACTTACCTTACCTACACCCATTAGTGTCTGGCCTTGTGGCTTTCATAATCCAATTATATTGTCGATAAAAACCTACTTTAGGCCTTTAACAGGGGACAGAAGGATCAAAAACTGTATTACCCAGATAAATAAACCTGAATGTCTCAATGTCAGGCATCTCTTATTACAGGATAAAGTCACATTTCTGTTGAATATTCCCAATATGATATTAGTATAATAGTTCTCAACTGGAAGGAATTTTGCCACACAGGGTACATTTGGGAACGTCTGGAGATAATTTGGTTGTCACAATTGGGGTGAGGATTTCTACTAGAATCTGGTGTGTATGGAGGCCAAGGTTATTCCTAAATATCTTACAATGTGACAGCCCTCCACAAAAAAAGAATGATCTGTCTCACAATTTCAGTGGTGCCAAGGTCGAGACACTCTGCTTAACCTTACCAGATTACATGATTTTAAAAAAACACACACTAAAAATAATGCAACCTCATTTCCTTTTCTTACCCTAGATATTTTAGGAAATTTCCAAGAAGTCGCCTCAAATTTTTTTCCCTGTTGAGTACTTTTAAGTTTAAATAATAAGCCCAGAAGTGGTGATGGCCACCAGAAGCAACAGCCTTCGGAGGGAACATGGCCTTGCTGACAACTTGATTTGGACCCAGTGATACTAATTTTGAACCTCTGGTCTCTAAATCAAGAGAGAATACATCCCTATTGTTTTAAGTCCCCAAGTCCATGGTAATTTGTTACAGCAGCCACGGGAAACTAAAATGGTTACCAACAGCTGCCACAGAGGTAGGTACAACCTCCTCTGAGTCTGGAAGAAATGAAGATCTCTTATCACACATCAATAATCCCCTTCCTTCAACAAACAAAAACAAGAGAAGAAAATCTTTCCCAGGAGCCTCCAGTAAGTTTTTTCGTGGATCTTCATGGCCAGAATAATGTCACGTGCCTAAAGCTAAATCAATCACAAGAAGAGGAAAACAAGATCTTCGTGATCAGCTCAGATCAATCATGGTGCTTCTGGTTCAAACAAGAGTGTAGACAAAGGGTCTGAGAGCTGTCAGGCAGGCACCCAAAGGTGGTTGTCCCCTTGGTGCCCAGGACCGGCCTCAGCCTCTTCACTCTGCACCGTGTGGCCACGTCTGCTGTGGCAGGGCCATGACTGCTCACAGGAGCCAGCTGTTCTGAAGATGCTGCCGGCCCCTGCCACCAGTTGTGGCTCTGCAAGCTATCACCACCCTGTTTCCAGCTCCTCCGTCCCAGACATAGAAAAGCCCTTTTCTTTCACGCAAGGGAGGAGCCCTGGTGTTTGACGTCACCGCGGAGAAATAAAGCTACCTTTATTACGGGGAAGCTGCAATTTGAGATGAGGTTAATTTATCACCAGAAGAGAGGTGAGCGGGAAATAAGATCAATACCTTCTCTGGATCATTCTCATTTATATGTGTTTCCTACAGATCTGAATCTGCACCGAAATTATTTTCGTGGCAGCCGCGGCAGCCCCATCTACATCAGACTAACTTGGATTGTTTCCAAAGACGTTTGTACCCAGCAGAGTTGAAGATTGCATCTTCATCATTCCTGTGCAAGTTCTCACCCTCAGCAGCGGCAGGGCGATAATAAAAGCCTCGTGTGGAATGTTCTTATTTCTCTGCTTTGGTCCTGGAGCGGGGGCAGCCAGGTCGAGGCCGGCGGTCGGCCCCAGTGTAACGCTTCTCCCTGTGCTGTCTTCCCCTGCTGCACTCTGAGGGCACCTGGACTAGAGGGGCTAGCAGAATAAAGTATTGAAAGGTAGCATGACTATTACATTGCACTGGTGATCTGCATGTCTGGCGTTACCAGGACTCGGCTGCTGTGAAGTGGCGAGAAAAGACATTTGTCTACGAGGTGATGGATTATAGACAGGAGACGGAGACCCTGACAACATCTAGAGCAGACCCATTTATCAATGTCCCTCATGACAGGACAGGGCCCTGATGTGTGTTCAAGTCGTCTTGTAAGTAGACCGCCTGAGCTTAGAAATATCTTTCCGGCATCACTATGATAACTAATGACTCCTGGCAGGTTTATCATTTTCTCATGCCACGAACATACTCCGGGCACCTTCTATGTTCAAGGTGCTATGCCAGGTGGTAGGCTGTGGACAGTCTCCTGGCAGGGCCTGGAACCCTCTAGGAGTTCACAGTCCACTGCAGTGCTTTTGCAATTTTTACGTTTAGATTCACGCTCGCGAAAGGCTTCCGTAGCAGAGTCCCTATCCCCAAGAAGATTCCGTCAAGGCATCATTTCAGTCATTTGTTTTAGAAAAACAATAGGGATCCTAAATGTTTAAGACCGTTGTCGCCAGACGTCCCCCTCCCTACCCCTGCAGGGATTCCGATCAACACTCGCTGGGTGAGCTGGGCACGTTCGCCAGAATCTATGGTGCAAATGAGTACATTGAAGCTGCAGCACAATGAGGTGACCTTCTCCAGGTTGCCACACTCCCCGTTCTCCGCAGGATGGGGGCTCGAGCTGAGCACTCTCTCCAGGCGGTTACGGAGAACACATCGGGCTGCTGTGGACTCCCACACGGCACACCCCCCCATCGCGCTTATTACCAAACCCCGGGCTTCCTCATCATTTCGTGTTCAGACAGAGATCCGGGACGTCCAAACCCAGCCAGAACCGCTCAGCGGAAGCGGCTCTAGCAGGTGCGGTCAGTAAGGTCATGGAGAACCTTCCTTTGCTGTCATCCTGGAAGAGCATGTGTTAGAGTGGAAAGAAAACGCTCTGGTGGGACAGGCCTGGGGGTCTCATTCTGGATCTGTCACTGGCTGGGTGTTCTCAGATGAGTGAATGTGTGAGCTTTGCTTTCATCTTCTGGCTTCTCGATAAAACAGAGATTTGGCTGGGTGCAGTGGCTCATGCCTATAATCCCAGCACTTCGGGAGGCCGGGGTGAGAGGATCGCCTGAGCCCACAGGTTTGAGACCAACCTGGGCAACTTGGCGAGACCTCATCTCTACAATAAAGAAATAAAATTAGCCAGGCACGGTGGCACGTACCTGTAGTTCCAACTACTTGGAAGGCTGAGGCAGAAGGATCCCCAGAGTCCAGCAGGTTGAGACTGCGGTGGCCAGGAGCATGCCACTGCACTCCAGTCTGGGAGACAGAGTGAGACTCAAAACTCAAAAAATAAATAAATGAATAAGCAACATTTTAAAAAACAGAAATTTTCCCTATCATACTCTCTACAACTGAACCTACTAGCCAAGGGCCATCAGCAGTCCTGTCACTGCTAACGTCAAGTAGAAGGTGTGACACGTCACTAAAGACGATCCGTGTGCAGTGATCTCCTTGGCTGGAGTCACTTCCGCAGCGGTTAACATCACCCACTCCCATGAAGTCTAAATACCTGGAACTTAGTCCTGCGTGCTCTCCACTATAACATGTTGGACATCTCTTTGTGTTTAGCTGCTTAAATACCAGAAGGGAAGATCCATTCTGGCTTCTCCTTTTTTCGATATCGTCAAGGCTGATTCAACATGTAACAGAAGGTGACCTTACATTTGTCGAACTCCATAAATTCTGCAAAATCCTTTTACATGTAACTCTGGTTCTCAAATGATTGCAGCCTGCAGAAGCACCCGGAGGGCTTGTCCAATCAGAGACCAGAGTCTCTGATTCAGTAGGTAAGGATGAGGCCTGAAAACTTGTATTTTCAACAGTCTCCCCGGAGATGCTGATACTGCTGGTCTGAGGACCACACGCTGAGAATCCCTGACATGCATCGCCTCGAGACTGTATTAAAGAAGCAGGTAGCTACCTCGCAGCAGTTGTGTGTGCTGTGAAAGACACTGCTCCCCACATATCCTTTCTGTTGCTTGTGTTCTTTGACTGAAGTCACTTGTTCGGGTTTAAACAGTGAGTGTCCTCCTAAAGTGAAATTATGGTGTGATGAATAGCTCCAGTGCACATAATAACCTTGGTGATTTTTTTTCATTTAAATTTGCTCAGGGATTGCTGGTCGGGTCAGCCTGTAATCCTGCCCTTTGACGAGGTAGTGGATTGCCTGAGCCGCGGTTCGAGACCCTGGGAGTGAGACCTCATCTCTACAATAAATAGATTAAAAAATCAGCCGGGCATGGTAGTGCACACCTGTCGTTCCGGCTACTAGGAAGGCTGAGGCGGAAGGATCGCCGGAGCCCAGCAGGTCGAG
The DNA here is from genome assembly GCA_027257055.1 of Cephalopachus bancanus. Classification (NCBI taxonomy): domain Eukaryota; kingdom Metazoa; phylum Chordata; class Mammalia; order Primates; family Tarsiidae; genus Cephalopachus; species Cephalopachus bancanus. The sequence goes on from JAPVLO010000042.1 coordinate 6,494,640, forward strand.
GCTGCGGTGGCCGGTAGCGGCCACTCCAGTTGGCCACTCCAACTCAAAAAAAAAAAAAAAATTGCTCAGGGATCAGCAAACATTTTCTTAAAGAGCCGGACAGTAGTATGTTTGGGTCTGTGGATGGAAAGTCTGTGTCGCAACTTCTTCACTCTGCCTTTGCGGAACAAGACAGTCATACACGTCGGGGAAAGGAACGGATTTGGCTGTATTTCAAAAAAATTTGAGTTTCACAAGCCACAGTTTGCTAGCCTCTGCATTAACTCGGACACCCTTGGAGGAACCCTGGGAAAGACACAGAAGGGAGGACTGAATTCTTTTTATTAGGTAGGAGGGGCTTAAATGGGACCCTAAAGTTGTGGAGATCATCCTTGAACCACTTTTAAGGATGAGAACAAATTCCTCAGGGAGGGGATGTGAAGAAGGGTGGGTGGGTTTGAAAAAAATCATTTTCCAGGTGACTTAACTTTGTGACCCTTGAGCTCACAAATTCCTTAATGAAACCCTACAGTTCCGCTTCAGGTCTATGAGGTAAAAGTCAAAAGCTACAGGAAGCCTTAGGCCCAGGTGCAGTGGGTAGCCCCAGGCTGTGGGTGGAGGGATCACTACAGATGAGAGAACTCAACCTCACGGCCCACCCACCAGGGCAGCAGAAGAAAGATTAGCCTGAAGCAAAGCAATTAGCAATACTCTGGAATCACTCTACTCCGAGGCTTACAAGCACTTGCTAGCAGACAACAGATAAAAAACTAAGCAGAACAAATGCTTCTTTGAAATACTAAAGAGCCCTCCAGGATGTCTTCTTATGAGAGATAAAGAAACAAAAGAAAGGAATTATTTGAGAACAGAAGGCTGCTAGAGAATCATCACAGACTTTTTGGTAAAGGGATTCCAGCTCCCATAACAGCACAGAGCAAGGGAACTCAGGAAGGACCATCACAGGGCTGAGACCTCAGCATCAAGAATAAGTTTCCCTTTCAGTGAAGAAAGTCCACCACTGCTGAGGAAAGCTATGCCGGTCAGGAGCCCGACTCTCAAATGTCTCCTCAGAGCTTTCCCTGGGTTGGAGGTCCAGAGACCTGAAGAATTCTGGTGAAAAAGTGATCACAGAGAATATTGTCAACTAAGGTCACTCGGCTCTGTGTGTTAGAGGCCAGAGTCACCCTGGAGCCCTCCAAAGGCTTCATCTCAACCACCATTCCACCTTGCCTAGGGACAGGGGCACACATTTTAACACTTGATACAATGTTCTAGCTTCATTTTAGAGCTCCAATTTTAACTCAGTTAATTGACCTGAAGAGAATTCTAATATTTCTAATATAATATAAACTGCCATTTATTGAGTACACCATAGAGAGAATCTCAATTTTGTTTCATATTAGTATTTGTCCACTGAATATTTATTAGAAATGAGAAAGTATTTTTCTGCTTTCTCAGTTAGAAAAAGCTCAGAATGCTGCTGTGAAAAATTTAGATAGGCATTTGTGTTACCAAAATGCTCTCTCCCTGCTAAAATTTTAGATTGATGTTAATCTAAAACCAAAAATAAATCCTTGATACTCTAATGTTTGCGTTATTAGAATAGAAAAATATACATTTGATGCATATGACATTCTTTTTTTTTTTTTTTTTTTGAGTTGGAGTCTCACTCTGTCGCCCAGACTGGAGTGCAGTGGCCGCTCCCGGCCACCGCAGCCTCGACCTGCTGGGCTCCAACGATCCTTCCGCCTCAGCCTTCCTAGTAGCCGGAATTACAGGCATGTGCTACCACGCCCGGCTGATTTTTGATTTGTTGTAGAGATGAGGTCTCACTGCCCAGGCAGGTCTCGAACCCGTGGGCTCAGGCAATCCACTCACCTCAGCCTCCCAAAGGTGCGGGATTACAGGCTGAGCCACTGAGCCCGGCTGCATATGACATTCTAATTGGGGTTTGGGGGGTGAGTCACTCAGGTAGGAATTCAGATATCTGAACAGGGAGTTTGAAAAAAAAGATATATTCTCTAGTTTGCTCTCTTATTCTCTCATATTAAAGCGACCCACATTGTAGAAGAGCCTTAATGTATTACACCACTTTCTTTAGGTGTTTAGAGTAAATTATCTGGTTCTAAACACAAATGAAATTAATAATGACTTTATTCCCTCGACTATATTCTTCCTTTAAAGAACTGTATATGATATATAAAATTATATAACATATAATTTACTTATAGACACAAATTTGGAAATATGGTATACTCTCCAAGTATATTATATACAACTACTTATTTAAAATCATTATAGCATTATTTGAAGCAAACAGATTGAGTAGGGAAAAGAAAAAATGCGTAGTGACCAGTTTTTATATCATTTTCTCATCTTTAGTCTGGAATAATAGCATTAATAAAGTGGCATTTGCACCCTACATTAGATACATAACAAGGCCCTTGAAACTTTATAAAGAAGAAAGAATACAAGTTTTTTTTTTTTATAAAGTTACTATGTGTAAAAAAGCCCAGTGATAGTTTAACATAAAAAAGGTGGGAATTGGAGGAAGAATAATTTAAATGTTCCCCAGCTTGTCAGGGTTCAAAGACTGTGGAAAATTAAGAAAAATAATTTCCATATACCAAAGAGTCAATTTTAAATGAATTTATAATGCAATTGGGGCCACGCTGCAAAATCTCTATATTAGCAATCAAATTTCAAAACATTAGACTAGAGATTATTTGTGTCTGAGTCATAGCAAGAAATTTATTGCTGAAGAAAGAAGGAATGGTCTAAAATGTACCTTGCTGATCAAAATATGCCCATTATTTTCTTTGTATTACTTTGTTTGGTTCAGAAAAATAAATACACAAGTCAAATGAAGAGAAAGTCTTGACAGCAGTTCCTAGAAAAAGTGACCTGGAAATTTTGTATATCTCTGACTTTATATGAACCAAACTGACCTTTTCTCCTTAAGGCAAATGTCATTTCAGGCAGTGGCAACAGAAATACAGTCTCGTGGTCTCCAGTTGCAGAGGGGCAATGGCTGTTATCTATCCCAATCCCCTTCCCGACACAGACCTCACCCCTCAAAACCCACCTCCTCACTCTTCCCAGGAATCAGACTATATTTAAACTATTCGGTTTAGTTGAATGCATATTTTAGTAACTAGAACAAGTCTACAGGAATGACTAGAATATTTAGTGTTCATCTTAGGGAAAAAAAAACAGTGGGGCAAGATGAACATCTTTAAATATCTGCAAAACTGCACTGTGGACAAAGAGGTCCGTTTTCTCAGATGGTGTAGAGGGTGTAGAATGAGGGTTGGCATGAAAACAACTTTGCTTAATAAATAAGTAATGACTGCAGTTACCTAATTGTTAGGTGGAAGCCACGGGTAAAGAGGCAAAGAATTGCACAGAGTTGGCAGAAAGAGTTGATTATTCACTTTCCTTAGACAGAAAGGGACCAGACACCCAAAGGCAAGCATGGCCCTAAATGTGAGGGGTAGGATCTTTATAAGGGCTATTCCAGGAAGTTTTTTAAAAAAACAAACAAACCTCTTGTTGCTAGCATTCTTGTGTAGTGGTCACAGAAGAGCTGACATCACGTAACTGTCTGTTTCTTGTATTTCCAGAGCTCAAGGCGGTGGGTCATGAGTGGTCAGTTACAGGAACAATGGTTGAGAGCTGGTAGCCGGAAGACAAATTATTGAGCAAGATATAAATTTTAACTTTCTGATACTCAAGGACAATAGTGTTTGCCCAGGTCCTAGAAACCAGGTATGTCCCTAGTTAATGATCACTGGACTGTTTTCAGCATAGGTCCACGTACATAGGTTGAAGTCTGGCCTGCTTAAGATGGCCAAGGTGACTCTATCTTGGTTCTGCTTTTTCCCTAATAGTGAAATAGACCATTTTGTGTAATGTAGCCAACACAGCTTCACCAGAAATATTCCAAGTGAGATAGGATAGCCACTAGTCGTTGATGTTACAGGAAGATCAAAATGTAGATTCTTAGGAGTCCAAAAAGTTCATTGATGTTCAGCCTTACTTTTCACTCTTGGGTCCTCTCTACGTATGCTCTTCCTTAGTCATTCAGCTTGTGACAGTACAGGTCCGCTGACCATAAAGACAACCCTGTGGGAGGAAGATGGGCCACACATGTTTCTCACAGTTGCCCCAAAAGAGAGGTTGCAGGCCATCTGTATCAGCTCACATGGCTTACTTAAGAAGAACTACCACTTTCCCTCACCAACTCCTGTACCCAAATGTCTGTATGGCCCCAGTAATCTGCGTCTTCAATAAACTCCTCAGATCATTGCAGTGCACCTTAAAGTTTGAAACCCATTGAAGTAGAAGAACATAAAGGTTTGTCTGATGCTAAGAGGCTTTGGTAAAGAACAGTGAGATCGATTCTTAACTTTCCCAAAAGAATTAGTTCAATGCTTTAAAGATGTTTTTTAAGTGAATAGACATTTGCAAGCTTTGGGGTTGTAATAACCTAATATGTAAGGTACTTCTTTCTATAAAATAGTCTGGATATTTCTCTAATGCCAGTTCTTTTGACATGATTTCCATGGATTGCAACAAACTGAGATACCATCCCACCATATATGGACACATTCCCAACTCCATTCCAAACAAAAAACACCCAACACCATTAATATAGGCAAGTGCAAATTTGCTTTCTTAGACTTGAAAGCAGAAGTTTAAAACTGGAATTATCAAACTTGAATTTCGTCTAGGTTTTTGGGAAGGTACCTGGTAGGATCAAACTCATCCTGACTGAGAATCTGAGCCTGTGATCTCCTTCATCCTCACCTCTCTTTTTCTTCTGTCATACATCTTTTGCACAAAGTGACTTGAAAGGTTTGAGAAACCACAAATCACACTGCAGGAATGTTAAAGTTTCCTTGCACAATCATATGTGGGACTGTGGGCTTTCAACGCTAAGGGATAAGTCAAGTTTACAAGTATTTACAGAGTACCCACTTTACCTCAGGCACTATACTTCCAGAGGTTTAAAAAAAAGGAGATCGTTGAATCAACTTTTAGAAGAAAGATGAGTTCCTTGATACTTATTCCTAGAATTCTCACCCTTGAGAAACCTTCTTACCCAGCAGCAAGAGGTAATTTTTATACCTTTAAACCTTTCCTTACAAAGGGTATCTTCTCAAATTTCTGTCCCTTGTCCTTCACTGAGAAAATAAACATCTAATATTCAGTTGCCCCAAAAGAGCAGTTCTCATCTGCAAAATGGCCCCCCTCCCTTCATTAACAATGGGCTTCAAACATGTGGATTATCACCAAGATTTACTGGTCATTGCTGTTGGAGCCGGGCCTAGTCTCTTCCCGGAGACAAGTCAATCTATGAAATTGCTGAAGGACTTTAAAATTTGAACCAGGAAATGTACTTATAATCTCTCTGTGGAGGTAAAGGTGGGGAATGCAGGGTGTCAGAGCCCCTGATTCTCCTGTTTCCGGCTCTGTAGAAGAAGATAGTCTGCACCAATGAGTACAACACACCAAGAAGAAAGAAGAGCTGGTGTTATCAAGTCCCGTATCCAGCGGCACAGAGGCATGAACTTACATTTGTCCTTCTGGAGTATGATTAGGTACAGAAACATCCAGTATGCTTCCTTGGATATCTTAACGAATTTGATCTGGTTTCCCTTTCTTGCAAACAAAAGACTTGCTTTAACTGACAGGACATATAGGCAGGTCTAATAACCGAAGTCCTGTTGTAAATAGATGCATCATTCTTCCCACTTCCCATGCACGTGGCTGCCCTTTTCCGAGGGTTGATGGGGAATCCCCTGTAACTATCTATTTGATTTTAAATGTAGATCAAAATAAAGAATTTGGGGAAAGACTTTGAAAATAAGAAGGGGCTAAGGACTAATCATCCAGTGTTTTCTGTTGTATCTCACTGATGTGTATCCAAAGCCCTCTGACACAGCAGACTCTTATAAAATCCCAATTCTCTCCTCATCTCTGTGCCCGCGTTAAAAATCCATATCCTATTAAAGATGTTTTTCTTACCAAGGGAAGAGTATATTTAATGTTAACAAAAATAAAACCTAAGGAAATTTACAACAGAAATGGAACACATTAGTATCTGTCCCAAAACAGCACAGTGTGTATTGTGAATAATAGTAGATGAGAAGGGATGGCCCAGAAGAGGCAGGTATAGGAAGAACAGCGAGGGAGGAAGGAGAAAGAAATTGGGAGACTTTCAGAAAGCAAATTAATGGTTAGAGAATACTTTATAGCTACCTGATGTTTATTGAAACCCTGGAGGCGTATTTAATGCAATGTCTTTCTGACCTGGATTTAAATAAGGACCAAACTAAATTAACGGAATCAAAACCATAGATGGCTTGAAGGCATACAGAAATGGAATGGAGCATAGACCTAAAGCTAACATTTACAAATAGATGAAGAGAGCTGATCTCTAGAAAATATAAGAATAAAAATCGGCAGATTCAAATATCTATTTTTTAGTCACTCATTTGTCTCTTTGTCAGTATTGAACATCTATTGTGCTCCAGAGCCTGGACCAAAGACTCTGAAGAGAATACAAACATGAACAAGACAGTCCCTGCCTGTAACAACGGCCTCCTGGAATCCCACAGAAGATGTGAACAAAAAAACTCAATATCCAAGACAGCGTGAGTGTCATGAGTGACCTCAGCTTTTCTTAGGATTCGGAGCAGGGAAAAAACATTTACTGCTAAGAAGTTTCATGGTGAAGGTAGAATAGGAATGGGAACTTACAGGCCAAGTTCACTTTCAAAGCCACTTACCTAGAAAGAGGAGATCCCCAGAGCATCAAGTAAAAATTTCCCATACATTCCCAATGGTTTCTTTTTTTTTTTCTTTTATTTATTTATTTATTTTTAATTTTGTATTTATTTTATTTTATTTTATTTTAAAAGATGTGGGGTACAATGCAGGGTTAAGTATTCGCGTGGTCATCGTTCAGGTAAAGTTTGGACATCCCTTTGGTTCACACTTCACCTGGTTTGAGACCAGGTACCCTTATTGATGTTGTGTTCCCTCCCCACTCCCCCTGCACCCCTGGCAGTATCCCGCTACTGCCCAACCCTTTCTTACAGTATTATGGTAAATGTTCAGGGTCCACTTATGAGTGAGGACATGTGGGGTACTCTGTTCTTTGTTTCTGTGGCAGATCACCGAGTACTATAGACTCTAAGTCCATCCAAGCTGCAGCGAAGTCCATAAGCTTGTCCTCATCTATGGCTGCGTGATATTCTTATCCAGTTCAGTTTTGATGGGCAGCACGGTTGGTTCCATGTTTTCGCTGTTGTGAATAGTGCTGCAATCAACATGCGTGTGCAGGTACCTTTTTTGTAGAATGGTTTGAGTTCCTCCAGGTATATTGCCAGTAGGGGGATTGCTGAGTCATATGGAAGGTGAATTTCTCGTTCTTTAGAGATTGTCACACTGTTTTCCATAGAGGTTGAACTAGTTTACATTACTACATTCCCAGTTTGCAGTGTAGAAGCATTGCCTTTTCTCTGCATCCTCACCAGCATCTATTGTTTTCTTGTTTCACCAATTATGGCAGTTCTTACTGGGGTTAGGCGATATCTCATTGTGGTTCTGACTTGCATTTCTCTGCTTATTAGTGAGGCTGAGCACTTTTTCATGGGTCTGTTGGCTGCCCATATATCCTCTTGTGAGAAGTGTCTTTTCATGCCTTTTGCCCACTTTTTAATGGGGCTGTTTGTTTTTTTTCTTTCGGCACGTCTGAGTTCCTTGCAGATCCTGGATGTTAGATCTTTGTCAGATACACAGTTGGCAAATATTTTTCTCCATTCTGTGAGCTGTCTTTCTGCTCTCTTGATGGTTTATTTTGCATTGCAGAAGCTTTTCAGTTTGATGAGGTCCCACTTGTCTACCTCATCTCTTATAGCATGGACACCTGAGGTTTTGATCAGGAACTGGTTGCCTACTCCGATTTCCATAAGAGTGTCTCTTGCATTTTCTAAGAACATTCCCAAAGGCTTCTAATATTCAGTATGTGTTGTAATTGACTTGTTTCCATTTCTAGCAGAGGTCACAGACATTTCAGGGTTTTTGCCTGATTTCTTTCCCACTCTCTCTAGGTTCTTCCAAAGATGGGGTTATTATAAAATATGCTTTTAAAAATCACTTGGATGGGAAGGAAGAAAAGCTTAGCTCCGAGAGAAGAGAAATCCCCTCTGCATTTAGTGTCTATACACCAAAGGGGCTCCAATGCTAGACCCAGAACGAATTTCCTGATTAGTTCTCACAGGTGTCATATTCTCATGAAAACACCATCCAGACGGCATCCTGGCCCTGAAAAGGCTCAACACCAGAAGCAGAAGTCATTCCACTCTTCAGAAACATCAGAATTTGGGTTGGGTGGCAGGAAGACATAAAGACCTCCATTGGCCTTACCTCCCACCCCTCATGTTTACCTCTTCTGGGGAGGGACTGAAGTAGCTGAAACACAGAATAAAGTCTGAGAGCACCCAGGAAATTGCCAAATGCTTTTTAAAAAAATAATAAGTAGTGACTTCCTTAAAGCCAGACAAAATATTTGTAGAAAAGTGGATATTTAACTTTAGGTTAAAGGTGTGGACACCCCAATACTCTGTCTCGCCACCATCACAAGGTTAAGTCTTTGTAGTGGTAGTAAAGAGAAAATAGCCATGGAAGAGTAATATGTGCTTATTGTTTTTAAAAATGAAATAAGAACAAAGAAAGCATACACACAAATGAAAAGGAATCAAGCTGGAAACTTTCTGCTTATATGCAAACCTAGAAGCTTGAAGAGCATATAAGAGAAGGGTTTATAAGAGTATTAAAAACTCAAGTATTCTCCACCTGGTTAAGTTACCATTTACCTGTCAGGGTAAGACAAAGTTTTTCAACGATAAGCAAAAACTCAAGAAGATTTCACCCAAGTGTTCCCCCTGAGAAAAATACTTGGGGGGAAAAAAAAGACTAATGCATCAACAAATGATCCAGCAAATGATGTCAACAAATGATCTCAAGATTGAAGAAAGATTAAGAGCAGAGAAAACAATGGTAAAGGGCACATATTTTAATATATAGACATAATTACACCTAAGCGTGCTAGGACAGGCTTTATAGCTGTCCAGGAACATGTTAGTATGAGTCTCAGATACATCTGTCTAAAGATTTTTGATATGATTGCACAACTGAGTTCAGAATTATGTAGATGAAGATGTATTGCTTGGGAAAGCTGTGAGTAAAAACTGTTCTTCTGTTCGAGTCTACATTGTGTAACACTGGGTTTTAAGAAGTCTATCCTGGTGATCACTTAACCTTGATTTTCCCAAAGTCGATGACTGGTCCCCCTGGGGACAACAGCCCCCGAGAAAGTTGCCCCTCAGCAAATATCCAGAACAGCCTATGTGGAAAACCATCAGGCCTAAGTGGCGTACCTGAGGTTCTAAAAGTGGCAAAGCAGAAGATACCATCCAGAAGCAGGGGGTGGGGAGTGGTTCTTCCCCAGAGAGATCATTTTACGTCGTGTCTGGAGACACAGTTTCATTGTCCAACTGGAAGAGAGGGCAGGGACCGAAGGAATACCCCTCAGGGGAACATTTGGCACTGACTGGAGATATTTTTGTGTCATCACTGGGATTGGAGGCGCAGGTAGTGTTGCTCCTGTCATCCAGTGGGTGGAAGCCACGAATACCACAAACATCACTCACAGGACAGACCTTCACAACAAAGAGTTATCTGGCCCAAAACATCAGTCGTGCCCAAGCGGAGAAACGTGGGTTTTAAAAAAATAAAATCAAGCAGAAAATAATGCTAAAGGGAAATATACTCAGTAAGCCCATTAGAAGATAAACGGTCAGACTGTATTAAAAGCAAGCCCTAACTAGAGGCTATTTGGAGGAAGCCGTCATAAAATAAAGTGATAAAGAAATTTGATATAAATAAATGGACAAAGGGATCCCAGGCCAGTGCAAACCATATGAAGGCAGAAGAGCCTAAAATAACAGCGAACTACTTGGTTCTAGAGGTTAAAATCACTAAATAAGATAAAGACATTCAATTTAAATGAATAAAAGGACAAAATGGCCATAAACGTAAAGTGTGTAAGCCAAATAATATCTAAGCTAAATATATAAATCAAAAACTATTAGAAAAGACAGGAAGAATTTGTTAGAGCATGCTATTATAACGAGAAACAAATAAAACTCTTTCCAGATTAGCTAATTCTAGTAGATCAAAAATAAAAAACATAAATTAAAAATAAAATAATTAAATAGTCTAATAGAAGGTTAAATATTTCAGACAGTGAACATACCTTTTGGGAAGTTCCTGTATGTATACCAAAAATAAGCAAATACTTGACCACAGAAAAATACCCTCCCAGCAAGCACTCATCGCCATGTTTTCTTTAGTCGTCTGGCCTGTTTGTCTCCCTTAAGAAGTGGATTGACTCTCTCTCTCTCTTTAATCTACTTTTCAAATAAACTATCTTCCCCAATCTAATTTCTATGTGATTCTTTGCATCTTACCCATAGCACCAGCTCACTGACCTAGCAGAATACATATGTCCCCAACTAGCTCTTTGAGAGACAATATGTTAGAAGAAGCCTTTTGTGCTCAGGAACATGAAGAAAGGAGTAAAAAATGAAGAAATCTAAATATGCAATTGAGATCAATACAGAGGACAGAAACTGTACTTGTAACTCTGGGTCCTAGAGAAAATGAATTATTGGCCAAATACAAATTACTAAAAATGTACGTAAAACAATAAAAAACGAGACTGTACCAAAGCTATAGAGAAGATTAGAAAAGTCATTAAATATTCAACCTTTTGAAACTAGAAAGCCTAAAGTTTTCTAAACAATAGAAAGAAATGGAAGGGCCTCTAATTCAATTTTCTGAATTAGTATAATTTTATTATTAAAATTGAAAATATAAAAAAGAAAAGTTATATGCCAATCTTATGAATAAAAATTAAAATTATAAATACAATTTTATAAAACAGTTTACAATATAAAAGATAACACATTATGAAGGAGCTTAATTTATTCCAGGGCTGCAATAGTATTTCAATATCAGTGAATATATTAACATAACTCACCATATTAAATAAAAAGTTAAAAATAAAGTTAAAAATAAATGTTTATACTTATATTTTGGAAAAGCATTTTATAAAACTCAGATATTCTAGTGAAAAAGACTACATATGATAAGAAACAATTTATGCTGAGCTAAGTTCATTTATTAAAAAACTTACTACAAATATCATAAGCAACACAAAATTGTTTCATTAAAAATCAAGAGCTAGAAAGAAATCCATGATGACTATTACTATTCAAAATTGACTTGGTAGTTTCAGTAAATGTAAAAAAGTAAGAAAACTAAATTATATAAACATTGAAAGGTGAGATAAAAATTCATATTATTTTATAACTAGTAAAACAGGGTAAGAAAAAGGATAAAGCAAAAAAGGGTTAAAACTTCATTATGGTAAGAATAGAGTTTGAAGTTTCTTTCACTCATACCGGCTCTGGAATGTCTCTCCTTTCTCTGACAAACTTTGCTTCAAAACTTTAAAAATAGTAATAATAATAATAGAGTTTGGTAAGATGAATGGACGCAGGACAAATATATGAAAATCAACATCTGTTCTCTATTTAGCAATAAGATATGAAAATGAAAACAAAAATTTCCAATCTGAACAAAACAAATACTTAGAAATAGACCTTAAAAGAAAAGGAGGTAATTTATACTAATAAAACCAAAGAATATTAAAAAGAAATATAAGAGCCGGGCTCGGTGGCTCCACCTGTCATCCCGTGCCTTGGGAGGCTGAGGTGAGTGGACTGCCTTAGCCCACGGATTTGAGACCCGCCTGGGCAACTTGGCTAGACCTCATCTCTACAATAAATCAAAAATGAGCCGGGCGTGGTAGCACAGGCCTGTAGTTCCTGCAACTTGGAAGGCTGAGGAGGGAGGATCGCTGGAGCCCAGCAAGTTGAGGCTGCGGTGGCCTGGAGCGGCCACTACACTCCAGGCTGGGTGACAGAGTGAGACTCCAACTCAAAAATAAAAATAAAAATAAATAAGTCAAGGCATAAAATATTTTATGAAAAAGTCAATATGATATGAACTTAATTTTTTTCAAAAATTAACATACAGTTAATTTCAATTCCGATTAGGAAACAAAATTAACGTGAAAGGATAAATACCTGAGAATAGACAAGAAAGCAATACACAGATAGAGAAGAGTCATGAAGGGGAACTTGCCTTTCCAGATTAAAAAAATTACAGATATTTGAACAGAATAGATACTCCAGAATTAGAACACAGTCTGTTACATATGTGGCAAAATCTGTAGTTCAAAGTTAGTGAGAAAATGATCAACTATTTCATCACTGAATATGGTACGGCTAGTCATTCGTTCAGAAGAAAATTTAAAAAGGAGCTCCTATCTTAAAGTTTTTATATGGATTAAAGGCTTAAATTTAAAAACTAAATACATAATAGGCATCATGAAAAAAATCAAGAAGTCTAGCCTACAATATGAGATTCAGGAAAACTTTCCTAATGGAGACTGAAAACTCAGAAACTAAAACTTAAAAACACTTAAAAATCTTTGAAAAATTAATAGTAAAAAAAGAATGCATCGAGAAAGACACCATAAGGTCAATATCATATATCTGGTGGGAAAATATAACACAAGTGTAAGAGAGAGCGACAATTTTCTTAATATACCAACAACTGATACAAATTTCTAAGAAAAAAGACAATTCGGGAAAAAATAAAAGACTATATATGAACGGACAATGTATGAACAAAACTCAACAAATATGTAGAAATGCTTATATTGATGGAAATTTAGTTAAATGCAAAATAAAGTAACAACAAATTATTTCACACCAGACTAAAACAAACTTAAAGCTGCTATAGCACCTACCATTGATATGAATATGGGGAAAGCGGATTCTCATAAGTTGCTCGTAGAAATTAAAGTGCTACAGCCTGTTTTAAAAATAATCTGATAAAGCTGTTGAAATGTAATAAAATCTTTAACTCAGCATTTCCAAATTCTTCCCCAAAACCTGCAACATTGTTAGGAATGGCCAAAACTGGATATGAGTATTTGCCTGGTAGTAAAAGAATTGCTGAATAATGTATGGTACAGTTTTGTCATGGATTATTATGCAGCTGCTTAAAAGAAGGAAAGAAAGCACTAGATGAGAGTTCTTAATGAAGGGCTGTTGAGTATAAAAAGGTACAGGAAAATGTTTCTGATGTTGTTTAAATTTTAAAAAACTCAAAAAGAGAGAAAAAATCAGTGCATGTTTATTCATATATAGATGTGCAGGCGCCTTAAATAAGTAGAGGGCAAACATAAGAGAAAACGCATCAGACTGTTTTGTGGGTTTCTGTAAGATGAAGGAGATGTTGACATTTGTGTAGGGTTAGGAAAACAAAGTCAAAGAAACAAAACTGAAAAATGGAGATGACAAAAAAGTGACTATTACTTACTTATAAACGTCAATAGATTTATACATTTAAATAGAATTAAATTGAAAACTTGAGTTTAAGTAGCTGAAAATTTAAAAAATAAGTGACCCCCCTCCTGTATCTTTCTCCACTAAGGCCACATAAGTAATTACAGAAACATAGAATAGCTCTACATTACGAATGATGATTAAAATCTTATTTTGTCACGATGGATCTTGATAGCGTTATCAAAGTCTTTGATGGGGTTTTCTTGACATCATTCTTGAGAACTGGGTCTATTCCTCCAAGCAGATAACCTAGTCCTAGACAATATCTCATCGAGTCTCTCATTTGACAGACGAGGAGATTAAGGTTCAAGGAGGACTGAAGTCATTCTTAGTTACAGCGCACAGCAGTGTGGAAATGGACCTGGGTGGTACTCTGTCCCCAGGGTTTCCTCCAACTTTTAGCCTTGTTCTCTATTATTCTAGAAGGCCCCTGATGCCCAGGATTTGGAAGAGTTCTATCAAGACCATACTAGCATTGAGGAAAGAAGTGAACGAAAGGCCGCATAGTTCCAGACAGAGGACATACAGCATTTTCTTCTTCAGAAGAGGGAGGTGTCATGCTTTCAATTCTCTTTCTTGCACCAGACACAGTAGGTCACAGGGTTTCTCAGGCTCACACAAGTCATGCCCCAGCCAAATTGCTACATACCCACTCGATACCCCTACCCATAAACTTTTATTCAAATGACCATGCCCCAATCCCAAGGTCATTTACTTCTTTAACTCAGTATTTCTTCACACATCCAACAATTGTTTACTATTCCTTCATGAGCTATGAGAGCCCGAAATCAAGATATTTAAAACCATTCTCTTCCCCTTGATAGAAGAACAGACTAAAGTGACATGAATTAGCTGGTTTATGTAATGCATATTATTAATGAAGCCCTGTTACAATTGTAAGCCCTCTAAGGATCAGGCCTGTTTTTCCTGCAAAAGACTAAAATTTTGATCTCAGTCATCTAACTGTATGCCCTGTTTAACCAGAAGTATCAGATAAGAGACTATAGATCCCTTCTTGTCAATTCAGTATCTCTACTAAAGAAATCATGTAAGGCATATGCTCTGCTACGTAGGTGGAATGTAACTAGTGGATGCCAGAGTCATCATGTTTTTAATCTCCATTTATGTTTCTATTTTCAGTTAGGTAGTAGAGAAGTGTGACTAACATTCAGATCATCCACACTGAGCAGCTCCTTCTGATTCAATCAACACGTTTTATTCACTGTTCCAAATCGCAGTACTGAAAAGGAACGATGTGGGAGCTACTACTCTGTCCCTGTATGAACTTGGCAAACTTATCTAGCTGCTTTATTACTTAATTTACCCGTCTACAAAATAGGCTGCTTTTAACTTCAACAAAATAAAGTCTGTAAAGTGGTTAGCCTAGTGCCTGGTATGTACAGGCACTTTAAAATTACTACACTGAGTCCTCACTTAACAATGCTGGTTGGTAGATTCTTATCAACTGCCACTTTACGTGGAGTGACAGCAAAACCAATTTTTTTCACATCTAAGTTACAATGAAACAACGTTGAATAAAATAATGTTATTTGGACACTTGCTTGCTGTAGCTTGTTTCACTTAAAGTCTCAATTTCCAAGAACCTCACTGTGTGTTGTTTCACTTCAAGTCTCAATTTCTAAGAACCTGTTGATGATTTTGAGAACTTACTGCACGATCGTTTATTTGGAAAGTCTCTGTGTTCAACTCTATTGATAGGTATGGTGGAAATCCAACAAAATCAGAGCCAAAGTTCTTATACACACAAAAATGTAGAGACTTTTGTTGCGCTTAAGTTGTCCACAATCTGACTCCTTTTAATCCTTAGAAGTGAGGGAGGTAGATGAAGAATTGTAGTGATATGAGAAGTATTACAAGCCCATGGGAAAGAATCTGTTTCTTGGAGAGACCCTAAAAAGAGGAGGTGAGATATGATTATCTGAATCTTCTGTGTATGGGTAAGGCTTAGAAAAGGAGAAAAAAATGACCATGGAAACGGTTTCTCAGAAGATAATTTTCCCAGCTGAGTTGTCAAGAGCAGTGGTTCTCAAAGTAAGCCGGAATCATGCAGGAGGCTTGCTACAATACGGATTGATGCCCCCCCGCTTCCAGAGTTTAAGATTCAGTGAGTCTTGGATGGGGAACAAGACCTGAAATTTCTAAGTTCTCAGATGCCACTGCTGCTGCTGCCACTACTGGTGGTGAGGGTGTGGAGACCACACTTTGAAAACCGCTGTTCTCAATCACTGACTCTGTTTCCGTCTGCTTTACTGGTGTGGTCTTGAGTAAAGATAATTAGCATGAGTAGTGTGAGTTTTAAGGACAGAGCATTTTCACAGGCCTTGCCTAACCTATCCGTCGTCCTTTGACACGCTCTGTGGCCTTCAAAAGTTAAGTAAACACGCAGCTGTTTAAAATAAAAACCTCTCTTTCAAAGGTAGTAAATGAGACAAATGTGATTAATCTCCTCTAATTTGGGGTCTAGAGAAAAATGGCTCTGGTGTTTTGCTATAGATTTCGATGTGTAGCCAGAGTTTGGATCTGAAAACTAGAGCAGTGTCTCTGCTCCAGGAGACATCAGAAGCGACAATTAACATTCAGACAGGCCCACTCAGACTCCACCAGCAGCCCAGATTCTTATGCCCCTGGGAATATTGATCCAAAAAATCAATGGTGCTTATAAATTAAAGGGGGCCAGAAGATCTAATCATTAAAGCATATGAGATTTGGTTTAAGTGCAGAACAATTATGCTATGTGAGGAGGTTAGGATAGTTTGAAAATCAATCATTTGGAAACGTTATTATATTTGGGCTTGGGGCAAACCTTAGTAACCATAAGAAGAGGTAACACATGCTAAGGGATTATGCAAGCATTTCCAAATATGGGCTTATGTGATCAGGGAATATATTAAAGACATAATGCAACATTTATGCATCAGGTTCTGTACAAAGTTCTGTATAAGACTTGTGTGACCTAAATACCCGTTGGTTTAAGAGCCAACACCTTACTGAAAGTAGAACATCATTCCCCACAAAGGAATGTCAGGCATTTCTGGAGCTCCCTATGGAATGTAGCTCTTTACCAGTCTCATGCCCCATTCTCTTTCCATCTGCGGGGCCCACTCGTCTGTGCCGGCTGCTTCCTGCTGAGCTCCTGCAGATAGCGAGCTGTAGCTTTGGCCATGATAACAAGAATGCCCATGTCCAGGTAAGCAATGCTGTCTCTGGAAGGCCGCAGAGTCCCAGCCATGCGCCCCCTTTTGTACCTACTTTGCTGAGCCAAGAGCATCACAGCAGCCCTCCTGAGCCATAGTATTAGTCAGCTCGGGTTGTTCTGACGGAATAGCACAGACTGAGTAGCTTACACAGAAATTTGTTTTCTCACAGCTCTGGGGGCTGGGAATGCAAGATGAAGGCGTTAGCAGGTTTGTTTTCTTCCGAGGCCTCCCTCCTTGGTTTACTTATGGCAACCCTCTATCTGTGTCCTCACATGGTCTTTCTCTGCGTGCATGCATGTCTGGACCTTCCTCGGCTTGGCGTGTAAGAACACCAGGTGTATCGGATTAAGGCCCCAGCTTAATGGCCTCCTTTTTACTTAGTTCCCTTTTTCAAAAGCTCAGCTCCAAATACGGTCACATTTTGAGGTACTAGGTGGAGGCTTAAACACGTGAATCTGGGGGGAGGGGACCCCAATTCAGTCCAGAACGATGAGCAGAACAGGGGACCCCAATTCAGTCCAGAAGAATGCGGCAACAGCTTCATTCTTGTTATAACCCTTCATTCCTCCAAGCCCATTTGAAGGACTTGGTCTAAAGGAGGAAAGTCCGTACACTTGTATCTTCCCTTCATTATTCAAAAACTCAAACTCTCTAACAAAAGTGGAATGTCCATGAAAGTAAATGTAAAAAAGAGAAAGAAAGCTGTTGGTGTCAGTGTGTGCTGGGATTGGGATGCTGTCTATATTAGCCAAGAGTAAAATGTAATGTTGACTGCAGCTAGGTGTCAGTCCTTGAAGATGAAAGTCTCTTTACTAGGTCACCTAATCCAGATCTTTTTTTAAATTTTTCGTAGACAAGGGGGAAAAAGATACCCAGATTGATTGACTTCGTAATATCACACGGCGAAACAGTGATAAATCTGACTCTTCCAATTCCCAATGTCCTGCGATTTCTACTACACATAGTCCCCAATTATCAAATACCTGGAGTCCTTATGTATGGAAGCCAGGGTCTCTCATCTATTCTACCTACAGTCTTCAGAGTCATTTAAGGTAGAACTCAGGATATGGTGTTTCTGAGAAGAGCTTCTTCTACCAACACAACCCTTCCAGGGTTCTCCTACAAAATACTTCAATGTGGGCCGGGTTTCGGGGAGATGAAGTGTCCCTGTTACACACCCATAGCTTTCAGGTACACTGATGATAGACACAAGAATTGTAGGGTACATCCTAAACAAACCAAACAAACATACAAAGTGGCTCAGAGGTTTTCAGTTAGAGTTCAGTTAATTCTTCATCTTGTAAGCAACAACTTTGTCTATCAGTTAGCTTTATCCCATCAGAAATATATATATATTTACAGTCTAGCCTTAAATAGCAGGGATTTGAACTGCATGAATTCATTTGTATGTGGAATTTCTGCACCCCTGGGACAGCAAGATCAACTTCCCCTCTTCCTCCCACTCCTGCTCCGAACCTTGATGAAGATCCGCTTTCACATAAGGAAAAGTAAAGGTATTCTCTCTTTCCTTCAACTTTCTTAATAACATTTTATTATCTCTAACTTACTTCATTGTGAGATTACAGTTATACACATACACAAAATATGTGTTCATTGATGATTATCAGTAAGGGTTCTGGTGAACAGTAGGCTATTGGAAGTTAAGTTTTGGGGAGTCAACTATGGGGGTGAGTGGTCAGCATCCCCAACTCACGCATTGTTCAAGGTCAACAATATACAGTTTTAACCTAAAATGCACAGAAATTTGAGATAGGGAAGTTGCTTTTAACCAGAACTTCAGCTAATGACTGTCCAATTATGTCAATATGATTTAAAAGACCTAAAGTGCTAGACACCCCCAGGTAGGCAACCCATTACTGATGCAGGCTCACAAAGCCTTTGGCTTCTGCAAAAGCTGCCCGAGATCCCCACAGCTCCATTTCTGTGAACCAGCTGACTTTTCCTGTTCTCAGGTTAGTACTGCGTACAGACCAGCTGAGTGAGTCAAGCTACTCAGCCAAGACTTGGAAGACCTCGAAAATGACAATGAAATTGTCATCTTGATATTCTTGCTGTTTGCACCAAAAAAAAAAAATATATATATATATATATATATTTTTTTTTTTTTCCAGCAGACGTATAGGCATTGTGATAAGCTTTCTAAATTAATGGCATTAGGGAGAACAAGATAAGCTCCTGTCCAGAAGCCATCAAAATGCTCTTTAAATATTCAAAGTCATTTTGAAGATGCCTGCTAGCCTAAGTCTATGTAAAATTGGTAACTTTGAAATGTTACTGAACAATAACCTTGGACATGCACTTTGACTTATGGTTGTCCCTTCTTCCCATCAGTTAGCAATGCCTTTTCTTCCCCTGTTCAACCTCGTCCTAGTATTTTTTAGTATCGATTCATTTATCCACCTAATATCTACTGGACATATGCTAACGTACTTTTGAACAACTGGGATGGAGCACCCTTAAATTATCTCAAAACACCCCATCTCTCTACTTTGCTGGCAACTCCTGCTTGGTCTGACCTGTCTTGAGTCCTTACCATGCCTACAGCCTCAGACTGAAAGAGACCTTACATATGGGTGGTTGCAGTTGGTAGGCATGGGACCACCCTAAGTCAGAGATTTTTTTCCAATGGTCTGGAATGAGACAGGGATGCTCAGTATCGATGAGCAGTACGGGATCCCATTACAAGAGAATTTTCATGTAAGGAACACAGATATGTGTGCAAAAAGCAGAAACCAAATGTGGAAAACACACCAAGAATCAAGAGTAATCAGAAGCCACCACCTAACTGAAGTTTTGACTAAGCAGGAGTTGCCAGCAAAGTAGAGAGATGGATTAGAAAGAGAAAGAAAGTTGAGGCTGCTGTTGAATCACAATAAGGTAGTCTAGAAAATCATTATCAATTCACAAGCTGAGCTACCGAAGAAAGTTGCTGAAATTTAGAGGATGATAAATGACATTTTAGTTGTCCAGTAGGACCGCCTTCACATCCAAAGTATTTTTGTCCTCCCTCGTGTTCTTGGTGTCCAAGGAAATCCGAGTGTGCCTCTCTTCTTCAATCAGGAGATGGAGTCTATCTGACAGTCACTGCAGGGGGCGGGGGGAAATAAGTAAATATACCAAAAATTAAAATACAGGTGATCAGTGGGTGATTTCGGAAAATAGAGCAAGGCATTAAAACAAACTGAGCATTAATTATTTATTGGGCTGAGTCTCAAAGGTCAAATAAACCCTGGAGACATGAGAAAACTACATTTGATGCAAAAATTACTGGGTATGAAGTCACTGAGGCATGAAGGAATGGGTTGGGTCCAGGAAACTGCAAGTGTTTCAGGTTGGAATGAATGCTGAACTTGAGGGCATGCCCAGAGTCGAGGCTAGGGGCAGCTAGGGGTTGACACAAACAGTGTGGTGACTAAGATAAGGAGTTTGTTTTCTATCCCAAAACTTTGGGGAGCCACTGAAAGACTCTAAAGGAAAAAAATCAGTCTTGCATTTTAGAAAGTTGTTTTCTGGCCTCCTTGTAGGAATGAGTTGGAGTGTGGCCAGAATGGAAGCAGGGAGTCTCGTCAGAATATAAATGTTGTCCTCCAGATTAAAACCAGTGAGGAGTGACCTAGCCAGGAGAACACAGAGGAGTAGGTAAATAGAGGAAGATATATTAGGGGGAGGTAAAATTTGCAGAATCTGGTGATATATTGAGTAGATGCAAGAAAGAACCCTAAAATGACCCCAGTGTTTCCAGCTTGGCCTGTGGATAAACGGCGCTACCAATCTCGGAGACTAATAGTAGAAGAGAAAGAATAGGTGTGGGCGAGGAAGAAGAGGAACACACATTTGGAGACAGTAACTTCAATATGCCCGTGAGACAATCCAGCAGAAATGTCAGGTAGACATATATGGACATATATGGAACAGGAGCTCAGTGAAAAGAGGTAGGCTTGTGGAATACTGTACAGAAAACAATCAATGCTAGACATTTGGTTACAATGATCCTGAGATTACATGTGGAATAGGAAGCACCAAGGATGAAGGGAGTCCCTGGGTAACACTTCACTTTAAAAAGCAAATAAAACATATCACACAGCAGGTAAGATCAGCTGAACTCTTCAAGCCACACAGACTTCTTTCTAAACTGCCTAGGGGTGGCCATCTCTGCCTTACTTCATAAGAAGCAGTCATATGACTTCTCTCATTGTTTCATGAGTAAAGATTTCACCTCTGCCCCGTGCGTACATACTCTGTCTTGTGCTTTTGTTGGGTAGTTTTCTACCATCAACCGTTAGCGATAACGGGGGAAAACAACTCGGAGCCAAGAGCCCTGAATGCCTCCCTCCGTTCTGCCCCTCCCAAAACAGCTATCCTTGAAAACAGTGTCAAAGTGAGCTGTCATTTAACTGAACCTATTCTGTGGGTCAGGAATCATGAAAACCACCTTATGGACCTATTATTCAATCTTTTTGACAAATTCATAAGGCAGAAATAAGTCTTTCTACTACAGAGATGAGCCAGGTGAGGTTCCGAGAAGCTAAGGTCTTCTCCACGAGTTAGCAGCTGAAGCCAGTCTTAACCCCAAATTCGCCTTAAACCCAAAGTTCTATTTTTCCCAGTATTCAATCATCCTTCTCGGCAGACTGCTGCACCCCTCCTAACTCGAACCTCCTCATCTGTAAAATAGTGTTAAGAAGGCCTGCTTTGTCTTCTTGAAAGGATTAAGTAAAGGCCAAACAAGCCGCCGTGTATGGAGCTGCAGTGAACGCCGCCAAGTGTCCCAGCACGAAAACGAACGCACGTCACATCGTCTCTCTTCATGACTACCGTTCTCAGCTCCCATTCAGTGAGGTGGGAAAAGTGACTGGTCGTGAACAACACGGGCTAGAAGTGACATCCCTCACTTCTGGGAAGAGGCCGTGAAAACGTCCTGGGAGATTCTCTGCCTCTTCGTAACATGCTACAGAGAGGCAGGGTGAGGAAGCTGTGTGAGAGAAGGAAGGAAGAAACCAGTGAGGCAGACTGGGCGGATCTCTGGTAGGGACTCCATGTCATGAATACCCGAAGAAACGGCTGCAAACTGCAGGCTCTGGGCAGAAGTCACGCCCATTCCCTTCTCCCTTCTCCCTTCTCCCTTCTCCCTCTCCCCCCTTCTCCTAACTGGTCCTTTCTCAATCCTCTCCACATTGGCCCTTTACACGATCGTGCCAAATTTTAGTCCTTAATGCTAACCAATCAGGTTAGCGTATTTACAGTCCTTACTGCTGACCTTATTCCTGAGCAGTTAGGTTAGTGTCTTTCCAGCCCCTACTGCCAACCCATCAGCACACTTCTGAGTCCTATAAACCCCTGGCCTCGGTGGCCCTGCCCCAGGAAACCCACTTGGGTCCCCTCTCACCATGAGAGCTGCCACGCTTGCTTCCTGTCCCTGAATAAACTTGAACTGGCTTGCCCTCTGGTGCCCTCGGTTGTAGGCAAGAACCTGGAGAACTCGCGGAGCCGAGACAGCTGCAACCTTCCCTGAGAGCCTGGAATTCTCCAGGCAAGAGCGGCAGCACTCCCTGGGAGTCTGCAGCTAGTGGTATCCCGGGGTTCTGGGTGCCGTCCCGCCCCTGGCCACCACGTGGGGCTCAGGGTGCCCTAACATCCTTGGTCACCCCCTGGGCTTCAGGCTGGCGGTGTACCCCGGTGAGACGGCAACGTCCTGGCGGGCTCCTCCGGGATGGTCAGAAGGGTGGGTGAAAGCGACCTATCCGAGGTTTCTTGTCCTCAGATTTTTTTTCTCTCTAGAAACAAGTATCCAGACCTCCACCAGCCAGTTGGGAGCCAGCGGCGTGGCTGCGGGTCTCCCTTGCGCAAGGGACAGGCTTGCTGCAGAGGATCTTGTCCGTCCCCATCACCCTCGGGCGTTGGGAATGCTGGCCCTGTTCCCACCCCATTTCCTTTCCTGGAGGTCATTGAGGGCATCTGACCCAGGCGACCCCGTGGCGTTACCTAAAGGCGCCCAGGCCAACCCCGATTCCCCACAGCCTACTAGGGCATTGGCTGAAGACTCCCAGAATTTCCTACGGCGTCTTCTTCAGTCTTTCCTATCTCATTTGTTTTTTTCTTTCAGGACTGCGCCAGCTGCAGCTACTGTTCCCGCTCTGTTTTCAGTGTTGCAGGTGTCTTTGCAACCTTAAGAAACAGTTTTACCGGGCAGGATGAGAGACTGGCTTAGAGCATCGCTCAGAGGAATGTTGTGTATGTTTCCTAGGATTGGGGAAATGTTAAGATGTAAAGACTTTTCTATCCCTTAATGAAAGAAACCACTGGCATAGGCTATTTTTTTCCCCAAACACCTTCCCTCCTTTGCATTTAAGTTGTTTTTCCACCATATTGGGAGTTAGCTCAGTCTGAATTACCTTTTTCCTTTTGGAAAGCGTCTTGTTAGGTCAGGTTCCCGCTGCTCTGGGCTTCCTCTCTTTCCTTGATTTAAGGAGAATCTGACTGTAGTTTCACCCGAGCATTGAAAACCTTAGCAGCACCTTTAAGGAACCCTCTAGGCAGATAAAAATTCAAAGAAAGCAGACTTCCCTTTAAACACCTTGTCGGCTCTATGCCCGAAAACTCAGATACCTCATTCATTGGCCCTATTAATACTTGGCTATGCAAATTCAATTTCTTGCCCTGTTTGTGAGTTGGAACATTCTGCACAGGATAAGGAAGCATGCCCCACAGCTGTTGGCTTCAATTTTTCAGAGGCCATTGGGGACTAGCTCAGTAGACCCGGATACCTTCCTGGGGCACTTTTTATGTCTCCAACTTCAGTCATTCCTTACCAGGAAAGGGGACTTTGTTGGAAAGTAGTTTGTCCCACTGCTGTCGATGGTACAACTTGGCCCAATCCGTGAGTCTACTGGCCAGAGATTTATGGAAGGCCCCAGGGACACCCCCTCCGTTGAAATCCCTTGCCCAAACACGATTGCTCCAGAGTCTTTTTCAAGACTCGGTCTGGATCAGGGGGAACGCTAAGTTGGAGGAATTCAGAGGCACCGCCGACAGCAAAGGGCTGGTCCGCTGTGCAGGTAAGTGGGACTACTGCCAGCCAGGTCCCTTCCGCTGCACATGGAGGGAGGCCCCGCTCGCATCGCTGGGGACACCATGAGCGTGTAAGGACAGGAAAGTGAGGGGACAGGAAAGTGAGGGGACGCTCTGCTTTCTTCAATCCTTATTCATGCACGTTGCTTGGAGAAAAGAAATTGGAGGGATGCCTTTTTTTGGCCTCTCTCTCCAGATAGGTAACAAGCAATCTGCAGTAGGCACCACTCCTCTTGGGTGCATTCTGAGGCACTGGGACTCCCTTAATCCTCAGACCCCGAAAAGAGGGAACGTCTTCCATGGTTTTGCACCGGACGTAGCCAAGTTCTAAATTGCAGAATGAAAGAACCTGGCCTCCGGAGGGGGGGGATATTAATAGCGTCCCACAATGAAATATTTTTGTAGGACCAATTGGCTGAGGTCTTTAAAACCACGCCACCCAGACCCCTTGTTCCCATTCCCCTCTGCCTCTGTCTGATAACACACCAGCAGCAGCCCTGCTAGTTGCAGCCAAGTCAAACCACGGGCGCCATCTCCCTCCCCTCTCCACCCTTGACCCATCCGGGAAGCCCCTTCCAAGGCCTTCCCCATGTCTTAGCCAGCCTCCCTTCCGGAGGTGGGTGAGAGTACAAGACGTTCAAGTTCACGCTCCTTTTGTTATGATAAGTCTCTCAAACTAGATCTAAACCAGGGTTATCAATCCTCCTCCCAGACAGAAGTAAAGGAATTGCACGTTAACTAACTAATCCTGTTAGCTAACTGGGAAACACCTATTGTCATTTTAATCTGCTTTTCCAAACCACACTTTCACCTGCTCTAGTAAAATCTTTCACCTTTACTAAATACCAAAAATATCAGTGCTAGATAACACCAGCGTTTGGTATGTTAGGCTTGCTAAAGTTGTATTTATAAAAAGAAAGTTAAATCACCTTGCTGCTCCTGTCTAGCTTCCCCCACCTTCAGAACAGGTAAAGCCTTAAATGCCAATCACTCTCTGCGTAGGCTTTACTAAGCCCAGGACTTCTTCTGTGGGTTGTGAAATACTAGGAGCTCTTTCTGAGGCACAATTTGGCATGGGAGCTGATCGCTCTCACACAAGTGGACTTCATAACTAAACTGTAAGTTAGCAGCTTATAAAGGGTCTTACCAAATTTGCCTGTTCATAATTGGAACTGAGTAGGGTTACATCCTTTCACATCTACGTGGTCTGTTCACCATAAAGGGTTTTACATCAAACCATTACAGACAGAGAAATGGTCAAACGTTTCACAGTCAATTAAAGAAAAATGTTAAGGTTTTCTTTTTCTTTTTTCTTTTTTTTTTTTTTTAGCCAAGGCATTAGAGGAACAATAGGGTGCCAACATGAAGGACTGCAGGACCAAAAGACCAAAGAAGACATCCAACTGGCAGTCACCATTAGCAACAAAATTCCAGTGGCTCATCAGAGACCCCATAAGAACAAACCTGCTAAGGGATTGTATCTCTTGTTATGGATACAATCTGCAGGGGCACTGGAAGCATAGTTGTCCCAAAGAGGCCTAAACTTCCAAGACTTTGTCCACTGTGCAGGCCAGAAAGCCACTGGAAGGCAGGTACACCCTCTTCTGAAGAGAGGAGGGAATGCCTGACTCAAATGGTGGCCACCGAAAAAGGCCTGGAAATTTGCTAAAGTGTCTGGCATAGTGCTCTTTCACCATCACCCCAACAATCCCCAGGTGAATACTAGGGCACTAGAACCCAAATTAATTTCTTTTTTTTTTTTTTTTTGAGTTGGAGTCTTACTCTGTCACCCAGACTGGAGTGCAGTGGCGCTCCCGGCCACCGCAGCCTCCACCTGCTGGGCTCCGGCGATCCTTCCACCTCAGCCTTCTGAGTAGCCGGAATTACAAGCGTGAGCTACGATGCCCGGCTGATTTTTTGATTTATTGTAGAGATGAGGTCTCGCTGCCCAGGTGGGTCTCGAACCCGCTCAGGCAATCCCCTCACCTCAGCCTCCCAGAGGCGCATGATTACAGGCTGAGCCACCGAGCCCGGCTCCAAATTGATTTCTTAATTAACACAGGTGGCAGCCATTTGGTCCTGGCCATCCATGTTGGGATATATAGTCTTATCTTAATTAGGGTTACTAAAAGTTCAAAGTCTTGTAGGGTAAATTTTTATCCTGCAATACAGTGACTGGTTATATATAGGACAAAAAATAGGGGATCCACACATGTCAAAAAATGGTATATATATGTCATAAAATATTATATAAAATCCAAAAGACTTGGTACTGGTGAGGGTTCTTTCTACCTCTTTGGGCCCAAATTGAGGGGGTCTCTACATTGCCCTTCTCTCCATACCCTCAACACTGAAAGTCACTGGAATAAACTCTTGGATTCATCACACTAGAGTGAAGGCCTGGAGTTCAGGAGAAATTGCCTCCGCTGACCTAGAGGGCACCCCAAATACCAGTGTAAAGAAATCAGAGACCTCAGATTAAAAATCACGAAAGATAAGGGCCAATAACGAACCGTTTATGGATATGCTCCTTGTAATTTTACCTATATTTGCTGCTGTCATTTTTGTTTTGGTTTGTACTATCAAACATCTTTGCTGAGGACCGCTTAACCCTGAACATCCATGGGATTATTTACTTCCTTAATGACTAAATTAGCTCATTTGCTGTACTTCCTACCCCTGTCACCCTCAAACATGAGACTAACACACCCTTGTCTTCTATGGCTAATAAAGATCATATGCATGGTTAATACTACTCTTAGAAAATGATCAACTATAGAGGACATGTTAAACTCCAAGCGCGTATACAATACTTTGAAATTAGTCCACAATTTTCTAAACTCTTCTAACTGAAATTTGGCCAAAGATTACTGTCTCTGTTTATCTCCATCTGGGCAGTATAACGCTCTTCCCACTCCAGTTCCATTATGGGCCACCAGCGTAATGACCCTTCATCCTAAACTTAAAGGGGGTCCCTCTCTCTGGTCATTTCATCAACTTAATATGCAAGAATTTCAGACCTATCAGATAACTGATATAATGAGACACACACAAGCCGGAAGAACTGGTGACCTCCTCTGATCTTTTGTGACAAATTTCACCACTGAAAGTTCACAAGGAACCCCAGTTTGGGGACCCATGACTACTAATACTTCTTTAAAATGTCAAGCACCCGATTAAAAGAATGCATGTCCCCACACAAGGACAACTACTGGGTACCTTGAATCCATTATTTGGCAATCACATAATAAACATACAGCCTCCTGGGAACTGATCTAATTATCCAGTCGCCCAACAAGCACCGTTTCAGAACTTACATTTAATGCCACCACTCTACTAAACAAAAATCTCCGGCTATTGCCAGAAGAGAACTACCTAGTGTACTTCCACATTTTTCCTTGGCATGACTGTATCAACCTAGAGGCTGCCAACTGCCTTCTGATGCCAGAAACTGAGACACCAACTACCTGGGTATTTACAGATATAGTCAAATATTACGTAAAACGTGAAAACAGGACTGCTAATCCCACTCAAGACATATCCCAGGGACCACATCAGCCGCTCACAGGGGCAGTCCTAGCAGGAAGCATTTCTACTCGGGAATTTGAAAACTCTGTACTCACCCATCTTTTTACTATTGACATGGGGTTTTGCCTCAAAACCTTGGATATTTTCTTCTTTTGCAGTACTAGCTCTTACTTATGCCTCCCTACAAACTGGACAGATACCTGCACCCTGGTTTATCCGCCCCCCAGATTAATATAGCCCTTAACAGTCAACCATTAGCTGTGCTTCTAACAGCTCGTATAAGAACAAAAAGAGTCATACAGCTTATCCCCCTATCAGTGAGATTAGAAGTCACTGCTGGAATAAACACTATGGTTGCTGACTTGTCAACTTTACTAACTTATTACCAAAGCCTACCCAAAGAATTTTCAGATAATCTAAATGAAATAGGCTGAAGCATTATAACTCTCCAAAACCAAATAGATTCACTGACAGGGGAAGTGCTCCAAAGCCAAAGGGAATCAGATCTCCTAACAACCGAAAAAAGTGAACTCTGTTTATTCCTAGAAGAAAAATGTTGCTTTTACATCAATCAGTGTGGCATAGTTAGGAATGCAGCAAGAAACTCATGGACAGGGCCTCCCGAATCCAACAACAAATGTCTGATTCCTGGGGAGTCTGGTCGAAACTCTGGGATTGGTTCCCATGGCTATTGCCCCTACTAGGCCTTTGGTAATGATCATTTTAAAGTCTTTGTCTTTAAACCTTGTTTACTAAGTCTCCTTGTAAATTTTGTTTCTAGAAGCCACCAAGCTGCAGATGGTAATGAAACCTCAAATGGAAATGCCCTTTTTTCTGAAGACCCTCAGATCACCCTCTGAGGGGTCCCTAGCTGCCATTCTCATACAGTGCCCATAATCAGCAGGAAGCAGCCAGACAGGTCACCACCCCATCCCCTAATGGCAGTCAGGGTCACAGTTCCAGAGGGGAGAGTAAGGAAGAAACTGGTTGTGTAGATAGATAGGGCGGGTCTCCAGGAAGACTCCATTTTACCTGAAGAAACAGCTGCAAGCTGCAGGCTCCAGACAAAAGCCACAGTCATTCCCTTTTCTCTTGCTTTCTCTTTTGTGTGCGTGTGTGCACCCTTTCCTAACTGGCCCCTTTTCAATTCTCTCCCCATCGGCACGTTACACTATCCTGCCACCTTTAGTCCTTCCTGCCCACCAGTTGGGTTTGTGTATTTTCTTTTTCTTTCTTTTTTTTTTTTTTTTGAGTGGGAGTCTCACTCTGTCGCCAGACTGGAGGGCAGTGGCCGCTCCCGGCCCCCGCAGCCTCGACCTGCTGGGCTCTGGAGACCCTTCCGCCTCAGCCTTACGAGGAGCCGGAATTACAGGCGTGCGCCACCACGCCCGGCTGGTTTTGTGATTGATTGTGGAGATGAGGTCTCGCTGCCCAGGCGGGTCTCGAGGGTTTGTGTGTTTTCAACCCTTACTGCTGACCAGTCAGGTGAATGTACTTTCAGTCCCTGCTACCAACCAATCATCATGCTCCCCAGACCTGTAAACCCTGACCTCAGTGGCCTTTTCCTGGAAAACCCACTTGGGTCCCCTCTCGCTATGAGAGTTGTCACACCTGCTTCCTGTCCCTAAATAAACCTTGACTTGCTTGCCCGCCAGTGTCCTCGGTCCTTATTGCTTGGTTGTGAGGTAAGAGCCAGGAACTCACTGAGCCGAGAAAGCTGTGACCTGCCCTGAGAACTTGGAATTTTCCAATCAAAGCTGTAACTAGAGAAGCTAAGAACTGGGACACTCCCTGGGGCTCCGTGGCTCTTGGCATCTCTGAGTTCTCAGGCACCATAACGTCCCTGGTTGCCACGTGGGTCTCAGGGCGCCATCATGTCCTTGGTCACGACATGGGTCTCAGGCTGGCAGTGCAGCCCCACAGAGACTGCAACTGCATGTTTTAGAAGGTGCAGATGTACTCCATCAGCCTAAGTGATTGTGTGAAGCAGAATTTCCTACCTTGTGAGATATAGTATGCGTGTAGAAAGAAACCTTTGTTGTGTTATGTCACTAGGATTTGGGAGTGATTTGTTACTGTAGCATCATCTGTCTCATACTGACTGATATAAAGGTTATACAAATATGGAAAATTGTTATTATGTGTCAACATCCAATGTGTAGTGAGTTTGATAAGAAGGCATTGTGATCCGAAGGGTAGGATGCAGAGCCAAATTACATGGATTTGAATCTAAGTATGTTCTTCCATGCATGAATGTATGACTTCCGCAAGTAATTTCACCTACTTGTGACTCAGGTTCCTTATCTGTCAAATAAGAATAATAAAATTACTTCATACGAGCCTGAAGGAAACAAAATGAATAACATGCTTACAGCATTTAGATCAAGGTCTGGGCCATGGAAACACTCAGTAAGCACCGGCTGTTCTTATTTTTAGTGCATATTGAGTTGACTGCAATTCCAGTTAGCATAGATGGTTAATCAAAACAGCTAAAAGAGGAAATTCTTGCATGTGTGTCCCCCAACATAATTTACAAAGGAACGTCTTATCTTTCTGGCGGTAAAGGAAATGAGCAGTTCATAGATGGAGGAATGGATTTCTGCACCTGTTGACACCTTTTGTTCCTTCTCTCCCTTCTCAGACCTGTGGAGAGTTGCAAGTGAAATCTTTCTCCACACCAGTGAAAACATTGTAGAGGACATATCTCCTAATGAGGGCACAGGCTTATTTTTGTCCAGTGTCCAAGCTTAAAATGTTTTTTATGTTTCTAAAGGGCAGTCAAAAAACAAAAATAAACCACCACCAACAAAGACTACGTGAACCACAAAGACTGAAGAATTTACTTTATGGCACTTGACAGAAATCAGTTTGGTAATCCTGCTGTATTGTGAACAGCTCAATGCCAACTCAGTTCATCCTAAGAACTGGGGAAAAGTTGCAAGTCCGTATCATCACCCGCCCCCCCAGTCCTATCTATTCTCATTACACCATGCTAATGAAACTTATGAATATGAAAGACAAGCAAACAAACTCACTAAAGAGCTATCCAAGCAAAGAGAAAGATAGAAGAGAGAGGAAGTCCCAGCCTCTTGTACACAGGGAAAATAATTGAAGAATTTACTGAACTCTATACACAAAAAATGGTTCTTTCTTAGTACTAATTAGTCAACCTGCTTCTTTCTTCCCATCTGTTTATAAACTCAGGGTTCCCCGTGGCAAGTCCAAATTAGCAGACCCTAGAGATAGCCCTGCCTCCATTTTTCTAATTCTTTTCCATTCATTCGTTATTGAGCCGGGGTTTTGAACTACCGGAGCTAATAATGCCTTTCCCTCCCCAGCCCACCCCCACCTCCCAGCACATTTTCTTCTTTCACCAAGAATAGATTGCTAAAAGCAGTGGATGAGGAACAGGGTTCCAATAATGTCTGGTTGACAGTAATGACAGGAGAGAGAACTACTTCTTTTCTCATTATCTTGACATTCAAGTTAGAAAAATAATGAATGACAGGCTTATTAAAAATAAATAGCAAGCCATCAAGACTTTAACAAAGGCAACAATTAAGCCACATTGACCCTGGGGTTAAATTTTGCTTGACAGCTAATAGTCATCTTGAAAGGCAGAGGAGCGAGACAAGGCCTAAGTGACAAGCCACCCCAGTTGGAGTCACTCTACTCTCATTTCTTTCCCACCAACAAGATCTGTTTCCCTGACCCCTGAACCCATCCCACCCATGTCTTCCTTCTTCACATTCTCACCTCTGCTAGAAATGGTCTTTTTCTTTCTGTCTGTTGAACCTTTCTTTTTTCTTTGCCTTATTACATCTCTACTAAGAATTGCCAGCCTGGGTATGATAGCTCCCAGTTAAATTTTCTGGTCCTATGGCAGACTCCATATTGATGGTGGTTGACACTGACCAAACTCTGGAAACCTTCCCCTTAACAACCTATAAAGAATGTGACTCTTGAATTATCTATCTAGCAATGTTTTGAATGTCTATCATTTCTCAAATTTTATCAATTCTTGGGGTGCCTTTGAGCTGTCGTCTTTCCTAGAGTATATTCTCTTCTCATACATTTTATGCAAGATCCAAATTAAAAGTTACTTCCTCCACAGGGTCTTCCCTGATGACTTCAAAAGGAAAGATCCTATAAGCCCATTAATATTTGTCATCTAGCTGTAAGTTGTATACAGTGCCAATTATATTCTGCAATATATTTTACATTGCCACCTTAAATTATATAACTTGCATCATGTTTTAGCATTTCACTTGTATATCAAATCAATAGGAAGCTCCAGGAGCCGTGTCTCATATCATCCATATTCCCCAAAGTCAGGTAGATGCCTCACACATAACAGGTGCTAAGTAAATGTTTGCAAACTTGACTAATTACATAATGAGCTCATAAGCTAGGACTGCCTTATGTACAAAGGTAGACTTCATTTAATTATATTAACACAGTGATTCCCAAAAGTTGTTGAACATTGAAATCATCTGAAGAACTTTTAAAAGTTGCATTGACAAGGTATGCTTAACATCAATTAAATCAATGCCTGGGAATGGAAACCAGATGTCAGCAATTTTAGAGATCCCCAGGTGATTTCAATGCACAGTAGTTTCAGACCATACATATATTAACTTCAGCTACTGGAGCAAGACCCTTGACTTAGCTCTGTGCCTTAACTTTTCAGGGAGTAGTTACAGAGCCCCAACCAAGCACTAGATATCGTGTTTGGTGCTGGTATATAGTGATAAACAGAACAGGCATGGCCCTAACATTCGTGGAACATACAATCTGGTAATTCTAATAAACCTACAGCCCTTTCTTCTGTTATGCCTCCTTTAGTGGGATGTGCCTATTTTGGGGAGTGCACCAGTTACACTTATTGACAATTTTATCAATGTGATAACTCACTTTCTCCTTTTGACGTCAGCCCTCTTAGAACAAGCATGGACCCTGGCTTTCTTTGCAAGATTCTCAAAGAAAACAAACAGCATTACATGCACAAACAGTAGCAAACAATGACAAAGGTGGTGATGAGGGCGATTCGTGGTAGTGATCTAAATAATAATTTTTTGAAAGAGCCGCCAAACAGGGAAATCATTTAAATCACAGTTTCTAATTGGATCGAGGCAAAAGAGGGAAAAGACTTGCCAATAGGTTGTGAACCCCTTTTGAATTTCCCACAGAAACAGGAATTCTCTGAGTTACATTAAACCTTGAATGAAAGCAATTAGTATCTTGCAAGCATTATTTACTGTCCTTAGGGGGAAATTAATTTGAATGATAAATGCTGAACTGATACGTTGAAATGTTTTGTGTCTTATTGGGGACAGGACACAAGCATGCTGATTGGAAGGCTGCTCTGTGGCGAGTCCACTAAACAGACAAAAACTGAACTATGTTAACCCAAATTATCAAATTTTCCTGATCTTGGGTCCTTAACCACTCATGATTCTTTGACTAATTCACCCTCCTCCAGCTCACTTTCATGCTTCTGATTATTTTTCCCCGCAATGTTCTGGAAGTCCATTTCAGATGAATCTCTGCCTCGGAAGGGAGGCTGCAAAAACCGGAGGAAGACTCTGGTGCCAGATTGTTTTAAGAAAGAAGGTAATTACCGTGATTATCTCATCCTTGCTTAAAAGCACTAATGGTAGCAAGCAGACTCTTCACAGGGTGAAGTTTCAACCCA
This sequence comes from Cephalopachus bancanus, assembly GCA_027257055.1. Taxonomy (NCBI): domain Eukaryota; kingdom Metazoa; phylum Chordata; class Mammalia; order Primates; family Tarsiidae; genus Cephalopachus; species Cephalopachus bancanus. The sequence goes on from JAPVLO010000042.1 coordinate 6,527,702, forward strand.
AATATGTTGGCTCGCTTTGTGGAAACACTTGTCATATTCCTCTGAATGAGGAAAGACTACAGATGATTCTAAAGGAAAGACTCTCTTAGGAGAGCAGACAGTATCACACAATATCACAGCATCACAGAAAGAGGACTCACCTGGATCATCATCCTCAATTTTCAGCTCTGGCATGACTACCCGGTTGCTATGTGACTGTGATGGAGTTCTGAAATCTCTCTCTGGTCTTATTTTTCTCCCTTGTATTAGAAGGGTCATCGGGAGGAAAACCATGACGTAACAGACATGAGTATTACTTGAAACACGTGATGTGACTTTATAAATCTATTGTAATTATTCATATAAGTTATAAATTTATAAATGATGTATTTTATAGATGGGAGGTATATTATTAATATCCAGTGTCTTATTCTGAAGCAAATGCTCTCTAGTCTCTGCTTATTAAGACAGGTATTTTTATATTCAGTGGGCAAAAAGCTTTGTTCTTAAAGTGAAGTGTAATCTTGGGCAAGTTACTTAATCTCTTGTAGCTCCAGTTTCATTACCATTAAAATAGTAATTATTTCTACTCTGAAAAAGGCTGAGATTCTTTTTATGAAAGTATCATAACATTATACCAAAACCTGACAAATATAACTTCCCACATCTTCAAAAAAAAATTGCCAGATTTTTACATATGAATACTGATGCAGAGAAATTTAAAATATTAATCCTGTAGTACATTAAAAATATAAAATGCAATGACAACCCACATTCTTTTGGTAATATAAATAAATATGTGATACAAGCCAGAAGATTATTATTTTTTTGAGTATAAGTTGGACTGACGTTTCGAAAAATATGATCTTTTTAAAGTTAAAAGAATTTAGTGCTGACTCAGGAAAATAGATTGGACAGAATTGGATTATGAATAAATAGGACAGAAATTATCCAGAAGTATATGCAGGAATTTATATACAAAGGTAATTTCTAAGTCAGTGAGAAGATACTAAATGCATGATGCTAAGACAGTTGTTCAACTATCAAGAGGAGATGGGATGTAGATATTTATATGCAAAAACCTAAAAGTTTTTCAAGTAAATCAGAGATGCCAACATATGAAAAGTGACAACAGACATATTATAAGAAAGCTTGATTAAAATTTGTTTATAGTTTTGATGAGAGGAAGACTGTACTTTATTATTTAAACAGACAATTTTTTTTTGCATAAGCCTCATAATAACCACAAAGTGAAAATCTGATAAAGATAATCAAAGCATATGATTATAGAAAATAATCAAATCACAAAAAAGTAGGCAGGAAAAGAGAGGATCTACAAAAACAACCAAAAAACAATAAATAAAATTGCCATTGTAAATCCTTGCATATTAAAATTACTTTAAATGTAAATGGACCAAATTTTATAATCAAAAGATAAAGTCAGGTGCAGTGGTACACACCTGTAGTCTCAGCTACTGGTGAGTCTGAGGTGGGAGGATTGCTTGAGGCCAGAAGTTGGAATTTAGCCTGGGCAGCATAGCAAAACCCCATCTCTTAACCAAAAAGTAGCTGAATGGATTGAAAAAGCAAGACCCAAGTATATGCTGCTCTCAAGAGACTCACTTTATCTTTAAGGACACACTTGTTCAAGAAGTAAAGGGCAATATTAACAGCTCCAAAGAGAACAAGGGTAACTATACATGGACAACTAGACTTTAAGTCAAAAGTTGCAACAAGAGACAAAGAAGGTCAATATATAATGATAAAGAATCAAGTCATCAGTAGGATATAACAATTGTAAATTTATGCACATCCAACATTGGGAGCACTTGAATATGCAAAGAAGTCATTAACATATCTGAAGGGAAACAGACAGATGTAGAAAATAGTAGGGAACTTCAATTCTGCACTTTTAACAATGAATAGACCATCTAGACACAAAAACAGTAGAAAACATTGGACTTGAATGAACTACACCTTAGACTAAATGAACATTACAGACATATAGAAAACATTCCATCTAACAGCGGCAGAATATGTATTTTTCTAAAGTACACATGAAATGTTATTTAAAATACATCATATTAGGCCACAAAACTAGTCTTAACAAGTTTAGGAGATAGATAACATATCAAATTATATTCCAACCAATTCCAATGGTGTGAAATTGAAAATCAGTAAAAAGAAGAGACTTGAAAATCCACAAATATGTGGAAATTAAACACTATTATCCTAAACAGTCAGTCAGAGAAGATATTAAATTTTTTTTAAATGTTGAAACAAACATGGAAGCACCACACATTAATGGGATTCAGCAAAAGTAGTTTTAAGAGGAAAGTGTATGGTGATAAATAAAGAACGTAATGTAGCCAGGCTCGGTGGCTCAGCCTGTAATCCCGTGCCTTTGAGAGGCTGAGGTGAGTGGATTGCCTGAGCCCGCGGGTTCGAGACCCACCTGGGCAGCGAGACCTCATCTCTACAATAAATCAAAAACACAAATCAGCTGGGAGTGGTAGCACATGCCTGTAATTCCGGCTACTTGGAAGGCTGAGGAGGAAGGATCGCCGGAACCCAGCAGGTCGAGGCTGCAGTGGCCAGGAAGTGGCCATTGCACTCCAGTCTGGGCAACAGGGTGAGACTCCCACTAAAAAAAAAAAAAAAAAAAAAAAAAAGAACGTAATGTTACACCTCAAGGAACTAGAGAAAAACAAACTTAACCTAAAGTTAGTAGAAAGAAGAAAATAAGGATCAGATCAGAAGTAAAATAAAAACCAGAAAACAATAGAAAAGATCAAATCAACTAACAGTTGCTTTTTTGAAAAGATAAACTTAATTGATAAACCTTCAGCTAGACTAAACAGAGAGGGAGAGAGAAAGAGAGGGAAAGAGACCCAGAAACAGAAATGAGAGTATGTTATAACTGATAAGACACAAATGAAAAGGATCATAGGAGAACACTATGAAAAATTGTGCCCCCCAAAATTGGATGACCTAAAAGAAATGGAGAATTTCCTAGAAACCTGCAACTTACAAAGACTGAAAATCATGAAGAAATTGAAAAATATGAACAGACCAAAAGCGAGTAAGAAGATAGAATCAGTATTTAAAAACTCTCCCAAAGAAAAGTGCAAAAACTGATGCTGTCATGGCTAAGTTCTACTAAAACAATTAAAGAACTTAAATAAAAAACTAATATCGGTCCTTCTCATTTTTTTTTAATCAGAAGAAAATCCTAGCCAATCAAATTCTACAGCATGTTAAAAGGATCATATATCATGATCAAGTGGGATTTACCAGTGGAATACAACAATGGTTCAACAAATGGAAATAAATAAATGTGATACAACGCATTAACAGGATGGAGGGCAGAAGTCGTTTTATGATCATCTCAATATATGCTACAAAGCATTTGACAAAATTCAGCATCCTTTCTGATAAAAACTCACGATAGATTAGGGATAGAGGGAGTGTGTCTCAACAACAGAGTAGCATATATGATAAACCCACAGCTGTCATACATAACAGTGAAAAGTTAAAGGCTTTCCTTTAAGGTCAGGAACAAAACAAGAATGCCTACCCATGCCACTTCTACTCAACATAGGACTTGAAGTTGTAGCCAGAGAAATGAAGTAAGAAAAAGAAATAAAAGCCATCCAAATAGAAGAGGAAGAAGTTGGGTTATCCTGTTTTCAAATGACGTGATTTTATATATAGAAAATCCTAAAGGCTCTGCCCTAAAACTGTTAGAACTAATAAACTTAGTAAAATCATGGGGTACAGAAATCAACATACAAAAGCAGTTGCATTCTTTATACTAACAATGATCTCTGAAAAAGAAATCAAGAAAGCAATCCCACTTAAAATAGCATCAAAAAGAATAAAACAGTTGGGAATAAATTTAATTAGGGATGTGAAATACGTATACTAAAAACATTAAAACATTGATGAAAGAAAGATAAAAATAAATAGAAAGATATTCTGTGTTCATGGATTGAAATAATATCATTTAAAATGTTCATAATACCCAAAGTGATCTACATATCCAATACAATCCCTATCAAAATTTGAATGGCATTTTTTTTTTCACAGAAATAGAAAAAACAAGCCTGAAAATCATCTAGAACCACAAAACTTCAAATAGCAATTTTGACTAGGAAAAACAAAGCTGGAAGCATTATACTTTAATTTCAAATTATAGTTTATAGTAATAAAAACAGCGTGATACCAGCCTAAAAAGAGACACAAGAGCTATGGAATAAAATAGTCCAGGAATAAACCCATGCATATACCAATCAACTAATTGTTGACAAAGACATCAGGAATACATAAACAGGGAAAGAACAAACTCTTCAATAAATGGTGCTAGGAAAATCGGATATCCACATGCAAAAGAATGAAATTGGACCCTTCTACACACAAAAATAAGTTCAAAATGGTTTACAGACTTAAGCATAATACTTGAAACCATAAAACCCCTAAAAGCAATCATAAAGAAAAAGCTCCATGACATTGGTCTTAGCAATTTTTTGAATTCAGTACTAAAACCATGGGCAACAAATGCCAAAACAAACCAGAGGGACTGCATGAAACTAAAAAGTTTCTACACAGCAAAGGAAAAAATTTTTTCTAAATGGAAGAAAGTTTTCGAAACCATATATACAATAAAGGATTAATATCTAAAATATATCAATAGTAAAAAAAAGAAGCCACACAAATAATCCTATTTTAAAATGGGCAAAGGAACTGAATAAACATTTCTCACAAAAAAGACATACAAATGGCCAACAGGTATATGAAAACATGCTCAGCATCACTCACCATCAGGGAGATGCAAATCAGCACCGCATTGAGGCATCACCTCACAACCTGTTAGGTAGGATGGCTGCTTATCAAAAAGTCAAAGACAGCAAATGATGGCAAGGATGTGGGGAAGGGAGCCCCTGCACCCCGTTTGTGGGGAATGCAACTTAGTGCCACCATTAAGGAACGCAGTATAGAGATTCCTCAAAAAGTAGAAAAATTAAAATGTAAATTTAAAAATGACCCCATAATCTACTTCTAGTTATGTAGCCAAAAGATATGAAATCACTGTCTCAAAAAAATATACACTTTCATGTTCAATGCAGTGTTTACAATAGGCAAGATATAGAAACAATTGAAAGTCCAGTGATGATTAAACAGGTTTAAAAATGTGGTTTTATGCACATACACATAGACACACCCCACACTGGAATATTATTCAGCCTCAAAAAAGAAGGAAATCTAACCATTTGCCACGACATGGATAAAACTTGAAGACATTAGGCTAAATGAAGAGAACCAGACACAGAAAAACAAATACGGCATAATCTCACTTATATGCGTAATTTTTTATAAAAATCTAATTTATGGTAGAATGAGAGTTGCCAGGGGCTGGACGGTAAGGAAAAAAGGGGAGAAACAGGACAAAAGGCACAAAACCTTCAGTTACATGACAAATAATAACTAAAGGAGACCTCATGCATGCATGGTGGCTATAGTTGATAATAATACATAGCATATATGAATCTTTTTTAAAAATCATTTTATTTTTAAAATGTGGGGTTAGGTACATACGTGTATACAAGTATAGTGTGGGTGTGTACATGAATCTTCCTAAGAGTAGATCTCAAGTGTTTTCACCACACACAAACAAGGGAACTAGGTGAGGTGATGGCTATGTTAATTAGCTTGATTGTGGTGATTATTTTGCAATATCAAAACATCCCTAAATAGATGCAATTTTTTTTTTTTGGCCATGAATCATTGGAAAAGAAGAATGTATTTTGTTGTTGTTTTCAATCACATCTCAATAAAGCTGGAAAGAAAATCAGTGTAGCATCCTAGTGAAAAAAAAGATTTTAAGCACTGGGGAAAAATGCCATGAAACAATGTGAGAAATATTTGTAACAAAAAAAGAAAAGGGCCTAAGCTTTTCAATACACCAAGAGCTTTCACAAAACAGGAAAACGAAGATGAATAACTCAATAGAAACAAAACACAGCACGCAAGGAGGCATTTCACAAAAATAAATGCAATGGAGCAATAAATGTAAGTATTTACACCATTAGGAATTTTCATTGCTAAAATATATTTTCTACCTGTTAATAAAAACGTTTGATAGCATTGACTAGATTGTGAGATATTAATCACAGAGGAAAATAAGTCTGTCAGAAAATATTTCTTGCACATTGGTAGAAATGTAAATTAGTGCAACCTTTCAGAAAAAGACAGCATCCCCCGCGCCCATCCACAGTTTCACTTTCCTCGGTTTCGGCTGCCTGCCCTCCACCGTGGCCCAAGAACCCTAAATGGAAAGTTTCCGAAATCCACAATCCCTGAATGTTAAACGGCCATGGTGCCCCGCTCCACCCTGCCCGGCATGCGAATCAGTCCTGTGTCCAGCGAATCTCTGCTGTCTGCTGTCTGCACTCCAGTCTGGGCGACAGAGTGAGACTCCAACTCAAAAATTAAAAAAAAATGGTTTGTCTTTTACAGATTGTTAGAGGGGACTAGCTTATTTGTGGGGAAGCAGGGACCAGTAAAAAGAAATATCCAGTTGGCCGCTGGACGACATGAAGTCTAGAAGCATCAACGACTTCCCAGCCCCCACCACCCCATGCAGTCAAAAACATGCATAACTTTTGACTCCCCAGAAACATAACTACCAAGATGCTCGTCTGCTCATCTGTCAGTCACTCAGTTACTGTCTCAGTTATCAGATCATCTGGGGCAGAAGTGCGGTGCTTGGTTACAAGGAAACTTTATTTGGCTTTATAATGACCCCAAAGTGCAAGCGGAGTGATGCTGACAATTGACTATGCCAGGTAGAAACCTTAAAGTGCTTTCTTTAAAAATGAAACGGCAAAAGTTCTCAACTTAATAAAAAAAAGTATGCAGAGGTTGCTGTGAAATTGTCAAGGAAGAAGAAATTCATGCAAGGTATGTATAGTTTGGTACTATCCATGGTTTCAGGTTTTCACTGGGGCCTTGGAATATATCTCGTGTACATGGTGGGGGGGTGCTATTTTATTCTGGCACTACTTTTCAATATTAAAATGTCTGTACTCTTCAGCCCAACAATTCTTCTAGCCATTTACTCTCATACTGTTGGAAAGGACCTAGAGAGCTAACATAGATTCCTGTACGTCCTTTCAATAGGGGCAGCGAGACCTCATCTCTACAATAAATCAAAAAAAATCAGCCGGGTGTGGTAGCGCATGCCTGTAATTCCAGCTGCTTGGAAGGCTGAGGCGGAAGGATCGCCGGAGCCCAGCAGGTCGAGGCTGCGGTGGCCGGGAGCGGCCACTGCTCTCCAGTCTGGGCGACAGAGTGAGACTCCAACTCAAAAAAAATATTAAAAAAAATAAAAATAGTTTGTCTTTTACAGATTGTTAGAGGGGACTAGCTTATTTGTGGGGAAGCAGGGACCAGTAAAAAGAAATATCCAGTTGGCCGCTGGACGACATGAAGTCTAGAAGCATCAACGACTTCCCAGCCCCCACCACCCCATGCAGTCAAAAACATGCATAACTTTTGACTCCCCAGAAACATAACTACCAAGATGCTCGTATTCATTGAAAGCCCTAGCAATGACAACGTCGACGTATACATATTTTGTATGTTATATGTGTTATATACTCTATTCTTACAATAGCATAAGCTAGAGAAAAGAAAATGTGAAGAAATTCCTAAGGAAGTGAAAACAGATGCACTATTCACTAAGTGGAAACGGATTATCATAAAGGTCTTCATCGTTGTCACTTTCACAAGTAGGAGGAAAGGCTGGTTGCCGTCTCAGGGTGGCAGAAGTCGAGGAGTCAGCGGAGGTGGGAAGGGAGGCATCTGTGTGCTTAAAGCCTTTTTTTTTCTTTTTTACCTTCTCACTTACTGATAATCTGAGACGATAGACATTCAGGTTCGAGTTATTTTTCCCGCAACATTTGAAAGCACGCCTCCCTTGTCTTCTGGGCTCCATTTTTGCAGAGAACATTTAGTTCCATTCTCATTTTGAACCCTTTGTATGAAATTGCTTTTGCTAAGCTATTGTTATATTTTTAATTTTTTTAAATCACTTGAAAATTTTAGGATCTTAGCCTAGTCCCCCATGCTCTGAAATTATACCATGATGTGTGCTGTTGTGTCCATTTTCACAGAATTTTGCTTGGCACTTGGTGGCCCTTGCAATACGGAAACTCGTGTTCCTCAGCTCTGAGAGTTTTTCTTACATTATGTATTTTATCATTTTCTCCCATCAGTTTTTCTCTTTCCCTGTTCTGAATATTATTTATCATATAGTGACTCTGTTAGAATTATCCTATACTTTTCTCACCTTTTTATGACTACCTCCGATAGTGTTATTTTTTATGTTGTACTTTCTAAGATATTCTCAACTCTGTATTAATTTAAAAAGACATTCTGCTACTCTATTTTCAATTTCTAGAATCTATTTCCTCCGAAAATATCATTTAAATAGCATCCAGTTTGGGGAATTGTACATGTTGTGTCTTCTCTCTTTTTGAGAATGCTGGTAATGTTGTTTCTCTGTGTGTTTGCGTGTGTGTTTGTCTGCCATATATGATGTTGGTTTTGCTGAAAACATGGCTGATGATTCTTGGCTATCTTTTCTTTTGAAAGGGTGGGTCATTCAGAAACTGAATCGCAATAAACTCTTTCAGTAATTTTTCTTCTTATATTAGTCAAATCTCTGAGGATAATATTTCAATCTCTGCCTGAAGGGAATTAGCATAGCTACAGTTATTCCTAGAGCCTGGTGAGGAAAGGAATTTGAGCATTTCAAGGTTCCTAACAACATTCTACATCAACCTACATTTATCAGTATGGTACCTTAACTCAGATGTGATGTGTTCCCAACAGAGCCCAGGTATTCTCTCTCCTGAGAATAAACCCCCACCCTCTTCACTTGGGTTTAAGGAGGGACATCTCCCAGGTAGCAAGAGTGGTGTGTGAATTTGGAATCTAAACTAATTCATCAGACTTGCAGCCAATTCTGTTTTTAACCCCACCCTCAACTTTCAGCCTCCCAAAGGCGCGGGATTACAGGCTGAGCCACCGAGCCCGGCTTCACCCTCACTTTCAGCCTCCCAAAGGCGCGGGATTACAGGCTGAGCCACCGAGCCCGGCTTCACCCTCACTTTCAGACGTACCTGATGGCACCAATCTCTGTGTTTTATGGGGGTTTGCAGTACAAATCAAGGTCTTCTCACTTCTTCCACTACTTGCTTATATCCCTTTTCTAAGGTCGGCCAAATCATTTCCCACGTGTCCATAAATCCCTGTTTCCAGTATTTTGATGCTTTTGTCTTTTTTCATGTTCTTTGTCCTTCAATGTTTCAATCTTGGTTAATTTATTAACTGTTTTTAGTAAAATTGTCAGAGGGCTTAGAGGTAAATGCTCATATGTGAACCATCACATTTAATCAGAACTGAAGGAGAAATTTTGATGGCAGTAATGTGGTGAGGGAAAGATCAAGCCTCCGACGAATCATGATTTCTAAACATCATATATAATCCTCATTAAACAATCATCTTTTTCTTAAAGTACTTTAATACTAGCTATATATTTTACCACTACCCCCTTTAGAATCAGCCAAATTTCAGTTTTAAAGTGCCAGAATCTTGAAGGAGATCATATTCAAATGAAGGTCATACATAATGACTTGATGGGTTTCCAGATCCTCCAAGGGGAAGTTAAAGAAAACAGTGCCTCGTTGCCAATAAATATTTAAAGGTTCTGTTAAAATGATGAAGTTTAAAGTGCCATAAGAAATTAAATTAAGATATAAATAATTTCTATCTAATAGCTGGACAATGAGCTTTGGATAATCTACTTTGGGTTTTAACTAAAGGGAGGAAAAACACATACATAGCACAAATATCTGATATTTGAAAATAGATCTTTCATAATTGTACCTTTTCACTTTCAGCAACAATGAGAAAGCCATGGGAAATGTTTATTTTTGTTGAGAACCTGAACTTTTTGTCCCATTAACACTAAGACTGAAATACGAGAGACAGAAGGCTGTGCTAGAAAGCCATTCTCATAGGAAACCCCAAATTTATGCTTCCCCTTTCACCACGGCATACCCTGGGTCCAATGGGACATTTCAATAAGTTAAATTAAAATCATTGATCTCAGGAAATGAAATTTAAGTAAACAACAACATTAAACAGCTTTGACAGACACAGGAGAATTATTAGTGCTGGACTTTTCTTTTCTTTTATTTTCCTCTGGCTTTTCTCTGTCAAAAGCTTGACATGTACATTCTATATTAGTAAGAGATGAGAAGACATGGGCATGCAGAGATATTCTTATTATATCACAAGGTTGCTATTCATTTTGCCAAGGGTCCAGGCTCTAAATCTTAAGGCTGTCCAAATACCAAGAATAGCTCTCACCAATCGATGTCCACACACAATCTGTCTTTCAGCTCCCACACGATGTGTAAAAACATAAGCCTTGCATCCAGAACACCCATAAGCAACCTCTGTCAAAACCACTCTTTAAGGGCCACTACCTTTTCTGATTTGCCATCATCAAGGCTGGAAGGAGCAGCAACCAGAACATGGCTCTACAAAGTGTGGCTTGTTCTGTGATCTCTCAGCATCCATGGGGCAAGTTGTATAGGTAAACCTGTTTTGACCTGATGGTGTTAGTTGTCCCCAAAGTAAAATATTTTTATTATGACAGCTAATTTGAAGAGCTGCGAATATGTCCTAGAATAGGTAGCTAAAAATCATTAGAATGCATATTTTTATTCCACTTCTCTTTATGTAGGAAGTTATGTCTAAGAGACAAAATTTTAAACAGACTTTTCCAAAATCAACATTATCTATCAATGAAGAACTGCAAATGATGAGTGCCAAAGTGGCTGTCACTTGCTCAAGGGGTCTCTCTATCTCCCTCCCCCTCCCTCCCCCACAGGGCAACATCTGTGAAATGCAACATCTATGAACATAAGCAGTAATTCAAATTCTTATAACGCTTTTGAAGTCACATTCTCTCTCACGTACAGAGTAACGATAAGTTGCTTAAAAATACCTATAGTTACCACTCTATTTCACTATCATTCCTTACCCAGTAGTTTCCTACATTTTTATTGCACTTCTCAAATAATTTTCCCCATTCTCTTCTATACCATATACTTACAAATACTATATCATTGTCTGACATTTAATGCATCAAGGTGGAATAGAATTTTTAAGTACTCTAAAAGTCAAGTCCACGGATATACAGATTTCAATAGCATACATAATTAAAGAACCACAGTGAAATTTTCCTCCCAAAGAATAACCACCTTCCCTGAGGGCTCTTGTCATTTAAACAATTAATATATAGCTAGGTTAATGAGTAAACAATGAATTAACATGAATATATGGACAGATTAATGCATAAACAACAAAGGAGAAAATACTCTGATAACTCTGGGTAGTTATTTCTTAAAATGTAAGTTGTATTTTATTTGATGCTCTGAGTGACATAAAACAAAGCAGACCAGGATGAGACCACTGTCTTTTGGAGTTAGAGAAAACAGAGAGAGTACCATTCCAAGTTTCTGAATTGACACAGAAAGACAATAAATCTCAGAGGGAAAAACTGATCTACTTAAGGCATAGAAATTAGTCAATGGAAGAAAAAAGATAGGCTCCAGTTCTTGTTTTGAAATATCTGTAAAACCTCTAATAACCTGTAATCGTTCACTTAACATAAGTAACTTCATGTTGTTAAAAATCTTCCATCTTAGCTGCCAGCTCACCCAGATGCAACGCCCCCTACATGTGACTGTTGCAACTTTCCAGTACTCACAAGCCCTATCCTGTTCCAGCCCCTTGTTCCCCTGGTGTCTGAAAATTCCTTAACTACAAGTTCCTTGTTCTAAGTGTACCCTTGCTTCAGATGTGCACCAAGCAATTGTTCCCTTTTGTTTTTAGTTCCTTGTTCCCTCACCTCACTGCTAGGTAGCTCACTTGTGGTTTTAGCCTTTATAAGTCTTTAGATTGCTTTACTCGGGGTCAAGAGCATTTGGAGACATGAGTCACCTCTCGACCACTGGTTATTAAAGGACTCAAAATTTGAACTTGATGTGATTCTCCTTTCTCGTGGATCAGCTATAACAGTTTCTGATCTAGTATGTGATACTATGCAATAGTGTCCTGTCTCAAAGTGATCCCTAAGAATCATCTCAGTCTAGGCAAAGAAAAGACTAGCTTTTTGTTTGTTTGTTTTGAGTTGAAGTCTCACTCTGTCACCCACACTGGAGTGCAGTGGCATGCTCCCAGCCACTGCAGCCTCAACCTGCTGGGCTCCGGCGATCCTTCTGCCTCAGCCTTCCAAGTAGCTGGAACTACAGGCAAGTGCTGCCACACCCAGCTAATTTTTTTGACTTATTGTAGAGATGAGGTCTCGCCAAGTTGCCCAGGCAGGTCTCGAACACGCAGGCTCAGGCAACCCACTCACCTCAGCCTCCCAAATTGCGGGATTACAGACTGAGCCACCAAGCCCGGCTAAGACTAGCTTTTGATAGTGTTTGTTTTTTTCTCTCTTGAGGGGACTCCAGATAGAATTCACAAGAAGGAAAATACCACATCTTCATCAATCCCTCCTCTCACGAAATAAGGCCTACTTATCAACATCTATGAATGTTACTACAAGAACTTTCACTAGAGTTGCGTAGCTCCTGGTGTTGGATGTGAGGCTCAGGGATGTCAGAAAAATAAGCAGGCTCTCTGTTGATCTCAGAAAGAGTTATAAGAGGATTGTACCAGTTCTAAGCATTGTAGCCACACACAGCTGCTTTGAACATCGGTTATGCGTTCACCAATAAACTTGTGGTGAGAGACCCATCCTTCCAAGACCACACTGCCAGAAAGTACGACTTCCTGAATGGCAGAGTAAGGGCCTCCAGAAACCAGTCCTTTATAAAGACAATGAGCCCACTGGTGCTGTGCTGTCATCAAAAGTATTCCTGAGTCCTGGAAGGGCGAGGCTGCGGAGGCAGATGAAGGACAGCAGTGCTGCTTATGAAATTCCAAAGTGGCGTGGAGAAGATGCACATGGTGCTGGTCTCAGATTCACAAACCACTCTAATGTAGACTTCAGAAGCTATTTCCAGATAAAGTTATTAATCTCACAGATATATGTTTACGGAGTTGAAATAGATATTTGATTTATATCTTTAAATTCACAATCAAATCACCTAGCATGGACTATAAAATTATATAAGTCACCGGGCTCAGTGGCTCAGCCTGTAATCCCGCACCTTGGGAGGCTGAGGTGAGTGGATTGCCTGAGCCTGCAGGTTCGAGACCCACCTGGGCAACTTGGCAAGACCTCATCTCTATAATAAATCAAAAATTAGCCGGGTGTGGTAGCGCGCACCTGTAGTTTCAGCTACTTGAGAGGCTGAGGCAGAAGGATCGCCAGAGCCCAGCAGGTCGAGGCTGCGGTGGCCGTGAGTGGCCACAGAACTCCAGTCTGGGTGACAGAGTGAGACTCCAACTCAAAAAAATATATATATATAAATATATGTCTAAACATTTTGTAAGTGGACAACCTTATTGTGCTATAATTTTTAAGTGATAAAAGTTTCTGTGTAGTGAATGTTACTATTTTAAACAACACTGAAAGGGTAAACTGAGGCAAGATGGGCTGGCGCCACAGGAAAGAGGCAAAGATTTGCAACACAGAGAAAGTAAAGTTTATTATCCACTTTCCAAAGACAGAAAGGGGCTAACACTCATAGGCAAGGGTGGCCCTGAAAACTGGGGAGCTGGGTATATTTAAGGCTCTTGAAGGGGAATTTGGGCTAAGAAGATAACAGGCATCCCATAAGTCTTGTTTCTAGACATTCCCAGACACCAGTATCTCATGGCTCCAGGAGGTGGGCCGGAGGTTGGTTACAGAAGACTAATCATACATCGTTGCCAGAAGCCTAATGTCTAGAAGAACAACTGGAGCTAGACATGCTTAAAGGATTTGAAATAATTACCAGATCCTGACCCTAGGAGGCCAGTTCCACTTCTTGCTAATGATTAAGAGGTAAAAGAATAGGCTACTTAGCAAAGCACGGCAGGACTAGAGCCGAAACTAAAATAAAACCAAAATGACTGCCCTACTGCTAAGATTATTTTACCAAATTCTTCTAGTTTAAGTTTCTTGGGGTTTCTACCTTTCAAATACATTCTTTCAAAGCCTTCTTTAACATTTCTTCATTTAAAATACACTCTTTATCTCAAAAATAAAAGGGGTAGGCACCTGGAAGACCAAGGCCTCTGATTACACTCTCTTGTGTGTTGAGTTTTTTGGAGTCTTAGGAGAGAGGAGTTTAGTAAAATCAGGCAGCTTGACGCAAAGTATCTATCCAAATAGTCTAAAAGATTGCCATCATCACATGGCTTGGAAAGTAGGCCTTCTGAGAACCTTACTACTCCAAAAGTGTGGTCTCTTGGGGGTGCTAGATAGGCCAAATCTTAGGCGTCATTGTGCAGGTCTACTAAGTCAGAATCTGTGTTTTAATGAGATCTCTGGGTGATTCCTACACCCATTAAAGTTTGAGGAGCATGACCTTAGAAGACCTGTAGCCCGGCAACCTCATTCTTCAGAAAAGCAAGCAGGTTTGAAGAGAATAACTGATTGGACACGGACTCCTTGATAGCAGATCTGAGACTTAACGTCAGCCTAGTTTCGATCTAATGTTTTTATTATTTAAAAAGCTCCAAAAATCACAGAGTGGAGAAACGCACAAGCATGAGAGCCAGTAATCTTGAGAAGTGACAGTACATAAATGATTAGAGATTTCAAATGTCCTTTTTAGGAAATTCGTCTCTAAACTAGGCTTTAAGTGAATGACTGTAATTGTTCATTGGGCCCATTATTTCATTTGGACATTCTTTCTACACACATTTTCAGTATCTGCTGATCACTGTTACTTCTTAGCAAGATTTTATGAAATTTTTCTTTAAAAAAAAAGTTTTCCCACTTTTATTTTAGATTCAGATGCATGTTTGCTACGTAGACATGTTGTGTAGTGGTGGGGATTTGGTCTCAGGTGGCCCATTTCCCAAATAGTGAACATTGTACCTTATAGGTAATTTCTAAACCCTAAGTCCTCTTCCTTCCTCCGCCTCTTACTGGTGTTCCCAGTGTGTCTATTATTTCCTTCCTTAAGGAAATAACTGAGAACATTGTACATATGTAATTTTCTTTATCCAGTCAATCATTAGTGGACACTAAGGTTGGTTCCATGATTTTGCTATGATGAATAGTGCCGCAATAAACATATGTTTACAAGTATCTCTTTTATATACTGATGTCTTTTATTTGGGGGTAGATCCCTAGTAGAAGGATTGCCGGGTCAAATGATAACTCAGGTTTTCGTTCTTTCAGAAATCTCCACACTGTTTTCCCTAGAAGTTGAACTAGTTTACAATTCCTCCAACAGTAAACGAGTGTTTCCTTTTCTCCACAACACACCAACACCTATTGTGGATAGTAGATTTGAGACTTAACTTCAGCCTAGTCTCAGGCTCATGTTTTAGTATAAACGCTCCTAAAATCACACCTGTGCAAAGTAGAAAAATGCACAAACATGAGTATCCCAGTGCCCTGGAGAGGTGACAGTACATACATGATAAGAGATTTCAAATGTCCTTTGTAGAAAATTCATCTCTGAACATGGCTTTCTAATAATAGTCATTCTGACTGGTGTGAAGTTTAATCTCATTGTGGTCTTAATTTGCATTTCTCTGATGGTTAGTGATAGTCAGTATTTTTTCATGTTTCTTTACACTTGTATGTCTTCCTTGGAGAAGTGTCTATTGATGTCCTTTGCTCACTTTTGGATTTTTTTTTCCACATTGAGTTGTCTGAATTCCTTGTAGATTCTGTATATAAGCCCTTGATCTGAGGTGTAATTTGCAAATATTTCCTCCCATTCTGTAGGTTTTGTGTTTGCTCTGTTGAATATTCCTTTTGCTGTGCAGAAGCCTTTTAGCTTAGTTAAATTCTATTAAATCCCATTTGTCTGCTTTTGTTTTTATTGCAATTGTTTTTGGGGTCTTTGTCATGCATTCTTTGCCTAGGCTGAGGTCCAGAAAAGTGTTTCCTAGGTTTTTTCCTACGACTTATATCGTTTCTTTTTTTCTTGTTTTGCTTTGTTTTTGTTTTTTTCTTTATTTTAAAGATGTGGGGTACAATTCAGCGTTCGGCATATGGATGTTCATTATGCAGGTACCCCTGTTGATGAAGCATGCCCCTCTCTCCCCTGGCAGTTTCCCTCAACTGCCAATCCCACCCCCATCCCCTGGTAGTTTCCCACTTTGGTAATTCCTTTCTTATAGTATTATGATAATTGTTCAAGGTCTGCTTATGAATGAGAACATATGGTACTCTATTCTTTGTTTCTGTGATAGGTCACTGAGTATGATAGACTCTAAGTCCATCCAAGTTGCTCCAAAGTACATATGTTTATTCTTCTTGATGACTGCATAGTATTCCATTGTGTATATGTGCCACTTTTTTTTAATCCAGTTCAACTTTGATGGGCAGCGTGGTTGGTTCCATGTTTTTGCTATTGTGAAGAGAGCTGCAACAAACATGTGTGTGCAGGTATCTTTTTGGTAGAATGACATGAGTTCCTCCGGGTATATTCTCAATAGGGGGATTGCTAGGTCATAGGGAAGGTCAATTTCTAGTTCTTTCAGAAATCACCACACTGTCTTCCAAAGAGGTTGCACTAGTTTGCATTCCCACCAGCAGTGTAGAAGTGTTCCTCTTTCTCGGCATCCTCGCCAGCATCTGTTGTTGTTTGTCTGCAAAACAAAAGAAACTATCAAGAGAACAGGGAGACAGTCCACAGAATGGCAAAAAATCTTTGCAAACTGTATATCTGACAAAGGCCTAACATCTAGGATCTACAAGGAACTCAAATGTGCTGAAAGGAAAAAAAGCAAACAACTCCATTAAAATGCGGACCAGCCGGGCTTGGTGGCTCAGCTTATAATCCCAGCACTTTGGGAGGCCGAGGCAAGTGAATTGCCTGAGACCGCAGGTTCAAGACCAGCTCGGGCAACTTGGTGAGACCTCATCTCCACAATAAAATAAAAATAGCCAGGCGTAGTAGTGCATGTCTGTAGTTTGGGCTACTCGGAAGGCTGAGGCAGAAGGATCGCTGGAGCCCAGAAAGTCGACACTGGGGTGGCTGGGAGCATGCGTGCCACTGTACTCTGGCCTGGGCAAAGGAGTGAGACTCCAACTCAAAAAAGGAGGGGGGGGAACAAAATACATGCATAGACACTTCTCAAAAGAAGAGATATGGGCAGCCAACAGACACATGAAAAAGTGCTCAGCCTCACTCTTCAGAGAAATGCAAATCAAAACCACAATGAGATACCACCTTAAAACAAACAATGGAATTTTATAGTTTCAAATCTTACATTTAAGTATTTAAGACATCTTTAGTAAATTTTTGTATACATTGAGAGATGGGGTGCAGTATTATTCTTCTGCATATGGCTAGCCAATTTTCTGAGAATCATTTATTAAATACACCGTCCTTTCCCAATTGCTTATTTTTGTTGACTTTGTCAAAGATCAGTTGGCTGTAGATATGTGGTTTTATTTCTGGGTTCTCTATTCTATTCCATTGATCTGTCTGTTCATTCATGTACACAGTACCATGCTGTTTTGGTTACTATGACCTTATAGTATAATTTGAAGTTAGACAGTGTGATGCCTCTGCAATTGTTCTTTTTGCTTAGAATTGATTTGGCTATCTGGGCTCTTTTTTGTTGTTCCATATAACCTTTAAGTTTTTTTATAGTTCTGTGAAAAATGAAGTTGTGATTTTGATTTTGATCAGGGTTGCATTGACTCTGTAGATTTATTTGGGCAGTATTGTTATTTTTAAATTATTAATTTTCTGGTTCATGAACATGGGATGTTTTTCCATCTGTTTGTGTCATCTACAATTACTTTATTTATGTATTTATTTTTAGATTGGAAAATATAGTTTATTTAGAAAGTAAATTGGACAGTGAGAGACAGAGAGAGAGAGAGAGATAGACATAGATCCACCTCTCCAAGGTAGGGGAGAGGGACAAAACTTAGGAAACTTGGTGGTGGCCATAGCTCAAAAAGCCCGTGGCCAAAACAGAGTCTAGTAAGGCAATGGCCTGATTACTCTCATGCTTTGCAGTTCTCTTTGTAGAGAACATTCACCTCCTTAATTAGATGTATTCCTAGGTATTTAGTTTTTTGGGGGGGATAGTATGAATGGCATTGCGCTCTTAATTTCGTTCTTGGCTTGAGAGTTGTTGATGATAGGAATGATACTAATTTTTGTACATTAATTTTATATCCTAAGAGTTCACTGAAGTAATTTATCAAGTCTAGAAACCTCTTAGAGGAGTCTATAGAGTGTTCTAGGAACACAATCAAATCATCCACAAACAGAGGTAGTTTGACTTCCTCTTTGCCAATTTGGATGCCTTTTATATTTTTATCTTGCCAGACTGCTCTTGCTAGGTCTTCCAGTATGATATTAAATAAGAGTAATGAGAGTGGGCATCCCTGTCTCATCCAGATCTGAGGGGGAATGTTTCAAATTTCTCCCAATTAAGTATTATATTGACTGTGAGTTTGTTGTATATTGGCTCTTAATATTTTGAGATGTGTGCCTTCAATGCCAAGTTTATTGAGGGATTTTGTCATCAGGGTTATTGGATTTTATCAAATACCTCTTCTGCATCTATTGAGATGAACAGTTTTTATTTTTGCTTCTGTTTATGTGGTGGACCATGTTTATTGATTTGCAGGTATTGAACCATCCTTGTATCCCTGAACCATCCTTGTATCCCTAGGTCATGATGGACATGTTTTCTATATGCTGTTGAATTTGGCTTCCTAGAATTGTGTTAAGAATTTCTGCATCTATATTCATTAAGGAATAGGCCTATAGTTTTCATTTTTTGTGTGTTCTTGCCTGGTTTTGGTATTAGTGTGATACTGGTTTTATAGACTGAGAGAAAAATCACTCCTCCTCTATTTTTGGGAATATTTTCATTAGGATTAGTACCAGCTCTTCTTTGTACATCTGATAAAATTTGGCTGTGCATCCATTTGACCCTAGGCTTTTTTTGTTACTGTTAGTTTTTTTTTATTACTACTGATTCAATCTCATTGGTCATTATCGGTCTATTTGGGGTACCTATTTCTCCTGGTTCAGTCTTGGTAGGTTGTGTTTTTCCATGAATCTATCCATTTCCTCTAGGTTTTTCAGTTTTTTGTCACAGAGGTGTTTGTAGTAGTCTCTGATGATCTTTTGTATTTCTGTGGCATCAGCTGTTATGTCATCTCTGTCATTTCTGATTCAATTCATTTATCTTTTATTCTTGGTTAGTCTAGCTAGCAGTCTGTCAATTTTGTTTTTCTTTTCAAAGAACCAAGTTTTTGATTCATCAATCTTTTATGTCTATTTATTTATTTATTTGGTCTCAATTTCATTTAGCTCTGCTATGTCTTTTTTAAAATTTTATTTTAAAGATGTGGGGTACAATTCAGGGTTAGGTATACAAATGGTCGTTGTACAGGTAAAGGTTAGGCCTCACTTTGGTCTCCACTTCACCTGATTTGAGATCAGTTGTGCTTATTGATGGCACCCCCCCATCTTTGTTAATCCTTCTCTTCTGCTAGCTTTAGGTTTATATTGTTCTTGTTTTTTCTAGTTCCTTGAGGTGCATGGCTAAGCTGTTGATATCAGTTCTATCTTCAATGTAAGCATTTAATGCTATAAACTTTTCTCTCAAGGACTTCTTTTGCTGTGTCCAAGAGGTTTTGATATGTTGTGTCACATTTTCATTTGTTTCAGCACATTTTTAAAATGTTGCCTTAATTTCATTGTTTACCCAAGGAGCATTCAGGAGTTAGACATTCAGTTTCCATGTATTGATGTAGTTTTAGGATCTCTTCTTAGTGTTGATTTCTAATTTTATTCCACTGTAGTCCAAGCAGATGCTTGGTATAATTTTGATGCTTTAAATTTATTTGAGACTAGCTTTATGGCCAAACATATGGTCTATTTTGGAAAATGTCCCATGCAGAGATGAGAGAAATATATATTCTGTGGTTGTTGATAGAAATTTATTTGGATATCTGTTAGATCCATTTGGTCTATAGTCCAGTTTAAGTTCAGTGTTAATTTTCTGCTTTGATGATCTGTCTAGTGATGTCAGTGGGGTGTTGAAGTCACCCACTATTGTTGTATTGCTAGTAATATGTTTTCTAAGGTCAAGTAGTGTTTGATTCATGAATATGAATGCTTTAATGTGTGGTGGTGCCTATATGTTTAAGATAGACAAATCCTCTTGAATTGCACCCTTAATCATTATATGAAACCCTTCTTCATTTTTATTTTGTTTTTGTTTGTTTTCTGGTTTTGGCTTAAGGTCAGAGTTATCTGATATGAGGATGGCTACTCCTGCTCCTTTTTTGTTTTCCGTTTGCTTGATGTATCTTTTTCCACCCATTTACTTTGAGCCTGTGATAGCCATTGGCAAGTGGGTGGATTCTTATAAGCAGCATATGGTTGGGTCTTTTTTTTTTTAATTCAGTTTGCCACTTTGATTTTTTAAGTGGGGCATTTAGACCATTTACATTCAAGATTAATATTTATATGGGAGGTTTTATTCTTGCCACAGTGTTGTAAACTAGCTGTTTGGGGGATTCAAATATGTAGTTTTAGAGCTTTATAGACTCTGAGCTTTGTACTTACATGATCTTTTATGATACTGAGTGTCATCATTTCATTTCCAAATTTAGAAATCCTTTGAGCATCTCTTGCAAAACCAGTTTAGTGATGACAAATTCCCTTAGTGCTTGTTTGTCAGGGAAGCGCTTTATTTCTCCTTTATTTTTGAAGTTTAGTTTGATTAGATATAAAACTCCTGGTTGGCATTTTTTTCTCTTTAAGGACATTTAAAATAGCTCCCCTCCCCATTCTCTTTTGGCTTGTAGAATTTCTGTTAGTTCTGGTGTTACTCTAATGTGCTTTCCTTTATAAGTGATGCAGCATTTCTCTCTTGCTGCTCTTAGGATATTTTCTTTCCTGTTGACTTTGGAGAATCTGACAGCTATATGCCTCAGTAAGGTTCTTCTTGCAATGCATCTTGCAAAAGTTCTTTGAACTTCTTGTATCTAGATGTCTAGCTCTCTCTCAAAACCAGGGAAGTTTTAAAATCATTTTTTTTTTTGAATTTTTTTTATACTTTTTATTTTCACTTCTCCCTCTGGAATGCCTAGGATTTCACTTTGGTAACTTTCCATAATCCCATATCTTCTGTAGGCTTTGCTTGTTTTTCTTAATTCTTATTTTATGCCTGTCTGACTGGATTATTTCAAAGGATCTGTCTTTCAGCTCTGAGATTCTTTCTTCCACTTGATTTAGCTTACTGCTAAAGCTTTGTATTGGGTTTTGTATCTCAATCATGGAGTCTTTTAGTTCTTTTTTTAAGGTGTCAACCTCTTCTTGTACTCCCTGAATTGTTCTACTCATTTCTTTGTGTTAGCTATCAACTTTCTCTTACATTTTATTGAGTATCTTTATAATCAATATTCTGAATTCATTATCTGACATTTCAGGCATTTCACTTTGGTTAGAGTCTGCTGATGAAGTGAAGCACTTTGGTCTGAGCACTTTGTTTTCAGAGTTGTTTCTCTGGTTCTTTCTCATCTGGATGAACTATGGCAGCTAATCTGTATGAGTTACTTTAATACAGATAGCCTGTGTATGAAGGCTTACCCAAGTGTTGGCTGGAATAATGATGTGTGAATGTAACGGGGGTGTGGGCCGGCTCATTGCCTCCTGAGAGGTTAGGGTGGCAGAGGTCTTGAGAGGCTTATCTTGATCCTCAGTGGTGTGCACTGGTATCAGCAAATTGCCTGTAGTATTGCATCATTCAACTTTCAAGCCAGCAGGTGACACCTATGGGGAAAGAACTGACTACTGCCAATGGGGATGGGTATTTACTTGATGCGTGCTTACTGGCAGAAGCTCTCTGCTGTCTCAGCCATGAGCTTGTCTGCAGAGAGCATTGTGGTCTGAGCTTCCCGTTCAGCCCCAGGGAGGGGAGAACAAAGATGGTCAGGGCCAAGCCAGGCAGGCCTCCCTACAAGTCCACCAATGACAGACAAAGGCACAGCTCTAAGGTAGGGTCTGGTATGGAGGTCTCAAGTACCCAGAGACACACCTTAGCAAAATGTTAGGGGACCTCCACTCTGCTCAGGAAGGGGAGGGTGGCCTAAACCCCTAGTCTAGAAGAGTAATAGCCCCGGGTACCTGGGGATATGTTTTGGTATTGAGCAGAGAGTGCACCAAAGCTCCAAAGACTCTACACCTGGGGGGAAGGGTGGCTCAAGTTTCTACTCCAGGTGATTGGCTATGTTAGGGCATAGAGGACAGAAGGCCTCATTGCCCAGGAAGATTGGTGTGGCTTAAACTACTAATCTGAGTATATGGAAATGGAGGCTGCCTGGTCCTTGGTATGAGGGGGCACACTTCCTCGACAGACTTGAAGGATAGGCTGTGGCCTCCCACAATACCTGCAGCCAATTCTATGTCACAACTAGCTGAGCCTGGCTTCAGGCCTCACCACCCAAGAGAAACCACAAGTTCAGAAACTCTCATACTACTCAGGCTGCTGATCCAAATGCAGAGGAATAAGGTCCCTCCCGCTGGTCTCCTGCCATTTAGACTTCTTTCCCAGATATATAGGAGTGGGACTCTCCTTTTCCTCGGTATTTCTGGGGCACACCACCCCTACTGGTCCAGGAGGGAGGCTGGGGTGCTTAGCAGTGGTGCTCACTGAATAGTGTCAGGTTGCAGAACTGACAATTTGCAGGGCCCACTGTTCATAAGAGACCATGGCTATAGCAACTCTCCTGCTCAGACTGCAGGTTCCAGAGTGTGAGAATGAGGACCTCTCTGCTAGGCTACTGTTCTGGGTGGTCCTCAGTACTGCTGAGACCCCTTGCTGCAACTGCCCTGAAGGGTGGGGCAGGGTGGGGTGCACAGGTAGTGAAACACAGAGACTTATTCCAGGTCGTTAATCTGATCCTGGCTCCTGAGTTCTCTTTCCAGGAGTAAATGTGACTTTGGCAGGTCCCTCATCACTCCCAACCTGTGGCTGGGATGAGCCCAGGTCTGACTCCAAATCCTCCGGGGACATTCACGCTCCCCACCTAGTTCTGCCTGTGGGAGGCTTCTCTTCCACTCCAGAGCAAGCGGTCTTGTCTCTGGGTTGAAACTGAAATTCCTGCAACAGTAGCTGTTGCTGACACTGGTCCCAGTTCAAAAATGCTGTCTTCCTCACTGATCCAGATTTGGGAGAACACCTGTGACTTTACTGGGTATCTTTTTCTCTCACCAACTCTCAGTCTCCCCCTGAGGCAGCTCCAGGGCCCAGGAGAAAAGGGGTGTCCCACTGTGGCCTGGTTTAAGCAGATCTCTGGTTGAAAGCTCTCAGAGGGGAGTTTTCAGTCCTGTCCCATGTTCTGGGGTTGCACTCACTTTTCTCTGCAGAGCACTATTGCAGGGACCTTCCCCCCTGAGATCTGGGGTGTCTTTAACCATTCTGATGAATATGTATTTTCCTTCTTGAATTTGGGTTCAGTCTGTTTATCTTCCACACTATTTTACAATGTTTGGATAGATGAAGCACGCCGAAAGCCTCTAATCTGTCATTTTGGGGGAAGAAGAGAGAGAGAGATGTATTTTTCTTTTTGAAATCTTACTTTTTAACAGTACTAAATGATAGAACCAGGAAAAAAGGCACCATTATTTATACTGAGAATGACTTATGTGATGTTTACAAATGCCTAATTGTGTTCATTAAGGTTAAGATTGACTGTGGAAGAAAATTTAATACAATTGAAAACAAATAGAAGTTTTTTTCTCTCTCTTGTGTAAACACAAGCAGACCAGGCTATTTGTTTTTCATTGCCCCACCGTATTTCCCAGTGTGGTCTCCACATCCAGTACAGCAGAAAGGGAGAAGTGGAAATGTCCCCTTTCTTTAAGTACTCTTCCAGGAAGTTGAGCTCCACCACTTATACTTGTTTTTACTGATCACAACTTAGCACGTAATCACGTTCAGCTCTCAGGGAAGCTTGAAAATCCAGGTCTTATTCTGAGTGGACTCACATCCACTATAACAGAAAGACTGCACGTTATTGGTTTTCCTTCTAATTCAGTGAGGTATTCTGTAAAATTATATGACGGTTCTTGATGAGTATTTGTTGATTACTCAGTGTGACTTCATGTTCCCTTTGTTTTGAGCAGCCTCTATGCCAACCACAAAGACATGAGAAAAAAGCCCACAAGCTTCTGCTGATGGCCCTTCAATGCAGAGCAGCCTCCAGAAACATCTCTAGGAGAGCCAGCTCTCTGGTCACTTCTGTCCTCAGACTTCCTCTCAATGCCTCTCAATCTTAACATGTATATTTTTACGTTTGTATTTAAAACAGGAATAAGGCGGGTTTACAATTCAAACTTCAAGCATTTCTTAATGAGAAAACATGATCTGAGACCATCAGACACTAACTTTTGATGCTCAGACATCCTGCTCTTCCAAATTAAAAACTTTTGTCCTCATGTCTATGGTCTTTGTAGCATATCTGAGGAACCTATTTTGACACACTGAAGCTGAGCACTAATACCTTTGTTCCTTTCTCAGATTCTTTTTCACTAAATCCATTAATATGTCCCAGAACATCAAGTGAGTTAAAAGAGGATTGTAATGAGGAAAAACAATGGCTAAGATTTTTAAGCATATTATTTGGATCTCACAACAAACTAAAGAGTCTGAGATTTATCTTAAAGTCCCTGGAGAACTTAGTGAGATTGAATAAAATTTAAACAAGGTGCTCTGGGGTTATCATTCCTTTTCTTGTTTGATACTGGCATATTGACGCTGGGGGAAGATGAATAAGCAATGACTTCCATTTGGTATATGTTTTAGAGATTTTGAATTTCCACCCCTACCCCTAAAAAAAAGCATAAATAGATTTTTTGCCTTGAGTGCAGCTTGCATTAGATTTTCTTTTGCCTCGGAGAAGACAACAATTTCTATTATAGTTGTCTGATAGTCACACAGAAGTTATGTGGACACCATTCCCGACATTAGCAATGATCACTTTTTGCTGAGGAGAAGGACAGGGCGGAGAGGAAGAGACTTAGATACATTGTAACAACTGAAGAACTATACTCCCAGAGGGAAGCCAGAAACAGTGTGTATGGTATCTTGATGTTGTTTCACATTACATTTGATTCAAAATAGGGGAATCAAGAACCCTTTGACCAGTCTTTATGCTGGCTTCCTGAGATTGACATGCATTGCAGTTGAATTAATTAAAACATAATCTGATCTAGGAAAGGAGACTTCTCTAATTTGGGAAGCACTAGAAACAGCCACTAAAGAATTTTGCTCAGGGACTTGGGATCAAAGCAATATTTTAAGAAGATTAATCTCTCATAGTTAAAAACAACCCCAAAGTGTTCATATTTCTATTAAAACAACATGAGATTTTTAAATGTATCTGTGTCAGTAAGTCATTTTTCATGTGTATTACAACTCAAATGCATTTAAAAGTCTTCCTTCAGACATTTATTGAGGTAATTTAAAACACCCGCTCTCCTGGCAGAATTTTTCCCATTTCTTTAACGACATTGGTCTTCCTAATGGATTCTGGAGTACACCTAAGTATACAACTCTTTGATTTCACAGTTCCATCTACCTACTGATGCTCTGGGTATCTTACTCTCTACTGGTATAATACTAACCTTGCTATCACTCATGAAGAGCAAACTCTTACCTTCTCCATGTCTATGAGTAGAGCCATCTAAATATCTCAGAATGATCTTAGGCTGAGTTCCATTCTTTAGCTATGTATCTGGGTGTGTGTGTTTGAAACGTGAAATATTTTATAAAAATGAAGTCATATATAAAATAGACTACAAAACATGGAGGACTCCCAATATCACCCTGAAACCCCAAAATGGCAGAGACCCAACAAAGAAAGAAAACAACAGACCAAATTTCCTGATGAACATACATGCAAAAATTCTCAACAAGATTCTAGCAAATCACATCCAACAGGACATTACAGGGATTATTTGTCATGACCAGATGGGCTTTGTTTCCAGCATGCAAGGTTGGTTCAACATACATAAATCAATAAATATAATCCACCATGTAAAATCAAAGTCTATATGATTATCCCAATAGATACAGAAAAGGCATTGGATAAAATACAATATCCATTCTTGATAAAAACCCTCAACAACTAAGTATCAAAGGAATAGTCCTCAAAATAATAAGAGTCATCTATGACAAACTCATAGCCAGCATCATACTTAGTGGGCAGAAGTTGGAAACATTCCCATTAAGAACTGGAATAAGACAAGAATGTCCACTCTCACCACTCCCATTTAACATATATGGAAGTCCTAGCCAGAGTGATCAGACAGGAGAAATTAGGGGTATGCAAATAGGAAAAGAGAAAGTAAAATTATATCTCTTTGCAGATAATATGATTCTATACCTAAAAATTTCTATAGGCCCACCCAAAATCTTCTAGCACTGATAAACAACTTCAGTAAAATATCGTAATACAAATCAGTACCAGAAAAAATCAGTTGCATTTCTATACGCCAATAACAGACAGGCTGAGAACCAAATTGAAAACATAATCTAATTCACAATAGAAACAAAAAAGTAAAACAACTCAGTATTCATCTAACCAAAGAGGCAAAATAACTAAAAACACTGTCTAAAAAATCAAAGATTACACAAGCAAATAAAAGAAGATTTCACGCACAAGTCTCAGAAGATTCAATATTGTCCATACTACCTGATACCAGGTGGGGAGTGGCACAAATCCTGTGGATTCTTTGACTCATTTCTAAAGTGAATTTTAGAGTGACCAGCAACATTTTTAGCAAAGTTTATTAAAGAAAGAAAGGAGGAAGAAAAAAAAAAAGGCGACATGCCAGAGTTAGCATGGGTAAAAGAAACCATGTTTTTTGGTCTTCACAATCGACCTGATATACCTTTCCAGTGACTGATACCATAGAAAGGTAGAGCCCAGGTAGCCATTAGTCTAGAGACTGACACACTGGGCTTCTGATGAGAGAAGAGAGAAGGGGAAGGGTTGTCTTTTCCTGACCACATTGTCTTTAGCAGGAGACCTGCCAGACTTTTCGAATTCACAAGCTCCTTAGCTAAAAGGTGGTTTATTATTATTTCTATGTCTTTGGTCAGTTAAGAGGATGGTCTTTGACCTTCCACCTTCAACAGGGAACATGAAAAATTCTTAGTGATTATTATGCTAAACCAAGAATTGAAAGGTTGGACTGTTCTATTCTTGCATCTGATGGCATATTCTTTTGACTTGCCAAGGGGGTGAGGTAGCTGTCAGCTTGGTTTACAGTAAAATGTAATTTTTTAAATGTCTGAATGCTTCCTAAAATCTGCCTATGGGAAATTTTTCTATCTATATCTAACCTATGTTAACTACCCTGCTTCAATACCCAAAGCAATCTCTATCAAACAATCAACAATAGTTTTTCACAGACCTGAAAGAGACAATTCCTAAATTCATGTGGAAGCAAAAAAGAGCACAAATAATCAAAGAAGTCTCCAGCAAAAAAGAAAAAAGCTGATGGCATCATACTCTTAGATTTTTAAACTTTGGCTACCATAACCAAAACAGCATGGTATTGGTACAAAAATAGACACATAGACCAATGGAACAGGATAGAGAATCCTGAAATAAAACCACAAACCTACAATCAACCTATCCTTGACAAAACCAACAAAAGCAAATATCAGGAAGTGATACTCTATTCAGCAAATGGTACTGAGAAAACTGGCAAATCACATGCAGAAGAATTAAACTGGACCCCCAGCTATCACCATATTCAAAAATTAACTCAAAATGGATCAAGACTTAAACATGAAATCTCAAACTATAAAAACTTTAGAAGAAAACTTAGGGAACACCCTCATGGATATCAGCCCAGGCAATGAATTCATGGCCAGGTTCTCAAGAGCAAATGTAGCAGAAACTAAAATAATTCACAGGTGGATCCTTATCAAACTAAAAAGCTTCTGCACACCAACAAAAATCATCAAGAGTAGAGGCAACCCACAGAATGGGAGAAATATTTGTAAACTATGCATCTGACAAAGGCCGAATATCCAGGAACTCAAATCAATCAACAGGGAAAAAAAAAAAAAACCTCATTAAAAAGTGAGAAAAGACAGGAACAGAGTCAAAAAACGAGATGTTGGAGAGGCTGTGGAGAAAAGGAGACGCTCTTATGCTATTGATGGGAATTTAAGCTGGTTCAACCCCTGTGGAAAGAAATTTGGAGCTTTTTTGCAGAATTAAAAATTGTTGTCATTCGACCCAGCAACCCGACTTCGGAGAATATACCCAAAGGAGCATATATCCTTCTACCAAAAAGACACCTGCATGTGTCTGTTTATTACAGCACTATTCACTGTAGCCAAAACAAGGAACCAACCCAGATGCCCATCAATGGTGGACTGGATAAAGAAAATGTGGTACACATACACTCTGGAATACCACACAGCCATAAAAGGAATGAAATCATGGCATTTGCAGTAACATGAATGCAGCTGGAGACCATCACCCTAAGTGAAGTACAACAGAAACAAAACACTGAACGCCACGTGTTTTCACTCATAAGTGGCTACTAAATACTGGGCACATGGGTGCGAGAATGGGAACAATAGACACCAGGTACCACTGAAGGGAGAGGAAGGGAGGCAAAACTACCCATTAGGTCGCGTGTACACCACTGGGGGGAATGGGCTTGTCAGAAGCCCAAGCCTTACCTTCATACAATATAGTGATGTCAAAAAAAAAAAAAAAAATCCCACATGTATCCGATGATTCTAAAATTAAAATAGAGGGCTCCTAACAAAGCCAGGAGGAGTAATATGAATTCTTCCCAACGAGACGTCCACTTAGGAATCTTCGCCCTCCTCTAAACCCCTCAGGAAAGACCTGACCCATGTCTACAGAAAACATTTGGAAGCCATCAGGTTGGATGAATCCTAAATTTCCTTCTGTTTCTTCATACATCATCATGCTATGAATGCACATAATCTCTGCTTCAACAGGTGAAATTTTTATCAGTCCTATATTTTTAACACTCAGATGAAATCCTTCTAATGCCAAACCTTCTATCATTCTGCAATCCCTCACTTCTTCTTCTCTAAATCCCCAGAATTTATTAATCTCACAGTACCGTTTACCTTCTATCTTAGGATAAACTAAAAGTTCCTTGAAGGCAGGACTTTGCTGTAAACCATCTGGTAGGAAAGGACCTTCAATATAAGTGATTTTTAAAAAGTGAACTTGGTAGAATATAACCTTTGGGGATATTCTGGAATGCATCAGTGAATAAAGAAAGCCTGCCCTGCTTCTTCACAACTGAGTTTTTTAATAAACTAAATATGAAGTGACACCAGCAGAATCAGACAGGTCTCTTAATAAAAATGAGACATTTTGGACCAAAAACATCGTGGTACAAAGCTAGAGGGAGGCATCCACAGACCACCTTCACTCGTGACATCAGTAGCGAGTTCCGGGGTCCCTAAGACCACACCGGGATTCAATAATTTGCTGGAAGTATTCATGGGACTCATGAAAACGGTTATGCTTTCAGTCTTGGCTCATTGCAGTGAAATGATATCGATTACATCAAGGGAACAGACGTTTGGGGCAGAGTCCAGGAAAGTTTCCAGTGCAAAGCTCTCAGTGGTCATCCCCCAGGAGAATCATGGCTAGGACTGCCTTTTCCAGGATTGGTTGATGTGTGGCAGTATGCATGGAGTATTGCCAGTCATGGAAGCTCAACTGAGCCCTGAGACCCAGAATTTTTATGCGGACTCCTCAAATAGGCATGGCTGAATGCCCCCATGCTATATCTGTGTCTTCTCCGTCTGGAAATTAAACTGATACCACATGACTCAAAGCCTTCACCCTAAACCACGTTGTTAGATAATCTAGCGTGACTTCAGGCACTCAGACAAACATTGCAATACCAAGGACTTAGAGATCACTTCTCAAAAGCCACGGGCAAAGACTAGATCTCTCTTTTGACAAAGCTAGATTCTTTTTTTTTTGTATTATTCTTTATCCTATTTTATTTTAAAGGTGTGGGGTACAATACAGGACTAGGTATACAAATAGTCATTGTACAGGTAAAGTTTGGGCCTCACTTTGGTCCCCACGTCACCTGGTTTGAGAGATCAGTTACCCTTATGGATGAAGTGTGCCCCCCAGCTCCCTCCCCTGGCAGTTTCCCAGTACTGCCAATCCCTTTCTTATAGTATTATGATAATTGTTCAGGGTCCACTTATGAGTGAGAACATGCAGTACTCAGTTCTTTGTTTCTATGATAGATCACTGAGTATCACAGACTCTAAATCCATCCAAGTTGCTGTAAAGTTCATAATTTTGTCCTTCTTTATGGCTGCATAATATTCCATTGGGTATATGTACCACATTTTTATGTTAATCCAGTCTACCTTTGATAGGCAGCATGGTTTGGTTCAATGTTTTTGCTATTGTGAATAGTGTTGCAATAAACATGCATATGCAGGCATCTTTCTTGTAGAATGATTTGAGTTCCTCCGGGTATGTTCCCAGAAGAGGGATTGCCAGGTAGTATGGGAGGTCGATTTTTAGACCTTTTAGGAACTGCCATACTTTTCCACAGAGCTTGTACTAGTTTAGACTCCCACCAACAATGTAGAAGTGTTACCTTTTCCCCACATCCCCTCCAGCATCTGGTGTTTTTTGAGTTATTGATGACGGCCATCCTGACTGGGGTTAGGTATCATACTTCCAGACTTTAAACTTTATTACAAGGTTACAATAATCAAAACAGTCTGGTATTGGGGTGTTGGGACAACAACAGGCATATAGATCAATGGAACAGGATACAGATTCTGGAATCAAAACCTCAGTTTCTCAACCAACTCATCTTCAACAAAGCCTCCACTAACAGCCACTGGGGAGGGGAGAACTTATTTGTAAATGGTGCTGGGAAAATTGGCTGACCACATGCAAAAGATTAAAACAAGACCCCTACCTATCACCATATACAAAAACCAACTCTAAATGGATCAAAGAGCTAAACATAAAATTTCAAACTACAAGAACCTTAGAAAATGCAGGGGATACCCTTGTGGAAATTGGAACTAGCAACCAACTCCTTATCAAAACCCCAGTGTCCATGCCATAGGAGATAAGATAGACAAGTGGGACCTCATCAAACTGAAAAGTTTCTGCAAAGCAAAGGAAACCATGAAGAAAGTGGAGAGACAGCCCACAGACTGGGAAAAATATTTGCCAACTGCATATCCGACAAAGGCCTAACATCTAGGATCTACAAGGAACTCAAATGTGCTGAAAAGAAAAAAACAAGCAGGCCTATTAAAAAGTGGGCAAAGGATAACAATAGACACTTCTCAAAAGAAGACACGCACACTAGCAGTCAACAGATACATGAACAAATGCTCAGCCTCTCTAATCATCAAAGAAATGCAAATTTAATTATTAACTACACAAATGACAACTGAATATATGGAAAATAAGAAGGGAAAAGTTATTCACCCAGGAGCAACCACTTTCACAACTCTGAGATTCATCTACTCAGAAAGAGATGGCACTGCTGAGTGCGGTAGCTCAAGCCTGTCATCCCAGCACTTTGGGAGGCCAAGGTGAGAGAGGATTATCTGAGCCCAGGGGTTCAAGACCAGCCTGAGCAACTTGGTGAGACCTCGTCTCTACAATAAATTTTTTAAAAAATTAGCTGGGCACAGTGGCACACACCTGTAGCTCCAGCTACTTGGAAGACTGAGGCAGAAGGATCGCCTGAGCCCAGCAGTTCGAGGCTGTGATAGCCATGAGCACACCACTGCACTCCAGCCTGGGCAACAGAGTGAGACTCCAACTCAAAAAAAAAAAAAAAGAAAGAAAGAAAGAGATGGAACTTATGTGTGTGAGAAAATCCTGAACTGCACCTTCTGGTTAGGAAGGTATACATTAGAGCACTCCTAAGAATGGCCATTTGGTTTCCTCCCCAGTAACTCTAAAGCACTCTTTCTCGGTTTCAGTGCACTGAGGAAGCTGGGATGACAAGGAATTCGAAGTAAATTACAATGGCTGATTCCAACTTAAACACCTCACTCATAGAGCAGCACCTCCTTTTAAAGGCGCGTGTGCTTTTCTAGGCATGCTGCCTTGTCCGAAGTTTCAAACCTAAGATGGAAATAGCTGATGTGTCATAGGATGCTTTTCAGGGAAAAAGATCTTCCTTAGGATGCATTTCCAAGGAGCTACCTTTCCCCAATCCTCTGCCTACTGTCTGGAGGAAGGGCAGATAGGGATTACTCCGTAGTAACAGACCTACATATCAGCTGGTTCCTTATGAGAGACCCCCAGATCACACCACGGCAACTTACCCAACCATCACATTGAAGGGCCTGCAGTTCCCTGCCTAACCCTTGCCCCATCCCAACCCCTCTCTACCCCTCTGTGTTAGTAGGCATGTTGTCCAATAATTTTCTAAGGAAAGGCTCAATTTCCCAGGAACCATCAGTATGCTGTTATTTACATTCAAATTCAAGAGCAACACTGCCAGTCAGCATAGTCATCGTAATAACTAGTACTGGATTAAGACATGAGAATTTTAAAACTACAGCAAGATTGTGGCTCAGTGGGTTTAGGGTAATGTCAGAAACATAGCTTTTTTTTTTTTTTTCAAAAGCCCTCCAAATTATCGGGTCCAGGCTCCTGGCTAAGAACCCTAACTTATAATAGTAAAACAACTTGAAAACTAAGAAAAAGATTGGATTAGACACTCTGCTAAATAAGAACACTTAATCAGTTCAGCTTAGGCAACTGCATTTTAAATACTTGACCAAGGTGTAAAACATTTTCTCAGAGAACAATTGCAACTGCAATATCTTGTTGGCTTTACACATACAAATAGCGGGTAGCCTGGAAAACGGGACTTGCATAAGAACTGCTGGTGCTAGAACAGCCAACATTTTAAACAAAACAGAAGAGACGGGCAGGGCCTAGTTACAGTCAGCACGTGGAGCAACTGGGACTCCCGTATACTACTTGGGGAGTGTATGTTTTACGCTCACTTTGAAAAACTGGCAGGTTCTACTGAGGTTGAACTCATGCCTGCTCTATGACTCAGCCATTATATTTCTAACATTCCTGGATACGAATGCAAGCATGTGCCAAATGCGTACCCAAGAATGATAAGAGCAGCATTTTTCATCGTGGCCCCACACTGGGATCCACAGAAGAATCGATAGACTGTAGGGCATACATACAGTGGAACAGACGACAGTGAAATGAAACAAGCAAACTACAACTACATATGGCAATGCAGATGAATGTGATTGTGAACCAAAGCAGCCAGACAGCAGAGTGAATAAATTATATGATTCTATTTATACAAAGTTCAAAGGCAGATAAGACTAACCTACGATGGTAAAGGCAGAAGACCGAGGTGGAAGGATCACTTAGTCCAGCAGGTTGAGGCTGTGGTGGCCGTGAGCGTGCCACTGCACTCCAGTCTGGGCGACAAAGTAAGACTCCCTCAAAAAAAAAAAAAAAAGAATAGTGGTTACTTTTGTTGGGCGGGATAATGAGTGGGAATCATGGCAAGGGAGGTTCCTGGGTTGCTCTGATCTTTTTTTCTCTTAACCAAATTCCTAACTAAGAGGCATAGAGAGTCACACCTGATAAGAGCTCATCAGACAGGGTTTTATTACCCTATTACCCTATATACTAAAGTTTGTCTTCAAATCTGACTCTGGTATAACATTACACGAAAGATAAAAAAACAAATCAAAGTATTTTATGACCTTCCAAAACTGTCTCTTGGGGACTCCAGGCACCTTGTCAAAGACTTACCTTTTCTCTCTGAAGTCTACCCATGTATAGGACTTCATCTATATATGGAGAAACAAGAATTTTTCTGCCTCCTTATCTTAACAAGACATCTCCTCTACTGATTTTCAAAATTCCTTAGCTAGAAACTACACAATTCCAGTCAAGAAATATTTGAATCCATCCATAATCTGCAAGCCCCTACTTGGAAATGTCCTGCATTCCCGGGCTTAACCAATACAAATCTTTCATATATTGATTTATAGTTTTTGTAACTTCTGTCTCCTTCAAACGTATATAACCAAACTGCAATTCAACCACCCTGGACATGTGTTTTCAAGACTTATTGAGGCTGGCCTGTACCTGGTCACTCACATTTGACGCAGAATAAACCTCTGCAAGCATATTTGGCTGAACCTGGAATTTGTGCACCAACACTGGTATTGCTCTATTTCTTTATCCTTATTGTGGTTTCACAAATTAGTTATGGTAAAAATGTATCACACTATACACATAGACTTTGTATATTTTCCCGGTGTGTCGTATACATCTTTTTGATAAACATTTTTTTAAAAGGGGAAGAGGATCTCTAGTAAAAACTTTTATGACTATTCAAAGAAGGTCCTGCATGAGTAGTTACCAATTAATTTCTTGGGAACTTTGCAGAACAAAGTGGAACACAGGCAGCAGGCTATGGCCACTGACGCCCCTGCACACTCAGATCTTTGGAATGCCTCTGATACACTACCGTCAACCTACCACCAGGTTCCTGTGACCCCTGACCTACCCTCAATCTGCCAGCAATGTGGAGAAACTGACACAAACAGAAGCTTGTTCCCTCTGTGCGTTCCCTCATCCTTATCCTTCTAGTCCAAAATGCAAATAGCAACAGTTAGACCGTGATTTCTAGTCTTTAGGGTGTCAAAGGTAGCAACTGGTAGTAAATGGGATAAAGGGTCATCCCTGGTGGACACGGGGACCATCACACTGTGCAGCAATAACTAAACACGTGATACAGGCCCTAAGACGGCATACAGGCAAGGTCATCCAACATAAGCCCTTAGCTAATGCCAGAATATCCCCTGAATAAATGGTCCAAGCCTTTGGTGGAAGCTCTGGTGACAGGAAACATATTACCTTGTGAGGAGAGTATAGGTTATGCCCCCACAAGGGCTAATATGGATACAATTACAATAATAGCTAACACTCAGTGCGTTTCCCATGTGTCAATAAGTGTTCTAAGTACTTTATATAAACAACTCATTTAATTCTTCCAACACAACCCATGAGATAGATATCACCATCTTTCACATATGTCAAAGCTACAATGAGAGATCACATGGCTTCAAATTCTGTATTCCTTTTTTTTCAAATTGAAGTTTATTTTATTATGGAGATGTGGGGTACAAGTAAGGATTAACTGCACAAGTAGACTGCATGCATGTGAATTCTGGGCCTCCAACTGGCCCTCATTCCCCCGGTATAGGACCAGGTACACTTTGTGTTGTTAGGTGTCTCCCTCTTTTCCCTGCCACCTCCAGCAGTGCCCAGCAACTGCAGATTCCTCCCTTGTGCTAATGTGGAATTAATGTTCAGGTCTCACTTATGAGTGAGAACACATGGTGATCAGTTCTTTGTTTCTGTGATAGATTGCTGTGTATCATGGTCTCCAACTTCATCCAATTGGCTGCAAAGTCCATGATTTTATTCTTCTTTATGGCTGCATAATATGCCATTGTGTATACCTACCACATTTTCTTTATCCAGTCCACTTTCGATGGGCAATAGGGTTGATTCCATGTTTTTGCTGTTGTGAATAGTGTGGCAATAAACATTCGTGTGCAGGTCTTTTTGGTAGAATGGTTTATATTCCTTCAGATATAATCCAAGGAGAGAGATTGCTGGATTGTATGGAAGGTCAATTTGTGTTCTTTTAGAAATCACTACACTGTTTTCCATGGAAGCTGAACTAGCTTGCACTCACACCAACAGTGTAGAAGCATTCCTTTTTCTCTGCACCTATGCTAGGGTCTGGTTTTTTTTTTATTAATGATGGCCATCCTTACTGGAGTTAGGTGGTGTCTCATTGCCATTTTGATTTGCATTTCTCTGTTGATTAGTGAGTCTGAGCATTGTTTCATGTATCTGTTGGATGCTTCCATGTCTTTTGAGAAACGTCTTCTTTTGACAAGTGTCTGGTCATGTCCTTTGCCCACATTCTAATGGAGTTATTTGATTGTTTGTTTTCCTTTCACTTCATGTGAGTTCCTTGTAGATCCTGGATGTTAGGCCTTTATTAGATACATAATTTGCAAATATTTTTTTCCCATTCCATGGCTTGTCTCCCTACTCTCTTGATGGTTTCTTTTCCTGTGCAAAAGATTTTCAGTTTGATGAGGTCCCACTTACATAACTAAGCTTTTATGACATTCGATACTTGGTGAAGAATTTGTTGCTTACTCTGATGTGCATAGGGGTGTTTCCTATGTTTTCCTCTAGGAGTCTTACAGTTTGAGGTTTTAGGATTTTGATCCATTTTTAGTTTATTTTTGTATGTGTTGATAGGTAGTTTCACTCTTCTGCATGTGGTCAGCCAGTTTTCCCAGCACCACATGCTAAATATGGTCTTCTTTTCCCAGTGGTTGTTATTGGTGGCTTTGTCAAAGATGAGTTGGTTGACAGACTGAGTTTTTGCTTCCAGATTCCGTCCTGTTCCATTGTTCTATGTGCCTATTCCTGTACCAGTACAAAGCTGTTTTGGTTACTGTAGCCTTGTAGCAAAGTTTAAAGTCTGGAAATGTAATACCTCTCACTTTGTTCCTTTTGCTGAGGATTGCTTTGGCTACTTATTCTCTTTTTTGTTTCCATATAAATTTCTGTACTTTCATTTTCCGATCTGAGAAAAATGATATTGGTAATTTAATGAGTATTGCTTTGAGTCTATAGATTGCCTTGGGTAGGATGGACATCTTGACAATATCGATTCTTTCGATCCATGAGCATGGAATGTTTTTCCATTTGTTTGTTTTACCCTTGATTTCTTTGAGCAGCATCTTGTAGTTCTCATTGTAAAGATCTTTCATATCTCTGATTAGGTGGATGCCAAGGTGTTTCACTTTTTTGTGGTTATTGTGTGTGGGATTGTGCTTTTTATTAGGTTTTCTGCCTTCTGCTTACTGGTATATAGAAATGCAACTGTCTTTTGCACATTGATTTTGGGCCCCAAGACTTTACCAAAGTAAATTATCAGTGCGAGGAGGCTTTTGACAGACTGCCTGGGATTTTCATATTGCCCACAAAGAGGGATAGTTTACCTTCCTCTTTTCCTATTGGGATACCCCAATTTCCTTCCCGAGCCTGATTTCTCTGGCTAGGGCTTCCAGCACTGTGTTGAACAGCAGGGGTGACAGTGGACATCCTTGTCTCATTGCCATTCCTAAGAAGGAGGCTTCCAACTTCTGCCCACTGAGCAAAATGCGGGCCGTGGGTTTATCATAGATAGTTCTTACTGTTTCAAGGAATATTCCTTCTATGCTTAGGTGCTCAAGGATTTTTATTGGGAAGGGATTTTATGAAGCCAGCATCATACTGATACCCAAACCTGGCAAAGACCCAACAAGGAAAGAGAATTATAAGCTAATCTCCTTGATGAACATAGACACAAAATTCTAAATAAGATTCTAGCAAATCAGATCCAACAACACATCCAAAGGATCGTCCACCCTGACCAGGTGGGCTTCATTCCTGGAATGCAGGGTTGGTTCAACACTCACAAGACCATAAATGTAATTCAGCACATCAACAGATATGAAACCAAGAACCACATGATTATATCATTAGACACAGAAAAAACGTTTGACAAAACCCAGATCCTGTATTCTTAACTACCATATTACGCTGTCTCCAAGAGAGGAGAGGAGCTGTCCAGAGTTCTGTTTTCTCCTACT
Organism: Cephalopachus bancanus; assembly: GCA_027257055.1. Lineage (NCBI taxonomy): Eukaryota > Metazoa > Chordata > Mammalia > Primates > Tarsiidae > Cephalopachus > Cephalopachus bancanus. The sequence continues at coordinate 6,565,670 of JAPVLO010000042.1, forward strand.
TGCGGGTGCCCTGGCAGCCAGAGATGTGCCCCCACTTACCCTCTCACTGCCACCCAGGCCTGAAAGTCTCTCCTGATTTAATTAGGGCCCCTGGCTCTTCAAAGCATTAGGTGGGTTCTCCACCATCACTGTGCTCAGTCAGGGACCAAAGGTGCTGGCATCTCAAGCATTGATATTGTTTATCAGTACCGTTTATAGACATTTTACTTAAGTCACACCCAGACTGGACTTTGGACCTTAGCCATTTGCTACACCTGTCCTTAGTGCTGTCTGGTCAAAACCAAAGTTCTGCCATTAAAACTGGGACACTGTCTAGACCTCCGCTTTCCTTAAAGCTCTTCTCAAAGATCACTGTTCCCAGCATGCTGATGCCTCAACCAGACATTTTGTTAACTTTCTACCTCAAAATGCACCATCCAACCCAATCTTTTTCTCCAAGAAGTCTCCGAGACACTTAGGTAAACTTGTGACTTCAAGTAGAAAGGGAGAGAAAAGCACCTATGCAGCTTCTTTGCTGGACTGGCAGCAATGTCCAAATTTCAAATGCAAATAAAATGCGTAATATGCATCTGCCCACCTGCCATGTCTGAGCCCCTGACCCTGTCCAGCTACCTGTTTACTGAGAGGCTCCCTATACCCCAAGCTGTGATGTAGTTCACTGGCTACTAAAGTTGTATGATAATTGTTTTTTCTGTCAAGATTTTCTCTCACCACAAGTACATATGAAATCAATCTACAGTGTTTTTTCTGAGCACTGCCTGATGGATGCCCTAAAACTCATGGACAAATGAGTGGAAAGCATATGATTTTTCTTTTTTTGAGTGGGAGTCTCACTCTGTCGCCCAGACTGGAGTGCAGCGGCCGCTCCCGGCCACCGCATCAAACTGCTGGGCTCCGGCGATCCTTCCACCTCAGCCTTCCAAGTAGGTGGAACTACAGGCATGAGCCCCACACCCGGCTCATTTTTTATTTATTGTAGAGATGAAGTCTCGCCAAGTTGCCCAGGAGGGTCTCGAACCCGGTAATCCACTTACCTCAGCCTCCCAAAGGCGCGGGATTACAGGCTGAGCCACCGAGCCCGGCTAAGCATATGATTTTACTAAATGATTCACTGCAGTGAGGGACCTTCTAGCCTGAACTACTTTTGGGGGAACGCTGTTCTACCACACATATTTGTGCATGTAGATAGTAACCTCTCTCAAACACTTGTGGCCTCGCAGTGGCCCTTCTTGAAGTAACTAAACTGATTGTTTGCAGGATGGGCAAAGTTCAGCCAGACCTCCTCTGTGTCTTTTTGAAATCTGCCTTCCTTTGCTAGATTTCCTTGATCGACTCTGGTCTGCAGTAAGCTTCATGCTAAAGACTTTGCCTCTGGAAGTCAGTCCTGCAGTTTTCCAACTTCTCCTGAGATCAGGTGAGTATTCTTTTTTTTTTTTTTTCCCTTTTTTTGGAATCCAGTATAAGCAAGCCTCTATCATTTGAGTGAAGCATGTTCTCCAAAGAAATTTACCTGAATTAAAGCTAACATGTATACTCCATCTTACTTCTGTTGTCTTCTTAATTGTTTCTGAACTCAAAGGAGAACTAGGACTACTACTTTGAGAGCCCCTCAAACTCTCTAAACTATTCCACTGTCATAAAAGCCTCAGTAAACTCAAGGACAAAAGGTTTACCAGCACTGGACCAGCAGCTCCTGAGTCTTCTGTTATTCCCTCCCTGTGGCGGTTTCTGATGCTGGTGCTTTGTTTTATTATTTTGCCACTTTATCTTGCCTCCAGTTCCACTCAAACGACCAGAGCTCCTTCAGTTAGCAGCGTTCAACATTGGCTGCCTCTCCAAGGCAGCCGCTTTAAGGGACTCTTTCCCAAATGACACTTCACTTGATTGGGACAGGAAAACAAACACCAACAGATTCTCACAGCTGTATCTGGTACCGCCATCAGAAAAGTGATCCAGGGTTGTTGTGTTTTAATTTTTCCAGGTTCTCAAAGATATTTTTCTTCTGTTTTCCATCGTAAGCTCTGCTTTCACTAGGCAGCTCACTCAGGAGTGAGCCAACCCTGCATCTCCTTCTCATCCCTCTATCAATGATGAGACATTAAAAATTCAACTTCCTCTTCTTTAGTGAACAATTATCTCACTCATTGGCTTGATTCACTGATCTCTTAATGACAGCTTTCCTGCGGTTTCCTTTGAATGTTTAAAATATGAGACAACCTCATCTTGTCAAGCTGAAAGCTGTGGATGAGTTTTTAGTAGCTGTTTCCAATAAATAATTTCAAGGGGTTTCAAATTATCCATCATCTGACAGCTCTTGGGAAGATTTTCTCATCTCCTTCAGGCATAAAAAACCATTTCTAACCTCCATGCTGTCCCACTGATTACCCGCAATGATTTTCAAGATCAGTTCCATTCTTTTGAAAGAACCTCTCTCCCCATCAGTATTGATGGGTGCTTTGAATGAATGCATGCCCAAGAGGAAGGGCTGTCTGGGACTGCCCTTCCCTGGCAGGATGCAAATACATTATAAATATTAGAGTGGGATATCAATTATGTTTCTATAATACCTTGTGAAAAGATGTACCTGTTGGGAGGAAAAGATGTAGAAAGGAAGAACCTAAAACAGCTTCTGATGGGAGAAGGCAAAAGGAATACCTTCACCCAAGGAAAAAGCATCAAGTAACAGAGACATTCTGGTTGGAAAAAGTCGCTAGGGATTTGTGCTATTCCTACCTATCACTACAGCTTCCTTCCTCCTTCCCTTCCCACGGAAGGACAGAAAGGAAAACTCAGAGATGGGAACTAGAAAGGAGCGCAGTCTTCAGTCCATTCGTAGCTGGTGGAGAAAGACTGAAATAGCAGATAGACTGTATGGCAGTGAAGAGGTTCTAATGACGCTCCAGAAATGACAACTTCAGCAGAGACGTTACAGAACTAGAAAGTGCAGCCTTTAGACATCTTCACACCCAGAGGACCTGAAGGTCAAAGGCTAAAATTGGGGTTCTAACCCTAGGAATTCGTTCTGACTCAAATAGACATTCTGAATATTTTAAAAGGCTTTTTAAAATTAAAAAACAAGGTCAAGTTTGGATTAAGCTTTGATCATCCAAGTGTGCAAAATACTACTAATAACTCCTCTACATGTATTTCCTTGACTCTTACACCGTGCTTTATTGATACTGAGTGTATTTTTTATATTGCGATGCTTAGTTCTATTTAAAAGATTTTTTTACTTGTTGTGTTTAAGAAAAGCCATGCTATTAAACAAACCAACCTATGAGCTAAACTCTGGGGCTGTGTGTAAAAATGGAAAGTGTTTCCTGGACCTAAAGAGCTCACAAGCTAATTGAGGAGATACATTTACAAATAACTCTAATGAATGCAGTTGGTGAGAGTCTTCTCTTCACATCATCATTGCCGCAAAAAAATAAACTGAACGCACACAACCGCAAGTAAAAAAGAAGTCCTCTTCCAGTGTTCTCTGTCTTATCACCACCTAATTATGCAAACCAGAAAGCTAATTCTCAAACCCCCACACCAAACCCAGTCTATCACCACGATAGTCGATGTGACCACTAACGCTAGTTCAGGGGTGTCTGGAGAAGCTTCCAACACCAGCTCTTGAAGCCACACCATTGCCCAGATGACTGAACTGACGCCTGACTACTTGTCCCACGTACTCCACCCCCCCTCCAATTTGTTCGATGGACAGGAGCCGGCCTGCCTTTGCACAGCACAGACCCGACTGTGCCATGTCCCTGCTCAGAGCCCTTCAAACACTTGTCCTTGTTCTTCCGATTCAGACCAACGCTCTCTGCCCGGCTTACAGACACCCGCACAGTCTGGCAACTACTGGCTCCTTCTTCACCAGAGGCCAAGCAGCTCCCCGCCCTCCATCATGCAGCCCCTGGAGGGTGCCAGCTCCTGCACCCGGGCTCTCCAAAGGCCAGTCCCGCCGCCTGGCCCATTGCTCCTGGCCTGGCCAGCTCCCACTCAGTCTTCAGAGGATGACCACGTGCTGTGTCCCCTTTCTCACACCCGCCTGGAAGCAGGTGCAAGTTTGCATTTATTTGTATGATGATTGGCTGAACAGCTGTTTCTCCAACCAGACCAGCACAGTGCTTGATACATACTGAGAATTTAAATGTTTGCTGAATGGATTAGTAGGTTCATACGCCATTAAAAGGGTTCTGCAAAATGAGATTCATAAACGAAAGTGCTCCGAAGACAGATTTACAAAAAAAATCTTTTGAACTGGGCCTTGTAAGGTGAGTTGCAATTTGTTAGGAGGATAAATAATGAAGAAGGAAAAAAAAACATTTGGGGTGGAAGGAGTGACCTGGCAAAAACGTTTTGAAAATGTGCACAGTTGGCCCTTAAACAGCATGGGTTTGTCTGAACTGTGTAGATCCACTTGTATACGGACTTTTATTTATTTTTTATTTTTTTGAGTCGGAGGCTCACTCTGTCACCCAGACTGGAGGGCAATGGCCGCTCCCGGCCCCCGCAGCGTCGGCCTGCCGGGCTCCGGCGATCCTTCCGCCTCGGGCTTCCGAGCAGCTGGAACTACAGGCGCGCGCTCCCACGTCCGACTAATTTTTTGATTTATTGAAGAGATGAGGTCTCGCCCAGTTGCCCAGGCGGGTCTTGAACCCGCGGGCGCAGGCCATCCACTCGCCTCGGCCTCCCAAAGGCGCGGGATGACAGGCTGAGCCCCCGAGCCCGGCTGTGTCTGGACTTTTAAAAACAAAAGTGACATCCATCGTGCCCGCCTTCCCTTCTGCCTCCCCCACTGCTGTCACCCCTGAGAACAAGACCAGCTAACTTTCTCCTCCTCAGACTCAGTGTGGAGACGAGGAGACCGAGGACCTTCAGGGCAACCTGCTTCCGCCTAACGAATGGTAAATTTTCTCACCCTTATTTTTCTTAACATTTTACTTTCTCTGGTTACTTCACAGTAAGGATACAGCATGGAATACCTGAAACACAAAGGGTGTTAATTGACAGAGTTGAGTCTATTCTACTCAGTGACCTATCACAGAAACAAAGAACTGAGTACCCCGTGTTCTCACTCATAAGCGGACCCTGAATTTACCATGATACTATAAGAAAAGGATTGTCAGCAGCGAGATACTGCCGGGGGTGGGGGGAACACCACATCAATAAGGGTACCGGATCTCAAACCAGGCGAAGTGAGGATCAAAGGGAGACCCAGACTTTACCTGTATGGTGACCACTTTATACCTCACCCAGAATCGTACTCCACGTTTTTAAAATTTAAAAAGGTTGACTGTGTTATTAGTAAAGCTTATAGTCAGTGGTAGGTTATTAGGAGTTTAGTTTTAGGGGGGTCAAAAATTAGGCATGGGTTTTCAATTGCACGGGGGGTCAACACTTCTACCCCTGTGTTAGAAACTGTATTTCAGAACTATAGATCACCTGTCATCGTTGGCATAGAAAATAAATGGGGTGCAGTGACTAGAGATGTGAGCACAGAATCAGGCTTGAGGAAAGTGTAAGAGGCAGTGAGAGGCACCAGAAAAGATAGAACTTGGTCTTGTGGATGATGGGGACTTGAGTGCTAACCAAGAGCGGAGTGAGTCAAAACAGGGGGGTGGGGAGAGAAAGGATCAGAAGGAGTAGATCCTGCAGGCAAGAGACCCACTAGTTGGCTGATAAAGAGAAACTCATGGGGCACACAAAGGAGTGGGGAGAAATACAAAAGCATTTCAGAAGGCCAGATTGGTGGGACACAGTGGTTGAGTGGCTGTCAGGGATTGAGGGAGAAGGGGCATAACTTTTATTGTTTTTAGCAAAATGGATAGATGATGTCTTCATCAACGGAGGCAGAGACCTTAAAAAGAAGTTTACATATAGCACAGTTAGAGAATAAATAATTTTATGTTTGTATCTATTAGATATTTAGGCAAAGATATGCAATAGACTGTGTCACGTATCTAGCTATGATCTCCAAGAAAAGTCATGGCTGTGAGTGCAAGTTGTGTCAAGTATACCACAGTTTACACCCAGTCCAAGAATGGTACATGGGCTTCCACAGATGTAGCTGATCCAACAAGATGCAGCCAATGCCTTGATTCTGTAGTAAGTACATTTGAAACTATGTATGAGTTTAATGAGGAAGAAACAGATGAACATCTACCTGCATCAGCTGCACAAGGCAAGGTAGCATGTATTTGCCACTTATTACTTTATTTAGATCATATAGCTTGGACCAAATTGCAGAAGTAGTTATATTGTGGCAGTTAAGAGTACAGGGCCAAGCCAGGCTCGGTGGCTCAGCCTGTCATCCCGCGCCTTTGGGAGGCTGAGGTGAGTGGATTGCCTGAGCCCGCGGGTTCGAGACCCACCTGGGCAGCGAGACCTCATCTCTACAATAAAAATTTAAAAATTAGCCAGGCGTGGGTAGCGCATGCCTGTAATTCCGGCTACTCGGAAGGCTGAGCCGGAAGGATCACTGGAGCCCAGCAGGTCGAGGCTGCGGTGGCCGGGAGAGGCCACTGCACTCCAGTCTGGGCGACAGAGTGAGACTCCAACTCAGAAAAAAAAAAAAAAAGATTACAGGGCTCTACTAAATTACCTAGTCTGACCCACATTTGGCATCTTTGGACTTTGGAAAACCACTTGACTTCTCTCTGCCCTAGTTCCCTCACTTTCAAGACAAGGATGACAAGAACACCTACCTCATACCATCGAGTGAGGTATGGTATATTAGCAATACTTAGCACTATAACTCACATATAGTGATTGCTCTTTAAATGATGGCTCCTTTTTGTCACTTATACACTTGCCATCATTAAAATTAAAGTTAAATATAACAAATACGTATGTGCATATGGAGATGCTGCTATGAGACGCCAGTTCTGAGGTAAGCAATGAAATAGTGATACAAAAATTAATGCATAAAAATTTCCTAAATCAAGTAGCTCACTTACCTTCTAGCGAAGGTGGCCACTGTTTGGTGGAAACCAAGGGGGATAGCTGGGCAAACACTGAAGGACAAACAAAATGGCAACTCATGCCCAAATTCCACCCCAGCTGTGGTTGGTTCTTCTACGTAGCTTATGGCATGACTCCACTTTTTCCAGCTTGTATACAATTTGGAGGGCAAGTATTGTTTGTTTGGTATCATTATCTACATGAGAAAAATGCTATTGTTCAGAGTCTAACTCACTACCCCCCCAGTCCAGGCATGTCTTTCTATCATTTAGCAGGTAAAAAACGTTTTCTGTTATGTTATACTTGGTAACATAGATAAGGATACTAAAGTTCAAGAAGTTGTCAGTTTGTTCAAGGACACAAAGTCACACAATAGCTCAATAAAGATGTGTAGCTTTGAGTTTGCAGGACAGCATTCACCACCCCTGGATAACTTTCTTTGCACAGAGGTCATGGAGACTTTAAGGGATCATTACCTAAAGATGATCTAAGCAGGGATGGAGAGATGGAATTCCGGTGTGTTTCTGAAATATTTATAAGCTTTGAAATGAATAGTTTTACTAACACGGATAAGTGGATGATGTCAATGTCCTTAAGCAGCTATTGTCTGTGAGAATCTATGGAATCCATTTAATTACAGAATTTGGAAATTGACAGAACATTTGCGGTCATCTGGTTTCACCTCCCACACCACACATAAGCCTCTTTTTGCAGCAATTAAAAAAAAATAGGAGAAAATAAGTCCCCTCAAAAGTGTAGAGTCTCAGTAGGGAAAGGCATCCTAGAAGTCATCTGATCCAATGCTGCCAATGGACAGGTGAGGAAATTAAAGGCCAAAGTATCCCATTGACACAACCAAGGCCAACCACCACTTAACTCCAGGGCTAGGCCCAGAAAGCAGACTGTCTAGATTCAAAGTACACCACCCCAAGTTAAGATATTTAAAAGGTAAAATTAAAATACAATTTTTAAATTACTCAATCATCCATTTTTCACAATAAAACATTTGGAAGCTGTTACATTCAGGACCAGAAATGTATAGGAAAAAAAGGATGGAAATCCAACTTAAAAATGTGTATAAACACTTTGATAATCAAATGTCCTGATCCTGGGAAAACATTCTGGGTTTTTGACAGGCTCTGAAATATGCAAATGATAGGAAATGTTTCGGCAGAAACCTTGCAAGTGTTGACAGTATTGTCATAATTGTAGATAAATTGTGTAATAGTTTTGCTAGACAGACTGTATCAGGACCAAATAAGGACATTCCTAGACCTTATTTAACTGTCTTTGGGGTGAGGTCAAAATATAGGAATGTGCCAGTGCTGAGATACATTTCCTGTCTGCTTCACTGGGAGGGCATTCGTCTGTCTATCCAACAGACTTGGAAATTGAGGATGAAAAAGTTACTCTAACTTGCCAGCCATCTCAACTGAGTGGCAGAACCTGTGCTTTTTCTTTCTAAATAGAGGCAAGGTCTCCCTACGCTGCACAGGCTGGACTTGAACTCCTTGGCTCAAGCGATCCTTGTACCTCACCTCCCTGAGTAGCAGAAACGATAGACATGTGCCACTGCACCAGGCTTTAAGCCTGAATTTTTAAAGGGATTCCATGTTAGTCTATAACCTGGTCTGGAATCCAAGCATCCTGAAAAGGAAAGCAGGCTACATTTAGAAGAAGAGAAATAGGGACCCACATCCTGGATTTCAAAGTATGCTGCCCATCTCGTTATCCAGGGAGGTTTGCGTGCTCAACGAAAACAGATTTCTACCTGGAAATAGGCATGTCTTTTCCCCACTACCACATGAATTTGGCCAGTGCTCTTCCACTATGGTCTGGACAGAAGTCTCTACAGAACACTTAGTCAACAGGGAGTTGTAATGTGTTTAGTTATTCAATGCCAAGAGACATGCCAGTTTACACTTTCTTTTTTGTTGTTGTTTGTTTGTTTTTGTGTTTTGTTTTTTTTTTTTTTTTTTTTGAGTTGGAGTCTCACTCTGTCGCCCAGACTGGAGTGCAGTGGCCGCTTCCGGCCACCGCAGCCTCGCCTGCTGGGCTCCGGCGATCCTTCCGCCTCAGCCTTCCGAGTAGCCGGAATTACAGTCATGCGCTACCATGCCCGGCTGATTTTTTGATTTATTGTAGAGATGAGGTCTTGCTGCCCAGGCGGGTCTCGAACCCGCGGGCTCAGGCAATCCACTCACCTCAGCCTCCCAAAGGCATGGGATGACAGGCTGAGCCACCGAGCCCAGCTACACTTTCTAATTTTCAATTTCCATCAAAGTTTAATGACTCCCTGCTGACCACATACAAGATAAAGTCTAAATTGCCTAGTGATATGTTTAGGCTATCATTCAAAACCTCCTGCACCCTGACTGAAATCTTCTTTTTATTGTTTTGCCCAGCCACTGCATTTCTCAAGCCTTCCTAACTAACTTGAGTAAGTTAATCGGTCTTATCTGTCTCCCAAACATATCTCACATGACTCCACCTCCACATTTTTGCTGAGGCCATGGTTTCCCCATCCTCAAATGTCTCTACTCTTATCATTTATCCAGATTCTACTACCCTCCAACATTCAATTTTGATTCATATCACTTTTTTTCTTTAATAAATAATTACTTTTATGTTAAGCTCTGTACCATGTGCTAGATATTACTAGGTATAAAATGGTGAGGAAAAATATTCTAATCTCACATTCTAGTTGTAGGCAGGGGAAGGAGAAAGAACAAACAGGAAAACAAGCCAATTCATATGGAATAACCAACTACAAGCATTTCTACAGAGGGAACCACCTAAAATAGGAAATAGATTTCAGCGGAATGACTGTTCTTTACAGTGGTGGCCAGGGACCTCTCTCTCTCAAGAAAAGCTATGTGAGTGAAGACTTAAGGATAAGAAGGAATCAGAGGTCCCAAGGGCATTCCAGACCAGGATAGCAAGGTTGAAAGCACTGAAGGGTGATTAATGAGAGTGGCAGGAAGTAAGGTTGGAAATGCCATAAGTTTTCTAATTGGTAAAATCTACTTTTTCTCATTCCCCACTTGTTTCTAACCTCATCTCCTTACATATCAAGTTCCAGGAGAGCAAATATCCTGACTCCCTTACATTCACCCCAGAAGTTACCAGCAAATAAAAGCCTATGGAAAGTGTTGAGCAAATCACAGTTGAGACTTCAGGTCATTAAGGACAGGATTTCCCCATGATCCAAGTCACAGGACAGGAACTGGGCATAAGAAGTTGGTGGATTGGTTCCCCCTACTTACTCTAGGAACCCTGGTCTATTTGCAATCACTCTGACCTGGATGGGAAGAGACTGCCTCCCAAATCTGACCCCCCCTTTGTACTGTCAAACCCTCTGAAGTGTCCCCTGACAACCACACCCGAGCTCTAGTCAACTGTTCTCCAACCTCAAGGTGAACTCGTGTCAGGAAAAAAAAAAATGTTTAACACAATCCTAAATCATGTACATGTATAACTGTTTTAATTCACTTGAAAAACATTCAAAAATAAATTGAAAGGGTAGTTTCTTATGAAATATATACTTTTTAATATTATAAAGAGGCAACCCATGTTTATTACAGAGAGAAGGCAATGTAATTGAATGTTTCCTTATATTTTTAAGATCTCAGTTAAACACTCTATAATACAGTGACTTAAAGGTCTAGGTCTGAGTTCAGTTTCTTTCAATACCTAAGTGACTCCACAGCTGAAAATGATGCCTCAAAATTATATAAGTGCAAATGGAAGAAATGCATCATTGGCTGTATTTAGTAAATCATTATATTTTTATCCCCAATACCATCCACAAACTATGTAGTCAATAAATTTATACTTCTTCTGATGTCAATCAGTTGCTCTTACAACCGGCTGATGGGAAGCTCTGATGTACAACTAATGGATGTCCTACACTTTTCTTTATTAGACACGTGTTGAAGAAACCCTCAAACATGCAACTAGAATGTGTATTAAAATGTCTTATGTCTAATAATATCTGATGTCTAATCATGACATAATTTATGGGGAAAAACAAAAAATGATAAAAATATGAAACAGCAATTTTCAACTCTCTCATTCATGGGCGAGTGGGTGGTGATGCTTTTTTTTGTTTGTTTTTTGTGCTTTGGGTTTTGTTTTGTTGGTTATTACTTTAGTTTTGTTTTTAAAAAGATCACCTTATTTGACAGAGGGTCAATTCTGATTTTTATTTATCTGCTTGGTAGCACACTATTTCAGTACCACTGAAACAACCACACGTCACCATAGAAAATGTCAGCCAATCTAGAACACATGTCTTTCTAAATATATAATATTTATATATGGGATAAGCTAAGTATTTTGCCATAAGGTAACCCATGAATCACTGTGTGATACAAAAGATTTTCATGGTAACTACATATTTCATTATATAGCATTATAAAGAACTATATTTTAAAGGAACTTATATCTAAAATTAACTACATTGATAATATCCTACAACTTTGTTCCCCTCAAGCTTCAATTTGCTTACTAAAGTGCTTTGCCTATTAATTGTGCAGTCCCTAATTTCCGCATGTGGAGTACTTTGTAAAGCTAAGCTAGAACTTAAAATTACATGTTTACTCCAATGAAAGCAGCTGTTCCAGAAGTAGTCACACTGGGTTTTCTGATAGAATTCTGTGTAATACGTCCCCTACCGTTGAGAATGTCTTCTCCAATGTCTCTTTCCTTCTTGAAATCATAAATAAGTCCTTGATCTATTTCAATATTGAACCTAATCTAGAAAATATCCTAACCATTGAAATTTGTTAAAAACATGCACTTTAACTATGCAGCAAGTCTCCTATACTCTATATTTCAATATTTGTTTCTTTAAACCATCAGCAACGCTTTCT